>VWRR01000002.1:0-600000 GCA_013995675.1 Cyanidiococcus yangmingshanensis | reverse complement strand
CGCCAAGCAGCACGTTGTTATCGGTGTCCACGAAAGGGTCCGGCAGCGTTCGGAAGGCGACACGACAACCAACCGTCGCGGCGACAGGCCCCTCTGTGGCAGCGTCAAAAAGGGCCGCTCTTCAAGGCTGATCCCGCAGGACTTTAGCGGTGGACGCTTCCGACGGAACGACGAAACAGGCTCTGCATATCAACTGCTTGGAGCGAGCTTTTTCTGGAGCTTGGTTTCTTCCCACTGGTTCGCGTTTTGTGCAGGAGAGGTGTTGTCGTGGCGTGCCGTCGCTGGGGCACCCCAGGTCCTGTCGTCGTCGAAGGCGCTCTGAAGAAAATGGACGGGAATCCCGCACAAGTACACAGAATGGAGCTTCATTCTGAGAAGAATACGGACTGGTTGGAGCACTTTAACAATATGCAACGTTTCCGCAACGAGCGCGGCATTCAAATTGATCGTAAACCGGGGATTCGAGGCACACACAGCAGCTTTGTGGACACGATACCCTGGGACCTCATTCCTGATCCGATTCAAAACTTCGTCCCAGATCTATACGAACGCTATGCAAAGTTCGGAGACGCTCTTGACCGGATACTGAGTACGCTTACGAGGCAGTTTGGGGCCTCAGCGCCCACGGCCGTTCAGTGCCAAGCGATCCCACTGCTGCTCGATGGGCTGTTCGATGTGCTCGCTTGTGCTCCAACCGGGAGTGGAAAAACCCTTGCGTACTTGCTGCCTTTGTTCCTCAGCGGCCGCTCAGGTCTCGTGCTGGTACCAACGAGAGAGCTGGCTGAACAAGTCGCGCGCGTTGCCACGCATTTCGTTGGTCGACTTGGCGGTCTCAACCACCAAGTACGTCGTTTTTGTTACCCGAGCGATGTGACAGTTTGGTGGCAGGAGTCAACTTCAAAACTGCGAACGACGAAGAATGGTCGAGAAGCTGACTCGATGGAGTACTCGGCGATCCTGACGGCCGAGCCTCTACTCGTCATTGCCACGCCATTAACCGCAGTTCATGCGTACGAACACGCCCTGAAGCATGAAACAACCAAAAGCCATTCACCCTTTCCAGCACCGTGTGCCATGGTGATCCTAGATGAGGCAGACCGTTTGCTGGAGCCGTCCATGGCACCGGCGGTCGACCGCATTCTGAGCCTTGTGCTTGAGGCATCCAAAGAGCAGGATACCACCGTGAAACGGCCGCGCATTCACTTTTTCTCTGCAACGCTGCCGCCGAATGCTGATGAGCTGGCCCGCTCTGTGTGCGCATCACCGCTACGGATCAATATTGAGGCCAAGGGTGGCATGACCCGAGCGGTAGGTTCTGTTCATCAAAGTTTACGGTTCTGTGGCGCGGGAGGCAACCAAGGGAAACTCATCGCCCTGCGGCAAATGATTGTCGAGGGTTACGAAATGGAACCGCCAGCGCTCATTTTCGTCGCTACCCAGAAAGCCTGTGAAGCAGTCGCCAAAGAACTTCGATTCGCACTCATGCAACGCCTTCTCAAGACAACAGAACACGTACCGAAAACGTTGCGTGAGAAACAAATCCAACTGTTGGCGACGCGGGTTGGTGCCATGCACGCGGCCCTGGACAGGGAAACTCGGCGTCACATGCTGGCTCACTTTCTTGTCGGCCAGGTATTTTTCCTGGTATGTACGGATCTGGTTGCTCGAGGAGTCGACTTTAAATGCGTGAACACAGTGATCAACTATGACATACCACCAGATGGCGTCACCTATGTACATCGAATCGGACGCACTGGTCGGAATGGTCGCACGGGTAGAGCTGTGACCTTGTTTTGCGCGAACGAGGCCACTCAAGCGCGCATCTGTGCCAACGTGATGCGTCTGAGTGGTCAGGATGAGCGCGTGCCCGAGTGGCTTTTTCGTTTGCCCAAGAAGATGTCACAAAATACTGCCAAATCCGGACCGAGTGGAAAACTTCCCAATCAAGCGCGCAAACGAGCGCGGAAATGAATAATCACGCGACTTGACTGCTCCTGATTCATGAAAGAGCTATGCGAGAATTCTGATCCCAAACGTGGTTGATACGGCTGCTTCGTGCGCAATATGAAATGCGAGACGACAGCGCCTCTATCGCACAAGCGTATCCGCTGAGAGGGGATGACGAATCCGACACCCTCGTTCCTGGGATCAAAGCACCAACCAGTGGAGGCAGCGCAAGCACCAATCATGACCATAAGATTCCTCAGTGGTGCCGGGAACGTCAAGCAGTCCGTTCTGCGCGCCGCGAAAATACAAGATCTGCGAAATATCCACACGCCCGCAACCGCATGACCCATTCAACTCTAGACCGTTCCGTAAAGGCCTCGCTTCGGCACTCATTGCGCGCTGAGGAACGTTGCTCTTTTGATTCGCATTAGATTTCGGGTTGGTAGCAGTCCTTTCACCTGGATTTTGTTTCATCCGAGCAAAACCGATTCGCAGCCTGAACTTGTGCGCTCCGTCATCCATCGGGGGATTGGCTCAACATCATTCCTAACCCAATACGATCATAATCAGGGGATAGCGTCTGCCGTGCTTGTCCAAATAATCCAATGAACAAATTCAGATATGGATTTCTGTGCAGACGAAGGAACAACGTGCGAGTTCTCTTCCTCTATACAGGTGAAGTGATGGATTGAATTCTCCAGGAAAAGGGAGCATCTACCTCAGGGGCTGCTCTCTCGATGAAACCTGTCTAGCGCGTTGGACCGGCACCGAACCTCAAATGCGAACAAGCGCTACCTTCACTCAGATGACTTGAGGCCATGCGATACGACCATCACAGTCGTATCTCTGTCTTACGCTCGATGGATCGCTCTGTTGCTCTATGCATTCTAAATAGAACGGCAACAGAGATACCGAGATACCCTCCTCGAGACGTTCGGCTTGATCAACGACGACCCTTCCTTCATCGCAGGTTCGTTCGAGCGCTCTCCTTTCACATACCATTAGCTGATAATTGTCTGTGATTCGCTCGTGAGACCGAACGTAGACCACGTAGAGCAGCCGTGAGCCCGGTTTCGTTGATGGAAGCAACACTGGCGACTCTGCCACACCGGGACCTATCCACTCACATGCAGCGGCAGCATCCTTCTTCCCAAACAAGTTGGAACCGTTATCGTTTACATCAGCTTTGATACGCAAGTTCTCTGACAAGAACAAGTGAAGCGTCGCAACGAGTTCCTCTACGGCTGCTGCTGCCTCTTCCTCGGCCCCGTCTGCAGGTTTCTTCGCGGTCTGTCCTGCGTGCGCCTCTCGTTGTGTGCCGCAGCCATCGTCCAACCAAAGTGGGTGGTAGCCGCGCACGAACTGAACTGCGAGGTACACTCGTGGTAGAATCCGAATATGAAGCAAGCAGCGACCATTCATCCGTTTAAAGACGAGAGCCTTTGGGGGTTACTTGTCTGAGGGGGCTGGCGCGCTTCGCGCCGACTCGGCCGCAAATAGGGCATTGGATTTCTGTTTTTCCTTCAAACTCAGTGAGGGCTGTTTTTCACAACGTTTACGCATCTCTCCGTTCGACATGTCCTGGCAACAGTACGTAGACACGTATTTGATCGGTTCGGGCAAGTGTACAGAGGGTGCGATCTTGTCAGCTGCCGGGGACGGTGGTGTCTGGGCCAAATCAGCAGGTCTACAAGTGACCCCCGAGGAGACAGGCAGGCTACTGCGAGCGTTCAGCGATCCGAGTGAGGCCGCCGCCTCTGGGATTCGCGTCGGCGGTAGAAAGTACATGTTCTTACGGAGTGATGGAGAAGCTGTTTATGCCAAAGAGCGCGATGACGGTCTGGTGGCGATGCGAACGCGTACCGCGCTTGTGCTGGCTCTCTACAGTAAAGGGATTGTGCCAGGTGAGTGCGCGACCGCAGTGGGTAGAGTCGCCGACTACCTGCGTCAGCACGGATATTGACCACGAACGTATACGCTGATCGGTCGTTGTGGAGAGCGATAGGGTTATGTTTGGCAAGCGGCAGTGCACTGAGAGCTTTCGCGTAGATGCCGGACTCGTCAACGAGACAGCATCTGGTCGGCAGTCTTTTACGAGCAACGGGTTAGATCGAGGTCACAGCGAGGAACCTGAGATGTTTTTCGTCCTCGTGCATGAGGTCTTGGTATCCGCAACGTTGAGCGCAACACTGCGCGGCTCACCTGAAACGTTTCATGCCGGCTAGCGAGTATCGGTCTGCTTCAAGAATCCAGATGCAGGGGGGCTCGAACCGTCACGATGGAGTTCGTTGCGCGCAAATATCGGAAGGTGCGCTCGGTTGGACCCTTTTTGAGTACGCGTTTAGAAGTAGCGCTTGAATGAACTGACACAGAGCGTATAAACGACGCATGCCCTCGCGAGGCGATCGCCCGCCTGGTCTGTACTTTCGGCACTCCGGCAATAGACAAACATGCTGCCAAACAAGCGGGCTCCAAGGAAGTATAAAAGCAGTTTGTCTTCGGTCTTTTAAGCACCAGGATGAAAGGCATGGAAACATTCGGGTTGCTATCATCCGCGTGAGCCCAGCTCGTAGTGGACATCTCTGCAACCAACGACTGGAACGGCGTACAGCCAGTTTTTCCAAATATTTATAGTGGACTGATCCACCGGTTGCTGGGATGTGACCCGGCCTTGGACTCGTCGACGTACCGGCGTATGGAGAAAGCACTGCGCCGAGTGATCTTATGGCTTGGTTTCCAGTCCTTTTCACGAAAGAATGCATCTATGATCAACAGGGCAAGAGAAGCTCGTTCACGACGATAGACAGGCTCGAAGAGTGCGAACAAGACCCTCCTCGAGTCCATGTTCGTCATTGCTCCTTCGAGGCAGCGCTGCATCTCCTCAGTGCTCGCTTCATTCAAGGTCTGCCCGAGCGTTTACAAAGAGAGACGCGTCAAGATAGCGACCTGATTCCCTCGACCGCCATGCAACGGGACGTCCGGAGCCGCGTCAGATCCCGCCCACAACAAGACTGACCAGTCACAGAGTCGGAAGAATTCCATGCATGATAGCATTGCGGATATTTCAGAAATATGAAAGCGACGTGACAGGGCAATGGATGAGCACCCTATCAATGCATTCTGCAAACGTCGGCCACCAGGTGCTTTCACCGCGCTTCGTGCAAACTTTAAGAAACTCGTTCACGTCGGCGATGTTATTGGAAAGCGCGTCAAACCTGTTCACGCTAGAGTGTACCGCGCACCGGTATGTGAATTCCTAACGAATCGTCCTCAGTTTGTTTGCGGAGATCTCCTCTGCTGTACAGTTCGCCAGACGTTCCAGACAATCGAGCACGTCGTCGACGCGTTCTACATAGGCACCGGCGAGGCTGGTTTTGCGCCCAACAGTGCATGTGGAGAGTGTCACATGTTTTGAATCGTCCACATGCCGCGACACAGTGGGGCTGACTCTCGGACTCACGAACCGCTCACCAGTGTACTCCAAACAGGCTTCGAACATGCGCTCATCGCTCTTATCGTCGCCAATACAAAGAATCCAATCTGGTTCATGAGTCTGCAACTGCTGAAGTATGAAACGCACAGCGTTACCCTTGTGAATGCCACGCGGATGCACATACACGATATTTTTCCCACTGAGCACCTCCAGCGGGGTGTGACAGAGCGACTCTTCCAGATGCGCTCGCAGTTCCTGCGCCTGGAAATAGGCAAAATCAGGATCCGCCTCGGAGTAGTGCCAGGTCACGGAGCTTTCCTTAATCTGGGTAAAAGAGCCCGGTGTATGATCCTCAAACCGTAACATGATGTCAACGGCAGTGTGCATGGCTCGATTCAGGGTCTCGGGATCATGGTCAAAGAGCGGCTGCGACCAGGGACGTGTTGCCACCACGCCCGTCGAAGGTATGGACTTGCCCGCGGGCGAAGCAATGGGCGCTTTCAGCGGAGTCTCTGTGCTCCCTTCGTAGCGATGGTAGCCGTTCGTAGAATCAGATTTTGCCCCACGGGGCGGACCGTCTTTGGGTGACGAGTTTGGCTCTGTATTGGAACTGTTGTTAGGGTACCACGGCATGCCGCGAGGCCAGCAGAAAGCGTATCCCTGTTCAGCGACCAATCCACATTCTGTCGCGGCGAGCCATCGGTCCAGTGTGGACTTTCTCGCGACCACTGATGACAAATACAATGGTATCGGGGCAGCCTTCAGCGAGTCGACGCAGAACCTGTTGAACTCGATCCCCAGGCTTGGCAAGTTCCGGATGTGATCGGTACGCGGACAGGGTTCCGTCATAGTCCAGTAGGAGGAGACGTCGACGGCTTGAGCAATAGGTCGCACAAAGCTCACGCACATCCAGCCTATGGTACTGCCGCCGATTTTCGGTCGATCTGATCAAGTCTGTGATCACATTCTCGGCCCAGCGATCTGCAGTGTGGGTCTGGACATACTTGTGTAATTTCTGAAAACGCAGCTCGCGCTCCATCCTCGAAATGGTCATCGCCCGATGAAGTGTTTCGGCGACCTCATGAATACTCCAAGGGTTGCAAAGAATGGCCCCTGGGAGAGAATGAGCGGCACCGCAAAACTCGCTCATCACTAGCACACCGCGTTTCTCGACTTGACAAACCGCAAATTCGTACGACATGAGACCCATACCTTCCCGAAGACTCGTGATTACAGCCACGTCGGCAATGCCGTACAGCACCACGAGCTCTTCGAGATCGGGCGCCATAATCCGATACATGATGGGCAAGTCCTCAACCGTTCCGAAGCGTCCATTGATCCGACCGGCAAGTTCTTCGACTTCTGCGCGCAGGGCCAAGTAGTCGCTACTGGCTCGCTCATCAACAGCATCTAAACTCATGTACGGAGCTGATGGAACAGCAACCTGAAGAAGAACGGCTCGCCCGATCCACTCTGGATGCGATTCCAGCAACTGTTCAAAAGCCAGCATCTTGTGCGGAATTCCCTTGATATAGTCGAGTCGATCGATACCTAGAAGGATTGTTTTGCCAGCCAGGGGTCCCTCGAGCAGCCTTCGTTTCCGCTCTTGTACGGCCTTGCTACGGGATGCCACAGCAAAGCTGGCGGTGTCAATGCTGAAAGGGTAGATGCCGACGTGGACTTCAGCACCCCGGTTATCGATGCCATTGGGTCGCGTCTCAAGCCCCAGCAGGCGAGAGCAAACACTAAAAAAGTGACGAGCATAGTCGTACGTGTGGAAGCCAATAAGATCCGAGGCCAGCATTCCCTCCAGCAGCGGCCTCCTGACCGGCAACATTCGGTAGATTTCGCTCGAAGGGAACGGAGTATGTAGGAAAAACCCAATGCGCGCATCTGCCAGTCGCGATCGAAGCAGTTGGGGAACCATCATAAGCTGAAAGTCATGTATCCAGATGAGGTCTCCGGGTTGCGATTCACGAAACAGTGCCTCTGCGTAGATCTCATTCACCTGACAATACGCGTCCCAGAGCTCTGAAGAGAAAGCACGCTCGCCCTCTACACCAACTGGAATGTAATGGAAAATTCGCCATAATACACTATTACAAAATATCTGGTGCATTCGACCCACGGTTGGATCAATGAAGAGCGGCAAGAAACCGTGCTCAGCGAGCAAAATGCGCCGAGTAATCTCCTGTTGCTCGGGGCTCAGTTCTTGCATCTGCATCAGCTGGCCAATCCAGCGGATGGTGTATTCCCGTCGCAGGCTTCGAATCGAGGGCTGTATCCCACTAGAGTTCATCAAAACTTTGGGTTTGCTTTTGTGGTGGGACGACAGAAATTGAACCTGCACTGGCAGCCGATGAGAGACAATAAACAACCGCTTCGGTTTCTTGGCTGTGCCTGAATCATTTTCAGTACATGAAAGTGATTCATCAGCTCTCTGTAAGGAGGTTTTCGCCTCTCTAAGTTCATTCAGTTCAGCTTGGATCTGCTGGATGCAGTTCAGTAAGTATTCCTCGACATAGGGCGCGTTCAAGTCGAGTCCTTCGATCTCCTCAGGCGAGGTTGTTAAGCGCTGTACGCTGTAGTGTCGCGCCAGGCCCGAGTCCAAAACGTCTGCTTGAGAGTATGCTTCTCTTTCCAGACGTCTACGGTCGCGACTTGTACTGAGGTCATCACTGAGCTCTGGTCGGCTGCGCTCACCTCGTAGCAACGAGTCGGTCTCCGTCGAGATGCGGTTTTCGCCTCCTTGTTGAGGCGTCCGTTGCAAACTGCTGCTCGTTGAAGAACTGAGCAGACTCGAAAGATTCCCATAAGTGCTTTGCGCTCTCCTCACTACTGCGCCGTCCATTATGATTTGACCCTGGATGCAGAACGGTATCTGCTCAAGAACGTGACAATCTGTTTCCGAGATAGTGGCGGAGCGCGACGGGCGCGGTTCCAGCTACACGATCAACGTGCGAGCATTGCATGGTATCGTGGCTTGCATAAATGAAGCTAGGATGTTGCAGGATTACGCATTCACCGACTGTAGGATAAAGAGTCCCCTTGTTTGCATCTATTGAATCAAGATTTAAGTGAGATTTGATTTGTATGGAGTATTGGTCGGTAAGCTTTTAGCCTCTGGGAACGGTCGCTTTTGTAGTTTTCATCGGGACACCGCAACCAAAGTGCCGTTTCGTATCGCTGGCTTCCTAACTACGACCCTGCTCAGCTGTTTTCTGGTTGTAGGAGAAACGTCTCACTTGCAAGTATTGTCTTGGGTTTGCTTCTCTGACCTGAAATCGCTTAAGCGAGTTCGTAGAACACGCGACGGCTTTTGAAGCTGACTTTAGCCGGCTCTCGGCACAGCGGCCGCAGGATCGACTTTTGTCATGGGATGTGCGCTGCGTACACGATACTGGTCGCCGGCACTGGGCACATCAGCGCTTTCGACTACGAGCCATTGATGCGATACTTTGTGTTTCTGCTGACGTTGCATCCTTGCAGTTTGCTCATGCAGTGGCCATGTGTATCGCAGGATTGAACGTTACACTGAGTGCTTCTCGAAAACAAAAGAAGCTTCGTATCGCTCGAAGAACCGCGAGCAATTCGAGACGACCTTGCGCGAGCGCGATTTCGTAAAAGGCGGACGAAGATGCCAGCGACCCTGCGAGTGCTGCACCGCGGATACTTTTCATGGTCTAGCCCCCTGGCTGCGCTGTTCGCGTCTGGTCAGCAAATGCGGCTTGCTGGCTTGCGACGAGTGGCGCCGTAAACAGCGTCTCCATCGTTGAGTTGTGTCTCATAAGTGCGTTCATTTTGCCTACAAGTGGAATGCTCGAGAAAAGCTCTGCAAACGAGCGCGACCAGGCATGCTCCCCTAGACACTCCAAACACCGAACGAGACCACCGACAAATCATTCACGGTTTCAGAGCACCCTCGAAATAAACCTCGAACGATAACAAACCTGGTCGAGAAGCGTTACCTGCGTCTTCGATGTTTATCAACACGAATGCGCGGATGTTTGTTCGCTGCCTACAGTGCTCCGACTTGTTCATCGACATTACGAGAAATAATGGGGTGGACCTCCGAACGAGCCTTCTCGGGTCCTTGGCAACACACCGTCACGTTCCATCAGATGAACACATTCTGTAACATCGGAATTGCATTTCAGGATATTTTCTATCGTGCACTGCAACCTCATGGGTTAAATACACCTCGACAATAATCGACTTCGAAGGATCCAAATCGCTGAGGTATGCCAGTGACATCGAAGCACACACTGTCTCCACAATGAGTACGATCGAGCCGTCTCGAGGCGTCAGGAAATCCACTCCAGAATCCGACAACGATAGAGATGGGTCACTCACGCGATTTCGACGGATTACGTTACCCTAGAAATTTTGTGCAAGGAACGATAATGGATGCTTCTACCATACCACGATCGAGCAGCGCTACTCAGTCTGACTGAATTCCGTATGAATTGTCGTGTATGCGGCATGTAGAGTACCCAAACATGCTCGTCTGGGCGCTCAAAATGCAGACCGTGGGCTCATGAGAGGCGCATGTACGGGCCAAGATCACAGGCACGCAGCGTCAAGTTGCGGCCCGTATACCGTCGGTCGTGGATCCGATACCGTCTGTCGACGTATCGACCTGGGGGATTGGATTGCGGCAGCAGCGACACGTGTCCCAGACCGTGACACTGTCACGCAGCGGATGCGTGCAACACCTCGCCAGGACTGCATGCGTGCTGGCGTTGTGGGCGAGCGCATCATCACACACGCTTTGGTGCATTTTCAGTTTCAATTCGCCTTTACGCAAGTTGTATTTTTTTGAAATTTGATTGGACTCGAACGAGACTGGTCCATGTCGCGTTGCTCGAAAGAGAAGCAGGTGCCGAGTACGAGCCGCTCTTTGGTAGACATCGTCAGCGGTCCTGTCGATGGGAGCTCCGTTTCGCAAAAGGAGGGGGCTCCGGCTTCAGGGAATGAAGTTCTCTCTGGATTGGCACACGGAAGCGAAAGGATGGATGATGATCCCCATGGTCGATCTGATGCAGAGCAACGCTACCTGATGGCGACGGATATTGCGGCGTGCTTGGCTGATATACTGTTGAGTGAAAATACAATCACACCGGGCATGCGGGAGACAGTGCGCGCGCTGACGAATACGGACGAACGGGACTCGTTCATGACCTTTGTGGTCGAGCGCCTGTTGCGGAACAGGGACCGGAGCATCGGTCTGTGCGAGGCATCTGCGCAACGCCGTATCCCCAAACGACGACGCATCGACGCTGTTTCGACGGGCACGCACCCACCAGGCCGGGCGCATGCGTCCCAGAGGAGCACCTAAGTCTGATCCTATTGAGCATGGGTTGTTCTTTATGGATACGCGACTCCTGGTTGGGCACGGTTCGGAACCCGGGAACAAACGGCTCATATGCGTTGCAGCGTACTCGAAGAACGATATCTTGAATTCGCACAAACCGCTTGGAATGTATCCGTCAAATGCAAGCACATGATAATGATCAGAAATAGGGGAAAGCGTCCCAGATCTGGCTGGAAGAAGGAATCCGCTTGCTTCGACCACGATCTTTCTGCATGGGTTATTTTGATTTGCGTTCTCTTTGCACAAAGCAGTCGTACGGATCGTGTGGTGGCGCTCCAAACCATGCTCCAGCACGGTTGCTGGGAATGCTCAGGCAATTGGAAAAGGGGCTACTCATGGGTGCCTTATCCGTACGTCCCTCTGGCCGAGACGTTATTCTTCTGTGCTGCGCTCCCCGAATGATTCGCCGACATATGATCCATTCTAAGCTGACTCACTCGCGCCGGACAGGAAAACATATCGGTGTCATAGTCGGTCGTGGTCCTAGCGAGCGGGACTTTGGCTCGCCTGAATATATAGGCCATTCGCAGACCGCATCGATGACTGCGGATTCTACCAGACTAGTGCGCGGAAGCCGATAGTTCCATTGCAACGTCTCGAACATTGTTATCTCTGTGACGCGATCGCGAACGGATCCCTAACATGAGCTCTGAGTGGCTCCTTGTCCTTATCTGGCCAGACGCTAAATGACTCGATCGGTACTCTAGGCAATTATTTCGCGTCAGTCGTGACAGCTGAAAGACCTCGAGCACGGAACCAGCGCAGCGTTCGCTCGAGCCCGTCTTCAATGGAAAATCGCGGTTGATAGCCGAAATCTCGCATCGCGGCGGCACAGCTGACTCGTCGCTCACAAGTCGCGAGAAGCACCCTGCTTGGCGTAAAGTCCGTTGAGATCGAACGTCCCAGCAGGTGCACCATTGTATCGACGACCACGACTAGCAAGGATAAGGCGTAGACCAGCGCGAAAGGAAGATGACGCCGGGGCGGCGGATACCCTAGCCCCTGTAGAATCGTCCCAAGAAAGCCCCAGAAAGGGCGTGGGTCTCCGTTGGTTATAAAATAGGCCTGACTGCTCAAACGTCTGGCCTGAATCTCGTCCTTCATCATTACCTCTGCGGCGAGGTAATGCGCCTCGGCCACATTCTTGACATAAGTCCAATCCATGGAATTTCGTCCCGAACCAATGATGTATTTCATGCGCCCCTGGCGAGCTCGTGTAACGAGTGTCGGTACAAAAAGCGGATCATACTCGCCAAAGATGCCAGAGGGGCGTAGGGCCACCGCGTAAAGCACTGGACCATCGTCTTGGCCCGTCGCTCGGGTCGCATTCCTGAGAACCAGTTGTTCCGCGACCCGTTTTGTGAAGGTATAGAAATCGACGTCTTTTCGCGGCACGGGTGCTGTCCGTTCGTCGACGTTGATCAGATCGCGTCCCGCAAATACGACTGAAGCTGACGATGTATACACCAGGTAACGAATACCTCGTTCGCGACAGAGTCGAAGGATCTGCTCAGTGCCTCGAATATTTACGTACTCCATAAGCTCGCGATTTCTAGCATTTGATGCCGTTGGTGACGCGGTCGCACAGTGGAAAACGACGTGTATTGGGGTCGGCTCCCGCAGAGAAGTATGGAGGGATTCGTAGTCTCCGATGTCGAGCCTCATATCGGTGACGCGGGATCGGGCCTTTGCGGCAAAATCACTGCCCGCATACTCTTCGAATGGAAACGGTTTCACATCAGCTATAAGCACGTTATAGTCACGCTCGACAAGCAGCTCAACCAAGTGGCGGCCGAGAAACCCCCAGCCTCCAGTGACCAGCGCTGTTCGATCCGTCCCGTAACCGATGCGTGGCAGTCTCTGGTGACCATCGACCTGGAAAATCGCTTGAGGAAGCTGCTGCCGGCTTTGAGCGACGGCCGGCCATATAACCGTTTTTTCGAAACGCAGCCTCCTAGCTCTACGAAAACACCGGCAAATGGGTTACCAACCGCCGAGATCCATTCGAAATCATTCGAAGCGTTCGCGCGGGATATTTTGTGCCACGCACTGCAGCGTGGCAGCCACAAACCTCGTAGCCATTACAGTCGCGGTTGGTAGCAGCACCTTGTACAGCAAGGCAGCATGTTTGCAAACGTTTTGTGGCTTTCTGCTCGAATGCCGCGTAGCGCCGCTGATGAAACAAGCCGATTTGGCCTCTTTACAGTGCTTTTTTTCAGAAACAATGCCAGGGGGACGGCAAGCCCTCGATGTTTTGTCCCTCAGGCATGTTTCATTTCATCTGCGTTTGAAGAATATGGACCGCTAAAATGTCTCCAAAGGCCCAATTATCTCGAATGCGGGACGCTTAGCGACAACCGAAAGGGTTTTCCCGCAAACTGCTTGGATCTGATGAGGAGCTCCAGTTCAACGCATCTTCAGTGCCGATGCGCGTTCGTGGCCATCGTATTCGTATCCCGAAGCGCTGCTGCGTACAGAATTACCTCTATTCTTGCACATTGCGAGCGCGTTCAGGGGTTAAATCAGTTACCGAGGCTGGCGTACAGCTCTTGGTTCTCCTCCACGCTCGGCTGCCATGGATCTTGGCTCTGCACGCGCAACATCATCTTTTCAATGGCAACTTCGTCAAGGGGTAGACCCGCCGCCGCTGCGACAAATCCTAGAAAAGGCGGCGATGGCGCTCCAGGTCGAGACTTGAGCTCCGGGTGGAATTGCGTCCCCAGAAAGAACGGGTGCTCCGACCGATCCAATTCGGATATCTCCATCCGCTGGCCAGTTTCGTCTCGGGCAACGAATCGCAAGCCACACTCATTTTCAAGATTCGCGACATATTCCGGATTCACCTCGTAGCGATGGCGATGTCGTTCCATGATAGAGGGCTTGCGCCCGTACAACAGCGACGCAATAGAGTTGCTCACATCTGATTTGAAAACAGTTTTGCGCACACCCAGACGCATCGTTCCACCCATTTTTGTCTTGTCAACTTCAGGCATAAAAATAACAACTGCTGGATCGGCGTGCTCATCAAATTCTGTGCTGTTGGCGTTCATTCCCCTGGAAAGACGAGCTCGTGCTACCTCGATTGCGGCTAGTTGCATACCCAGACAGATGCCGAGATAGGGAACACGATGCTCGCGGGCGTGTCGGATCGCAGCCAACATGCCCTCGATACCGCGACTCCCAAAGCCGCCGGGTACCAGAATGCCGTTCGCAGATGCTAGTTCACGCCAAGCGTTCTGATAAACAAGGTGGCGCTGAGTTGGCGACCCGTTGGGCAACACTTTGCCATCTGCTGCAGTGGCGTCGAGGCTCTCGAGACTCTCTGCGGCGATCCATTGAATATGTACTTTGCGATGAAGGGCCATACCGGCATGCTCTAGTGCTTTGATCACACTAAGGTAGGTATCAGCAAGACCAGTGTACTTGCCGACAATGGCGATCGTGCATTCGCCTCTGTAGGTGTCGAAGGCCATGGCCATGCGCCCCCAGCGCTCCAGTAGAATTGGCAGACGCCAACTGAGTCTCAATGATGAAATAAGCGCATTCGTAACACCTTGCTCCTGCATCATCAGCGGTATGCGGAAGGTGTTGCTCACATCATGAAGCGAAACAACCGCCTCGACGGGAACCTGCGCAAAGAGCGCGATTTTCGCACGCGTCTCCTGGAGCAGAGGCCGATCACTGCGACAAAAAATCAGTTGGGGTGGCAATCCCAGTGAGGCGATGGTCGAGCAGCCGGCTTGCGTGGGCTTCGTCTTCTGTTCGCCTACAACACCGAGACATGGGACCAGCGATACGAATGCAACACAGACATTCTCCTGCCCATGACGGTAGCGCAGCTGCCGTAGTGCCTCCACGAACGGAGCACTTTCGATATCGCCAACCGTGCCGCCGAGCTCAATGATCACGACTTCTGGGGGCAGACCTGTATCGTCGACAGGCTCCACCGCGGCCGCCATTATCTGGTCCTGAATCAGATCGGTGAGGTGAGGCACCACTTGCACGGTCCGACCGAGGTAGTCGCCACGTCGTTCCCGCTCAATCACTTCCGAATAAACCTTGCCCGTCGTGATGTTGTGACGTCGCGTCAGGCTCACGGACAGGAAACGCTCGTAGTTGCCGAGGTCAAGATCCGTCTCTCCACCATCGTCGAGCACAAAAGTCTCACCGTGCTCGAAGGGCGACATGGTCCCTGCATCCACGTTGATGTAGGGATCAATTTTAATCGCAGAGACGCGCCAGCCGCAAGCCTTCAGCAGCACCCCAATCGATGAAGATGTCAAACCTTTCCCGATCCCACTGATCACTCCGCCCGCCACAATAACAAACTTGAGTTTCGGATCAATGGTGGCATAGCGCTCCATCCCGTTGTAGCTGCCACTAGAGCAGCCCCCACGACTCATTTCAGACCCACTTGAAAGAGAATCTATCGCAGCGTCGTCGCCAGCCGCGACAGAGACACGCTGTTTGCTGTCGGTGCCACCAAGTTCCCCTCAAGCACACGTTGCTTCTGCCGGTCCACCAGTGCACTCTCGAACGCTCAGTCGGATGAAGCGAACGCAGCCAGGCGCTTTTTGCAACCAGCCCACACCGTGCAACGAAACGCACTGCCGACGCACCGCGCGGCACGAGCAGGACGTTGGGGATCGGAGAAGCAGTTTTTCCGGGCGAATCGTCAAGAAAGCGTCACTTGAGCACTTCTTCGACAACTTGATGATCGCGGTGGCTCCAAATCGCCACCCTCTAACACCCCCAATCAACCTAGACAAGATCGACTACAGAGCGAGAGGAAACCGTAACAGCAGCTGCTAGCAGAGCACACTGATTCCCGCGCGATACGATCGACGGTCGCGTCGCCGTCGCTGACAAACGCGCATCCGCGACCTCCGGGCCGCGCGGGGAATCGGCCGCGTCGCCCGGCAATCGCTCCCCAGACGAAACCGGCACGCTTGCGACAACGCTGGTGGATAGTACGGAAGCGCCGCATCGACCACGTCAAAGGCTCGCTCGAGCACCCCCGAAAGCGACATGAATTCGAGAACCTCGAACGACAGATCAAACCGTCAAGCGCCCTCCGATAAGATCCAGTCCATGCGCCTTGACGGGACGTCTCCAAAAGATATTCCTGATTCCAGTTGTTGGTCCCGGAGTATGGACATGCCAAGTGCGAGCGATCAGGACCGGGAATGTGCAGCCGTCACTGCGACATACCCAGGCGATTCGCTGCGTCCGTCGCGTTCGTAGGGCGGTTTGCATCGAGAGCACCCAACGTTTGGTTTGTGGCGCGCGCGTGCGCGGTGCCTCGGTGCACGCATCCGTCGTCGGGACACGTCTCAACGGCGGAATGCATGCACGCGGCATGCAGGTTGTGCGTGTACCTCGACCAAGTGACAAGGAAGCGAACTATGGAGGAGTCTACAAAGCAAGCTGTTGAGGAACTGATGCACTTTGAACTTGTTTCGGACGATGAATCAAGCTCGGAGCGCATGGAAGCAGCCGTAGTGAAACTGAAAGGTTTGAAAGGGCTTGTGAACGTTGGTCTGAAACGGGACGACAGGGGCGTGCGTCTGCAGGTGGCGGCACTCACGTCAGTGTCGTATCGAACCGTTTTGGAGACGATTCAGGAAGAGCTTGGCGGAATCCGTGTGTTGCTGCGGGCACCAATAGCGCGTCTGGTACACTTGCAGATCGAGGGGATGCGGTGCAACGGCTGTGTTCAGAAGGTCACGGAGGCGCTCGAGCACGTACCCGGCGTTGTGCGTGCACACGTGCACTTGGGGCTGAAGCGCGCGCGCGTTGCTCTCGATCGGCCTGTGCCTCCGTCGGTGCTCATCAAGGCTGCTCTGGCGACCGGGAAGCAGGTGATCCTTGTTTCCCAAAGTCCCGAGCTCGGCCTCGCGAAGGAGCTGTCTGGTGACGGCGCCACCCGACGCTACAACTGTGGCTGTGGTGAGCCAAGCTGTGTGGGGGCACTCGAGCCGCAGATTTGTGGTGATGTGGGGCTTGGCATCATGTCGGACGAAGTGGATGAAATGGGATGCCTAGTGAATGCCGTTGGTGTTCTAGATGTCTCGCGCAAGGCATGCGGATGTCGGAAACGAGCCACAGTGCGTTCCTGCTGCTCCTCGAAGGCCTCGAAGGGGTCGCTCGTGGAGCCCATCAAAGAAGATAGAGCAGAGCAGGCTGAGGTGCGGAGCCACGCATCCGACTTGTGGCGTGCATCGCTCGATATTCATGGCATGACGTGTGCAACTTGTGCAGGCGCGATCGAGGCTGCACTGCAGCGCGTGGCCGGCGTGCACCAGGTCTCGGTGAACTTACTGAGTCAACGGGCTACCGTCACTTTTGACCAGAGCTTGGTCAGTGCAACGCAGTTGCAGAAGAATGTCCAAGAAATCGGCTATGGTGCGGAGCTTGTGGCTTCTGAACCATTTACAGAGCAAGCTGTGGCTCGTTCAGATGCTGCAACGGGAAACACCGACACCAAGCAAGCGTCTCTAGTCCTCAAATTTTCTGATGAAAACAAAGCCAAAACGGCAGTCGAGTTGCTCAGGAGAATGACCGTGGTGAAGCTCGTGAATATTGAGGAACGAACCTCGATCGGATATGATGATGCTCGAGACAGGCGCTGGTGGAAGTCCCTGTGGAAACGCTGGGCCGGATTCGGGAGAAAGTCACCATCCGATTCACTTGTTCACATCTGGATGAACAACAATCGAACAGACTCAAGCATGAGTGCAGAACAAGAGGCTTCGACTGACCTTAACTTTTTGAATCCCTGCGCCCAGGCGGTCGTCATGCTGGAGAAGGCAGGCTATAGTGATGCTTTTGAGATTCTCCGCGCGCCCAATATGACTGCCTCGACTGATCGTTCGGGAACTGCAGCGGCCCGCTTGCGTCTGGAGTCATTCGACTGGCTGGGGCGCTTTCTTTTCGCGCTGGTGTTCACCGTTCCTGTTTTGGTCATCAGCACCATTCTGATGAACCTGCCATCTCCGCCATCGTCCTTGACTGCTCGGGTTGGAAATTCGCTGCTACAAGTTGGCAACCTGGTCGCGCTTTTGCTAACCACGCCAGTCCAGCTCATTGCGGGCTACCCCTTTTACAGAGGGAGCTACTATGCGTTGCTGAAGCGACGCCGCGCGAACATGGATGTTCTGGTCGCGCTGAGCACCTCCATCGCCTACATCTACTCGTTGGTTCTTGTAGTGTTGAACGGGGCGAGTTTGCGGCTCGGCAATGGACCAGCTTTTGACACCAGTGCGCTGCTGATTACGATCATTCTCTTGGGAAAGTGGATGGAAACTGTTGCGAAGAAACGAGCCGCATCGGGCATGGAATCCTTCTACGAACTGCGTCCGCAGCGCGCCTTTATCATGGTCCGCGAGCAGCGTTCACCGTCGGCCGATGCCAACGATGCCCGAGCGCGCCAGTTGCCTGCGGACTCCTCGGCAGACGATGGCGCTGCCTTCATAGCAACCACTTCCAAGCAGGATGAGCAGCTGTGTTCGATCGTTGGCGAAAACAAATGGGAAGCGAACGTTGTTGCAGAGGGGAATTCCTCAAACCTCGTGGACCAAACGAGCACTTCATCCTCTGAGGACGGCCCGAAGGCCGCGAAGACCACACCGGGGTATCGTCTCGTGGGTGAAATCGATGCCAAACTACTTGATGTTGGCGATATCATGAGGATCAAACCGGGTGACCGGTTCCCTGCAGATGCAGTCGTGCTCGAAGGGCGCAGTTCCGTGGATGAATCGATGTTGACTGGCGAATCGCGGCAGGTGCCCAAGCGCCCCGGTGAACTGGTCTACGGCGGCTCCGTCAATGGCAGTCACCCGCTCGTTGTGCAAGCGACCGCCGTGGGTCCCCATTCGACTCTATCCCAGATCATTCGCCTCGTTGAGGAGGCACAGACACAACGGGCCCCGATTGAATCCGTAGCGGATCGCATCGCTGCGGTATTCGTTCCGGCCGTCCTCGTGATTGCACTGGTCGACTTTTTGGTGTGGCTTGCCCTCGCTCAAAGTGACACGATTCCCTCGGACTGGTATGCAGGCAAGGGTGGGCCGGTGCCATTCGCGCTCCTGTTTGCGATCTCGACCTTGGTGATTGCCTGCCCTTGTGCACTGGGTCTTGCGACACCGACCGTCATCATGGTGGCGACAACCCTGGGGCTGCGCTTTGGGGTCCTCTTCAAGAGCGGCTTGGTGCTTGAAGCCACCCGCAATGTTCGTTGCATCCTGTTTGACAAAACTGGAACATTAACAGCCGGCAAACCGGCCGTGGCGCATCACGCCCTGCTGGACGATCCGGAGCATCCCGTCGCGTCATTGCGTGATCCTCCGCTGAGTGAACGCGAAGTGTTGCTCAGCGTCGCAGCGATTGAGGCGCACTCGGAGCATTCGCTAGCGCGTGCCATTGCCGATTACGTACATGGACTGTTGCCGGAGGCGACGCTGCCAGCAGCGACGGCTCTTCACACGGAGCCTGGCCTCGGTATTCAGGGTATGGTCGCCGGCATTCGCATTCAGGTGGGATCGCCGTCCTGGATCCTACGTGTTTGTGGCGAAACGACAGTAGATACACCAGACTCGAGACTAGAGCGGATTCGGCGACTGGAAGGCCGGCTCAGTCAGATGGAATCCACTGGTGCGACGGTGGTTGTCGCAGCCATCAACGGCTGGCCGCTGGTTGCCTTCGCCATCGAGGATCCAATCCGTCCAGAGGCGGCTGCTGTCATCAGGACGCTCTGCAAACGCCTGGAAATTTCCTGTTGGATGGTGACCGGCGATCATGCTGCCGCTGCACAACGTGTCGCGGAACAAGTCGGCATTCCACCGACGCGTGTGATTGCTGGAATGCTTCCATGGCAAAAAGCGGATGCGGTTCGTGCCTGCGTCGAAGCAGCCGAGCGTCATGAACTACCGAATGCGGCCTGGGGATCAGAGCACGCTCCCCTTTTGCCATGGATGATGGAGGCGCTGCGTGCAGAGACACCGACAACAGACTCCAGGCCGGCGGCAAAGGCATGGCGCCACCGGCACCGAGTAGCGTTTATCGGGGACGGACTCAATGATGCACCAGCTCTGGCGACAGCAGACGTTGGGATCGCAATGGCTGCCGGCACCCAAGTTGCCGCGGAAGCAGGCCAAATCGTTCTCATGCGAGACCAGTTGAGCGATCTATTGGTGGCGCTGGATCTCTCTCGAGCAGCATTTCGTCGCATTTCGCTGAACTATGTATGGGCACTGGGGTACAACTTGGCAGCCCTGCCTCTGGCGGCTGGTGTGCTCTACCCGGCCTGGCATCAACAGATTCCGCCCTACATCGCTGCGATCGCAATGGCGGCGAGCTCTGTCTCCGTGACCCTATCGAGCATCCTACTGGAGCTGTATCGACCGTCGCGGTGGTGTCAGGTCCGGGCGACTCGACACCGCACCAATGATCACCAGCCGTTGGAGAAGAGCGCGTCATCGGATGGAGGGATTGTTTATGGAGACGGACCGTTTCATTCAGGATAGACAGGTTGGGTTTCGCGCACCAGTGTATCATAGAAAGCATGGAATGGAACGAATCTTACTGAATCGGTAAAGCAGATCGTGTGCACACGAGAACAGAACCGCAGTTGGTTCGTCACTGCGCCACCGGTCCCGAGCCTGAACATTCGTCTCGTTGTCGATACAGTATCGAATGTAACTTGGATCTCTCGAGCGCTAGGTTTGAACTGTCTTGCGCGAGGTTGCTTTCAACTGTAGCGGTATGGCCTCCGTTCGCGAACACGCCTCTCGGGTGAAGGACCTGAACTCGAAGAGAAGCGTCGACAGCACTGTTTTGGTGTCGTTCGTCGCACTCAGCTGGTGCTGCGCTTCGGCGTCGAACACGCGAAGCGTGGGGTTCTTCCAGGCTCGTTCCAGAGCACCGGGCGTGTTGGCGCAGCACTCGAGACCGAGATTACCTGCCTGGTGCTCGCTTCGCTGCACGTCGTTTCCGGTTACGAGTGATCAGTCCGCGTGCTTCAGGCCAGGGCGACTCGATCTCTCCCTGTACCTTATCGCTGATCGTGGGTTTGTCTCCCGCTTGGGTTCCCGACGTTCGCTCGAGGAGCTGGTGGAGCGAGCGCTCTCCTCAGAGTGCATTAGCGTTGTACAGTTGCGAGACAAAATTTCTGGATTACGCCCAGCGTTGGCTGTTGGCAAGCGTCTGCGCGCAATGTGCCAGTCAGCTCGAGTGCCTTTCCTCGTGAATGACCGGCTAGACCTTGCGCTCGCCCTGGAGGCAGATGGTATTCACATTGGCCAGGAAGATATGCCGTTAGCGTATGTACAAAAGCTAGCGCCAGCCGGTTGGATTCTGGGAGCATCTGCAGGCACACTCTCCAAGGTAGAGATACTCAAACAGGAAAGCTCTATCGACCGTCCAATACGTCTCGACTACATCGGTTGTGGACCGGTATTTGGGACGCAAACCAAGGCAGATGCTGGTTCGCCTATCGGGGCTGCTGGATTGACTCGAGTCGCGGAATCAGTTGAGCCACTCCCTGTGGTTGCGGTTGGCGGAATTGGACTCTCTAACGCCAAGTCGTGTATCGCTCACGGTCGGGCAAGTGGTATAGCTTGCATTTCCGCGATTCTGGGCGCCGACGATCCGAAACTGGCAGCTCGAGCGCTCCACGAACAGATAAAACAGGGGCGCGAAATGCGAGTACGTGGGATGCCCTGTCGGGGAGACGAGCGCTTGCTCTAGCATTAAGGGCGAAACGTTGGGGTACTCCAATCCGGATTGCAAACTGGCGAATGCTGCCTGCAATGAGCTGCTTCAGGAAACGCCGGATCTGTGTTTGATGATTGGATTGTGTATCAGGTGGACCATGATAGGATGACCTGGCGAGCATGCCGACAGAAGACCAAGCTCGTGTTGGCAACAATCCGACACGCTGAAGGGGTCTCGAAAACAGAGCGTCATCCGAAATCCTAATTTTCCGTTCCTTCGCGCTCGTCCAGTCGGACCAGGTCTCTCAGATCGGAGTAAAACCAATCGAGAGGACTCATCAACACAGACAACGCCCATGTGACTGCCTAGTAGGGAGTATCATCTACTGTCGATCTTGCGATTGACGATTTCCAATCGTATCGATCCGACTTTATCGACAGGACGCGTCAGCCTCTGAGTAAAGGCAACACTTCTCTAGGCATCTGCACGAGAACATAGACAACCGCAACAGGCTCTATATCGCTCGCGGACATTACCTAATGAATCCGCGTGGTTGCTCTGAATAGGATCCATCGAGCAAACGACCGTACCCACAACATCTCTCCTGATTTTCTGCCACCCGCAAACGCCGCACCTGTTTCAAAATCAGCGAGTGAAGCCACGTGTGCACGCTGCGCTTCACGCACAGCCCTGCATTCACGATTGTGTCTGCTCCAATCCCTATCGCTACGTGCATACATTCATTCGGTATCACATCTACGCAATCATGATTCAACGTTCGCATAGAAACGACTATATTCTCGGTCGATCGATAGCCAGATCATGAAACAGCGGTAACCTCAACCCTTTCAATCTCCTTGATCAACCAACGATCATTGCTTCATCTTATACGAACAATGAACACGCAACGACTACGTTATTATGATCAACCGACCATCATTCCCCTCTACGATTCATTCAATCATTCAACTGCGTGTTGGAGTCGGCACGAACAAGGCGCCAAAAGAGGCGCCACCCGGGCCACCAGGCGCTCGCCGAGAGGAATTTGAACGACCGGATCTCCACACGCGGGCGCATCGGTTGGAGACAACCCGCCCGTGGTGTTGCTGCGCAAACTGGGTCCTCTGGCTTAGGCTCAGCTTTGTTGATAGATTCAGGGCTGTAAAGACTGAGACTGGTGATCGCCTTCGAAGGTATGAGCAGTTCAAACGCTGGGATCTTGATCGGTAACTATGCACAGGAGACGCTCTCAGAGAGGACACCGACCAGTCGTACGAGCTGCGACGAGCTCGGCGTTGCGCGCGTGGCAAGCGACCGTGCCCGAGACACCACGGAGCGGGCGACAAGAACTCGGGCGCTCGCACCAAATGCCAGTACTACTCGATCGGGACTATTATTCACTTGATGAAATCCTCGAGACGGAGGTGCGTCTGCGCTGTTTGTTTCGGGAACGTATTCGGGGAATGGCTGCTTTAGATGCCAGTGGCAACGCAGCGTTCGCCGCTCGTGCCGAGGCGAGTGCTCTCGGTTATGAAACTGGAGACCCTAGCGGTGCGTGGGGAGTGGCGTCACAGTCGAGTGCGGCCGATGATGAGTCATCGACGCCGGGGCTCCAACACCGATTCAGCGAACACAGGCCGCGTGATCGGCTCGCGAAAGACCGGGCTGATATCCTTACAGCAGCGGCTGCAGCGGCACGTAATGCGACGCGCCACAAGCGGAATGAAACGCTTCACGAAGGAACGCAACCCGTCGGGGCAAGCCCAGTACCTGGTGTCCGTGATGCGACCGAGGCGCTCGACATGCTTCCCGGGGTGGTCTGCGATCTACCAACATGGCTTGCGGAAATGTTGGCGGCTCGAATGTTCGTACGCATCGAGTTGCCTCGGAGCCTGGGCCAGAGAACACAACGGGCATTGCGCGCGGATGCTCGCGTCGTGAACCTGGCGGAGCGATGTCCGCATTTCTATGCTGTCGTCACGCGATGTCAACGATTCTTTCAGATGAATCACAGTGCCGCTCCAGGTGGTTTGAATCCCGGCAATGTTGTGCTGGCCGAGCTGGGGCCCATTCTGGTGCGAGCCTATCAGATACGCTGTCTCGATATTGTGGATCGAGCCCAAAGCACCGATAACAGTGATCCGCTGGAATATACTTGTCGATTGGAGGCCTCCGAGCGAGCGATGTTTACATCGATCCAATCTGCGGAGCGCTTGCATGCTCAGTGGAAGCGCGGTGAACATCGACGCTTACGGGCATGCACGCCCCTTGTTCCGTGCTGGCATTCAAATATTCCACGAACGGCTCGGGGGACAGAGCGGTCTTTCCGCGTGGATGCGACCCGTGGCAACGATCAGCAAAGTCGCCTCAACTGGCGCGTCCCGCTCTCTGCTCGCAATCTAGAGGACGATCTGGCGACGGGCCCTCAGCTGCCATCGGGTTACCAGATGAGTGCGGTCGACGCTGAGAAAAGAACGGTTACGAATGCTGAATTGGCTGCAATGCCAGTCACCAAGGCACAAACCGAGCATGCAGACAAGGAAAACGAGGAGATGTCGCCTACAGAAACGCCCACGAACGTACTTGTGACCCCTGAGCGAACGCCCCAAGAGGCAGCATTGGCGCCGTTTGCAATATCAAGCGATTCACCGGGGAGTCGACCGACGCCAGCAGTGTCGAGCCCGTGCATGCCCCAAACGAAACGAAGGCGTCGAATGCTGCTCGTGGGCGAGTCTCAGGCCTCACGCTGCCTTCAAGAGCATTCACAGACAAACCGCCCAGCTGAGCAAGGCACTTGATCGTTTCGGTATGCGTTTGCGATACCTCGCCTCTCGGAGACGAGCGTCGCTTACACTACCTTGGTCTCAGAGCAGCGACGCGAAACGTGTTCGCTACCTCGAGACTTGATACGGTCGGCCTTCGGACACTGGTCTGGTTACCGTCCAGCACTCAGTTGCTGGGAAACTTGAGCAGGTTCGTGCCAACGCCGCCAGGCGCGAGATCGCCGGTCTGCGGACGCTTCCTATAAAGCCAGCTCGTCCTCGGAGCCAAGTCTCGTTCCAGCTCTCATAGTCGTTTCATAAAGCATCCAGAGTAGTCTGCTTGCTGGGTCCGTCACTCGTTTCTCGAGCGCTTGGCGAGTCGCCAGGTTAAAGCGCTCTCAGAGGCGGTGCCTCCTGAGCGATCCTTCGAGTCGCATATCCCAGTGAAAGCCTCCGTTCTCAGTTCACTGTCTTCAAGTCTCTAGAATGAACCGATCCGCTTTGGTTCCACAAGCCTAGAGAGCGAACGATGCCTCCAGTTCTAAACCAAGGTCAAACTCGCCTTTCTCGAACTTGTCTTCAAGGTTGCGTCCAAAGCCGCCAAGCCGTGCCAGACCACTTGGCAACAAAGACCGGCACCGACGCTTGTTGCGCAGGCGTACTTCTGAAAGCGTTCGTCTGCACATAATAAAGACGCAAACTGCGTCTTGTCCTCATCATGCTAGGGAATGTAAGGACTTGTCTCGGTTTTGCTGGTCGAGTACTGGCTCGAGTTGTTTCCCAGCGACTTCGCTTCGACTGCTTAGGTCTTGCTCGGACCAGGATGGGGAGCACGCCCGGAATCCCAGGTGTACAAGGTGTCGTCGCTCGAAAAGCGTCCGCTGGACTGCAATCCCGTTTCAATGGTCCAACTTATCGATCATTTATTGATCGCTGGAGAATTTTTCACGCTGGCTCGTCGCCAGCAGCGATGAGTGGCCTCGGTGGTTTAATCCTTGTCGGCATAAGCGCCTCCAAGGCAGACGCTGGCACAGGCGACAAGAAAAGCATCTCCGGACCGAACGACGAATCACAGGGAGTAATGTATGGTGCGAATAATGCCCCCCAAGTCGTATACTTTCGTCCCTGGCGACCTTGAACAGAACCTTGACGCAGTACTCGAGTGGTTGCGTAATATGGGGGACCGGGTTCGACGCACCTGGGCCTCACGCGAGGGTCGTACCATTCTTGCCCTGATCGCTTTGAACGGTATGGTCTACTTGGGATGGAAGAGCCGACCTGGTGGGCCTCCATTCATGTGGCGGCATTTTGCCTGCTCTCTCGAGTCGATCTATGCAGGCCGAACGCATACCCTCCTGACGAGCTCGATTTCGCATATGGGCTTTCTACACCTCCTGGGAAACATGTTCTTGTTGGCCAACTTTGGCCTCGATGTTTGCAAGGCGCTGGGGCCCTCGCGCTTCCTTACGCTCTACGCTGGCGGTGCGTTTCTCTCGTCAGCAGTGAGTTTGCTCTACAAACGGCTGCGACTCTCTGGAGCGGTGTCGGTTGGCGCCAGCGGCAGCGTCATGGCCATTCTGGTCATGTTCGCCATGCTGTTCCCGAAAGCATCGCTGTACGTAATGGGCATCAAAATGACCGCCAAAGAGGCCTGTTTACTTTGGGTGCTTTTTGATGTCGCAGGCGTCGTTGGGCGTCTCGGGTACATCGACTTTGCTGCCCATTTGGGAGGCGCCCTCTTCGGTTACCTTTACTTTTCGTACATAGAGGAACGCCTTCGAGAGGAGATGGAGTTGCGTCGACGAGCACGACGTTGGGGGCTTGGCGGCCGCGTCACAGAGGGGAGTTCAAGTGGCCTCCTGAGTCGTCTCGACGCGGTGCTCGAGTGGTTGCAACGTCGCAGAGATCCAGCTCAACGAAGAGCCGCTGAACGAATGGATGAACAAACCAGGTCAGAGAACAGCGGCTCAGGCGGCTGGCTCGACTGGAGTCATCGGGGGGCTTTATCATCGAAGCCATCAACGGGCGAGCGGAGTTTGCCTTCGCAAGCGACTGGAAGAGAGGCGGAAACGCCCAGTCTGTGGCAACGGCTTCGGCGTGCATGGTCATCGTCGTCATCCTCTGAGGGAGGCAAGTGAACCCTCGGTCCCTGTATGATCATGATGCAAAAATACTTCAGGAGTGGAGCTCATGAGCTAGACGCACGGCCGAGATGTTCCCTATCGTTCGATTCGGTGTTCGTTTGGGACTCATTCCAACCAAAGATGCCCGCTGTATCTCGGGAGCGTGCTAGATACTGCGACCAGAATCACTCTTACCGAGGATGGAAAGACTATCGCTGCAGTTAGCCTCTGAGCCGCGGTATAGCAATGTCGGTGACTCTATACGGTTCGTGGAACGAACACAACGCTGTCATTGTTGATAACCGAGCGTAACACGCTATCCAGTCACAGAGGAGAGGATGGGGCAACCCCCCATCATTTAGGAAGCAACGAATTTGCAGCAGATGAAAACAGTGGTCGCTGAGGCTTCGTCCGTGAACGTTTCCAAAGCGATCCGGCCTTGAGTTTTTCCAGCTCGTGCCGTAGACAAGCGCCTTGTCACTGGTGCACCGCGTCTCGAACGATAACAAGTTTCTGACTTTCTTTCGAGGACTCGTTCACGTTGTTTTTGTGTTCAGCCAACGCTGGACCAGGTGACTGTCTACAACGACGAAGAACGCGTCGAGTGCGCTGGAGCAGAGGGTATTCTCAGGTTGTCGCTCAAGTCGCCGCAGCAGGCAAAGCCTGCGACAAAGCGCACGTTCGGGGAACCTGACTCTGAGACAGTGTACTCGCCTAAATGCAAGTCGTCATCCTCGGCGGGGGCATCGCTGGTGTCACTTGTCTCGAAACGCTGGTTGGTCACGGCGACCAGGTTCCCCAAGGGACCCAGGTGACGATCGTCTCCGCAACACCTCTGTTGCGTCGCGCTGTAATGTGCACGCAGCTTGGCCGTTATGTTTCTGCTTACCGAGTAGAAGAAACAAGCAGCGATGAGTGGCGTGTTTTTCCCTGGGTTCGCGTCCAGGTTGGCATCGTTGAACAGATCAATGTGGCTCAACGTTATGTGCGGTTGCGAATGGGAGACGCTGCCGACGTCATCACTCAACTACCCTTCGACTTTCTTTGTATATGCATGGGCGCTCTTCCTCGTATACCGAAAGCAGTGAGCCTGGCTAGTGCGAGATGTTCAGCGGTGGGCGAACGCGTACTAACCATACGGGACACTGACTCAGTAGAACGCTTCCGAGCGTTGCTGGCACGGATCGTTCGTGATCAGCACCGCAAGTCAGCGAACGACGCTCGGATTGTGATTGTCGGTAACGGCGGTATTGCAATGGAGCTTGCATATGTGCTACAGGATATCGCTCGAGTGGACTGGGTCATTCGAGATGATCACCTTGGCCAGGCGTTCTTCGACGCAGCCGTGTCCGATCTATTATGGAGTCTACCAACGCGAAATGCAGCGCGTCGAGCAAGTGCTCGTGCTTGGTTGCTATCTCGCCGCGACGACATGCCGCCTGAGTGGAAGATACGCCCTGTCGTGGGTGCTGGGCTTGGGCCCGACTGGATGCGCGGCGGGTCTCGGGACCGCAAAGAACTGCTGTTGTGGCCGGAGCAGGCCAGCGCTCACCTGCAAACGACGCTCATGCAACAGCATTTTGAATCTGTTTCGGCGGCTGTGGACGAAAGCCAAGCAGCGAACACTCAACAGGAGCCGGTTTCAGCCCAGCTTCGGATCCATCGAGACTGCACCGTAGTAGCGGTCGACTGGCAAACGCCACGACATGATCATGGCTCCGAAACCGCGACCGATAACCCATCAGTGTTTCGATCTGAGGATGCTCGTCTGCGAATCGTCCTCTCACAGGGCGAAGAACTCGAAGCCGATCTGCTACTATGTGCGACAGGTGTGCGCGGGGCAGTTGGCCCCCAATACTTGGACAGCGAGGGCCAAAAATGGCTCCGTTGGACTCATTTCAACCCATCGCCAGCGCCGACAGAACGTACCACGAGCAGTACGAATCAACCAAGCATCCCTGACAATGACTCAGACGACATGGGTATTGCGGTTGACGAGCGGATGAGCACCGGAGTGACCCATATCTACGCAGCCGGGGATTGCTGTGTCGTACAGCGCGAATCATCAGCGGATGATGGCTCGCCGAGTCTCTGGTTCCAGATGCGGCTCTGGAGTCAAGCGAAAATGATGGGTGCTCGTGCAGCTCGATCGATCGTACGAGAGCTCTGTTCGTGCCATCAGCAACAGCAGCAGCGCTTGGCACCTGAATCCGACTCTTACGGCAATCGCTTGATGGCCTCTAGTCCCGTCTCGGACGACGCTTTGCTCGTCACCTGCCTAGAGCCGTTGGATATGGAGCTTTTTTGTCATGTCACTGAGTTTTGCGGTATCAAAGTTGTCTTGCTGGGTTTGTATCGAGCCCAGGGACTAGAGCCGAGCTCTGTTCATATTCTCGAATCGTTGCGCCCAAGCGATGAAGCTGACGCACAGAGTTGGCAGTATGTTCGCGTTATTCTCTGGAAGAATCGCCTCGTGGGCGCAGTGCTTCTCGGTGAGACTGGTCTCGAAGAAGTCTATGAACATCTCCTCTTGAATCGTATTGACGTTAGTTTTCTGGGACCCGCCCTCGTTGACGGATCCATCGACCTGGAAGACTATTTTGATTGAGGTTTAGAGACAGGACTGAATGATCGTTCTGGCGATTTGCACTTGAGAAAGACTTGTTCGTGCAGGACTGAGGCACGATCGCAACTCGGACGACGTTGTCTGCAATCGTCACCTCCGTTGACGCGAAGCTGTCTTCGCTTTGCGGACAAGGGCTCTGATCGCTGTCAGGTGACTTGAGACGCTCGAGATCGTTTGACTCGTCCCGATCGCAACTGGAACGTCACCGCAGCGCGTGGCCCAGGGGTTTCAGGTACAGCGTTTTACCCGAGTCGCGTGGATATTGGTCTAGTTCAGACGCAGAACAAAAAACGGGTGCGAGTGTCGCTTGATGGTTGCTGCTCATCTCGGGGCACACATACGCGCACCTCTCTTTGCTAGACATCAATAGAGAGAAGGTGGCATGGTTTCGTCTCAAGCTCTAAAGGAGACCAATGCACTAGAATCAGACCACGTTACCGTGATATAGAGACGCCGTCAACAGACGCTCGTTGAGACAGCGACCCGTCGTCAAGAACGTCTGCGTCGAAACACCTGGTTCGTCCTTAGTCGCGAGCACGATTCCCGAACTGAACGAGGACAGAACTGGGTTGAGTTTCGCTGCTATCTCCCATCACGCGACCTACAACGTCCCTCCGGTCCGTGCAGGTGCTCCAACGCCTGACCTCTACCAGGACTTGTAACTTATGCCCCGTGCTCCTCTTCGTTAGCCGTCTGTGCTTCCTGTATGAGCTGCAGCGACTGCTCGAGGCGTGAGGTGGACTCCTTCTCGATTCGTTCTAACGTCTCCAGCAGTGTCGATACGTCTGCTTCGAAACGCTCCCGCCACCGGTCAAGTTCTTCGCGTTGTTTTTGAATCTGTGAGCGCAACCCCGCATATCTTCGCTCTAAAGAGCTTTCATGAGCTCTTAAACGATCTTCTACAGTTTTTACCAGATCATCGGGAGCCTGTTGTTCAGTCATCGGGGCGGCCACGAACACGTCGTTGAGGACTGGAGAACGCTGTTCCAACGACCGAGGCCAAGGTTGAAACGCTCCTACCAGCCCCGTGCTGCGGTCAACGCTCTTCGTCGAAACGTGCCTGCTGCGGACGTGAACGCAACCGGCAAGGTTCTAGTCCACCCATGGAGCCAAATATTCGCTCTGATCGTTCAGGAGGCACTAAAAGGACAGATCGAACGCGGAAAGATAAAAGGCAAGGGCGGTCTGCAGGTAAGGGAACAACAGGGGGACGTTCTGCCGAGCGACGATCGGGACCGAGTGGACGTCGCGAACTCCCTCGAGAACGTCGTTCAAACCGGGCGAATGGTACTTGGCAGGCGACTGCACTGGAGGTGAGTCCTTGGGCAGGACACTGGGTGCAGGTAACCTTGGCTGGCGGGCGCTGCATCGTGGGGAAGCTCGTCGGTTGGGACGCACTGGCGAACCTCGTTCTGGACGACGCCGTTGAGCGGTTTCGGGGAGCAACCGACTCGGCGGGAGAAGTAGTCACCAACGGGTTGCCTAGTTTTGGTGCACAGTTTCGAGAGGTCTCAGACGTATATACGAGTGCGCTCGAGGCGAGGCGTACGCGACCCGCGAACGAGGACAAGTCGCTCCTGATGACTTTGTCGTTCAGGGAACCGACGAGCGGTAGTTGGCAACGTCAACTGGGCCGAGTCGTCTTGCGAGGGCCCTCTGTTGCTACTCTGGGTCCGCTGGAGGAACCTCTTAAGCCAGAACGTGACAATGCACCCACGAATACCCGAGTCAGGGCTAAGAACCGCTAACGACCGGCGTCGTTGTTTCCGGGAGCCGTTCGGGCAGCACACCGGAGACAGCTGAACCATAGACCATTGAATGTCCCCAAAAAATTCAACAGAGCATCGCCACTAGGGTTTTAGGGTTTCATTCGCTTGACGAGGGCAGCGCAGGCAGCGTGTGGTTGCAGAAAGAGGCCCGGCTTGATTCGCGTCGAAGGCTGCTACCCAAGCCGTCTACGGATACAATGCTCTTCTCCGGACATGAGCGTTTGATCGGATGTCGATGAGCATGTCATTGAGCAAGGTTCCCGAAAGCATTCCGCTCAACAAGATGGTGACGCGAAAAAGCGACGACGACAACGAAACCGCTGAAAGGTACCGTCTATATCGTCGAGTGATCGATCTGTAGAGCTCGTGGACCATCAGGACCCCGATTCTCAAACCGAACGAGTATCAACATCATGATCGATGCGTTGGATAACATCCATCGAAACTAGAGGGCTCTCGAGTCAACTGACAAGACGCTGATTCCTTCGATTTCATGCTTGTCATGCACGTCTGTCGACGGACGCGTCCAACCATAGGAAACGCCATCCTTGGCGACTTTTGTTTCGAGGACGTTCGAGATACTGCCGTAGATGACTTGGTCGCATCCTTTGTGAAAACTAGAACGTATGCAGACCTTTTGGCTTCCGGCATTTTATCGTTCAAGCTCCTGTCCGCTCCATTTGATTCTATTTCACCACAAAATTTGTGATTTTTCCCGGGACGAAAATCTCTCGTACGATTTGCTTGCCTCGGAGGTAGCTCGCAACCGTTCCCAGTTCACGAGCAGCCGCCAGAACAGCTTCTCGGTCTGCGCTCGCGTCAATGTCCAGTGTGCCGCGCAGTTTCCCGTTGACCTGGACAGCGTAGGTAACCATGTCGCTGACGAGGTACTGCGGATCATAGGTAGGCCACGGTTCGTACGCGAGCGAACGTGGTGGTAGCGACGCAATGGACTCGCCACGCTCATGAAGATGTGCTCGCCTTCGAATGGTTTGCCACATCTCCTCAGAGACGTGGGGTGCGTACGGCGACAAGACCAGAACAAAGGGTGCCAAGAGACGCCCTCGAGCCCAAGGTGCCTTCCACTTGTTGGCCTCGTTGACAAACTCCATCATTGCTGCGATCGCGGTATTGAAACGCAGCGCTTCGGTATCTTCGGTGACTCGTTTGATGAGGGTGTGGAGGATACGCAGCTGCTCTCGCGTTGGCTGCACCTCGCGTTCAGTCACAAAGTCGTCATCTTCGCAAACGAGTCTCCAAGCACGATCGAGGAAGCGGCGCATGCCGTTCACGCCCTGAGTGGACCATGGCTTGACCTGATCCAGGGGTCCCATGAACATGAGATAACATCGAAGTGCGTCTGCTCCGTACAGCTGAACGATATCATCGGGATTAACAACGTTGCCCCGAGACTTGGACATCTTGTGGGCACGAGCAGACACCTCGATGTTTGGGTCAGCTTTCAGAACGTACCGATCACCACTTTGTTTTTCGACCTGATCCGCTGGCACACGAACTTCTTCGTACTGCTCGATAGGACTCGTGCCGTTGCTATGAGGGCTGTTGCCTCCAGAGACGTTTTCGCACTGCCGTTGTCGTCGATATGTGAACTCAACTTCGCCGAGAATCATGCCTTGGTTCACGAGCCGCTGGAACGGTTCTGGTGTGCTTACAACACCCAAATCGTAGAGTACTTTGTGCCAAAATCGCGCGTATAAAAGGTGCAGTACTGCGTGTTCGACACCTCCGACGTAGAGATCCACGGGCATCCAGTAGCGCTCCTTTTCCGGATCCACTAATCGTTCGACATTCTTATTGTCAATGAAGCGGAGGTAGTACCAGCAGCTTCCAGCCCATTGAGGCATTGTGTTTGTCTCTCGGAGGTAACGCACTTGACCAGAGTTCGGATCTCGCAGCTCGACCCAGTCGGTCACGTTGGCCAGTGGCGACCGCCCGTCACCGCTCGGTCGAATCGAATCCGTACGAGGCAACTCTACCGGCAGCGAAGCTTCATCAAGGGGAAACGGCTCACCCGTCTCGGCGTCGAAGATGATAGGAAATGGCTCGCCCCAGTAACGCTGTCGACTAAAGAGCCAGTCCCGCAGTTTGTAGTTGATTTTCCTTTGTCCGATACCCAGTTGTTCCAGCGCCTCGGTGATTCGTGCTCGAGCCTCCTCAAAGGGAACACCGTCGAGGTCGAGTCCGCCAAGCCACGTTGATTTCCAGCCAATCATTCGACCAGCGTTTTCATCAATGACGGCCTTCACCGGCAAGTTGAAGGTCTCGGCAAACGCTAGATCTCGTGCGTCGTGCCCTGGGACGGCCATAATCGCCCCAGTGCCATAACCTCCGAGGACGTAATCAGCAACCCAGATGGGAACACGCTCTTTCGTAACGGGATTAAGCGCAAAGCGACCAGTGAATATGCCGGTTTTGAGCTTGCTCTCCGTTCCGAGTCGCTCCCGATCGCTGCGCTGCAGTGCTTGCTCCACGTATCGAACAACATCCTCGCGTTGGTGGTCGGAAGCGAACGAGTCCAAATTTGGAAACTCTGGTGCCAGCACAATATAGGTAACACCGGTGATTGTCTCAGGTCGGGTAGTGAAGACAGTGATTTGTTGCGATGAGTCAGCATTCGTGTCGTTCTCGTTCGAGGTCATTGATTCAACCTGGAAAGTCAGCTCAACACCTTCGCTCCGTCCAATCCAATTCCTTTGCATCTCTTTGACGTTTTCCGGCCAGTCGAGAAGTTCCAGATCCTCGAGAAGTCGTTCCGCATAGGCCGTAATGCGCAACACCCACTGTCGCATCGGTTTTCGAACAACTGGATGGCCGCCACGCTCGCTCCGCCCATCGATGACCTCCTCGTTCGCTAGCACGGTGCCCAGTGCAGGGCACCAATTCACTGGGACCTCTGCCTGATACGCCAGGCCTTTCTTATACAGTTGCAGAAAAATCCACTGCGTCCAGCGATAGTACTCGGGACTCGTTGTGTTCAGCTCGCGCTGCCAGTCATACGAGAATCCCAGTGACTGCAGTTGCTTCCGAAAACGATGAATGTTTCGTTCTGTTGCTACTGCAGGGTGAATGCCGGTATCCAGTGCAAACTGCTCGGCGGGCAAACCAAAGGCGTCCCACCCCATCGGATGGAGAACGTTGAATCCACGCATGCGTTTGTACCGAGCGAGTATGTCAGTGGCTGTGTAGCCTTCGGGATGTCCCACGTGCAGCCCAGCACCACTCGGATAAGGAAACATATCGAGGATGTAGAATTTGGGCCGACTCGTGTCGACATCATCCGGTGTTCGGAAAGTCTGCTCTCGCTCCCAGAACGCTTGCCATTTCCGCTCAACCGCGAGAAAATCGTAGGTATGATCCATTCGACTGGTTCCGGTCTCGGACGCGGACATGATCTCGTCCGTTTGCTTCGTTGGTGCAAGTGGTGTGGGATTCCGGTTCTGTGCTATACGGTCCTTTGATTCATCCGCAAAACCCGTTTGTTCAACGTTTCCTGCAGCTGCTGAGGCTCGAAACCGAGCCGGCCGTTTCCGAGGACGCAACGTCAGCGCTCCTCTTGCGTTCACGAAACGGCTCAAAAAGGCCCTCTATGATCATGACACCCTACCAGAAGATTGCTGCTGAACACTGGTCTGCAGGGGGCGCTCCGTTCCCAGCCTCTCCCCGCATTCGTTGGCCTCGCGCTGCGAAAAAGTCGCAACCAAGCACGCGAAACTGAATGAGTGTTCAAGCAGCTCCAAGGTGCAAGGTTGCAACCAGTCACAAACCCCAACGTCCGCTGATCCATAAAACGTTTGAGAGGTCTGCCAACCGAGAGCAGTCGAAAGAGCTCACGCGCCTGAGATGGTCGCCGCTCGGCGGTACGACAAGGCATCAGTCGAGCGCAAGTATCGGCTCTCCTGACCACTGATCGGCTTGGCCGCTGATCACTTTCAATTATGATCACACTTGCTCCAGAATCACAAGCCTTAGTACGATGGAGTAGGTTTTTCTTTGCTACTTTCGAACTTAGCGCGTACACGGCGCTGTACCCTGAGCTCGGGACAAGCCATTTCCAGTGGCCTGCGCGCGGCGTCCAGCGAGGCATCCAAGCCGCGTGCCCGAAAAACGCACCAGCACGGACATGCTCCGGTCGGAGTGCATAGACCGAACGTGAACCCCAATGTTATGCCTCGACTTGCGCAATGCTAACATCCTTACCAGAGACGCCGCAACAAGGCTCTGTCCTCGCATTCAGAGCAGAGATTGGCATTGAGATCATCGTGAACGCGGCTGACGCTCCGACACATACTTGCCGAAACCGACCGCACTATCTATCGACACCTGAACTCGAGAAACGAGACTTTCCATCATTGTATAAGACATATTCATGAATCGGACATCACGGCTGATGAGGTGCCTGCAGCTGGCGAAACGATCTCGATGCCAGATCGAGCCTTCATATTCGTCGCCTATCGTCTTGAGTGCGTTATCTAGTCGCGCGAAACTGACTGATCAGCATACATAGGTTGTGTGTCCGACCAAGCTCCAATGCGTCGCCTCGAGCAGCGTTCCATTTGTTCACGACCGTCGAGCGGATCCCAAAACGAGCGAAACCGATTCGTCATAAATCACAGGCGTGGCCTGAGTCCGTCACGACACTGCACTGCACGCATGCATACTCGTGATCTCGTCAGCGATGCATTCGTCCAATCAATCAACCATTCATACATTCGTCCAATCAATCATTGATCCAAAAATGGACAATCATGCCCATACGCTTCGATCCTGCTGCGGCGATGGCGCGAGCGATCCGCGTCGTCGACAAACGGGACCGCAACCTTGACGGGATCAGGGCAGCCGCCGATCGTCATCAAAGAGGATCGGGCGCTGCAAGCGATTCAGTCTCTTCTAGACGGGACACGACGATCACGCCTTCGAGAAACGTCATGGAGCCCGCTCGACCGTTCAATCGGCGAAAATCGGAAACGAGATCTTCTCGCGACGGATCGCGAAAGATTGCTTCCATCCAGTCGTGACGTCTGGTGTGAATCTAGAGCCTAAGCGAGTGAACATTGGCACTCTTCGTTGCGATACGAACCAAGGATGACAAGTGCAGTGCAATCAGCTTATACGACGCCGGCGTATGTGGTAAAGAGCCACGATGCGAAGTTTGAGAATTGGGCCTGCCCAAGGCGGGCGCCAACGGCGGACGATGTTCGGATCCAGATCGAGTATTGTGGCATCTGCCACAGTGATTTGCATCAGGTGCGCGATGAATGGAAAGGTTCCACGTACCCTATGGTGCCGGGTCACGAGATCGTAGGGAAAGTTATTCAGGTGGGTGAGCAGGCAAGAAAGCAAGGCAAGTTCAAGGAAGGTGACGTGGTTGGTGTTGGCTGCTTCGTCGACTCGTGTCGGCAGTGCGAGGACTGTAAGAATGGCCTTGCTGTCCAGTTCTGTCCACGAGTTGTGTTCACTTACAACGGCCGAGACAAGGCAGGTGAGCCGACCTATGGTGGCTACGCTCGGGAGATCGTCGTCGACTACCGTTACGTGCTGCGTATTCCGGAAAAGTTGGCGACGCCGGATATGCTCCCCCGGGCTGCACCGCTGCTCTGTGCGGGTATCACCACCTACTCACCCTTGCGTTACGCGGGTGCAAAGAAGGGCATGCGGGTTGGTATCAACGGTCTGGGAGGTCTTGGACACATCGCTGTCCGTTTAGCAAAGGCCATGGGCTGTACCGTTGTGGTGCTCAGCCGCTCCGAGAAGAAACGCCAGGATGCTCTTGAGCTGCTCAAAGCAGACCAGTACCTCTTGACGAGCGATCCAGAGGCAATGAAGCGAGAAGCAGGGACGTTCGATCTGATCGTAGATGCGGTGGCGGCTCGGCATGATTTGACGGCACTTACCGCCCTGTTGCGGCGGGATGGAAAGCTCTGTTTGCTGGGCATTCCACCAGAACCGTATGAGATACCTGCGCAGGCGCTCGTATTCGGACGGAGGTCCATTTTTGGCTCTCTTGTGGGTGGCATCCAGGAGACGCAAGAAATGCTAGACTTTTGTGCGAAGCATAGCATTGTTTGTGAAATCGAAATGATTCCACCGACAGCAATCGACGAGGCCTACGAGCGAATGGCTCGTTCCGATGTGCGTTATCGGTTCGTGATCGATAACAAACAGTTGGAAGCAGTCTAGGTGGATCAAGTGGACATTGGACAGCTCAGGCACTGCGATAGGCAAATCCTCGCGCTTCACCATCGACGGATATGCCGCCATCACCAGCTGAGACGGGTTTTCGGCATGTCAAAGAACACGCATGTGCCTATGGAGCTGCATAGCATCCCCATTTTGAGAAACCAGGGCGAGTAAAGACAAGCATAGTCGGAAGCGGTTGATTCGCTGAGACAACCCGCAAAGCCCTCATTCAGTTCTATCGGAAAGCTTTGTCCTCATCACTAGGGCGCATTCGCACCGAGTTTCACGGAGCACTCGCAGCGATCATGCGCTTTTCCTTGTGCGAATGCGAGCGACCTTTTCAGTAACCTGCAACATTGTTCATGCTCTGCCAAGGCGATCAAATCAATGTGTTTGCATCTCGGCCTCCACGTTTGGTATGGGCAAGAGGTCTACATCCCCGTCTCGGAGGATTCGCAGCAGATCAGGAACTCTTCGGTGAACCCTGTGGTCGACCACTTCATTTCGCGGAAAGTGGAAGGTGCGAACACGCTCGTGGCGGGCGCGAGAGCCCACCTGCCCTCGGCGGTCTTCCTGCTGCTGTCGCTGCCTTGCTTGGCGTTGTGAGTCTATGAGACGTGCTCGTAGCAGACGCATTGCGAGCGCTAGATTCTGGTGTTGTGAGCGTGTCGTCTGCACCGCGACCTGCAACCCCGTGGGGAGGTGAGTCACGCGGACCGCGCTATCCGTTTTGTTCACATGTTGGCCTCCGGCGCCGCTCGCGCGAAACCGATCAATACGGAGTTCGTCTCGGTGCAATAATGAAGCGTCTTCATTGTTCTCGAATCGGTCCTCTGGCAGGATGACAACAAAAGCGAGCGATGTGTGTACTCGGCCGCGGGACTCGGTCACGGGTACGCGCTGGACGCGGACTCCACCAGCCTCGTGACGGAGTCGCTCGTACGCGCCGGCCCCTTCGACACGTGCTAAACATTCATCGAGGGTCTGAAAGTGCCAGTCACGACGCTTGGCGTAGCGCTCATACATCTTGAAAAGCTCATTCGCAAAGATACTGGCCTCGATGCCTCCAGCACCAGGTTGCACCTCAAGAAAGACAGACGCAATAGAATGGGGCTTGTATCGCTCGGAAGAGGCTGGCACCAGAGTGTCGTGTTCAGATCCCGGACGTTCCTGGATGTCGGGTACGGTTCTGCCACCGGACGCAGTTGGGTGCGTTGACTCCGACGCTAGCAGGAGACGCCGCTGCCTCTCGAGCTGTTGAATCTCCTCCCGGATCAGCTGCTCAAACTCAGGTTCAGAATCCCGCTTCAGTGAAAACTCTTGCAGTAGACGCCTGTTCTCCCCTAGCTCTGCCTCAATGGTATCGAGAGCAGCGCGTGTCGTCTCCAGAAACTGCCCTTTTTCAAAACTGCTCAACGTCCGCCAGAGCGACAGTCTCCAGTGTGCACGAGGTATCCTTCGAAACACAAATGACCACATGCACAAAACCGTTACAAACGGAAACCCGTTCCTTACTGAGATTTACCGGTCTCTATCGCCAGTAGCGTGCTCGGCCAACAGGATGAGTTATGCATCTGCTCGCACACGCGTGAGTAACCCCGGGTCCTCCAGAGACACGAAAGCCTCCTGCGGTGGACAGTGTGCAGCTGCCACGGGCCTTTGACGACTTGAAACCCAAAGGTCGCTCGCGTTCCGTCACTTGATGCTCTAGTTCGCGCCTGTTGGCTGAGCGCTGGCTGCACCAACGACGTTTTTTCGGTTTGATGACCCGTGCATCCTGGCGCAGGCATCCTGACCAGTGCAAGATGTGTCCCGTTCTCTGCCAGCGCACCAGCGGGAACAAGCCAGATTTCACAGGCTAGCATACGGTCTACGAAAATCGATTGAGGCAACATTTGTGTCTGAATTCCAGTGAGCACTGCTGGAGTCTGGTGTTCGCAAGGCAACGCCGGAGATGCTTCAGTCTTCATTCGTTCATAGGGAGTACAATCGATCTGGAACAGCAAAGCTTCACCCTGTATTCTTGTCTTTCTCGTCGGGACCAGCGTTTTCATTCAAAAATTGACCTTGAGAACCTGTGGTTCAGGGATCGAAAAGACGGAGCTATCAGGGACCTTGTACCTGTAAATGCGACCTTGGTGCGAGAGGCGTTCCAGGGAGGTCGTCGGCTTGGGATCCGAACTTGCGCAAGGCACAGGTTCGTCGATACCTGCAGAGACGATGCATCAGGAGATGTCCGCACATGGGTGCTCTAAACGAGAGACGACATGTTGAACGACTTGTTTCAGACGTCCGGACGAAGCATCGGTTTTTGGGTTGCCGCGTTGCAACAAGCGGTTCCCGCGAGCTAGCGCTGGCATCGGACGGATGTGAAGGTAAAGTTTTCTTCGTTGAGAGGTCCGCTCGAGTCAAAGATCGGGCTCAAGGCCGAGTCCAGCTGACGCAGGCCTCGGAGGACGTCTGTTCCCGAGCAAGGACTCTGAACGCCGGGACGCTGGACGAAGAGCTGGCAATGGTAACCTCAAGAGTGCGAGCTTTCAAAAGCATCGCTCTGGAGGCGGGAGGAAATAGAACGAAAAATTCCTTTGGTTCTATCGAACTCGAGCGCCCTGAGGCGACCGAGTCGACGAACAGGCAGCAGTCGCGAGCCGAGAACACTGCCGCAAGCACGAACTCGCTTCGGACTGGCACAGCAGCTGAACTCACGAGCCGTCACGCATCGCTTCGGGACTCTTGGGGCACACGGCGACGCACTGGGCGTTCTCGCAACGCTCCAGAACACCGTGCACCCCTGCTAAGCTCCGCCCGGACACCGCAAGTAAAAGGCATGGGGTGTGTGCGTTTTTCGCCCTGCACGCGTTCAACAAGGTGCTTACGAGCCCTCGCAACCGAGCAGTGACGGAGCATAGGAGCCTTCCTCTGCTTCACGCACGACCCGCTGTGCTCGAACTACTGCACTGGTCCTAGGCCCATGAGACCAAGGTACCGCCGAAACGGTAGTGCTGAGACAGTATTCACGCGGCGACCAAGAACTCTATCGAAAGTAATCGGGCGATCGATGGGCTGCCACGAAGTGGGCCGCGTCTTTGCGTGCGCGAGCGCGGCGTACGCTGGCGCTGTCTCTTCGATGTCATCGGATGGCGGCATTGGCTGCACCGAGGCCGACACGTACCAGGTCAAGTAAGCTATGTCGAGAAGCATTCCAGGAGGTGACTGACGATATGGGATCAGGGAAATTCTAGGGTAGCTAACCATTGGCGGTGTGCTCGATGTAAGACGCATGTTTGCTTGCCGTCGGTACCCTTAACCGCCGCTGTCGAGCAGCCTCAGCAAGTCAATATACACCAGGTCCAGACAGCCGAAACGAACCTTTTCGGTGATAGCGAGCAGCATGGCAAAGAGGATATCGATCGAGTCTACACACCTCGTCTCGGCACAGGCATAAACGCTTCCTACGGAGCGCGTGCCGTGATCATTGTCAAGCCCTGCCCGTCTGGCTCCAATAGTGACGCAATCAAAAGCTTGGACTCACCTGCCGGATCGATGTCCACCAAGATATGCGGTCGAGATTCCCCGCGGATAGACGGCGGCGATGATGCGCACCGAGGCAATGCGCCTGAGCGCATGCTGCTTCGATATCCACCAGCGCTGGACGGATATCGTCTTTGTCACGAGCTGATGAACGTTTCATGCATATCCGATGGCGATAGCTATGCTCAAGAAACTGGCCTCAAACGTCAAGGACGGGACCGAACCCTGACCGCGTCACATCCGACAGGAGCAGTACGCGGGTGCTTTCGAGAAGACACTTGGATGCGCATGCATCGGTGCTGTTGTCGCAAATCAAACCCCGATGACAGGTTTATCCCTAAATAGACATCGCTCCTGGTGCGCGCAGCTCAGAAGCTCGGCTCCGCGGGCGCTGTCGCTCCAGCTCGGCTCCAGATTCGAGTTGACACCCATACCTTCATGTCCAGCGTCAAATGGATGGAACTGGAGTATATTGAGCGCCGTAAAACATGTGTCGATGGTCGAAACAATTGGTTTGAGGGAAAAATAGTGTTAAACGTTGGGATGCGACGACTTGGAGGCAGAGTTCGGGGAGCAGAGAGGTCGCGAGCGGTCGCTTGGGTCACGGCACTGCCTCGTCTTTGGTGCGCCTTGCCTCGTCTGCGGCTTTCCATTCAACTCACGAGGGAGAACGCTTGGAGGGAGCAGGCGACACGTCGGGTAGGAAGGTCCCTGCTGCGGACCCAGAGGGTTTCCGCAGACTTTGTTGGTGTTTCTGCTGGGACCAAACGCGAACAACGCCGCCGTTGCGTCCTGTTTCAGACACTCGGCGCAAAAGCGGAGGACACGCGTAGCACCTCGTCGTCTACAGACGATGAGTCTGTTTCAATGGGTCTGGACTATCTCTGTATACCCGCAAAGCCTCGTAGTGCGAGTTTGGCCAGTTTTCTGGTCCCGTTCATGGCAACGGGCCTGTTCGATGACGACACCCTCCGACACGTCGTGGAAGTGTTCGTGCTCTTAACGCTAGGCTCGAACTCGCGGACGACCGTCCAGCAGCGTTCGGTGGAGACTCGGGCTCGGATAGCGGCGGCTTTACGCGGTCGCAAACGGCCAACGGAAGTACGCCAGCGGATAGCAGCGTCTTTGCGAGGACGCTCTCTCAGCGATACACACCGTCGTCGCATCCGGGAGGCGCTTTCTGGGGAGAAAAACCCAATGTATGGACGGAGACGAAGCGACGAGGAACGAGCACGAATTCGAGAGGCGGTGTTGCGCACCTTAGGACAGCGTCGCCGGGAACCAAAGACCTCACAAGGAAGCGGCTCGAAGATTGAGACGAGTCCGCGCAATAGCGCAGCATCACTGTCGATGTCACAGGATTGGCGGACGAACGCAATGCCTATGAGTCAGCTCGTTGAGATGATTTGGCATTATCCAGGGACGACTGAAATGCTTTTAGAAGAGTTCAAAACGGGTAAGAGTCTGAAAACTTCCTCATCCGAGGATGGGCAGCATATAACTCCCGAGAACGGGACCGAGCATAACATCGAGGGCCAGACGCGATGCCGAGATCCGGTGACAGATGCAGCGTTCATCATGAAACGGATTCGGGTCAAACCAGCGCAGTTGCAGCGTAGCCAAGGACAATCTGCGCCTCCGTCGGTGGGTCTAACTTACATCAACGCAAACAACAAGTACTCACGGGCTTGCCCGGCCTGCAATGGACGTGGCCTCATTCCGTGTCCGTATTGTGTAGAACGATTTGGACACTGCAGTAGAGCCTGTGCGCACTGTCGCGGTAGTGGCATTGGGATCTGCGATCATTGTCAGGGCACGAGGCACGAGTTCGATCCAGACGCCAAAAGCTATCGCATTTAATAGTTGCTCTGAATCTCAATAATCCCTCAGCAAGATAGATACGTAAATCGTACTCCCTTGGGGCGGCGACTTGAGATCGTTCCGGTAAGCGCAGCGACTGCCTCTTGCATGTCGCTTCGACAACAGACACGACGTTCGAGGCCACATACCTGGAGGAGACCAGCAGTTCTGATTTCGCAGCCCAAAATTTTTTAAAGGTCAAACCTAGCAAAAACGTCTGTTTCGTGGAAATTAGAGCCTAGCGAGCAAAAAAAGATACACAACAAGCGCGGAGATACTAAGAACACTCCGAACAGCATGCAACTTCGCCCACCGCCGGAGCAAGCGTGCGGTCTCCGCAGACGATAGATCACGACCAGGAAGAAGCAATCGTTTATTCGTTGGCATAATCGCAATGAGCGTGAACGGTATAACAGCTCCAACGAGCAGCGCACCGACGAGCCATCCCTTCTCAGCAGAGGCCAACCACGCGGTTATGCCGAAAACAGTACTGAGAGCCGCTAGTGGTGCCTGCATCACGGTGGCTCGCTTATAACTCGGTGCCCACTGGGTCGCATCAACAAGCGTACCGCAACCCATTCTTGCAGGATGCTCAACAAGACTGACATAAAGTGCTGCTCCGGTAAACACAGCGCAAGTGAGGCTGGCGAAAAACTGAGCGAGCTGCAGTGCAGCCATACTCGCCATAGAGTTGGTTTTGTTTCTTAGTTATTCACGCAAAATACCGTTTGTTCACAATTTTCATCTATCTTTTACAAAAAAAAATTCCGAAAATTCCAAAGTGCTATTTTCCCTCGTGAAACGTTTCCAACGGTGCTTTGGAAGCATGACTCCCAGTATCGATGATTATCATCGATATCAATCGTATCGGCCGAGACCCATTCGAGCGCGTGCATGCCCCGCTGGCCGGCCGTTCGCGTAAAGTGATCCAGCGAGAGCCGCAGGCCCTGTCGTGACGGCGGGTGACACGCACCATCGCTTGCAACGCCACTCACGCAGCGACTTGTTTCGTTTCCTGTGCGTGTACTAACACAGAGCTCGCTGTGGTTCGTTACTATTTCAGTATCATGTTCTGCGCTTTCATTTTTTCTTTACCGACGTTGACGACGACAAGTAGACTTGGGGGAGTCCGGAGTGTTTCTTACTCGAGTTTGACGCCAGTAAAACCTGCTTTTCCTCACGGACGTGGCAAGCTGGTGACTTGTCACGTGCGCCAAACGTGCCGGGGAAAAGACTCGTGATGGGTATGAAATCGTCCTTGAGCGTGATCAATAACCTTGCACGTGACATGGTGCACGACAACATGATAAACGGGACCGTAGACCTGGGGTATTATCAGAGGCGCTGCTTCGAGATGCTCGCCCAGGCGAGCAAGCAGGATAGCAAGTTTGCACCGACCCTTCGCCAGTTTGCTGCTGCCACGTTAGCCGCATTCATCGTGTTGGGTGGATTTGATGGTTACAGCTCGCGCGTGCTGGATGTCCACGCCGCCCCAGTCACCGCAGTAGGTGGACGCGGGACGTGCGACCCCCGAGTCTGCGAGTCGTACCGTGACGATGACCCCTGGTGGCAGCGGGCTGGCGCAGGCACCAGCAGGTGGCGTCCGAGCGCCGGCCGAACAATCTGGTCGAAACGTGCACGTTCGGTACTCGGAGTTTTGGGATATGATTGTGCATGATCGGATTGAGAAAGTGACCTTCTCGCCGGATATGCAGCGCGCGCTCGTGATCGATACCGATGGAAACCGCTTCCGTATGGACGCGCTCCCGAACGACCCAGAGCTTTTGCCTACGCTCACCAAGCACAAGGTGGATATTATCGTGCTGCCGGCACAGCAGGACAACGGCGTTAGTGAGTTTTTGCGCTCGCTGATATTCCCAGCGATTCTCTTTGGTGGTCTTTATTTTTTGTCGCGCCGCTTTGGACGCGGCATGGGACCTGGAGGCATGGGCAATCCGCTTGAACTGACACGCTCCCAAGCGAAGGTCCAGATGGTGCCCAAAACTGGGGTGACGTTCAATGACGTTGCGGGTTGTGACGGAGCGAAGCTCGAATTGCAAGAAGTGGTAAGTTTTCTGAAGAACTCGGATGCATTCACGGAATTGGGCGCACAAGTGCCACGTGGTGTGATTCTGGAGGGTCCACCAGGCACCGGCAAGACGCTTCTTGCGCGGGCAGTAGCTGGCGAGGCTGGTGTGCCGTTTTTCTCTATTTCTGGTTCGGAGTTTGTAGAAATGTTTGTCGGCGTTGGTGCGTCGCGAGTACGGGATCTATTTGCTCAGGCGAAGAAGAACGCGCCATGCATCGTTTTCATCGATGAAATCGACGCTGTAGGCCGGCAACGTGGAGCCGGCATCGCTGGTGGGAACGACGAACGCGAGCAGACGCTGAACCAGCTGCTCACGGAAATGGACGGCTTCGAGGGCAATTCGGGCGTGATTGTCATGGCCGCAACGAACAGGAAGCGATGTGCTTGATCCTGCGCTGCTGCGTCCTGGTCGGTTCGATCGTCGGATTACCGTTGACCTTCCGGAATTGAAGGGCCGTCTCGAGATCCTGAGAGTTCACTCGCGGAACAAGCCTCTGGCAGCCGATGTTGACCTCGAAATGGTCGCGCGTCGTACACGCCCGGTTTCAGCGGCGCGTCGCTGCAAAACCTGATGAATGAGGCGGCCATCTTCGCAGCTCGCCGCGACTCGAAAGAGATCACCAACGAAGACATTGATAATGCGATTGACCGCGTTCTGCTTGGTCCAGCGAAGCGCGACGCCGTCATGACTGAGCGGCGCAAAGAGCTCGTCGCCTACCACGAAGCCGGCCACGCTTTGGTTGGTGCGCTCACGCCAGGCTATGATCAGCCCATCAAGGTGACGATCATTCCGCGCGGTGCTGCCGGTGGCGTGACGTTCTTCGCACCGAATGAGGTCGCGCCGAATCGGGCATGTATACACGCCAGTTCCTGGAGTCACAACTCTCGGTTGCACTCGGCGGTCGCATTGCCGAGGAGATCGTGTACGGGCCTGCGGAGGCGACGACTGGAGCAGCGAACGACCTCCAGCAGGTTAGCAACATCGCACGCCGGATGGTGACCCAGTTCGGCATGTCAGAACTGCTTGGACCTGTCGCTCTGGAGCAACCGTCCGGCAATCCGTTCCTGGGCAGAGAACTCGGTTCGCGTGCCTTGCCGAGTTCCGCTGCTACGCGGGCGCTCGTGGATACGGAGGTGAAGCGACTCGTTGATCGGGCGTACTGAACGAGCCAAGACGATTCTCACCAAGAATCGACACCTGCTGGACAAACTCGCCCAGTTGCTGATCGAGAAAGAGACCGTCTCTTCCGAGGAAATCGCCATGCTCATCGCCCAGAATAATGTCGTCATGGCAGAGTATGCCGTGTTGTAGGATTGGCATGCGTCGTGTAGCATCGACGCTGCCCCCGACCCGGGTTTCCGTTTCGTAAAGGTTTCGTATGTGACGCGGTGCGAAGCGGAAGCGATACCAGCCAGTCGCAAGGGAATGGTTCGTGCTGGCCTCGGGAGAGCGGCACAGCCAGACTCTGCACTATAGGCAGATAAGGTTCCCGAGTACCGTCGCGAAGCGGTCCACGGTCAGTGGACTGAGGAGCGGTCGTGCCTCGCACAAGTTTCCATGCCAAATGAATACAGCAGAGCTCTGCGTTAGCGTTTCGAATATCATGGATTGGGAGCACGGAACACGTATAGGACCAAAACATTCGACACTGACGATCATCGGAGCGCCTGAAGCCCGCACACCTTCATCACGAGTTGCGACAAAGATATTCGGTATCGCTCCACGGCTGGAATGATTGCATCGTCGCCGTCAGGCGCATCCTCCTGAGCCCGTCGGAGAACCTGAATGGCGACTCCTGGAAATGCACACACACACACACACAATCTGCAGATATCTTCAAGTCGATTCGCCTCCATACGGAACCGCCAGCACATCGCTCAACGAAAAGAATCGGTTGTATTGGCACCGCTCCGGATCTGCGTCCGTTAGCGTCGCGCTCGTACGTCGCGAACCATCGCACTCTCATTGCGAGCAAAGGAGAGCGCATTTGTGGTGCAGCAGTCACGACTTGGAATGCATCGTGGCAACTGCAAAGCGGCTGCACTTCATCACAATGACCTGGTTGAGGGAACTCCAGCGATGGACTGAACAACGCCCTGCTGACTAGAGGGATAGGCGAGGCTCCAGCGCTTCAGGCACCCTCGCGCTTGGATGGCCGTCGGGACGCTGCAGGAGCCAAGACCCGTGTCCCGACTCCAGCAACCACGACATTGTTGAATCAGCCGCCAAGGTGCGCCATGGAGTGGTGAAACATTCCGGACGCCAGCGACTTGGAACATAAAGATGGACTTGATCGACCTCGCCTGGATGCGTTCCCATCCAATCCGCCTGCGGGTGGCCGCTGCGCGAACACCTCGATTCCGCTGCCTACAGAACACCGTCTTACACTCGCGGTCGAGCGTCGAACGAAAGGTTCGTTTCTCAGTGACACCTCCAATTGACTACGCTTTTTTGAAGCTTTGAGTTGTTTCAGAGGTACTTTATTACGCTGATCGAGCTACTGCTCCTTGTTTTTTATGGGGTGTTTCCCGTCACGCGAGGGGGCAGTACGACAACGCCCCGAAGAGCCAAGGGCAGCTGACGTGACGCCGCTTGGCAGAGCTGTGCTTGCGAATGATGCAGCACTGGTTCGGAAGCTTCTCTACGGTTCTCGACAAACTGTCGACGTAAACGGAGCGGTGAACGCATCGGGAGCAACGGCGCTCATTCTCGCAATCTACGAAAACAAAAGCATCGACGTTATCCGCGAGCTCGTCCGGCATCCGGGCGTTGATCTCACACGCACCACGCCGCAGGGGTTTTTTGCGCTGAGTTTTGCGGCGGAATATCGGGATGCTGAGGTTGTACAACTATTGATCGAGGCCGGGGCGGATGTCAACCAGCAAGCTGACGCCTCGGGTTGGACAGCGCTCGTCCGCGCCATGCGACATAATCGGAACCGCGACGAGGCTCTTGCTATTACGCGTTTACTAGCCAAAACAACCGGCATCGACATCGATCGACAGGATGCTTCGGGGTGGACAGCACTGCATCATGCAGCCCGATATTTGCCGACCGAATTCACACGAGTGCTCGTGTACGACGGACACGCGGATGTGAACCATGGCAAAACGGATGGTTGGACTCCGCTCATGTTGGCTGCAGGCAGCAACGAGTGTGAGGATGTTCTTGAAACAGTCAAGATCTTAGCGACTGCACCAGGCATAGATCTGAATCGGCGAACATTCGAGGACGAAGCGACTGCCCTGATGCTCGCGGCCTCGATCCGCGACGCCGCAATGGTGCGTATACTGGTGGAGGCTGGCGCATCGGTGAATGCTGTTGACCGGAATGGCTGGGCAGCTATTCATCACTGTTTGCGCTATAATGAGTTGCCCGATGTGAGTGAAATCTTGCGCGTGCTTCTGAGCGCTCCCGAGGCAAACGTAGACCTGAGCGACCAAGAGGGATGGACACCGCTCATGTACGCGGCACGCTATCGTTCCAGCGCTGAGGTCGAGGTCATCGCCGTTGAATTTCGGGCCTCTGTTCGCACAAGTACAAAACAGGGCAGTACAGCATTGTCCATGGCAGTCAGGTACTCTGCGGATGCAGCACGTTCCGTGGAGATTCTGTTAACGGATCCGGTGTGCCACCCAACGAACGTGCACGATGCACTGGGATGGACACCGCTGATCACAGCAGTGCGATATACCAGTGATGTGCGCGTTATCGAACTCCTAGCGAGGGCCAAAGATGCACCGCTGAACGCTGCCGAATTCCGGCTCGGATGGACCGCGTTAATGGTGGCGGCAAAATATCGTGATGCACCTGTAGCCCGGATCCTTTTGGAGGCTCCGGGATGCAATCCCAATATCGCTCGAGAGGATGGAATCACAGCACTTCATATTGCAGTCGCTCGGGAGGATCGAATGCGTGTCGGCTCATTCCTCGACCGGTCGAGTACAACAACTGGCCAGGGTGCAACACCGGCGCTACGAAATCGAAAACGAGTGGCCCGCGAGCGGCTCGCAGATGAACGCACTGCCGCAGAGGAGCTTCAACGGGTCGCCCGAGAGAGTCTTCGCGTTGAGGAGCGCTATGCACAACAGCTGGAGTTGGTGCGGGCTCTCTTGACGACGCCCACGGACGAGCCCATTCTAATCGACGCACAGGAGAGACGGGCGGGATGGACAGCGTTGCACTTTGCTGCCGCCTATGATCGAGCGGATCTGGTAGAACTTCTCCTGGAAAGCGGAGCGTCACCCTGGGTTCAGACACTAGATGGGAAGACCGCACTTGATTTGGCGGAAGCGAATGACTTTGCAGCGACTGTGCGGCGCCTCCAACAGGCGATGCATAAGCGGAGTCCGTCGCTCGATGCAGCCTCGAGGAATGGAACGCCACCAACGCTGGGTGATCAGATCACCGCCACCGCCTCAAGTACAGGGATCTCTTCATGATGATGATGATGACTTTCAGATCCGAGCATCATCAACTGAACGAGCCTCGTGAATAGGAACGGTTCTGCGTGAGGAGTGGTTGCCTTGCCCTTTACCGCATGCGCTGTTACGCGAAAAGGTTTCCCACGCGTCTAGCACCTGGCATGGTGACAGGGAAACGAATTTGAAGGATCGTGGCGTCTCCGATCCGGATCGTCTAACGACGACCCATACAGGTCCATAAAAGCGTGAGACAAGGCGTCGGCAGCTCGTTCCGCCGAGGAAAACGCTGCTCGAATTCCATCTAGCGTCGCAGAGACGACGGGATATGTTTAGGTTGCGGAGCTGAGTTTAAGAACCGGGTGCGTGCTCGTAGCCATTCGGCACCGAACAGCACCTTGACGTCACGCGTTGCGCAGACCTTGGTCGCGATGACCATGCAACGCCAGCGGGGCAGCGATGCTCCCGAGTGCTCCGCTATGGGAGCGGACGCGTGATCAGCGCACCCGAGGCCGCTTGCCACAGGGCACGTTGGCGTTGTCTGCACGCCTCGGATGGGAACGTGATCTCGTATTACGCCTCAACTGCCGGTTTCTCCAGCAACCGACGGATATACTGTTTTCCAATTGCTTTCAGACGTGTTTTCTCCGTTTTCGTGATGTGTCGCGAAGCGCCCGGCAAACGCTCGTTCATCTTGCGCACCATGGCGTCATGCGCTGGGTTCAGCAGACGCATCACGCGACGATTCCGTAGCGCATTACGCTTCAGCCGTGGCCGTTTCGGCAATCGTCGGACTGGACGCAACGCACTCTGAATCTCATCCGAGTTGATCAGGCGTGAGAGATCTGCTTGGTTCATCACTGCACGGGGGAACTTGAATCCATGCTTTGCCGTCGTGTATATGGGATCGAGGCGCTCGAAAGCCTGCTTTGTGAAAATGCAAAACCGCCCTAGATGTCCACCGGGGGCCAATTGGAGCAGGTTCAAGCGCTCCACATGACAGCACTCCACTCCTGGCAGGTTGCGAAACGCACGACTCAAGTTGTCGGGAGCGCCCGACTTGGGATCCTTGTCGCTGTTCGCGTAGACAATGAGCGGGCCTCGACGCATTGTATAGCGCCGATTCCGCATCTTGCCCCGACCGGCTCGTTGGTTTTTCGACTTGGCCGCATGCTCAACATCCTCATACGCGCCTATCGCCTTGAGTACAGCGACAGCGTCTTTCGTTCGGCGCAATGACTCGCAGTCATCACTAAGCACGAGTGGCAGCTCGGGTATGCGATCGACTCGATGACCACGTGACATAACCAGCGCAGGAAGCGCACTTGCTGCCAGCGCCGATGCGACTGCATAGCGCCGCTGACCGCGACTCACACGGACGTGCCAACGACGCCAGACACGCGTCGGTGCGAACATGCGCGCACCCCGAGCAAAGTTCGCCCCACTGACCTGACCGGAACGGTGTGTGCCACCTCCGTGTACCCGAGGCGCTCGAGACACTGCCCTACCGGTTCCCCACGAGTGCGCAGTGGCCCACTCTCCAGCCATTCTGCTGACACCGTACGGCTGCCGGGCGTTTTTGGCAACACCCGTATGCACGATCTGCACGACATCCGGACGGATCGGGGCGAGGAAGACTTGCGGTAACTTGACTTGCTCACCTGTAGGTTCACCTGTCTTGATCGATATTACAGAGACAAGTGGTCTCGAAGCGTATGCCATTTCGTACGTCGTGCGAGTCTCTATCGCAGCGGAAGAAGGACCGAATACTCGCCCATAAAACTGCTCGGTCGTTGCGACGCGCACGCGCGCCGAGGGGCGCCGCGGCGCCATTAGTGCCAATTTGAACCTATTTAGACTATAGATTCATATTCGTACCATATTATACAGGATTATACTTTGTTGTCCTGGCCCGTTCGATCTGCACCCGTCGGACGGTCAACACGACATATGTTCAGTATTGAACCAAATGGTACCGTCTGTGGAACACCCCACCGTCCAGGCGACCGCCGGCGGCGTCTCCCGCACCTCTTCAAGCATTCTCTCTAGCGTTGCCCGTACCGTGCCATAACCTGCAGTACACTGCTCGCTGAAACAGACATCGATGGGAGGCATGGCCTTCTTGAGTTCGTTTCCTCGTCCAATTTCTGGTGTGGACGGGGTAGTCGGGCGCTTTTCACGAGTCAAATCTGCTTGGTGTCCCAAGTTGGGCGCGGCCCCGAGCACCGTTCGACTGGCTGCTCTGCGGCTCCGCCCAGCGACGCCAGCACGGCGCTCAACTGCGGCGCACGCACGCACCTCTGGCGTCCAGGGACTGAAAGCGCTTCGTGTTGTTGATGTTGAGGGAAAGATTCCAGAAGAAATTGCGAACGAGCAAATAACTTTGGGCAACTTGGCCCCAGCGCCTGGAAGCACGCACCGGAAAAAACGCAAGGGCCGCGGTATATCCGCCGGACAGGGCGGCTCTTGTGGTTACGGCATGCGTGGGCAAAAGTCCCGCTCTGGTGCGTCGATTCGACCTGGTTTTGAGGGCGGCCAGATGCCGCTGTATCGCCGTATTCCAAAGTATCGCGGGCGTCCGCCAGGCCCTGGTCACCGGCGCATCGAGTATTTGGCCGTGAACGTCGACGGTTTGAATCGTTTTACTGAAGGCGCGGTGGTTACTCCAAGCGCACTTGTTGAAGCGGGTGCAATACATCGAAGCAAGCTGAGGCTTTTCAAGATCCTGGGGAACGGCGAGCTTACTGTGCCCAACCTGACTGTCAAGGCGCACGCCTTTTCATCGTCCGCCGTGCAGAAAATCGAAGCCGCAGGTGGAAAATGTGTTCTGATCAGCCCAACAACGGGAAAGGATATAGAAATACCGGCCGATGAAGGCAGTGACGAGTGACTTGCCTGAGCGTCGTTGTTGCGCCACCGACATGATCGCGAGGTGAAAATCTATCCCGGACACACGTATTGGATTTCGCTGAAGAAACCAAAACTAGGTTCGATGGTAGCGTTCGTGGCGACAATGATCAGAGCGAAGGCGTTGATCTCTGCAAGCATCTGTTCAGGAGGCAGACGTGCCAGCGTCTGGCTCGCTTTTGGATTCAGGCGCACGGCGTGATCACGGGACAGAGCGATCATTCGAATGCAGGGATTGAAAAACACAACCAAGACGCTGCTTTGAAGAAGCTTGAATTTCCTCCGTTTCCCTAAAAAATATCTGGTAGGCGCTGTTGGTTTTCCAAAACCGGGCAGATTCCTGGTCCTTGCTTCGTTTCGAAGGCAGTACGAGTCCTCTCGAGTGGCATGTAGAATCTGTGGCAAGCGGGTCTCGGTTTTACCGACCTCGACGTTCCGGGTTCGCGCTCTCGGTGATCCAAGCGGAAACCATTGCAGGTCCACGTATATAAACGCTCTCTCGTGGCGTCCGATCGGAGCCGTACACTCGGGTGCATAGAACACCTGGCGGCCGAGTGTGTCGGCCAACTCGGAAACGCTCTGGAATCGCGACCCTATCACCAGGAGGTTTTTCGGGCAATCATGTTGCACGCGTTTCTAATGCACGGTCTCCCGAAGAGTCCAGGTCATCAGAACTAGCGGTTCAGGCGCAAATGGTCCAGATCCTTGCTCACCAGCGGAATGGGCGTGCCCAGGTTATCCTGATGAGTCTTCGCCCGCGACCAGGTGCAGGGGTAGTGTCGCAAGCGGACGTCGGCCTCGGCCAGTAAAACCGACGAACGGGCGTCCATCGCATAGGCGGCCCCATAGACAACTTCTCGAATGCCTGCCTGAACAATCTTCTTTGTGCAAGAGAGACATGGGCAAAGATTCGTAAAGAGCGTGGCGCCAGCGCAGCGCTCGCGGCCCGCTTCGATAATCGCATTCTCTTCCGCATGGAGACAGAGACAGGCTTCGAGCGCGTGCCCTGCTCGAGCACCACCATTGCATCGTTGGCAACCACCTTCGTTGCAATTCCGTGTCCCTCGAGGAGTTCCGTTGTAGCCAGTCGCAATCACGCGATGATCGCGCACAATCACCGCCCCGACTCGGCGCTTCATGCAGTTTGTTCGCATGGAGGCGAGCTCGGCGATGCGCATAAAGTACGTGTCCCAAGCGGGACGAAGCCAGTCTGGTCTGTTGAGCTCCAACCGAGCAATCTGTTTCGCCAAATCTTCGAGGCATTCGCTGTTGTTGTGAAGACAGACGTCAGCGATCTCGATACAGCGCCAGATGGCCATGGGTGGACGGGGCACGCTGCGCTCCCCGCTTCCAGCCGCGTCATTGCAAGAGCGCTCCTCTTCGGTACCATCTTTTTCAAGACCAAAATACTCGATATCGTCCTCGCGGAGAAAACTGGCCAAGTCGTTGTTCTGGTCAGCTTCGCGACCGTTGCAGGAGGCTCGCGCTCGCTGCTGCCATCTTCGAAAACGCACGAGCGTTGGTGCATCAACCGCCAACAGCAGAAAGTACGGACGCTTCTTGAGCGCGTAGATGTGATCACGACTCAAACTTGGCGGCAAAATGTAAAAAGCGTCTGATCGCCAGCACCGTTCGGAAGCTGCTGCCCGCCAGTGCGTTGAGGCGCCGTCTTTGTTGCCGCTCTCCGCTTCGATCGCGACCGACGCATCGCTCGATCCGGTGCCAGTTAGAACACTCGCTAAGCTGGTTGCTGAGAAACCGAATCGCTCAACCAATAACCGATGAACAGTGCTCTTGCCCGCACATTTCCGTCCAGTGATGCCGACGAGCATGAGCAGTCCAATGAGGCCAGCGTTGAACGACCGCTGGATACCATCCAGGACGGTTGGCGTGCGGATGCCCGACGATCTCACGCGTTGGCGAACCACCCGCCATATTGACAGTTGATTTGGTGGGACTGCTCACCTGCCACCTGATGACCCTTTTGGTATGAGTTCAAACGCGGTTTCTGATGGAACGCGTGAAGTTGAAATCAATGGAAAGGAGCACAAAGACGGAGTCGCTAAGTTGATGCCACGCATTCAGGCGCTCGCACCTGAGGTTGTCAACCGGATAGCTGCTGGCGAGGTCGTTGCGCGCCCATCGAGCGCCCTGAAGGAACTTTTAGAGAATGCGATCGATGCTGGATCAACGCAAGTCTCCGTCACGGTCGTGCGTGGTGGTGTTGTTCGTCTGGAGATTGTGGACAACGGTTGTGGAATTTTTGTAGAAGACGCACCGCAGCTCTGCCAGCGCTATTCGACGAGCAAACTTCGAGCACTGGAAGACTTGTCCAACATTGCGACCTGTGGTTTTCGTGGCGAGGCACTCGCGGCCATCTCCTACGTAGCCGAGATACGTGTTGTTTCCTGTTCTCTGCTAGAGGATTTTGGTTGGACGGCCAGCTATCGTGATGGCGTGGTGATTGCGCCGGGGGCGCGACCCGCTGCACGGACCAGCGGCTCGACGATTGTCGTTTCGGATATGTTCCGATCGATTCCGAGCAAGTTCGAGAGCTTTATTCGCAATCAGGCAGAGGAGTATCGACAGATGCTGAACATTGTGGCTCGGTACGCCATCTACCATTCTGGTCGAATCGCGATGCGTTTTCGAAAGAGGGAACAGTCTGATGCGCGCACGCTCGGTGCAGACATGGACGATCTGAACACCAATGCGAATGCCACTCACATGGACAATATTCGGAGAATCTTTGGGCACAAGCTTGTATCTGGTCTGGGACAGGTATCTCGGACAGAACTTCATCGAGTTCAGCATCCGATTCTGGGGACCAAATTGAGTACCGACATCGTTCTGGAGCGGGCGTTCTACAGCAAACTGGGTGCGAGCCAGCCCAAGGCGGTTCATATCTATTTCGTGAATGGACGACTTGTTGAATGCCGTGTGCTTCGAAAGGCGATCGAGCAGCTTTATGCCAAGTACTATTTGAAAGGGCCGCACTACCCCTTCTGTTATCTAGAGCTGACGATGGCACCAGAAATCCTCGATGTGAATGTGCATCCAACGAAGAAAGAGGTTCGCTTCCTCGATGAACAGATCGTGTTCCGCGCTATTGTGGACATTCTAGAGAGGGAACTCATTCAGAGCGGCAAGCAACAGAGCTTTGTGGTGCAACCGAACCCTTCCATGAACGCTCGGGGCGTACCCTCCGTTTCCGGCAGCATCGGCATTTCGGCCGGAGAGACAGTCTCCGTGGGAACCGCTCAATCGGATGGGGCGCTAGCGGGCCGTAAGCGTCTGGTTACAGAGGTTCCGCCATCTGGCAGTGATGCAGACGGGGTCGACACGGTTCACCAGTACCAGGACCCATTGAGTGGGTGCGCTTCTCAGGAGCACGCCGATGATTGGGCGAGGTTATGTTCAGAGCAGCAAGAACGCAGGCAGAGTCAGCGCTTTTCCATGCGTACAGTGCGGGCGTCCCAACGCATTCGAGTCGACGCACACACACCCAAATTGGAGCGTTGGCACTCAACGAATGGCACGGCATCGCAAATTTTCGAAACGATGGAGGCAGCGACCTCATCAACGCGCCAGCCGACCACAGGAGCAATACCGAATGATCCGAGCGCCTGGTCAGAACCCGAATCGTTCAGAGTATTGACTTTGCTGAAGCAAGAATGCGTCAATTCCCAATCCTTTTCCATCGCTGAGGTCTTCCGACTACATACTTTTGTCGGCGCCATAGATGAGCGATTTTCCCTGATCCAGTTCGGTACTGCGCTTATCGCAGTAGATTTACGACGAGTCTTGGAGGGTTTTTACTTCCAAAATTTGCTCGATATGTTACAAGAGCGGTACGCATCCTCGCCGACGTTACGTCTGCGTCCGTCCTGGCTCATCGAGCGTCATGCATCGGATTCTCCAGCAACAGATACTAAGCCCGAAGCAATACCAAACTGGAAGTTGTATACATCGGAACTGTATCATTTCTGTGGCATACACCTTTGTCCGAACCCGCTCTGCTCAGTGATAGACCGACTTGATGCGCTGAAGACCGGACATGCCCTTTGACCTGTTGGTCAGCACCAACCACCAGCATCTGTCTGTACTTGCACACAGTACCGTGGTTGGCCCTTCCGGGTGTGCGCGCCCCGCGAGTTTCTGCACTGATCGTTTTCGCAGAACAGCTGGTGAAATGCCGACGATTGCCAGATCTTACCGAAAGAATCCGAAATGTAATCCGCGCCACAGCGTGCCTCTATGCGACCAGTTTCACGGAGACATTCACGGACAAGGGGCACTCTAGCGAACAACGCCCCGCCCTCGCTGGCGCCGTGGAACAAGTCCTCTTGCTCGTGCGTCAAAAGAGCACGTTCATTGCACCCGATCACTGGGGCAGGGACGGCACCCTCACAGTTGTCGCCCGAACTGAGCGACTTTATCGTGTCTTCGAGCGTTGCTGAACAGGTCTCAGTCATTGAAACGGGACAATATAGGCAAATACAAGCGCTGAATGCTCGCTGCCCGATTCAGTGTAAATTCTTAGAGTTCTTGATCGGCGAGTTCCAGGGGCATTGCGTCGTGTCGGGACCCCGCAGTATGTGTTCGCACTCTGGCCGCCCTTCAAATGGACACTGTGAACCATACTCAACTTGGGATCGTACCATTCGATTCGGGTCCAACGTCGAGATTGCCAAGATCCGCTCCCTCGCCACGGTCTGGGCAGATATTGCGACTGCTCCATAGATGTCCACGGCCGCGATGCATACAACGTCGCACCATCCGTCCCGTGCCCTCAACCGAGACGTCGCGTGTACGAGCATCCATCAGCATTCGCCTATGAATACGGGTATGATCGCAACGAACTGGTGATCGAATCACATGGACACGTCATCGCCTTGACTTGGCCACCGGAGACGCGTGCTGCGCATTTCGCTATAACGTCGCCTAGATCGAATCTTATATACATAGCGTGATCGAATGAATGCCAGATAGATGCAGATCGAGATCGATGGGTCCAATCTTATATACATAGCGTGATCGAATGAATGCCAGATAGATGCAGATCGATGGGTCGATGGTCGTTCCACGCATGCGACGGACGATTGGCGCCAAAATCGCTCGCTCGCGCTGCAACGCGGCCCGCCAACCGACCGACCATTGTGACGCGCAGTACTGTGCTCCGCGTCGTGCTGAACTCGTGTTCTCTTCGTGCATCTGTTGGGATCGATACCCTCTGTGGCTGGTATGGAGAAACTGAATGCACTCCGTCAAGTATTGGGTTTAGTAGAGCGTGAAGCGAGCAAGTTCTTTGATAAAGGGAATCAGTCGGCTGGCACACGAGCGAGGAAGCACCTCTTGGAGGCGCGGAACCTGTGTTCAGAGTTGCGGAAACTTATCCAGGAACAAAAGAAGGAACTGAAAGGTGTACGTACTAAGAGTGAGGAGGGAAATGGGCACGGGTCAGGTCCCGGTAGTGACGGCAGCAATCACAGTGGATCAACCTATCGCTACCCTTTTTGAGATGCGCGGTTTCAGGGAGGACCCCGAGGCGTCTACGGAGCAGCGAGCGTTGATCTCCTTGGCAGTACATGAAACTGATGTCTCACCAGTTGCATGGCTTTACGACTGGGTGCAAACGCCAGTCAGCTGGCCATAGAACCCGGCCACGAGGTCGTGTTGAGTAGCCACGGACGGGCTCGAGCGACTACTGGTTGGATCTTTTACGCGTTCTCGTAGCGTATGCAGGTCGCTGCGAATCGAGCGTCTTCCCGCCGATGGATACCAGCGCATTCGACCTCATCTTGTTACGCGATCTCCACCCCATACGTCATCCCTCAGCCTTGGGTGCCCGCAGAAGACGCGTTTTTCTTTTTCAGCTCGCGTCGAAACAGGCACGCATGGAAACCAACATCTCTGGACACATGGACGTGGTGATCGCCCGCGCGGCGTGTCTGTCGTCGGGACCGCTGCCAAGTAAAGGAGGCAAGTCTGGTTTCATGTCAGTATGCCTCTGCGGGGCGCATGACTAGGAATGCAGAGGAACTGGATGGGGCAGGGATTTCCCTTTGACCCCAGCCACAAGGTTCTCGATACAGATGCGGGCCATGGCCAACCGCGTCTCACCAGTGGCGCTACCAATATGCGGGAGCACTGTGACCCCTGGGACAGAGAGCAATCGGTGATTCGTCGGCAGCGGTTCCGGCACGGTTACGTCAGTGCCAAATGCCGTCAGCCACCCACGCTCCAGAGCATCACAAACAGCGTCCTGATCAATGACTTCGCCTCGCGAGACATTGATCAAAATGGCCGTCTTTTTCATTCTTCGTAAATTGGCTGCATGGATGAGGTTACGCGTCTTCTCTGTCAACGGACAGAGCGGAATTACAAAATCTGACTCGGCCAGGAGGTCATCTAGAACAGGTCGGAACGAGGCAGGCCCTAGTTCGGCTGCAACTTCGGGCTTCTCCCTGCTCCCGTGGTAAAGAATTCGACAGCCAAAGCCGTGATGCAGACGGCGCGCAACAGCGACGCCGATCCGCCCCAAACCAATAATTCCCACCGTCTTATGGTGAACGTCCACCCCGCAGAGCCACGTCGGCGACCAGGAAGACGTCCAGCCACCAGGTTTATCCACAGCCTGAAGGGCCTCTCGGAACCGTCGCGCGGTCGCTATCAGCAGACCGACCGCGAGGTCAGCAGTCGTCTCCGTCAGCACGTCGGGCGTGTGCCCCACAACGATACCCCGTCTTCGACACGCCCCCACGTCTATGTGGTTATATCCAACCGACATGGTCGAAATAACACGCAAACGACGCTGGACGTCGTGTGCCAGCAGCGTTTCGTCCACCGTGTCTCCAATCACACAAACGAGAGCGTCCAAGCCGCGTTCGAGCCAAGTCTCGACTTCCCGTCGACTCGGTGACGCGTGTTCATCCGGATGAACGTGAAGCTCTGCTTCAGGAAGTTCCTCTCTTATATAATCAATGGCTTGAGCTTGAATTTGGCGAGTGATCAGTATGCGCACCGGACCAGCCATGGCTGTACGGTGCTCGTGCAGGCGCCCGTACCCACAACGCCTCCACCAGGCGCATATGGTGATGCTCGTCACAACGCGGCGACACACCATTTGTCGGACAGGCTCGCGCGCTCGTCGCGTTGCACAAAACATGCCTGATCCGGTACAGCTTGCATGGTTTTAGGGACCGGGTAACGTCTGCCATGGTCGCAAGGCTCTGGCTAGGGACCTCTTTGCATGCACAACCAGGCTTGAGGCGGTGGATTTGGACAGGAGTATCGAGCCTTGACGACTGGCCATCTGTCAAAATCTGTCTCAGAGACGGTTGATCACTGAATGTGTCAGCGGTAATCCACATCTCGGCCGGCTATAGAGCCAAGAATGATTCCATGCGTGATGCGGTTCAGCCTTGTTCGTGCAGTTCTCGGGAGCGGTTGCTCGGTTCTAGCGAGCTATACATAGTTTCTCTAGAGGTGCTTCAGCCTTCATGATCATGGCACCGTCTGATGCGTCTCATCGGCGTCGCTGAGCCTCGAGTCTTTCGAGTGACCTGGAGCGAGCACTGGACCATCATCATTCTGACGAGAAGGCTCGTAAGTGCGCGTGCGGCGAGTCTGCTGCCAGCGCTCGTAGAGCCAGGGCGGGAGCCCTGGCGGCGGTAACACGCCACAAGCGCGCAGGAAAGCGCGCAGCCCAATAACGCTCCAGTCCCAGGTCTCTCGGGAGAACTCGACGGTGTTGTATCCTCGCTCTGCGAACGACTCTTCCGTGGCCAATGGGAACGCTAACTCGACGTAAGGAACGGTGCGTGGCTGGCGGGCCTCACAGAACGCCTCTGCCTCGGGCGAGCGACCGCAGTCCACCCAAACCACCTGTACAGAGTCTCCGATGAGCCACGCGTCTTTGCTGGTCGCCTGCTGGCGCTCGTTCGGGAGAACCGGAACGTTCACGCTCCGCTCGAAGAGCCGACGTGTGAACTCACAGTAGCGACAACCACGAACCGCCAAAACAAACAACACTGGAATACCTGACAAGAGCGGCTCGCGGATAGCCTCCTTCTCTGAGCGGAACTCGTGGAGTCGCCACCGAGGACTCGCCGTTCCCCAGAGCTTCAAACCTGCATACTCTGTAACTGTTTTCCAGACCCGCTGAATCAAGTTTGAATCGGTCGGCGAATAAGCTTCTTTTCGATCGATCATAATTTAACCCAAAGAACCAGCTTCTGTTCAGAACGTTCGGGCAAAAAACATCCCCGAGGTGGCGTTCAGCCGTCCGGTATCGTTAGTGCAACGCAGCGGTCTTGCTGCCCAACACACCAGACTCGTAGTCGTGCACACGACAGCTGGTGGAGACAACGACAGCGCTACAAGCCAGTTCTTGTTCAGTCGGTCCTTTAAGCAAGTACTAGCAGCGATTCAGCGACTTTTCTCGAAAACGAAGCCATACGATACCAATGCGACCGGCCTGGCGAGCGATCCGAATCGACTCGTGTCCTCGGCAGGGGCCACCCTGGACCAAGCTGAGCGATGCGATCACGTCAGCCGGGAATCATTCGTCCCGTTCGCTTGAAGACGCTAGACGTGTCATCCATGCGGTGCCAAAAGCGCATCATTCAAGTTGCGAACCCGGCGACAAACGCGAATACAACATACACCAAGTTTTCGTTTTTAGGAAACACAAACGGTTTGTGATTCAAGCATACGCCTTTGGCCACGTACCGGCGAGCGATGTCATTCACGGATCGATCCAAAAACCACCGCACGACAATCTCTGATGATTCCCGAAACAAGAAAACTCATTCTATGAGGACGCTCCTGGAAGCACGAACAACTTTTGAGCAAAAGTTGCACAGTGCATTCAGGATGGTATGTCGCCATGGTTTCATCATCGCAGCGTCAGCCAGCGGCCCCCGACACAAATCTCCGGGTGCGTGGCAGGGCGATGCTCTGGGGCCACACGAATCGCAGTATTGGCATCGCCGAGCCCCATCTTCCCGCATTCGCCCAGAGACCGATCATTCAGATGCAGCATCAACTGGTGGCCATCGATCCGCAACAATGCCATACCTCCGTGACGTAAAGCAACGGATCATGGATTCATTCGCGGACACGAATCATGATGTTCATCTCGGAGCCGAATACATGGACACACGAGTCACCGCCCAACGCCTTTGACAATATATCCACAAAAAGACGACAGCGCGATCGCCTAAAACGAACTCGCCACCATCCTACCAACTAGCCCGTTCCCAACGCACTAACACCGTTCATCAGAATACCAGGTACACTGAACACCATTGCACCCGTCATGAAAACCAACATCCATCGCGTTCTCCCACGCTTCCCCAGCGTGAGGGTGTCCGCGCCGTCGCCGTCGCTAAATCCATGCACGGATGCATCGCTCGGCGCGCCCAAGTCGGCCATCGACGGACGCCGGGCATGCCCGATCGGCGGGTGGCCCTCTCAATCGGATCCGTGTCTCGCGGGTTGGCCGAACGCCGACGACCCGCGCCATTGCTTGGGCGGTGACGCGCGCGGTCCGCTTTCATCGCAGGCGCAACGACGGCTGCGAAGCGGATGCTGGTTTGAGGACCCGAACAGAGCGTTCAGGACGCGTTCGTGCTGCTCGAGCTGAAGCGCGCTGCTTCGCTTTTTGGTCATCGATGTGTCTGTTGGTTAAAGAGTTGGTAACTGGAGTGTTCGTGCGGTAACGACAGGGGCATGTGGAACCAGAGCATGACAGGCGAGGTGAGCTCGTGGCATCGTCCGCGAGTTTCAACGACGGCTCGTCGTTGGAGACCTTGGCAGGCGTGTGATGTGTTCGCGTTCACGTGCCCAGTTGAGTTCTCTCATGTTCACGCGTCGAGTTTTGTTTGTGCTCGGATTATGGTCAGGTCGCGTGAACACGACCGTAGCTCAGGGCGATACAGGCGCAGCGTTGTGCTGTGTCGCGGCTTCGATAGAGCGGCTCTGCAGGAGGCGAAAAAGCGGGTTCCACTGTTCGAGCTGGTGCGCCAACACGTGCGTTCGTTTCGATCAACTGGGACCAACCGTTACATGTGTTTGTGTCCTTTTCACGAGGAACGAAGCGCAAGTCTTTTGGTGGATAACGAGCGCGGTTCATATCGCTGCTTTGGTTGCGGGGCTCGCGGTGACGCGGTACGTTTCCTCATGGACCTGAAGCAAATCGACTTTCGCACAGCGGCACAGGAGCTGCTCACTTACGCGAGCGGTGTCACCTACTCAGAGCCTGCATTTGTATCTGCGGAGCCGAAGCGAACGCGTTCACTGGATCTGGTTCCAGCGCAGCTAGAGTGTGTTTCGTTCGAAGAGTCCATCGAGAACGAGGATTTTTCGATACAGGCTGCTGAGCAGGAGCAGGTACTGCGTCTGAATGCCCTGGCATTCCGATTCTTTCAGCAACAGCTGGAGGTGATGCAGCGAAGCTCTGCAAGTGCCTCAACGGAAGCCCGCGATGTTCTTCGTTATCTCTATGAGACGCGAAACCTAACAGCACACACCGTGGACGCGTTCGGAATCGGTTACGCTCCACTTCATTGGCGAGCGCTCGTCCAGTACATGTTGTATGAGCAGACTGAAATTCCAGTGGTAGCAGAGGATCTAATTCTTGCCGGCTTAGCAAAGACGCGTCATACAGCTTCGAAAGGCGACAAGCTGAACGGAAGGGCATTAGAGCAAAGTCTCTATGATGTCTTTCGTGGTCGCATTATGATTCCTATTCGGGATGTGGAAGGTCGTGTTGTTGGCTTTGGTGGTCGTCAGCTGGAATTCACCAGATGCGTCGAGACCGAATCAAGGGTGCTCGAGCACGTCACTGGCAATGGAGCGGTGACCGCATACCCTTCTGAACCGAGTGTCTCGCCCCTTTTCTCGGCGTTGAAGAGCAACGGGCGCTTTACGGCCATCTCTGAGGAGATCCGAAACAGACCCTTGCCGAGCAAAGCAGAAACAGCAGTTCCGACTTTACCTGATGAGACCATGTTTGGTCCCAAGTATCTGAACACACCCGAGACGCCTGCCTTTCACAAGTCCAGAATCCTCTTCGGAATGGCGCAAGTCATGGAACGAATTCGCTCGCCCGAAGCTTTTGCAGACGAGTGGACAACAGTCGACCAAGTCGGACCTTGCGTGATCCTCGTCGAAGGCTATCTTGACGTGCTTCGATTGCACCAGGAAGGGATCTGGTTCGCGGTAGCCGCACTAGGAACAAGCGTGACTCCGTCTCATTTTCAGTTGTTGGTGCAGCTTGCGCAGCATCTTGGACGCGCATGCGCCCATCGGCTGCAGAGCGATCAACGACCTCGAATTATTCTGCAGCTCGACCAGGACGAGGCCGGAATCCGAGCAACCAAGCGGACCCTTGACATGTTCCTGGACCAGTTGAACGGCTCGGGGCGCCAGCCTTTTTATGATCTACTTGTCGCGGAATTACCATCAGGTGTGAAGGACGCTGATGAATTCGTTCAACGCTACGGTCACCAAGCTTACCTCACTCAAGTCGTCGCTCATGCTAGAATCTGGTGGCGGCACGAAATCATGGAGCGACTGAACGCTTATGTTGCGGCTGTTGAATCGTCTCGACGAGGCATCGCACCTGAGAACGATGTAACCCGACTGTTTTGGCGCTGGAGTGCCAGCGCTCAACGACTGTCTCGAAGCTATCGCCACATCGATCCGACGAGCGCATCTCTCTCACGCTGACAGCGAGGCACTCTTAACAATGGTGGCCAGCGAGATTGGTAAGCTCTATGTTCCGTTTCACGGGCTTGATGATCCATGCCAAGATCTCGCAAACGAACTTCGTATACGAATCCAGGATCAGCCAGTGCGGACTCACGCTCCGCCTGCCTTTCCTCCGACAAATGGTAGACTTTCTGCTAGTGTACGAGCGCTGAAAAAGCAAGATCAGACGCTGTACGCGCACACGGCCTCTGGATGGCGCGGAAGCTCATCTGGTGTACCTCTAACGGTTATGCCTGCGCCATTCAACAGTTATCCCCCTTGGATACGAGCTGAGCTCAAACTTTTACGGGTCGTGGTCTGCGGGACCGCCGCTCAACGCCAAGCCTGGCAACAGAACTTGATCAGAGACTCGATTCCCCTGCTCGATCTCATTACGATGTCGTCAGTGCGGCGAGCAGTTGCATACCTGCTGGGCTTGGAGGTCGATTCGTATGGAGCTGCCCTTCAGACCGGTCGAGTATGTCCTCTTGAGGATGCTGCAACTATCGCCGATACACTCTTTGATGACGGTATCCTCCACGAGCTAGATATAGCTAATCTGGATACAATGTCTACCGCTAATCAACATTACCAACAGCAGCGGCAGCTGAACGAGCACGAGCACGACACGTTGCCTCGAGTTCATCAAAACGCTCTAGATCTCTATCTCATTCCGAAGGAGGTTTTCAGTCCGGTGGTGCCCCAGACAGGATTCGCGCTGCTCGGAGGAGGCGCTCCGTCTTCCACAGCGCAGGACACGGAGGAGCCGAAACAGCCCGTGAACGAAGAGGAACTTTATATTTTCCCGCCTAATGAAACGCTTGAAATGGCCATGAAAAAAGTAGGCATGTTCCCCGAGCCATACCAGCGACATCATCGAGACGAGGACGCGGCAGGACTAGTGTCCATGCAACCCCCAAACAATGATATCCCGAACGTGGCTTTAGAGGACGATTTGCATGCGGCGAGCTATGCTCCTTCCAGTTCGATATCGCCCCAACGTCACCCACATGATCACTTCTACCCGAGCGCAGATTTCGACAACCCTGAAGACGAGGCGAGTTCGAATGCCTTTCGTACACAGGACGCAGTCGCGCTTGCGATCAGATCGATAGGGGTGCTGCCTGCCACGCAAACCAACAGCAGCGAACAGGCGCCGTACGGGGACCGGTTCCTAACGTCCAGTGTATCCTGCTCGGATTCCGTTTCAGATGGACCGCACCAAGGCTCACGATTGCAGCCACGAGAGCGACCATGGGCAAAAAACCATAGTCCTGCGGTATCTGTCTGGCTCCATGTGGACCGAGAGGGAGCGGATGATGAATTCGCCACTCAGGTTGCATGGCTGCAGTATCTGCGTTGCCAGGTTCGCTTGGCATTGACGTGGCAATCTTGGAGTGCTGCGGTTGCAGAGCTGCAGACCGAGATCGCTCGGATGAAAGCGTCGAGGACTGGCGGTGCTGCCGATGCCGCTCGAGGCGGAGCACCGGCGTCACGCCCGCCGTACGCGTCCTTGTCGCTCCGTCGTGGAATCGGTGCAGGGAGATCCATATCACCGTCGTTACAGGAGGCACTTGCGCTCTTGGACGGCGATGTCGGGCGACGTTGTCAGGCCTATCTGAATGAGATCAATGCCATTTCAGAGGAGATGGTGCGTCTCGAAAAATTCTGGCAAAGTGAAGGCAAACCGCTCTTAAATGCGCTGCGGCGGTTGCAGTGATTCCCAGCGATTTGCTCAGCTAGCCTCATGAACGACTGTTTTTGATGACGTTCTTTTCCGTGAATAGATTCGAAACGAGTTTCGGAAAAGAGAGTCTTCAAGTCGGGGATCAACACTGATCTAGGTCAGGCGTTCTAGGTGTCAGCTGAATGAACGCGTCAAGAAACGCGAGCGGCTTGCAGCAATCATCCGATAGACTGCAGGCGCCGATGAGCAGGACCACTTTTGAGCAGCGACGAGCGACAAAACCTCGCTTGGGTAGATGTAGCGGCACCGCGAACTCGGAGTATTCACTGATATTTCGTGTATTCGCCACGTCTGTTATTATCTATCTCGATGATGCCACGACCTGCCCATGTTCACATAAAATCTTCATCGTCGTCGTGGACAAGGTCCGGAACCGCGTTTGCACCTCGTCGCGTACCTCCGACGGCAAACGCCGCAAATTCGTCTCCTCGCTCGACTCGAATCGTTGCCTTCTTTGCTCCTTTGCTCAATGCAGGATGTGCAGCGGTCCCTGCAGCCGAAGCACCACCAGATGGAGCAGGCGTGCTACTTGACACTGGGCCGCATCGTTCGCGTTGCTCACGTTCGCTCTTGAGCGTGTCTTGGACATACGCCGCCAATTCTGACACCTCTCCTAGACTAAGAACATCACTCGTAACGAAAAGTCCATGCAAGAGCTCTTTCAGAAAAAGAATGTACGATCGTGGGGTTTTGGCTCCTCGTCGAATGGTTGCGAGCCGGTCAACCAGCACTTGGGCGAAACGATCCAACTCGGCCTTGGTCCGCGGCACTGCAGTGTCCAAGGAAAAGGCAGCCGACTGGGTGCTGTTGGCGCTTGTCGGCAATGCACTCGAGCTGTCCAACCATTCCTTGGCGTGTTCAAGGTCGGCATCTTGGGCCAGTTTTCGGAGACGCAGTTTACGAGCCGCCTCCGGAAGCGCGTCCAGTTCAGCCTGAATCGCCCGTTGCCTCTCTAGCTGCTCTTCTTCTTGTTGTTTGCGTTGTGCTATTTTTGCGGCGAGCGTGGGATCAAGTTCAGTGTCCGAGCGTTTCGATTGCACTGGCGCCTTTGTCTGCACTTGTTGTTGTCGAAAGCGGGCGTCCACCGCCGCTCCGGCGTTCAAGTCGAACTCGAGCTCGTCATCCTCCCAACTGTCCGCCACTGGTATACTCGAATGCGACTGCATGATTGGCTGTAGAGCACTCGCGTGTTGACTCGGAGAACGTGACGCGACCGGTGCCGGTAACTCAACAGCACGCAAACGCGAAGAGAAGCAACACGTATAGTTGGGGTACGAGGAATCGTCGCCAAACTGGGGCGCGCACGGTAGGTGGCTCCCTCGAACCGATTCATGTGGCGATGCCCGCCGCACGAGAACGTTTGTCTACCGGTTCGCCATGCAGGGGCCGCAGCCGAACTCGGCTCGCTCACAAAGTCTCGAGCCCGTTTTCGGCGAGTTGGATGCACTGCTGCCCTTGCGTGAGTCGTTCAGTGACCATGAGCGCGTCTCGACGGAGCACTTGGAGCTGTTCCCAGAGCACTGGTCGCGACGGCGGCCTCATCAGCGACTGTGCTCGCCACCAAGCCGATTAGAGCACTTGCTCCCATACTCTTGGATGCGCTATCGCCTCAACGTTTTGTTGCCGCTCGTGCCATTGGGGTTGGCGGGTGATCTTTTCCACTCAAGCCCGCTCATCATTTTCCTGAGCAACTTTTTAGGTATCTTCCCGCTCGGAATTTTGCTCGGTCGCTTCACCGAGGACATTGCTTGGTATTCCAATGCAGCATGGGGCGCGCTCTTGAACGCTACTTTTGGCAATGCAGTTGAGCTCATCTTTGCGATCGCCGCTCTCCGCCATAACATGACCGATGTCCTCAAAGCTACAATGCTCGGCTCCATCATCGGCAACGAACTCTTCGTCACTGGTTTCTGCTTCCTCCTTGGCGGTTTCTATTTCCGTGAACAATCCTTTGCATCAACTTTCAGCGACACAAACATGAGCATTCTGTACATTGCGACGATCGGACTGCTCTTCCCAACCGTCTTCGACCAAGCAATCCACGTCCATCGAAAAGAGGTTGCAGCTCCTGCCGCAGCAGCAGAAGAAGAAACATGGGACTTGCGGGTCTCTCGATGGACTGCAGTATCGCTTCTCCTCCTCTACATCGCCTACCTCGTTTTCGAACTGTACACTCATGCGTACACGCATGGCCAGGCGGACAGCACAGAGACACGCATGCAAACGATGCGTGCAGCCACAAAACCAACGCACGCATTCGGACACGTGTCCAATGAGACGAGATTTTCGATGAACACGCATCGTTTGCATGCGCGCACTCCTGCAACGCCGATAGAGCCCGAAGAGCTTTGCAGGACAGACGTTCAGGTCCGTGCCTTGGAAGCTGGGACGCTGTGCTCGTCAGGTGAGCGTCACTTGAGTGCCTCGTCTGGGGTGATTCCTTTGGATGATATCGCGACGACAACAGGCGCGAACACCTACGTTCAACCCAAGACCAATCATCCTGAGATGCAGCGACATGCAGATGTGGAGACGGATGTTGGCGCATCCGCAGACGGACCGGAGATGAGTCTCTGGGCGAACATCCTGCTTCTGCTAACCTGTACGCTCCTTGTCTCACTTTGCACCGATCGGCTCGTTGGCGCCCTGGACGCAGCGGCGGCATCCCTGGCACTGCCACCCACTTTTATCTCGTTTATTCTGATGCCTCTGGTGGGCAACATTGCGGAGCATCTGGGTGCTGTCTCCATGGCGCTGCAGAATAAGATGGATCTTGCGGTGCGGATTGCGATTGGCTCGGCCGTTCAGATTGGTCTGCTGGTCTTTCCCGTCCTTGTCCTGGTTGCGTGGATGCTGGGTACGCCATTGACGTTGCAGATTCCCATGTTTGGCGGGTTTGCGCTGATTGCATCGACGGTTGTGGTTGTGAACACCATGCGGGATAGTGCGAGCAACTGGCTCGAGGGCTTAGAGCTCCTCGCAGTTTACCTGATCACTTGCGTATGCTTCTACTACACAACTTGAGTGTCGGAGCGGAAGAGATCGATTCCATGACCCCTGGAAAAATGGGGCATCTTAAGCGTCTGTTCAGGGACTTGGTGGATTCGCCATACGCAGCATCCGTTTCGCTGCGCTGCAACTGGCGCATAGCGCTGCGAAGCATCCTCCGAGATGAATCGTGCACGACCAGAAACGAGGTTGTCGAGCGCATGAAGATCGCAAGATGGTTTCGGTACGTCATGAAATGCGCTCCAGCAACCTCAGCGTACTCCGCTGCTTTGATACGGATCTTGGCTGATAACTTTTCGGGCGAACCACCCGACTTCTACGGGAATGCTTCGCTTTCGATTGGTCGCATCTGTTACATCAAGGAATGCGTATTGAAGTTTCAAGACACCTTTGTTCTGGAGTTCTGTTCCGCTGTATGGTATCTGTGAGTGAAGCTTACGCTGGGGCAGTTGGAGACATTGCATCTCTGCCGTGCAGCGGCGTTCGCGGATGTCCACGACACGCCCCGAATAGTGATCCGGAGAATGCCATTTTCGTCGAGATTCGGTCCAGGTACTTGTCAGAATGTTTCAATTCCATGGTCGCAGACAACATTTCATGCAGGCCTCGACAAGGTGTCAACCATCGAGACGGCGCGCATCAGCCACGTCACGATCGGGCCAGATACTTTAACACCAAAGACTCGAAAAATTCTCGGAATGCAAAAACGATGCCTTTCTTTTATTGAATCATGAATTCAAACGATCCTTGGGCAACCTAGGCTGCAGCGGTATCATCATCCTGATCGGGTCCTGGGGGTTTGCGGTCAGCGTCGCCATCGTGTTCGTTTTTCCGTGACGCATCCGTCCCAGGCGCCCCGCCAATGGATGAAACATTGCCCGTATACTCGAATGGCTCCGGGGGTTCAGGTTCTTGGTCTTCGTCTTCATACGCTCGATGCTCGTTCGTACCAGTCGTTTCATGGTGACGGATGCCATTGGCGAGTGCAAGCGGCGGCGCCAGCGGCGGCATCCTTTCCACAATACTGTCCGGAGCGTCCGCGTTGAGCGCATCATCCACGGAGTTTCTTTCAACGAGCACAATGCCAGCTCCGCGCCGTACAGCTCTCCAAGCTGAGGCTGCGGATTTGCTCAGCGATATCCATCGCTCATGCGCGCTGAGCACCCGGGCGGGATTGTCCAGAAGCGGTGCTATGGTAAGCGCGGCGCTTGACGCATTCGCGGCACTTGTTTTGACATCAACTTTCTCATCGTTCTCGATCTCGCGGGTGGCCATAGTCCCCGAAGATGCTGCCCCGTCGTCTGCTCGACTCGAATCCACGTCCATCTGCTCCAGCGCCAAGTGCGTATCCGGGTCTGTTCTTAGCTTCTTCTCTAACGCGGACGTTGATTCAGATTCGCTCTTTTCCCGCAGTGCCTGATGAGTTCGGCGTAACCGATCCGCTTTGGCAGTCACTGAAAGTACCGTTTTCTCGCGTTTCCGTTCCTGCTTATTGTCTTCGTCTTCGAACATCGGTGCGTAGCCGAATTGGCCCAGGCGTTCGGCACCTCCATCGACATCCAATTGGACACGAATCAACTGCATATCACGGTTCACCAGAATGCATGCTGCTGGTCGCATGGCGAGCGTCAGAAAAGGCACCATGGGATACCAGTACCAGTACTGAAGAAATAATGCCATGCCCGCAACCGCTGCAGGTCGCAAGCTCCGAGTGAGCCGCGAGTGCAAAGCAATCTCTGCATTGCGCCCGCCGGCATCGATGACGCCGAGCGCCAACACGGCACCAAACTTGGTCAGCGTTTCCTCGTGCTTATCCTTTGCGATGTTGTCAAATCGCTTTCGCAAATCAGTCGCGGCATCGCTGCGCTCTTTGTTGTGGTGTTGGTAAAGCATCGCTTGGGCAATGAGAGCTCCTTGCCGGACGAAATCCACTGTATCATTCGCTAGTTTCTGAACGATCTCCGCGGCCTCATTGTTTCCAGAGCATGCACACCCAATACCAAGTGCCATAGCAGCACCGTATCGCACATGAGGGTTGTAGGACTCGGCCAACAGCCCGACAACTTGTGGCAACTGCTCGTAATCTCGAGCGAAAACAAAGCCCAGATTCATGACTGCTGTCCGTCGAACATCATCATTGACGTCACTTACGGCCGCGTGAAGGAGGCGCTTCGTGGCATCATTATTTCCAGAGCCACAGTACGCGAGGCCTGTGGCAAACATCGCTCCGTAGCGGATGGCGGCGTCCTCTGAGGAAAGCATCTGGCGTATGAGCGGCTCGGCCTCATCCTCCAAGCCATAGACGATCAATGCGAGTCCGACTGCGAGGCCACGTGTGATTTTCTGGTGCTGAGTCTCTCGAGAGTACTCCAGCATCTGCTCGATCGCGCTCTCATCTCCAGAGCCGAGGAGCAACATGCCCATGCCCAATGCTGCTGCCTCTCCAGAAAGCGCCGAGTCCATGTACAGTACATTTCGGAGCTCCTGAAAGACATCGTTTTCGGACGGGCTCCGGCTGCCGTCATCGCGCTCTCCGTCGCCGAGTGCACAGAGACCAAGCCCCAGACAAGCACCATGCTGAATCACCTCGTTTGTCCCAGTATTGCGCAGAATTTCTAAAAGATAACGGCGGTATTCCGCAATCCGACTGGCCTCGATACCACTCGCGGCGATGAGCCCCAAAGCATACAACGCGCCGCCCTCAGAATACGCTGAACCTGTCGATGATCCCTGATGGGATGAAATGTACGGAGCCAGTAGGGCTAATGCTTGCTCCGCGTTGCGCATATGGACGACGCCTAGGGATGCAGTCGCAGAGAACTTCGTCCAGTTTGATGTGCGTGCGAGCCACTCAACATTGTCCCGTAAGAAAGTATCATCAGCAGTCCCTGCAAAGCCGATTCCGTACGCGAAGAGAATCGCAGACTGTGCCAGGGACAGGGGTGCAATCACTCGGTGTAGCAAGGACTTGAGGAGCCGCTTATCAAAACAGCTCCGCCGACGCAGAAAGTCTAGATAAAGTTCTGACGGAGCACAGCCACTGAGGATCAGGTTCAGAGTAGACCAGTCCGACGCGATCTGACGCTCATCCGGATGTAAAGAGTTTGTTGTCGCCTCGGCAGCGGGGGTGATCGCCGCTCGAACCTGCGCAACCAGGACCCGTTCATCATGGTCCCACAGATCAAAGGCAATCTGATAGGCCAATAACTCATTATGCTGTTTCATCTGGGTCTCCAGAACATGAGCGATACTCTGCGCGTCTCGTAGCAGCACCAGACAACGACAAAGCATGGTTGCATCAACCTGAGCAACAGGCAACTGGCGCTGCCATTCCACGAGATGTCGCAATATGCTTTCTCGGTGCTTTCGTTTCGTCAGCAACTCCTGGCAACAGGTGATCGCGTACTCCAAAAGGGTAGTCATCTGCCCGTTCGTCGTCGCCGCCTCCAGCACAGCGCTGAGCGCGTCCAGACGCATAGACTCAAGAGCAATGCCCAGCGCTTCGTTGTACTCCCCCGCACTGATGCACGACCAGATGATGCGGTTGATGACCGTTTCGAGGGCCTGCGGTGTTGCCTCCCCTGTCACCATCGGCAGCACAGAGGACTCGTTCGAATCATCCTCGGCCAACCGCCACTCCACATATTTGTCCAAACAGCGAGCCCTCAAGACCCGTGAAAACTCGCTATCATCGTCAATGACGAACATGTCTCCAGCCGAAAGCGCATATAAAAGTGCCTCATCTGTATCGCCGAGATGAAACAAGACTTTGGCGGCCAACAACGCAGCGCGTTGCCGCGAAGCCTTGTCCCATTCCAAGTTCTCGTTCAGTTCCTCGATCTTCGGCAAGAAGGAGGCGACTTCGGCCCAACACAAGTCAACTAGATCGAGCAGTTTCACAATCGCATATTTTTGCAGTTCGACTTCGGGATCGTTCAGTTGAGAGAGCAACGGAGCTGCACTGATCGAGTGCATGAGCCGGTTCAGCAGCCTTTTCCGAAAGTGCCGATAGCATGCATGTGCGTGCGCGTGCATGCATCCAACACGAAGGCGCTTCCCACCCAGAAAATGGGATGCGTTGCTGGTCGACGCTCTGAAACGGGTGCAGCCATGATAGCGTTTCTTGAAAGCTCTAGGGAGATGTTCAACGATCTAGAAGTTTCAGATGATGAGAGCGTGTTGGTAAACATTCGATTCCGCTGGTGATCTTGCAGCGTAACCGGACGTTGAACGAGGGGCTGAATCTGCCTAGTCTCGAAGCCATGCTTGGATCGATCACGAGGCACGAGTTCGTTCTTCTGACTGCGGAACAAGCTGCATATGAAAAAAAAGAAGGTGCGGCGTTCGTTTTGGAGTAAGGATGGCGGATATGGGTTCGGTGAAAGAAGAATTGGTCTGGCCGATTTTTCCAGAGGCGTTGAAGCCAGCTCTTCTCCTCGTGTTCGAAAGTTTATTTCCTTGTTGTCTATGGTCTGGGTTCTCAGACTTTAGTGAAACGAATAAACGGAACGTGCGCTCCTTCTTTCGTTATCTTCGAGAAAGTCTCGGTGGAGCAGGACTCACGAGCATAAAGACAGACTGGCACCGTGCGAGACCCCATGATCGTGCATTATATACATCCAATGAGTTCTCCACACCAGCCGTGTAGACAACTCTGAACACTCTTGTTCACAAGTTGGCGCAGCGTTCGTGTCCCAAACACGTGCTACTACACTGCTTTCAGATAATTGATCCGTGTCCCAGAGATATTCTTTTTTGCTTCAAGCGGCTCGTTCATGATGCATGAACAGTGACGCTTCGCATGTTCATGCTTCCATCTGGCAAAATAATTTCAAAGTCGATCGAGGCGCCCTGAAACAACTCGAGTGCTCATCGATACTTTCGAGCCTGACGATGCCCTTGGCGATCCTGCGCTCTCTGGCCGCCACTCGCACCACGACCCCATTGGCGTCCTTCTTGGAAACCGACGTCAAAGTCCACCTTGAGCACCTGATCGTCGAGTGTGCTTCGGTGAAGTAACTCCACTGCATATTCTGCACCCTCACGAGCAACAAACTCGACAAAGCAGAAACCACATGGAGTCCGCTTGAATCGATCAAGACCCATAACGATGCGTTTTATTTCACCTGCTCTACCGAAGAGCTCGTGAATCTGTTCCTCGGTCGTGTACACCGAGAGGTTTCCAACGTACACCGTGCGGGTCGTAAGCAACTGCTCCTCGCGCTGGTCCTCAGTGCCCACATACTGGCGATCTCTATATGTTGACACTGGAGCTAGACGTTCCCGCACCAGGTCTGCCATGTTCGCACCGAGTGCGGCCAAAGGGTGGAGCCCTCGTCCAAGAGCGAGCTGGAGTGCTCGTCGAACAGCCTGTCTATTTGAGATCCCTCTGGACCGAACCTAAAGCACGTATGTCCAAACCTGACCAGTTTCAATATTCCGGAATGAATTTACCTGTAATGACTGAGGTCTTTCTAAGCGTCGCCTATGAAGAAAACTTCCTCAAAGATAGTTGCAGCGTCTCCTGAACGTTTCCTGTTCGCGAACCGGCATCGACTGGGCGAATGCTGCCGCCGGCGCACCTTGCGTAGCGCAACAGGCCTGGCGGTTACGCGCTCTTCTTCGTGAAGTCGTCAAGAAACGAGTCCGTCTCGGGACAGGATGCGGCACGTACGGTATCTATATAGTGTTTCTGTGGTGTTGATCTTCTGGTTGGTGTTCTTGTCGGTCTGTCGAATGGGCAGTGGCGCACAAGCACCGAAGGCCGCACAGGATGCTGCCTCTGCGCGTACCAATAGTAGCGCGCTGGAGGTCCTCACCACCTTTGACCGGTTTATCCGACGGCATCTAATTTCCCAAGCACATCCGTTGACCGATCCGCCCGATCCACCAGAGGATGTGGAGTACGCGTTTCGTTTGTTGCAAACGAATGAGAGCGACGCGTCAGTTGAAAAGGGCAGGGAAACGGACAAGGTGGCCGTCAGGTTGGCGGCCGGTGAGTCGCTACCGGCACTGATTACGCTTTCACAAATGGGCCACAAAGGGGACGATCAACAGAGTGGTGCGCCTGATGGCGCGTACGTTGTCGTGGGTGCGATGGGTGCGTTGCTCGCGGTGCACAATCCTTCGCTTCATCTTCAGAACATGAGTTTTTCGTTGGTGAATCGAACACTTGGCTACAACAAGGAGTTATCGTTCGTCTATCCACTCGCAGTGCATGCTGCGTTTCCACCAGGGCCATGCGTACTCCGTCTTACGGTGTTTCTAGAGCGCGTCTGGGTCCATAGGGATATTTTGGAGCATCTGGGAATAAGCGCCGATCAGGTAACAGAGCTGTTGGCTGACCAGCCGAATGCCTCTATTGCGGCTTTTCTGGAGCGGAAAGCCAGCCTTGGCTATAGCGTCCGCGTGCTCGATGGCCTGGTGGAGATAACCCCAGCCATGTCGGGACAGGAGTACCGTCTCTTGTTCACGCTGTTCGCCATCGTGGCCAGTACACTGGTGGCGCTCGTGGCTTTTGTTAGTAGTGTTGATATACCGTCAACCCGTAAGTTGATGCATTGGACGCAACGTTTTTATCGCAGTATGCAGGGAACCAGTATACAAGCAAATCGCTCAGCGTCGACGAGGACAGGCCGAACTGACTCTGATCTAGCACCTTCGAGTTCGAGCGAATGGCTTGTCGAGCACCATCAGATGATGCGAAGCATTGTTGGCACTGGATCAAAAGGAGCTGTTCGGGTGACCAAAACTCAATGAAAACCAGTTGAATGAGGACAAAAAACCAGACGATAGTCATCAATACCGCAGGGATCGAGACACCCAAGGTGAGCTAGCGGGTACCGAGTCACGAATTTGGGGACATTCATCACTGTCACCACTCCGACGTTACGTAACACGAAGAAGTAGAGAGGACGTTCGGTCGTCATCGAACCTATATGGAACCGAATGGATAGACAGCGCTCCTTGTCGGAACATGGCACCGTGGATGGACTGCGCTCCCGGACGCAGACCATCCGTCATTTTCGTCAGTTTGCTGGACGCATCCATGCCGGTGGCCGTGTTTGACTCCTATCAGTGAAGCGCGTGCCGAGCACCTTTGGGTTCTCGCTGGCACCCTCGTTGATTCGCTGCACTGTCCACTGGTGCATCCGCGCCCGTCTTACAAGTGCCACTTTCCAAAAGGGCGCGGAGCCAAATACAAGTCTTCGCTTGTCACGACGGGTGCCTTGTCCCAACGTAAACGATCTCAGGAGCCTCGAATCCATTCTAGATAAAAAGCAAGGCGTCGATGATCATACGGTCACTCGCGGAGACCAAAGCGTTTTGCGTCACCTCTCAGCAAGATCTGCCTTTCGATTGCCAAGAATGCTGGAGCGCAGACTGATCCCAGCGCGTTCACGTTCACCAACACCCCCTAAATAACCGTAGAACACGAGTACACGAGCCAATCACCCGTGCCCTGGAGCGTTTTCCGCATCATCTCTCTGCGTCGGCACAGAGGTTGCAAGGTTGCGACCAGTCGCTCTGCACACTTGAAAACCTATAAGCACCTCATGTTTCTTCGCGAGCGCTGACAATAGACGGATGTGAATACCTACAGTCGTGTAGTTCGGACGCTTCAGAACGCCAAAGCGTCCTCATCCAGGTCTCGAAGCCTTCGACGTTCGCCACAGGACCAGAGCCAGCGTTCTCTCCAATCATGCAGCTTTTCGCAACGGCAAATTCTTCTCCGACTTTCCTGTCCTCTCAGAGAGACTTTAAGTGCTGCCTCTTGAATACGAAGAGGCAACGAATGTCGCCCTATGGGCACCAGACGCTTCTACGAAACGCGAACCCAGAAAGATGCGACTCGGCAAGCGTCTCGTGTCTCGGGATCCGCAACGCTTGTTGTGAACGCGTTCGCAGTCACAGCGCTCAAAGCGTCTAGGCAGCGACTCCCTATTTCTATTGAATGGCCTGATCCTATTAATCAACTCTATCTATTCTGCACGAAAACAAGTTCGACTTATCGTTCAAAGTTCTGTTACCTCTTCTCGAAACTTTTGAATCATGGCTTCGCCTTCGCAGCCGTCGGAAGCGGGGTTGTCAGCAGTAGCTGTCGATTCAGGCGCCGCAGAACCAACACATCTCAGTTCCGCCGTTGGGAGAAGACTTCATGCAGGCCATGTTCCGGAGCTTGCTCGAGTGCTCACAGCGGAGGATGTTCGCTCGTTGAAAGCGAACGGCTCCGTGCACAAGTTTCGACGAGCAGCGGCCCAGCGCGTCTACTCGAACCGAGACGTAAACTTGGACCACATCACTCATATAGGTTTCGACATGGATTACACACTGGCAGCATACGTGCGACCAGCCTTCGATCAGCTGCAATACACCCTTATCTGCAACGTGCTGGTGCAGGGTTTTGGATACCCGGAATGCATCCAGGAATGGCGATTCGATGAGGGTTTCCTCATTCGTGGTCTCCTGCTCGATGCGCTTCGTGGGAACTTTGTCAAGTGTGATGCATATGGAGTTGTCCTTCGAGTGGTTCACGGACGCCAACGTCTTTCCGAGGAGGAAGTAGAGGCAGCCTATCCCGCAGGCAATATTGCTTCGGCCCAGATCGGAGAGGAGTTTCAGAGCATGGACACCCTATATCATTTACCCATTGCGAACGTCTATGCGGATCTCGTAGAGTACTTTGATCAGAATGCGAACCTAACTGCAGGCAAAGCTCGCCTGGATCAACGAGAGCACAGCCAGTTGAGCTACTTCAATCTGTGGCAGGATGTCCGTGCTGCTGCTGACCAGATTCACGATCGGGGAATACTGAAGAATGAGACGCTGTCCGATCTCGAAAAATATCTGCCGAACGACGACTCGGTCTACCGCATGTTAAGCTTGCTACGCGCTGCTGGAAAGCAGCTCTTTCTGTTGACCAATTCAGAGTACTGGTACACGGACGCCGTACTTGGACATATTCTCGGCCGCTATGCGAACGAGGCGGACCCCAACGCCGGCTGGCGTGAAGCGTTTGACTTTTGCATCGTGAGCGCACGTAAGCCGCTCTTTTTTCGTTCTGGCACAGCCTTAAGAGAAATTGAAACGCATACAGGAAGACCCATGCTCTATGAGGTTCGAGTCAAGCATCTGAGCGCCACCTCCCTGCGTGGACGAGTCTTTCAGGGTGGCTCGATCGGTGCCTTTCATGAACTTACTGGAATCGTTCGAGGTAGCACCGTGCTCTACGTTGGTGATCATATCTATGCTGATGTGCTGGTTGCGCGAAAGGCCCATCATTGGCGGACGCTTTTGGTCGTGCCAGAACTCAGTGCTGAAATCAAGGCTTTGGGACGCGCCCGCGAGCTGCTCGATCGACTCAGTGCCCTTGAGTTTCTTCGAGCTGAAATGTTCCGTGGCTTGGATGCATCTGCTCGTCAACGACCTGACGAGGAGGGCATCCTGCATCACGAGTTGCAAAAGGTACGAGAGTCTGTTGAGGATACCTTCAATACGCATTTCGGTGGACTGTTTCGGTCGGCACAACGGACTACGCTTTTCGCTCACCAAATGAGCTTTTTCGCCGATCTCTACACGGAACGTTGTTCGAACCTGGCAGACTACCCAGGTTTCTATTACTTTAGCTCAGCAGCAAGCCCCCGAATGCCGCACGAGGATCAGCCTGGTTTTGAGAATCAAACACACCGGTGAGAGCGACTTGGGTGATTCCATGCGTCCCTGGTCAGTGTCCATGTCCGACGCTTGCTTGAAAAGAATGCATCCTGCGGCTCCATAAAATATGTTGATGAGACGTCAGAGGCCGACGCGATGGTTTCGCCGCGAATATGCAAGAAAAATGGTTCGCGAAAGATCTCTTATCAAGACCGTACATGTCCAGCGCAGAGTGCCATTCACGACAGCTGGCACACACGAAACGTTGCGTCCTGGACGCTGCCCCAACGTTTACAAAGTCAACAGGTCAAAGTCATAGGTTACGAACAAAGCCATCGAGCAGAGATGAGCACTTTTGAAATGCACCGATTCGCATTCAACGAACTTTTTTTTTCGTTGATAGACATACTTCCGGCAGGGTTTCTGTCCTAATGCGTCGAGTCCGATCCGGAATAGAATCCAAAGTTCGGACGAACACGCTGTTTTTGTCGTCATCAAAATTATTAGGAGGAAGCCGCGGTCGTGGTCGAGCGCTCTGGCTCGGAACCCTGCGTTTCCACAAGCCGCTGCAGACGAAGAAAACACCGCGCTGCGTCGCACACTGCCGGCTCGTGCACGCGCACAAAGTCTGCTCCATGAAGAGCAGCCCATATTACTGCACCTGCAGTGGCAAAGTCGCGACTTTTTGCATCACCCGACGAGAAGACCTCCTCTTCTGTGATCACTTGCGCGAACGTACTCGGCGAGCGGGTCGCAAACGCTTCCAGAAATCGCTTGCGAGATACGCCCACCAACAAAGGCCATTCTCCCATGCTCTGGCCCAAAATACTGCCAAACGACTCGAGGCATCGCAAGAGCTCTATGTTCTGGTCGCCATGCTTGGCAAAACCCAAACCCGGGTCCCCGATCAAGTTCCAGCGGTAGACTCCGGCTTGTTCCGCTGCAGCAAGCCGTTCATACAGCTCCGCAGCCACTGTTTCAACAATTTTTCCCTCGGGATAATGCGTCCGGTCCATCATTGTCTGGGGGTTCCCCCTTATATGCATGATGACCGTGGGGACCTGCAGTCTCGCCAGCAACGGTAACATGCCCGTGTCGAGGGTGCCACCGCTCACATCATTCACACAGTCAGCGCCCAGCTTCACCGCAGCCTCCGCCACTGCAGCGTAAAAGTGTCCACGGATATCCAAATACCCTTCTGGGGAGGATAACGTGCCCGCAATGCCTTGATGATTGGTAAAACCCGAGCTGCCTCTGTTTCTGGTGAGATCAGCGCAGCCCCTGGACGCGTACTCTGACCGCCAACATCGAGCACTCGTGCACCATGATGAACCAGTCGGTCTGCGGTTCGCAAAGCATTGCTTACTGAGAGATTGTCTGCGCTACCGTCACTGAAACTATCCGGAGTGACGTTCAGAATACCCATGACGTGAGGCATCGTCGGTGCAGGTCGCCGAACTGGAAACGACACCTCGTTGGCCGACACCACTACCTGCTGGACAAGACCCGGCAATGGTCGAGCACCTGGTACAGTGATGCCCAGGTCTCTAAGTGGACGAAGAACAAACGCTCGCTCTGCCATTCGCGGGATGCGGAATCGTCAGGCGTGGCGTCTGCAAAGGCGAAAGCGCTCGAAAGCCGTCCGCTTGCCAGCGCTCCGCCAGCAGAATATCCAAGTCCAACGTACGAGGTCCATACTGCTGATCAAGTTGACCTTTGTGTATTCGACCGTGATCTTTTTCAATTCGTTCCAGTTCTGTCAGAAGCGCAGTGGGTTCCCGATCCGTCCTCAGGACCACGACAGCGTTCAGAAAGGCGGGTTGCGCTGTTCGGTACAGCGGCTCGGTCTCGTATAAACGTGAGGTTCGTTCAACGGATCCAATTTTCTGCAATGAACTTAAAGCACTGGTGAGTGTCTGCAGCCGAGAGCCTACATTCGCTCCCAGTGCGATGCAGTAACGGTATAGTTCAGCAGTCGCGGGTCGCATCCAGGACACGTTGACAGGCGCCAACCGGGTCATGCTAGAACGTCGCTGCCGAATGGACCTGAACTGCCTATCGCGCCCTGCTCCTTCGATCGTTCGTTTCGTACGTAATCAGAAGGGTCCATGAACGCTTTAAACGAGCACGCAGGTGCCTATCGATGGACTGCTTTGTGGCGAAGCGTCAGCAGCGGGTGTGCTTTCCGTTCGACAGGTTTCGGTGGCGCTGCGTCTGAACGAGGACCAAGCAGCACAAGTGCTTGAGGCGTACGCTCAGCGACTCGCACCGGATCGGTTGCTGTATGCGTCTGTAGAGGAGCTTGATACATGTGACAGTGGCGATAGCTCTGGACTACGTATTCGGGTGCACCAGGGGCTGAAACACGAGAACTGATCGGTTGTACGGGGTGTTGCGGCTTTGACTGTGACGGCGACGGATGCGCAGCTACCTGTTTTCCTGGCCTCTGCTGGTGTTAACGCCCTCCTGGACAGCACCGTAACAAAGCGTGCAAGTGCCGACTCGAGTGTTGTAGCGGGGCGTAATGGAAAGGCACTGCACAGCGGGGCCACGGACCGAGACGCGCCCTCAAGCAAGGGACCACGTCGGTCCATCTGCGTACCGGACAAGCAGTACTGCGCGCGTTGCTGACCGATAACCAGATGGAGACCGCTTTGTCGTCCAACCGTCTAGTTTCTTCGGATAAAGCTGTTGCTGAACGAGACGCGAGTTCAGCAGAAGGGCACTTGACGACGCAGGGACCGGATACGAAACGCTTGCGGTCGACCGCTGATGCTGTTGGGGCTGCGCTCGACCCAACGATGCTGCCAACGATGAGCAACGCATGACATCAAGCGGGACGGAACACCAGCAATGCCAAACGATGTGCATTGTCTAGGTGCAGAGACGGCTTCGCAGGTACAGCGCTCACCAACGGTCGTGAGACCCATGGAATCGTCTCCGGCACCACGAGAGGCAACAGTCGCTTCCCAATGCAATGAGCGCGACCGCAGCGGCACGGAAACACTTGTGTGCATATCCAGCAACAGCAGCGATGGCAGCGTTGTCAAATCAAGAGTACCTTGAAAGTGGCGATGGAGCGCTTTCAGCAACGCCTGGTCAGCGCGCTCAACGCCACCCGGTCGATCCTGATGCCCGATCGTCAGCGCCTCGTCGACAGTGTTGTACTCACGGATGACGAGGAAAGCCTGGATAGTCATGCTTCAGAGGGAGACACATGTATATCTGGAGCATCCCTAGCCCAGAGCGAACCAGATGTGGCTGGGCAAAGCGCACGGACGCGAAGGGATCCGGCACCATCGTGCTCCCTCGAGGCTTGGGCAGCGGATTCCGAGATGCACCGCTCCCCGTCGGACGACAAGGCTCTGGCTGGGCCTGGCATCCATCAAATAGATGCAGAAAAAGATTCCAAGACCATCGACATGGCACGAACATTGAGGCCAATGAACCGGAACACGCGTGCATGTGTCGCTGGTGGCAAAGTCCTCGAAGAGCAAGTCACCGCGAATGGAGAGATTCACGTCCGTCTTGTGGATGCTCCGCGTCATCACCAAAACATCATGAACGTGTGTCTTGACGATGTTCGGAACCTCAGTTCCATTGAAGCGGTGAACGTTGTCGCCAACAAGGGGACCGAGCACTGCCTCGAGAAGGGTCTGTCCTCGACAAGGCAGCCAACCGCGCCGGGAACGCAACCCATGAGCTGGGAAAGGGCAACGACTCACTCAACCGAGAAAGCGCTTCCTATCGCCCAGGCGGGTATCCGAAAGTTTTTTATGCCTCGGTCGTAGCGATGCAAGTCGAATCAAGACAGCACAACTGGAGCGCTAAAGAACGCTTATTTATTTGCCAACGCCGACGCTCGCTCTATCCATCCAATCGGATACTGTAGAGCGCTCGGCTTTGGGGATCGGGAGTCTCCGAACCGACGACCTCTTTCGATCATCATTGGGCTTTATTCGCAGGTGATATCGAGGTTGGAAGCCTCCATCTCCAAACGAATATCGATTCCTAGTGAATGACCAATCGCACACAGATTGGGTCTCCTGAAAACGAGCGTCCTGGAAGCGAATTGTTTTCGTACCAGCGAACCTACAATAACCTCCATCGTTCTCGCGAACCCAAGCTTGCAGGCAGCACACACGCCAAGGCCCACGACAGGTCCTGTTGCCTAGCGTGAACGCTACGCACTGCTTTGCGTCCTGAAGAGACGCCTACGATCCCAGCGAACACGGCATGCAAGCTGCGCATCATTGAAACTCCCAGTCGCAGATATCGTTTCAGCGTCCTATCTGAACGATGGAGAGCGTGCCTCGAATAGACTTGGACGAGCGCTTTGCCTCCCCCGTTGCGCAACGGCGCTCGAGTCAGCATCTGCTGGGGTCTCTATCGAAAACGCCCACGCACCTTGTACTGTCTCCTTAAAGGACCTGAAATCATGACGAATCCACCACACGAACGAGCATTTTGTTCTTCTTCCCAGCAGCGAGCAGCAGTAGACGACCTTCAAGCAGATCTTTTGCATCAATCACTCGCCCGTGGTCGTTCACTTTTTCATCATTCAGATAAGCGCCACCGTTGGCAATGAGACGCCGTGCTTCGCTTTTGGTTTTCTGAAGACCAGCTCGAACCATAACATCGACAAGCGTGGCCCCAACAAGCGCGCTGCGAGACAAGGTAGCATTGGGCATGCTGCTCGAGACCGCTTCCAGTACGTCCGCCCGTAGAGGTGAGTTGCCCTTCGAGTCCTTGCTAGGCACATGGCCTGGGGCTGCAACCGCTGTTGCAGCCAGGGCCGTCTCTACGCCTTTATCACCGTGGACGATTCTCGTAACCTCTGCAGCGAGCAGCTTTTGTGCAGTGTTCGGTAGATATCCACTTTGCTCCGGATGGCTCAATGCCTGTTCGAGTTCATCAATTTGATGCAGCGGCAGGAACGTGAGTTTCCGCAAGTAAGCACAGACGTCCTCATCAGCGACTTTGAAGAGATATTGATAGAATTCATACGGACTGAGACGTTTGGGTGAGAGCCATACAGCCCCTTTCTCTGTCTTGCCCAGTTTTTTGCCATCCTTGGTGGTCAGCAGAGGAAATGTAAGCCCGTGAACGGTGCCGCCATAGAGTTTTCGAGTCAGTTCGAGTCCCGCAACAATGTTTCCCCATTGGTCAGAGCCGCCAGCCTGCAAAAGCACACCATGATTCCTGTAGAGATAGGCGAAATCGTAACCCTGCAGCAGTTGATAGGTGAACTCTGTAAAAGAGAGACCCTCGTCGCTCTGCATGCGCAAGCGTACCGATTCCTTGCTTAACATGGTGCCGACTCGTGCGAGCTTCCCAACATCTCGCAAAAAGTCAAGCAGCCGAATACCACCCAACCAGTGATGGTTGTTCAGAATGAGTGGCTCCGTTGGATGGAGCGCATCATCGCGGAATTCCAGCACTTGACGCAAGTTCTCCGCAATACCGAGCGCGTTCTGTTCAATGACCGACGCGTCGAGAAGAGGCCGCTCCACACGCTTACCGGATGGGTCGCCAATACGTGCTGTTGCCCCGCCAATAATGGCAACCGGACGATGCCCAAGTCGTTGAAACCAGCGCAACACGAGTAAACCAAGCAGATTGCCGAGGTGCAGCGAGTCCGCTGTCGGGTCGAAGCCAACATACACCGCGACAGGTCGAGCACAGACTGCGTAAATCTCCGGGGAAGTCACCGCGTCAATAAGCCCACGAGACTCGAGCACCTGAATAACGTTCGGTTGGCCGTCCACACCGGGATGAACGGAACTGGTCACCGACGCCACCCCCGAGGTCGACTTGTCTTTCGTCAGACAACTGCGCAGGGTGCGGCCACGAGAGGCTCGGTGCAACCCAGCTATTCGTCGGTTACTAGCAAGCAGCGGCTGCAGACGCAGCGGACAGCACACTCGACAGGGTATTACATTTCGAACAGGTGCATTGAAGCCTCGACTTGGCCCTCTGAACGCCAATACAGAACGAACCCGGGGAAACTCCATAAGCCAGAACGTCTGCAGCCGAAAACACCACACCCGCAACGAGAAGCACAAAAGTTCAGTATACGCAGAACAAGAAGCGAGTCACGCCCACAACAGTCACGAGAGCACCCGAGTCCCTTGACTGCAAAAACTCCTGTTGATTGCTCAGCTCGAGAGACCCACAAGTGAAGAACGACTCGCCGACGACCAGTGGTTGCGCCACCAGGACACAAACTCGGACGTGGCTCCGCTAGACGGTTGACTACACCCTATCGCTTGTCATACAGGTGTTTATCTGGTTATCCATCATACAAACTCGAACAAACGACAGCGAATGCATTCCTTTCTAGCAGGCGTTCGAGAGGCAAGCCGGCTTCCCGTCAAGTTCTGGTTGTCGCTCACCACAGGTCGTTGTTATCGGGTCGTTTCGTGTACGAACGCGACCTCTTCATTCATAAACTGATGCTTCTCGTTTCGCGACTCGTATTCAAGAAACATGCGGTAACATGGACGAACATATGCGGTTTTTCAATCTACGGAGCCATGATCGTTCGATTTCTCGTGTTCGCTAGACGTTCTCTTCTGGATGGTCGTCTACTTGAATTTGCAGGACGATTTGCATCTTCTGGTACCGAAAACCTGACCACTGAGAGATGGGTGACTTGTGAGACAAACAGCACTGAAACGGCACCGACCATAAAGTTGCCTATTAGAGGAGAGCATGGCTTCAAGATATCCTGCGGAGCAATGGTCGGTGCGTGTCGCTTGTACATCCTCCGACTTGACCATCGTGACGCGAGCTTTTATCACTGCGTCATACATTGGATCCATCCAGGTCTCCGCGGTACCGTACCGCAAACTCCGGCGTATATGCTGCAACCATCGGTCATTGAAGTGAACTTGATGCGTCCAATCTAGTGGCTTTGTTTCCTTCCTCCAGCTTCGATACGTACGTCATCTCCCCATCGTGTCGTGTATCGACAACCTGGGGAGCGAGGATGTCCAGGGATTTCGTTGTCGTTCAGGGACCGTGCCGCACTTGGTTCAAAGTTTTTGCTGTCTTACCAACGGTATACGTTCCTTTGCTTCAGTTTCTTGTACGGTTGGAGTCTCTGATCGATAGTCTCTTTCTCGAATGGCTTGGAACGAGGTTTTCTGGACCGGGTCCTCTTCTGGTGTTGCGACCGCAGCGGTGGTATGGCTCTTGAGCGTTCTGTGGGTCTTTCGGGAGGTCTTGGCCCACCGTTCAGAGCGCGTTCGAGAAACGTCGCTTCGTGGGCGGGTAGTATGGATCACGGGTGCCTCTTCTGGAATCGGAAGAGCGCTCGCTTTTCGCCTTGCAGTCCGCTATGGTGCTCGGGTCATCGTGAGCGCTCGTCGCGTTGAACGACTTGAGTCGCTCGCTGTACAGGTGCAAGAAGCACTGCAGGCTCAGGACAAGGGCCCGAAGAGGGCACAACACACGACGCTGCCCTCAGTATTGATCGAGCCTATGGACTTGCTCGGAAATATGGCGGCTATCGAAGAAACTGTCCGTCGTGTTCGTCGTCACAGGGCCTCTATCGTCATTCTGAACGCTGGTGTGAACCAAGGTGGACAACTCTTTACAAATACAAGCATGGAGACTCTCCGCCAGGTTTTGCAAATCAATCTCTGGGCTCCAGTTCAAATCATACGGCTCCTCCTTGAACAGTCGCCATCGCATCTCGCACATGCAGAGGACGGCATTGTGGCAGACAAGTCCATGGAGTCAGTCATCGAACCGAAACCCTGCCGCGGACAACGTTCAGCATCAGCCAAACGTCGTTGGCGTGTTCATGACCTAGGTACACATCTTCGTATCCTCGCTGCCATGCGAGACATGTTCGGGTTCAGACCCGACACCACGGAGTCGCGTTCGGAGGCGTCGTTTGCGAGCAGTGCACCCAGCCGTCGATCATCCAAGAGCCAAGGTGGCTACAGCGCATCCACTCCATTTTGTACTGGTCTCGTCATTGGCCTCGTATCGAGCGCTACCAGGTGGGTCGCTTTACGGTGCGACCAAAGCCGCACTGAACTATCTCGCCGAGTCGTTACGGATCGAGCTCGCTATCAGTGGTAACCAAGCTGTGCGTTTCACGACCGTCTGCCCTGGATTCGTCGACACACCAGCCATTGCAGCACAACAGCATTGGAAACCGTTTTGTCAGAGCTCGGAAGCTGCTGCAGATCACATTATTCGAGCGCTGCTTACCGACAGAGACCATTACGGTTTCCCCTGGATCATGGAGCGAATCGTTCTGCAAATCGCTAGGATCCTACCGACCCCCGTCTATCGATGGATCATGAAGAGATCGTGGCAAGCACCGACAGCACATCAGCTACCACAACCTGTTCAGTGTGTCGATGACCACGACCGAGCAGGACGTGAATGCCTCTGAACGAGGTCCTGCTGCCGAACGCGGTGTTTCATGTTGGCTCTCCGTGGAACGCTGCATAATATGAAGCAGCGACGATCCTGTACAGACTGATTGACTTGGAGAACGAGCATGGTACCCTATCGAACACAAGCTCAAGCCGGGACAACGTCCTGGTGATCGTTCAAAAGCCGCGTACCCTTTATCAGCGCTCGAACAGCTCAGGTGTTCGAACAGATTTACTTGGGGTTTGGCTCCCTAGGCGCTCGAGAGGGTTGCGTTGCAGCTTTTCGAAAACCTGTCATTACCCTTAAGAGCCTCAATAAACATGCCATATGAGCACGCTCTATTCATTTCGAATCCGTCCAAAGTATGAGAACCAAAGCGCAAGGGAGCGAGGTCTCCAACAGACCAACTTCGTCTCCGGTCTTTCACGCAGACTCAAACTCGCTCTGCGTGCACCAAGACGAGTTTGCGTCCGTATCTGAGCGTCCATTCTCTGACCGGCGGGAGAAAAGAACCTCGAGAGGGACGCCGAGTAGCAACCTTGTTTTGCGCCCTTCAACGACCGAACAACAGTCACCAGAACACGAGCGTGTAGTCTTGCGTTGCAACAGGCCGCTCCATGTGCACTGAACACTGGTCCAAAGACCCAGGACCTCCACTTGATTACCTTCCGAAGAAGTTAGTAACGAAACTCAGTTTATCGATGAGTCGACTCCATAGCGAGTCCAGCAACCGACCTCCCATTAGAACGTTTGCAGAGGACGGCAGCGGTGTGGTCGTCGTGCAGGGTCTCTGTCCCGACAACGACCCTAAAGAACAATTCATCGTCCGCTTCTCCAACGAGTGAAGTTCATTAGAGCAGGTTCTGAAAGCATCACATCCAGATCGTATGCTTTTAGAAGTAAAGAACTCGCTTGAACGACACAAAACAGCAGTGACGATACGATACCTTGAGGGACGTTTCCCCGTCAAGGAGCCGTTTCTTGTGTTCCCTGTCGTTTCGGCAGGGGCCACGACCAAGTGGTTGGACGAGAGGCAAACCATCAGTTCTGTCACTCTTCGAAGCGTTGTATCACGAGCATCAATCAGCATACGATTCTCGAATGAGTGAAGAATATGATCCAGCCGTTTATGACGATGAAGACGAAGCGCCAGCAGCACTCCAAGCGGTCAAGTACCGTGCGCTTCGGGCTGAACTATCGGCGATTTTGCTACGTTTCGAGAAAGCCAGCGACTGGGCGGACTATGCATCCCAGTTGGGTGAAGTTCGTCGTTGCTTGACACGTCATGCCCAGCACGCCTTTGTACCAGAAAAGTACGCTCTCGCGAAATGGCTCGCTCACTGTTTGTACGCAGGCTACCCAGCGGGACTTCATCTCAAAGCGCTTGAGCTCTATGAACTCATCTTTCGACGGATAGGCCCAAGAAGACTGGCGAAGGACTTGAACCTATATGCGGTAGGGCTCTTTCCCTTGATGAGCTACTGCTCTACGGCAGTCAGGCCGAAGCTTTTGGATATCTACCGCCGTTACATCGTCGTACTCGGAGTAGAGAACTTGCGACCGCAGAGACAAGACAACGCCGCTCAGGAACCGTCAATGACAAGGCAGTCTGAGTCTCAGTCCAGTGGGACCGAGACGCTTCACGCAAACGCTGCAGCCGACAACGAGGCCAAAACGCATGCCGAATCCAAACTAGCGTCGAGCGCTGCAACGAGAACGAAGCCGGTATCTAGCACAATCGAAGCAAAGACCACGGAAACAGATCAATCAAGGCTTCTTATGGCACCAGCGGATGAGTCTCTATTGGAGCCAGTGCAAGAAAATAGGTTTCGAGACACGACCACCGGAGCCTATGACGCTTCATGGTCATTCGCAGAGGTGCCAGTATCGACGCCAGAGGCCTTGATCGAGATCGAGACCTCATCCACATTCGCCACTTCAGCGGCAGACTCGATACCATCCCAGAGCGTCGACCATGAAGACGCCGGCAAAAACGAAGCATTGGTATTCAGTCCACTGGCGACGGTGCTCACAGGCCTTGTTCAAGGTCTCCTGCCAGCACTGGACGATGCGTTTGGAACGACCGCTGATGGTAACAGTGGTGCCTGAAATCCTTGACTTGCTGGCCCAAGTGCGGCACAGCGTTGATTTGGATACGCTCTTTGCTGCAGCTATCTGGAGGGCGATGCTCAGCGTCGATTTCAATGCATGGACCGAAGGAGAATGGATCCCTCTCAAGATGGCGACGGCTTGTCCGAGTGATCGCTTTTTTGCAGCAGACATGATTCATCTGGGTAGACGTCGCAGTCGAGGAGTGCCAGCTCGAGCGGTCGCTGCCCGCTGGATTACCTCCATACCGGGTACGCCCACTTTTCGAATGCTGGTGCCATTCAGTGCCGCCCATCATGCTGAGCTAGAGCAGACACAACGTTCGGAATCGTCCTTGGCCTCCCGTCTGCGCCTGGAAGCGATGCGATATCTTATGGGGCTCGTCGAGGAGGCAAAAGCGTCGTCGATATCCCTAAGAACACGACCGATGACGATGAACGCTCTCTTTGCGGACACTGGGTTGGTAACCAACGCGCTCGTTAGAGCCCTAAGCGATCGAAACCCGTTGGTGGTACGCCAAGCCCTGGATCTGCTCCTCCAAGCGATCGAGTTTACTCAGCCTGAATTGGAGCTTGGTGCTTCAGAATCAACTGCAGCGCATCGCTTGGAATCCTCTTTCGGGTACGGGAAACAGACATTTGTTTTTCGATGGTAGAGTCAAAGATCATCATGGGGCACGCCTTACTTGTCTTTTTACGGAAAGATGCCTCGCTTCACAAGCGCCTCTACGCGTGGTTGGAGGACGTTCGCTCCAACTGCTTGATCGAGGCCGTTCTCGAGGATCATATGCAATCTATTGGAGCGATCGACATCGAATCTGCCCTTTTCGATAGGGAACACCGGTCACAAGCGGATGACGGTGTCTCTGAATCGTTATCGACCGAGCTTCCATCAGCAACAACAAAAGCGATCGCAATGGATCCGTTATGGGTTGCGGATACCGCGCTCGCACTCGCAAAAATGTTTTTGATGCAAGTTCGTCGCGAGCGTCTCTACGAGCGTCTAGCATTCATGCTCATCAGCTCAATCTGGCGTCTTGGTAGACTTGTGCGCTCTTCAGCGCAGACATTGGTGGATGTCGACTCCAGCTCGCTCATCCAGGATCCGAGTGCCTCTCCGGTCATCGACAACTCCACAGAGATACCATCGGATGCGAACGCATCAGGGAGACCGGTTGTGGGCTCGCGATCCTCGTCGACCTCGCTGCACGCGCTAGTTGGACGAGACCCTGGCTGACCTCATCCAGTTGGTAGGCACGGATCGTCTCTGGAAGGGGATGTGTTCCCAACTGGAGCAACTACAGGGGCAACTAGAGCCGCCGAGCTCGCTCCGAGTGCTCTTTGAATGTCTCCTATTTCTCATCGATGATGTCGGCTTGCCTTCCGCGAACGCGTATCCCGAAGTATTCATGATCATCCGAGATTCGGTGATCTGGTGTGCTCGTTTCATGGGGTCGGCCTGTCCTAGCGCACAGTTGCCAAGTCTGGAAGTGGCGATACAACTGCACAGTGCTGGCCAGGATGGTCTCGGCGGTTCGGAGCAACCTCTCCAAGGCGGATTCAGTCATGCAGGTCGACATACTCGGGCAAGCGCTAGCTTCGCTGGATTTGTTTGAGAGCCGGGTCTGGAGACCGTGGCTTCACCAAGCGCGCGTTGTTCATCCAGATGGGCAACGATGGAGGCAGTTTGCTCCTTTAGAGAGGTTGCGGTCGTTTCAGTTTGACGGACAGTCGTGGCTCGTTGAGGATGCTCGTGCTGGTTGCGACTTGATTGCAGAGCTTGTCCGTCTCGCTTTGAGCGTCTACGCTTCTCAGCGAGAGACGCTGTCCATGCGACAGACGCAAAGTGATCGTGACGATGCCAAGTCTGTTGACGGGACAGAGGCTGGGCTTGTGGTTCCGCAAGCCTCGCCGGTAACCTCCCGTCTCGATATCCACACTGCTATGAAGATGCGTCTCTCCGCCACACTGGAGGACGCTATGCAGCTGGCAATCAGCGGAATCGTCCCATAGCACTGCTCGGTATGGATCACTATCTGGACTTGATGGACAGTGCGCTTCAGCGAAACGTCGAATTGACGTCGTCGCTTGCTGACGTGCAAGTAGACGGCTTCATCACGCGCCTCATTCAGCAATGCTGGTTGTTCCTACACCCTACCTTATCTTCATCCGGAAGGGATACGGCTCTGCTCTGGTACTCGCTACAAGAGTTTTACCCTTCGGAGTGTCAGCATTTTGTCGCCGACGCGTTGAGCGGCACCTGGGGGTCGCTGGTCGAAAACCTCGAAATCTTTCGCCAAGCATTCTGCTTGGCGCGGGAACTCAAACTCGCCCAATCCTTGCCGAGTTCGTGTCTCTTTCTGGTGCTTGATCAACTACGGAGTCAGCGTGCTGCCTGTCGTCTCGAAGCGGAACACTTTGTGCTGGACGCTGTTCGTCTCGCACCTGAACTGGTGATCGGCCCCCTGCTAGGCATTTTGCTCTGTGAGTCCTATCCGATTTTGAATGAGCGACAGGAGTTTATTGCTCGGCCCGATACGGACCGCGTTCTGTATGCTTTTGAGACGCTACGCTGTCTCTTCGCTGTGCTGGAACAGTATGCGCGCAAGGATGCGTCTGTCGGTTGTCGAAACCTAGCCAATGACGCTCGGTTGCTCTATCGAGCGTTGGGGACTCCGGCCAGCTCGGCGATTGTGGTGGCCATCACGGCAGTCAGTGGGCCCAATGATCTCGTATTCACCCAAGACTATATAGATGCTTGCTTTTTTGTCGCGTTGTGGTATTTACGAGCCCGATGGAGCGCCCAGTGTATGTGTCGGTTACAGACGTATTGTGAGGAGAACGGACCGTTTCGGTTCCGGATGCGCAGCCTGCAGACATCGTTCATCGACGTGCAAGAAGCGGCTGCACAGTTCCTCGAGCAAGTGCTCCTAGTGACTGGCGTTTACCGGGACTACAATCGTCTTGAGAGAATTGCACCGCAAGTGGTAGGTGTTCTGGAGCCACTTGTCGACTCGAAGATGGACCCAGAGGAGTCGCCATGCTCGCCCGTTGCGCCAAGACCTCTGCCAGCGCTGCTCGCTCGCATCCTGCGCACACTTTTGAGCCTTACCAGCACCCTGGAAGCTGAGGTAGTGCTCCACAAAACCGTTCGATCCTGGTCACTGTCACCGACGATATCGGAGCTGCGCGGCATGGCTGCTGCAGAGGACACACCGGTCAGTGACCACGGCACGAGTGCTTCCCCAGCCGATCAGGTAACCATGGCTGGCACAGCGACCGGAGGAGAGCTGAACTCGGAAACTCGGAAACATCGCAAAGGTAGACGGCACGGAAAGCGTCTCTGGCCCAAATACGCTTCTTGGAGCCGCATGGGAGGTTTCCTATCGAGCTCGAGCCATCATGAGTGACAGAGCAGTTACAGGCGCTCGTTGACGTGCTCGACTGCACTGCATGGGGTTGCAGACCGCGAAATCTCTTGGTTCAAGCCGACTTTACAAATCAACTGGTCGGGCAGCTCGCGCTCAAGTCCCTTTCTCGACAAGCGAGGCAAGGTGTTGGATACAAACCGGGCTGGTGTGCATCTTGACGTTGCACCGCTCGAGACGCACCATCGCTGCAGCAGGAGTGCTTGTGCACCCGATCCCTTGACCGAGTGACGTATGCACGCGTTTCGATGATGCAACGACTCTTGTAACAATTGGAGAGAAAGAGAGAGATCCTGCTGCATAGTTTCACGCTTGCTGATACCACGCCAGCGCTTGGTTGTTGTTGCGAACGGGAGGTGCCGTCCCATTGCCAAGTCGTTCAGACTTGTTTTGTGACTTGAACACGTTGGAACCTTTTCGTCCCGTTATCGAAATCAGGACTCGAGATCACGTCGTCCTACGTAAGCTGGTGGACTGTCTCAGACCCGATCGGTGCGTTCGGGAGACACGACCTCGTTTCCCAGAGTCGTCGTTCTCGTTCGGATTGATAGACTGTCGCACGGACGGACGTGCCAACGACGCGGATCCATTCAACCGTTTAGGAGTTCATCAAGTGGCTATCAAAAAGACGAATCATCGACGAGTATTCCAGCGATGAGCATCAAGGGAGGAACGTCAACGACATGAAACCGCTCACCAAACGAGAGACCCGAACGTTTCTCAGTCAACCACACCGGACTAGGTTATGGGCGCTGTCGGCGTTGAAGCGTTCTCCCTTTGAACAAGACACGCGACCGAGACGTGCATATCGCTTCTCCAGCTTGATGGCAGTTGACCAGTAGATCAAGTCTTGACCTGTTGAATGGAGAGGTGCTGTTTCGTAAAAACTAGACGACGGAGGCCAGGTTTTCGCAAAGCAGACCACGATCTCGTCCTATGACCGATCAGTGTACGTTTCATGAGTTCACCAGACTCGGCTCTAAACGTATGGGAACTTGAACAGACGGAGCGTAGCTATCAAGTGCGGCGCTCTTGGATCGAATTCAGTCCAGACACTGATCATGAACGAGGCTCGAGTCGGCCTGTTCTTCTCGCTGGAGTCGATGTTGCCTGGAACCGAGAGCCGCTCACTGCAGCGCTCTGCCTTCCGGGGAAACAGATCGACCTGGAGGAGTATCCAACGCGGCATGTTCCTCCCTACTATTCATCGTTTTTGGCATATCGTGAGGCGCCGCTTGTCGTGCCGCTTGTCCAACGACACCGTCGTGACTTTGACGTGTTGCTGGTCGATGGTAACGGCATCCTCCATCCTCGTCGGTATGGTCTCGCCAGTGCTATTGGCGTTGAGTGTGGCGTTCGCACCATTGGTGTCGCGAAATCGTATCACTGGTTTGCGAATACCGGGCTGTCGATGCTTCCAAACGTACCAGCGCTGTTGACGCTGGAGCCGTCTCTTGGTCGAATGCGAGACCCGCCATGGCATGGTGAATTGTGCTATCGAAATGAACACGAGATACGTTCCGTCATGGAGGCAGAAAACCGCTTGGTTTTGCCGCTCTGTATGCGGTGGTATCAAAAGCGCGCAGAGACGTCTCATACACCCGCACAACCGCTATCGAATCGGTTGAATCGAGACTCACCGGTACCTGACTTCGTGGATGAAGTGCTAGGAGCCGCTGTTCGAACAGGGAGAAGGGCTCGAAATCCAGTCTATGTGTCGGTTGGACACGGAATCGACTTGGATACGGCTGTGACATTGGTGCAAGCAGCCGCTCGAGAGCATCGGCTTCCAGAGCCGTTACGTTTGGCAGACCAGGTAGCCCGTGGAACGCAACCGCGAACCATGTCGTTTCCTTTGCCAAGTCCATAGAAATATCGGAGAGTCGTTATCGGCGGATACGATCGTTGCCAATCACGACAAAAACGGAGGCACATTCTTCAGATGGTCACCGATATGGATCGGCTTGGACAGCGGCATCCGATACCAGGAGCGGCAAAGTCACTCTGAAATCGAATGCCGTCTCCTGCATCGATCATAACCAAATCTGGCTGGTCAAGACCGCTTCGTCTCTGTCGAGAGGGAGCACTCGAAATGGGTCCAGGACCAGACCGCTGTAGAGCAGGGTGTAGGTCTGGGGCGCTAGCCAGTTCCTGTGACTGATGCGCGACAAAGCCACTGCGACTGTCGTCTCTTCCGTTACAAAGGTTCATTTCTCGGTGAATTGGACTCAGGCCAGACCTCGCATAGATACACGCTACGTACACGACATGAAAGACGGATGGACCGACGAGTCGTCGCCGCGCCAAAAGACGCTAGACGCTCACCAGCCTGTGATCACGAAGAGAGATTGTGCCCTGCGAGCCGCAATGATGGACCATCGCACACAAACGCACCGACGTATCCATCAAAGGATGTCCGCTGGGTGTGTACGAAAAGGAAGTGCCGTCTGATGTCCACTGATCGAGGCGTGTGCTCTGAGCGGCTTCTCAGAGACAGGAAGGCTGATAAAATCGATGACCGCAAGATACCTACGTTTACGCGCAATCTAGTGTCCATGAAGAAAAAACAAAGCAAGGCTCTAGGCAATTCATCAGTCGCACCGCTTCGTCAATACATATCCATATTGTCCATGCCACCCATACCGCCACCGGGGCCACCCATGGCTTTGGTTTCCTCCTTGGGAAGCTCGACAACCATGCATTCCGTTGTGGTCATAAGGCCAGCGACGCTGCTCGCTCTCTCGAGAGCGGTGCGCACGACCTTGGTTGGGTCAATGATACCCTCAGCGACGAGGTCGCAGTACTTGCCGGTTGCGGCATCGAAACCGACATTGGTATCGGAGCTGGCGAGGATCTTCTCCACGACAACCGAGCCTTCATGACCAGCGTTTTGCGCAATGGCCATACAGGGGACCCTAAGTGCCTTGCGGACGATATCAATCCCTACGTTCTGATCAAAAGTTCTGCCATCAATGTTTTGGAGTGCATCCCGTCCTGCCCGTAAGAGTGCCGTGCCTCCGCCAGCGACAATCCCTTCCTCCACAGCAGCTCGAGTCGCATTCAGCGCATCCGTGATCCGGTCCTTCTTTTCGGCGACTTCGACTTCGCTGGCACCACCGACTTTGATAACAGCAACACCGCCGGTAAGCTTGGCCAGCCGCTCCTGCAGTTTCTCCTTTTCGTACTCTGAAGTCGCATTCTCGATCGCCGCCCGAATCTGTTCGCAACGAGTCTCTACCTGAGCTTTGTCGCCACCGCCATCCAGAATGATCGTATCATCCTTACTGATGGACACCTTCTTGGCTGTACCGAGGCGATGCACGGTCATATCCTCAAGTTTCACATCGAGCTCATCCGACACCAACTCTCCACCGGTCAAAGTAGCGATATCCATCAAATTGGCTTTCCGGTTGTCGCCAAATCCAGGTGCTTTCACCGCGCACACCTGGATACCTCCACGCAACTTGTTCACCACCAGCGTCGCCAACGCCTCCGAATCAACATCCTCCGCAATGATGAGGAGAGGACGGCGCACCTTGACAACCTGTTCCAGCAATGGCAGGATGGATTGCAGACTACTGATCTTCTTCTCCGCAGCCAGGATCAGAACATCCTCTAGATCACACTTTTGCGTCTTGGCGTCCGTGATAAAGTACGGCGAAATGTAGCCCCGATCGAAACGCATACCTTCCACCACCTCCAACTCATCCGTTAGGGTTTTCCCATCCGCGACCGTGATCGTACCCTCTCGCCCAACTCGATCCATTGCCTCTGCAATCAACTCACCTATCTTTTCGTCACCGTTGGCACTGATCGTAGCCACCTTTGCGTATTCCAAGAAAAAACGGTTAGTTTGTTGTTCTCCCTTCACCATGCAATTCACTGAAAAGCCTGGCCCTCGCCGAAAAGGACCACACGAAGGCGACAAATGCAGACGATCAGCGTAACTATGACAGAGGCTCCATCGGCAGAGATAGACTCTGCCTCAACCAGGGTGACGTCAGCGTCGTGCAGCGCCGTCGCGGCGTTGCAAGCACCGAACCATCCCGTCGTCTGCAATCGTCAACCACCAACCATGAACGACCCTATACAACCAAACTTACTTGTTTAATTTCATTCTTGCCGCCAATATCCTTCGAATACTCCTTCAGTTTCTCCAGAACCCGCTCCACAGCCAGATCAATCCCTCGTTTGAGGTCCATTGGGTTCAGGCCCGCCGCCACAGCCTTGACACCCTCCGTAAAGATCGCTCGTGTCAATACGGTCGCAGTCGTGGTCCCATCACCAGCAGCGTCGTTCGTCGCCGAGGCCACCGCTCGAACGAGCTGCGCACCCAAGTTCAAGTGCTTATCACGAAACTCAATGTTCCGCGCAACAGTCACGCCATCCTTCGTGATCTTCGGCGAACCATACGACATGTCAATCACCACATTCCGACCCTTCGGACCAAGTGTCGTCTGAACGGCGTCAGCCAAAAGATCAACGCCGCGAAGCATCAGGTTTCGTGCCTCCGAGCCAAACCGCAGGTCTTTTCCGCTGGCCAACGTACGTCTCGCCCCGAGTGGAGCCCATAAACCACCGTTACCAACCAGACGATTCACAACCCTCACACCTCCAAGACTCCAGATGCTTTGCATGAATGATTCTCTCCTACAATGATGGTCTCAACGCGAAGCGATCTGTTCTAGAAATAACCTGTCGCGTACGGTACGAGACCCGCTAGGATTTACCCGACGAGACGACGCCTTTGGCTGGCCGCGCACGCCACGGCCGTGGGCAACGCCGCCCATTGGAAACCCGACGAAGATTCCGCAGCCGCAGACGGCGTCTCTCGACGACCTTTGGCCCGATGGGCGGCTGCAGACGCGGCCTCCAAGTCGGCGAGGCGAGGCGTTTTCTGGTCTGAGGTTCCTACATTCGAGGAATGTTTGATGTGACTACTGAATGGAACATGGATCCATATCAAGTTTGGGAATCTAGGATGAATCATGGTTGGATGAGGAGGTTCTATGCGAACGCTTTTTTGATTCAGCGTATGTATGGCTGCGTCCTTCACAGGATATCGTGATGCATGGATAGGGGCACTCAAACATGATATGATCGGTGGGGCGCGGTGAAGGAACTCGATGCGTGAATGGTGGAAATGATCTCGTTCGGTGAGGGTGCATCGCTTGGGTGTATTGCTGCTTCCTGCATGAACACTACGCCTGATGGTATGTACATGGGTATGTGTGCAGTGGATGTTTTCGTATATGCCGGCCATTTGCAGGATATGGGCGGGTCAGCTGTCGATGCGGATGTGATGCCGCTGATGAATGGACGCCCGTGATCGGCATACGCGATGCAAGCCCGCCGGTCTTGCGTGCGGATTCATCAGGCTGGTGCATTTTTGCGGTCGTTGATGCGGCTTTTTCGGATTTGGCAGATATTTCGGGAATGTCGATCTCCTTGGAGACTACGTCTATCGGGCAGGCAGAATGTGCGAGTCCTCTTGAACGCCTAGCATGTGATGAGAGGGAGCGTCTTGCGGGACGAAGGCAAACGCGTCACATCTAGGGCGTCATGCGCAGATGCGAACTGTTTGTCGAAAGCGATGAACGCTCACCGAATGGTCTTGTCGGTACTCGAACCTTGATCGAAGGAATTGCTCATCTCTTAGCGTCGCAGAGAATGGACTGGCGTCGCAACTCGGGTGTTGTGTTGGCTCGTGACTCGCGCAGCATGCTCGAGTTGCAGGAACGAAGATTCTTTTTTCGTTACGCTCGCTGACCGTCAACGATGCGCTTACATGGTTTTGAACCGACTTTGCATGATGTCATCGAGGCAGATTTGGGCTCCTCGATTGGTGTCCTCTGGAGCAAATTTCGGATCCACTGGGACCAAGTGCTTGATTCAAAAAGAATCGTATCGCATTGGGATAAGGGTTTACTGAGACACGCTCTCGGCCATCGGGCCGAAGCTGTCCGTACCAGATACAAGGGGCCACTGCTCTGGGGCAGGTTTCTGCATTGCGCGTCGTTCGTCTTCTTCGTTCGCCTTCGGGCTAGTCCCAATGCTTATCAGGGCGCCGTTGAGGGCGCCTCGTTCAGACTCCAATCGTACTTGGCATACGTGATGCGCAATTGGCCACTTTCTGCCCATTGCACAACACGCCGATATCGCTGGAGATCCTCTTCGGTCTTTAACGGCCAGTGTTTCAGAATCCACCAGATCACATCGTTTCCAAAATCAGTCGCATACCACAGAAAGATGCGGCTCAGCTCGACGTGTCCATCGGATACAATTCGAACATTCTCGCGAATAAAGCTAGCCGTCGCAGCTTCGAGCGCTTGGTCCACGTTGGATTCATCGTAGGCCCGAATCGGTGGACAGGAACGTGCTCCACAGTTCAACCCAAAGTGAATCCGCGGATCCCCGCCGTCAATAACCACGCTTGTGCGGGCGTCGTGACCCGCTTCCCGAAATGGCCTCGAGGCAAACGGGTACGGTGGCGGCTGATTTCCGCGAAGAACACCGTTTTCGATATCGTTCAAACTGTACAAATGACCGCCGATACAGTACGCTGCGGTCTGAAAGAGTCGAAAACGAGCGACAAAGCTGTGGGGTCTGCCCACAACGGTGATTGCATGAATGAGAAGGGCATTGTAGATGTTCAGGAAGAACGCAAGTCGTCGCGCCCTGCTCATTTTGAATACATCGAGGTCGCGAAGCCTTCGGGTAAGGCAGAGAAATTCCGCGAACTCCTTATCCTGAACCAGTGCCTGATAATCGACTCCACGACCGTCACTCGACAGGTGTCGTACGAAGAGTTTGTTCATGTGCGCACGCAGTTCGTAATCGACTGGAGCCGGAGGTTTCGTTGTCTGGGCGCGTGATTCACTTTCAATTGCCTCACAACGCGTTCGAGTAGCTTCATGGATGGCCTCATCACTATTTAACGTATTGTAGGCGAGTAGCCGCAAGCGCAAAGCCTGCACGCTGCGAAATGTTCCAAGCCAACGAAGACCCGACAACGCCGAGGCATAGATGGGGTGAACAAGCGTCCGAATCGAGTTCGTCATTGCTAATGAAGACACCGAGGACGTTTCCAACTCCGATGCTCTCACAGTCGGCAGGGATTGTAGAAGCCACCCCGACTGGGAGGCCCGGTAACTCTCCTTGTCCCACGAACGACGCGAACCTGGAACTTGATTCCGATCGCTTCACCGGAAGCAGCGCTGCCCCTGGTCGCTTCATTCTTCGATCCGCCAAGTTTCCCGTACAATGGTCACTATGATCAGAGCCTTGTGCGTACCAAACCGATTCCATATTAGAGGCGGCCCTTCGAACGCCCTTCCTCAAAGGACACCGCGCGCTCAGTCCCTAAGGACTCGTTACTTAACGTTGTCGATAGCGCTCGAACGTTCCCACTCATTGGCGGTGAAGACGTGAACGCACACGTGAATGGTCGCATAAACAGGGCAGACAAGAGTCGTTCCGTCAGCTGTCAATACAAAAGCGACAACGAAGAATGCGATCGAGTGTCGAGAAATCTAGGAGCGCTCAATAAACCCCTGGCGAGGGTGTGTGCAGGTGATTCATCCGATGGCCATTCGTTTGGGAACGGGCGGTGAGGTGAACCGCGCCACCGGCCCGTCGACGACCGAAACGTCGCATGATCTAATCTGGTATATATCTAGACTTATGTGATCCAATCGCAGGATCTGGACAAGATTGCACCCGAGGACCGAAACGTCGCATGATCTAATCTGGTATATATCTAGACTTATGTGATCCAATCGCAGGATCTGGACAAGATTGCACCCGACGACCGAAACGTCGCATGATCTAATCTTGTATATATCTAGACTTATGTGATCCAATCGCAGGATCTGGACAAGATTGTACCATCGATGGAGGCAGATTTCATCGCATTCGTTGGACGCGCTTGATCCCGATCAGCCAACCATGGATTCAGGATGGAACCAGATTCAGCGAGCGGTATCGGTGCTGGGGGATTTTGTGAAAACATAGGCGTGATTTTCGTTGATTTCATGTATGCATGCGAGAGGGATATCTGGTGACCCCTATCTTGCCAGACAATCGTGCAAAGATGAGCGTGAATCTCATCGGTTGACTGGTGTGGATGGGCCAGAATCCCAAGGACTTTGATCTCGATTAGGGTGCTTCAAAATCAACTTGATCATCATAGAAATTGTATGTATCTTTCAATAAAAAAGTAACGAAATACAGATTGTAGGCCGTATTTCCTTGGTCTTTCGAGGAGCATCCAGCCACAGGCGATGCTATGCTACCGCACTTGTTTCACTGCGCTGTTTCATGCCAGACTTTTATATTTTTCTCATGATCATGAGACGCATCGTCCAAGTCGCAGGATCGAGCTTGAAAATCGCGCTCCTCAGGGGCCAATAGACAGGTGTGGCGTTCAAGATCTCAGCGCGTTGGTCGCAGGTGGTCGCCAGAGGAGCGTATTCTTCAAAGAGTGCCAATGTCGTCGTATACTCGTGTGGCACACAGCCAGTATATTACACATATACCGAAACGGGTGTCATCCTTCGCACGTAACAATCGGTTTCAATCCCGAACAACACGGTCTAGTCTGTGCCAGCGATCATTCGCACCGCAAAATCGAAGCTGTTCAATGTTTCCCTCAAGGCGAAGAGGTAGCTTGAAAAGTGCACAAAGTCGTCGATTGGCAAACCTACCGAATGAGACACGTGAACAGGCTTCTGAACCGACGAGGTGAAGAGACGATGGCCATCAGTGTACTCAGCAAGCGAGGTTAGTTCCCGAATGATGGATTCCTCTTCTTCGGGTGGGAGGCGATGTCGGCTACGGTGTTGACGCTGTCGACATTGACGACGAACTGATTCCAACTTCCCACTCGGTTTGGCGACGACGCTTTCAGAGTATTTCATCGCGACGCCCACATCACTGCTAGGTGCAGACACGAATTCCTGTTCCAGGCGCTGCAATGGCGGAGACGCAGCGTTTTCCCCAGACAGTACCAGGGCTGCATCCACTGGGAACAAAGCTATGGATTCATTTCCATTCTCGGCGAGCGGGGAAACGGTGACCATACCAGCGGCTGAACCAGCAGGCAACGCACGTCCATTGCGCGCTGTTTCCGACCTCGGCTCGGCGGCAGCGAAGGATGATAAAGTACGTTCCTGCGTAAATGCAGCACCTGACGCTTCATTACTTGGTGTTTCGATGGTAATAGGCACCGGCTGAGCGGATGGGACGGACAGGGCCGTGCACCCTAGCGCATCTACATTCGAGGCGAACCGTTCGGGAGAGCGCACCTCGTCCAAATCCTTGAGGCACTGCTGATCGAAATGAGACGTTGACGTCGCGATTTCGTTCTCAGAGGCTCTTGTATTCCCATTCAATGCGTCTGCGTTCATCGTTTGCGACCCCGGTTCAATGATTGCGTCCGACATTGACGCGCGTTCGGCCTCCTCTTGGCCTAGAAACAGAGCCCCCATCATATCAACAACCCGACGTTGACGCTGACTCAAAGCGCGTGAGAGTGCGACTCGCCGTACACGATCGCGTCGCTTCGTCAAACACCACCAGAGTCGACTACGACGTTTTCTAAAAATCAACAGCGCTTCCGCCACTCTCTCATCAAGCCAGTAGAGATGACCAGCAGAGTCTGTGACTGCCCTTTTCGGTGAAGCGTCTCCGTGGGACTGGCGTTCCCAGCCAAGTTCAGCAGGTAGCGCAGGCGATCGCGACATACTCTGTTGTCGCTCCGCCTCGTTGGCCTTGAGAGCCACATCCTGGCTCCGCGGCCGATGTTGCCGACACAAGCCCTGGGGCAGAATGCGCTCTACTCCCAAATCATGCCACAAGCTGAACCCTGACAGATAGGAGTGGATGGCTTCACTGAGCGTCCGGAGGGCGTCAAACAGAGCCTGCCACTCGGCCTCCAATGGTAGAATGAACAACCGCACAGCTGCCCCGGTATAGCGACTGGTGTAGATTGGAGGCCGTTCTAACACGCCCTCGATCACTTCCAAACGCAATAACAATAACCAGAGTCCATCAATACCACGCCAAATGTAAGGCGGCGCACTAAACAACCCAGAGCGCCACATTGTGAACTGCGTGGTGCCACCAAAAGTCGGCAAAACAGCAGAGCGGGCAGCCAGAAGATCCGTCGTGATCCGCTGGAGAAGCAGCGTGGCTGCCCTGTCGATCATCAGACTCGACCTACTGCGTCTATCCGCAGGCGCTGAGGCTGTCGCTTGGGTCACATCATCGTTACCGGCTTCCCTTGGTGACCCAATGCGATCAGACGATGTTGTTGTTGGCAACAGCGAAACCAGCGACGGTGAACGAGTCAGTGAACTAAAACTCGAATAATGCTCGAGCAGAAACTCAGGCGTTATGTGCGTTGCCAGCTGAGTTGACGTATCTCGCGTCACATAGACGGCGTGAAAAGAGCCCGTAGCTTCGGCTGCTGTCGAGAAGACTCGACTCAGAATTTGGCGTGACTCCCGAACAGCCATGCGGGGCGACAAGGCCGCGACGACAAGGACCGCGAGCAGGACACCCGCGCATGTCGTTACGCAGCGGCTCAGTGCGTACTGCCATTGGGCCACATAGTCCAGGCCTTCGTACTGGCACATGACCACCAGCGTGTATGTGAGGACCCCGACCCGAGCGGCATACTGCAACCACTTGTGGCGATCCAGCAGCGCGAAATAAAAGAAAACATAAATAATCAAGATGCTCAATGCGGAAACTGCATACGCATTCGTAGCGATAAGAGGTCGCAGCATGACGAGATAGCCCAAGACAGCGCCAACGATCGTACCGTTGACCCGCATCAGGCCAACACTGATTGCAGACTCGGTTGTTGGTCTTGCCGTAATCACAACCGAGAAATACAGCCAAATAATATTCCATTCGCTTCGAAGGGTAGTTTGTTCAGGAATGCTCGTGACCACCGAGAGCGTCATCGCGCAGAGCAGGTAGAACTTGAAGAAAAACACTACCTGCCAACGATGAGTTCGCAGTGCTGTGCGGCATTCTGTCCAGCCCAGGAGGCGCATCTGTGTACACAGGGCCTTCACGTCGTGTGCGACTTCCCAAGGCAGCGCGAAGAATTCTCCCGTCACGTTCGTGAAGAGCGCACGTACTGGACCACAGAAACCTTCGGGGTCATGCGTTCCGTTGGCTGACGCTACCTGGTGATTCGGTAGGAGTGCTTGAGCGGCTCGGTACGCATCCTGAACGGCATCCACAATGCGATGCATCATGATTGCACTGAACCAGGCAGCGCTCACATCTTCTGCGAACAAAGCGCTCGTTCGCGATGAGCATGAGCCTCTTAGGTCAGGCGATTCTTCTCGGCCGACCTTTTGGTACAAAGAAAGCATGTGTTGCCAGTATCGTTCGTAACCGACCAGGCCACTGACCAGTGCACCTTGACGAAGACGCAACACGGTTTTCGTCTCTAAAAGCCTATTCAAGATGGCCTGAGCGTGCTGGCTCGGTGAAACGTGCCGCTTTCGACAAGGTATCCAGCGGTACCACCGCGGATGCGAATCCGCTAGCAGCCGTGAGAGCTGGTGACAGCTCGCCGCAATAATAGCCCAGAGGCGCATCACGTCAACCAGCGAATGCTTGAAAAGCTGATCAAGCGCCAAACCCAGATCGTGATCTGCTTGACGATAACCTCGTCGTCCTCGACGTCGTCCAAGTAGGCTCTCAACGCCAGCGACGCGAGAGATAATCTCCCGAACAGCAAGGACAGTTTGAGCCCAGTCAGCAATCGGAACCACCTGCGTCACCTCTGGTAAGGTCCATTCTCGATGCGCAAAGACCACCAGAGCCTGCAATTCCCAGAGTCGCTCTTGGAGGAAGAGAGCGCCCTCATCTTGGAGCATCGCATAGTCTTCATCATCGATAATGGTGAACTCGGCACTGAAGGCATGTTCCGTACCTACTGCGCAGCGCTCTGTTGCAGACAACGGCGCTCGGATACTCGGTGTTAGCGATGGTCCCCATTCCGAGTCGATGTCGCACGCTGTTATATCTCCTGCTTTTCCAGCTGACACACGAGAAGCTTGCGTTTCTCTCCATGCAGACTCAGCCTGGTCTATGAGCCCGAAAAGCTCCGCTGCCAATGCACTCACTCGTCTGCCGATTTCGTTGAGCATTCGCTCGAGCGCATCCCGCAAAGCGCTCGATGCTGGCAACGGAAACAATACGACCGCAATGAAAACACCGACCAGGTACGCTATAGAGGCAGAGATACAAAACTGTCTCATGAGGGAGCGAGCAGAGGACGCCACCTCCAGCGACGAGGACGACGACGACGATGACAAGATTGCCTGCAACTCCAGCGAGGAGTTCAGAACCAGACCGAGCGCTACTGCCGTAAAAATAGATAAAAGGGCATGCTGGTTGCTCAAACGCAGAAGACTGATCGGTGCCATCACCAGAAAGATACAGATGATGCGTAGCCAGATCAAGTGTCGGGCAACGAAAAAGACGGTCGCTGCAAAAGCCGTGCCGAGCAGCGAGCCGTAGAGGAGCGCCGCGGCAGTCCGCTGCAACGCGCCAACGTAACTGAACTCACTGAGTGGCCCCATCATGATTGTATACAGCAGCGGGGCCCAACAAGAGAGCTCTTCTCGGAAAGCGTTCACAGTGACAAGCAGACTGGCCAGGAAGAAACCCAAGGTTAGCTTGGCTGCCAAAACTGCGCGAACGAGGTCTCGTCGCAAGCCAAACATTCGATTCGCAGCGGTCCTCTCCTAACCGACTCAGCGACGAGACAAATGATCAAGATTCGTTGAATGAACAGATATCCAGTGCGATACTAGAGCATATAAAGACGGAAACAAAAGCAAAGTAACGCCTATGGCTCGGCAACGCCGACCCGATTCATCCCTGTTTCCGGCTAGTACAAGCCAGTCACAGTCGCGTCAACCCCCCAGTAGGAACAACACTCCCAAACGAGTTCAATTAGGGAAGCGTACACTGATCAAAAGATATTTCAAAGACAACCCTAGGCCTGGCCAGTTCACCGGAACAGCGCTTCAGTCAACCGAGCAACATGCGAACGTCCTGCCGGTACCCGCCCGCAAGGTCGTCTCTCGAGAACGTCCCAACACAACGATGCATTGATGGACTGTTTCAAGAAAGGGCCATGATGACTTGAACAATCAAGTGGACAGTTTTTGTGGTGATTCGGATGGAAAGAGCTACCCCCTGATGCAGTGCCTGAACCCTAGCCTCGGACAAATACAGCGTGCAGCGTTCAGTAGAACAACGTTGAAACGTATGGTTTCGTCTTGGTCTCGATTCAAACACAATGCTGGGACGATCACTCAACTTTCAATCAGCTTCCGTATCCTCTAGAGACGCTTCCAGAGATCATTCAGGGTGTCGATAAATGAATATCTGCTTTGCACCCGTGGCATCCTGACGGAGAACGAGCAACCCCTCGTCGACAGCAACGTTGCGGTCGCTGGTGTCGTTGTTCGCAAAACCTCGCTGAAACGGCTTGTTGCCAACGAGGTGGATATTCAGCCAAAGTTACTGCTTACGCTCTTCTACTCTATGGTTGTATATGAAGCGTAAAATGGCTGAGCTAAAGGAAGGAATCAATTCGAGATGGCACTGGCTTTCATCTAGGTTGGCCAACGCCGAGTCGGTGGCTTTCACGACCACGATTGCGTTCGTGTCTGCCACAGGAGTGTGCTTGCGTAGACGAAGCAGACTTGGCGGCTTGTACGTTTCCTCCCGAGCAGTTCGAGTGAGCTCCCGGGGCAGACACGGCGGACGAATGGTTGCGTTGCTGGAGACACTGGTACCGGCACGGGTGCCTGCAGCGCAGCCCAGTGGACTTGCGGGTTGTGGACAACAGCGTCCACGGCTGTTCGACCTGGTCGCAGCACTGCTAGGTGTATGTCTGATTTGCGCCTTGCCGACAGAGGTATCAGCGATCTCTGGTGGCGGTCTGGACTATGCTGGACAGCAGCTGTCTGGGCAGGACCTGTCGAAACAGAAGCTGGCCCAGAAGGATTTTTCGGGGGCGATCTGTCGGGGAGCGAGCTTTGCTGGGTCAGACCTGTCCGGAGCCCGGTTTTTTAAAGCAGATCTCACCGAGGCGGACTTTCATGACGCTCAACTTACCGGTGCATCGCTCGAGCAGACTGTTTTGCGTGGACAGCATCTTCCGTAATGCGGTATTACGCGCGACCTACTGGACGGAGAGTGTCCTCCAGATCAGCGATCTGGAGAACTCAGACTGGACAGATGCGCTGCTGGAGCCGAACTGGCAAGTAAAGCTGTGTGCACGCGAGGATGCCAAAGGTACGAACCCGCACACGAACGTCAACACGAGGGAAAGCCTCATGTGTCCTGATTGAGGCTGCGGGGATCATCAGGGTGCAACGAAGAACTCTTCTCAGGCCGGCATGAGCCTGAAGCTTGTGCAGACGCTAGACAGATTCATGCGCATAAGAAGCTTTTGAATGGACGATGGATAGACGTCGACGGTGCCACGACTTGCACGAATCAGGGAGCAACCAGTCGGAACAGAGCCGTCGATCACGCGGTCGCCAACAGCCACAACGAACTGAAAACTTTTGAGCGCTTTGGGAGCGTTGAAGCCGAGAGCATCGTAGGCGACTTGGTTGCGCGCTGCGCTCCGTCGCACACATGAGACTGAAAAAAGGCTTGGGACAGACGCGAGCGTGCAGCTGTAATGATTTCGAGACCTGACGGACTTGAGAAATCATTGAGAGAGGAACGAATGGACTTTTCCAGCGTCCACGACAAGGATGCTCTGGTCTCGATGACCAGACGACGCTACAATGAAGGCGATTTTGAGTGACTTGTTTCGGAGACCTCTTTATGGGAACGTCATGTCGAGATCGTCTTTTCGAATGCGCTTAGCCAGTCAAAATCGTCTAGGAACACAATAGGTGTAGACGCGATGCCTACCCGCGAAAGCGATTTCTGCACGCTCATGACCAGACAAGGGAAGCGCAACGCATACAGACGTATCGTTCACAACTGCACAAGTGGGTGTAAAAGCAATACACAAACAGGGTTTAGTTACCTGTTCGCGGAGCGTTCATCAGGATCAGGACCAGATTTCTGGTCACCGGCGGGTGCGCTCTCCTCGGCGTCGCCAAAGTAGCAATGGACGCTACAGTCACTGACGAACTGTAGCAATGCCGCAAGTCTGAGGCCTGTCGTCGCAAGAGACGCTGAACCAAGCCCGTTCCCATACAGGTACGCCACAGTTCGGAAGCATACACTCCCTTGGGCATTTTTCGTTCGCACGATCCTCAATCTAGCAAAGTACCTATTCTAGCCGGGGTCGCGGCTGTCGCTCTGGGCCGCGGCGACGCAGTATCAACCACGCTAGGCTGGCAGCTGAGCGGCATCTTTTCAGCAGCTGGTGTGCGAACCCGGGACCCTTCATAAAGTGCTGAGGGAGCGTTTCCGTTTCGGGCGCGGCGCATATCAGCGTGGATCACACAGCGTTGGTGTCCTTTACGGGACCGTCTGTGAAATCTGCGGTAGCGCAGCAATTTCATCCGCATAGATGAAGATCAGTGCCACAGGCACATGTTCAGCGTACTGTACAGCGAGCAAGCAGCGTCGTTTCGGGATCGCATTCATTGGCGCCGCTCAACGTCATCTAGATTAGAAGGCGAGAGCGCTTCCATGAGGGACCATCCCCCTCCGGAGAACGGTGCCTAGGAGGTCACGTCTTCCGCTGCTAGAAGGACTCGCCCAGTGCCGTGACAGTTTTCGCACGGGACTTCAACCAATTTGCAGGATACAGATTGCGCTGGTGTCGCAGGGACCACATTCCAGTCGCAAACGAGTGCCTGCTCCGGCACAAGCCTCACAATCAACAAATTGGCCGTCAGTCTTGGACGGCCAGCGACTGAAAATTTGCGGCGGCTCCAGCGACCAAGGCTCTCCATTTCAAAGCAATCGCTTTGGCTTGACGAGCGCCAATCCGCCACATGGGCAGAAGCAACAGGATCGCGATGCCATGCACAGCCGATCAGTGCGGCGAAGTAGGCATCCCAGCCGGCTGCAGAGACAATACGGGTAAGAGGATAGCCGCTGGTGGCGGCCCCGATGTATGCGATCCAACCAAGAAATCCAATGGTCGATGAGACCGAGTCCGGGCTCACCATTTCGCTAGCGGCAAGGCCGACAAGCATCTGCGGACCGTAGATGAAGAATCCGAAGGTGAAAATGGAGAGCAGAGACAGGTAGCGCCAGGAGGCTGGCGAGAGCCACATCGCGACGAGTGCTGCAACGACACCCAGCATCCAGATCAGGATCACTGGAATACGGCGACCGCGAGCGAGTCGATCGCTGACCGCTCCGCTTACAAGTGAGCCACAGAGGCCGCCAATTTCCATGCTGCCAACCCGAAAGGCTGCCTCCTGGGGCGGAACGCCCATGCTCGTCAAGTAGATGACCGTCCACGAACTGATGCCTTGCCGACAGAAGTAGATGAAAAAGTAGCTGACCGCTAGCAGCAAAACATAGGGGTTTCCGACCACTTCCAGAAACTTGCTCGTGGTTGCCTGCTTGCGGGACGCTGGGGTCGGTGCAGCGACGCCAGCCGTGCTCTCGCGATCCGATGATGAGCTCGTGGTCGAACCATTCCAGCTCTTCGACTTTTCCGTCGACGATGAGACTGACTTTGCCGACTCAGCGTGATCGTCGCGATAAACGTCCACCGGAGGCAATCCGACTTCTTCGGGTCGATCTCGCAAACGATTAAGCAGGAACAGACCCATGAGGATGCCCAGAACACCTGGAACAATCATGCCGTACCTCCAACCGAATTTTTTCACGCAGTATCCCACGACAAGTGGAATGAAGAAACCGCCTGTGTTGTGCGATGTGTTCCAGAGGCCCCACCAGGTGCCCCGTTCATTCTTGCTGTACCAGCGAGTCAGCAATTTGGCACAAGGCGCCGCACCGCTACCCTGAAAGATCCCATTGAGGAACCATAATGCAGTCATCGCATGAATATTCGATTGTAACCCAAAAAATATGTTCACCAGGCCGGTCAGCGTAATTCCCGCCGCCATGAAGACCCGACTGGAAAATCGATCAGCGGCGATCCCCAGAAGCAACTTGGAGAAGCCATAAGCGAGCGGGAATACCGACACGATAATACCCAGTTGCTCTAACGATAGTCCAAGAGCTGCGCGCAAAGCAGGTGCTGTATACGTGAACGAGTTGCGCGTGAAGTAGAAGAATGCATATCCCAGGAATATCGAATAGAAGATACGGATCCGCCACTGACGATACTTGGCATCGAGTACTGGATCAGCACCTTCGAGGACCGCGACCCCAGCGGCATCACCAAGACGCTGCCCAACCAGGCCGTCCGAGGAGGCACCCGTCTCGCGTCGCGGCTCTTTGCCGTCTTCGCCAAAGGTCCCGGGCGCTGTTGCTGGGTCCTCGCGTGCAGCTCGATCCCGAAACGACCCTTCCGTCGCTGCAACCCAGAACCCGGTCATATCACCGACTCGACTCCGCCGGGCCCATCCATGTGACCAGACAAGTCTGCATCGAGCGTGGCCTGGCACTCGCCGCTCGTTCCATGCACGCATCGCACGCACATAGCGAGTCTCTGCTCGACAAGTTGCGCAAACATCCCCTCGCCGAAGCAAGCAGATCGAGCCAACAGAAGTCGCTGCGAAACCCAAAGTCGCATACTTACTCAGTCCAAAGTCATCAGCCCATCGAGTATACAGCGATCGAGGAGGTGTGTCACCGTCACGCAACGAAACAACACGCAGCAGGGCGCGTTGTGCGTGTAGCGCCGACGCCACCGGCGCACGCTCGCGACGAACCCCAGCGGCAAAGCTTCCATCAGACCCAGCAAACTGAACCCGAAACTCTTTCATGCAACCAGATGGTAGATGCAGATCCCATCTCGTTGTGGCTCTCTGGTCGTCCATGGTCGGGAGAAACCCCTTCGAAGACGCTGACGCGAGTCCCCCGGCACAAGGAATGGTTGTAGCGACGTGGCCAGGCGAGGGCGTGCCGTTCGGGGCATCGACCCAACGAATGGCGGACGCGCCACCGCCAACGTCCCTGCGTTTCGCGACCATCGCCTCAAGCGCCGCCTTGAACGATGAGGCCGTTGCTGCTGCTGCTGCTGCTGCTGCTAGCATGATCATGATCAGAGGTCGTACCAGAGTGTTTCAGGGGAAACATATCGCTCGAGTCAGTGTGAGGCGGGTTTCGAATCTAGATGTTCAAGGCTCACGATGCATGTGTTGGTGTTGAGAGAGGTATTTCGATCATAGGTCAGTACGATCAGCGATATGGTTGGTTGGTTCTCCGGATACGCAGATTCGATTCTCGATGATGATGATGATGATGATGTCATTTCGGTACGAGAACGGGATCTGTTTTGATTTGGGGAAGCAGATTGGAATTTCATCCTTTTCTGCGCACAGGGCGAAAGGTACTCGGTATCATCGTCTACGATTGATCGGATCGATAAAGGCCGACTCGTTTGTTCGAACACAATCAACACCTATCCATTCGATATCGAGAACAAAAATACAGGCAGGATCCAATGCATTCGATGTGAAACGACCCTTTGGGATCTGTGCCTATGAACCGGCTTGTTCGAACATAATCAACACCTATCCTTTCGATATCGAGAACGCGACAGGAGAAAATGGCGCGGCAATGGCGTCGTGCGCAACCGTAGCCCCTGCCCTCCTGGAGCTATCATGGCTTCGGTGGGAAGCGGATCAGGTCGAACGCTAGTTTATTCGCGAGGTTCCAGTCGAGTTTCCCTTCGAACCATATCCATGTCAGGTTCAGTATATGGATTATGTGATTGCGGCGTTACAATCTGGAAAAAATGCACTGCTAGAGTCACCCACTGGAACGGGGAAAACGTTGGGGCTTTTATGCGCCACGTTAGCTTGGAGGACACTCCTCATCGCACAGGTACAAGGTCAAGCCAAAGTTGGTAAGTTGTTCAAGTTAGATGCTGATGCTGGAAGATCAGACGTTCACGAAGCGCTTCTGTCGCGAATCGGCAGCGCAAGCGGGGTGAAGGTTCAACGAGACGCTGGGGTCAGCGCCCTGGTGTCGTCGAGCGTCCCACCCCTTGAGAAAGCCACAACACGAGTGACGTCGGTGCCGAGAATCATCTACTTGACTGCGGACGCATAGTCAAATTCGGCAAGCGGTGCGAGAGTTGGGTAGAACGGCATACGGAGCCAGTACGAAAGCGGTTGTTCTCGGGTCGCGCCAGCACCTCTGCGTGCATCCGAGTGTGTCTCGTATCCAGCATGCGACGGTTCAGAACGTGCGGTGTACGCAACTGGCACAGCGTCGACGTTGCAGCTTCTACGTGAATGCAGAAGAAACCTTCAAAGAAGTTCCAGATGACTTTTATTTCATCGAATCAAAAGAATGTGCTGATGGCGGGCGACGTCCTCGAGACCTCGAGGACCTGGTTGCTTACGGCCGCCAGCGAGCGTCATGTCCTTACTTTCTCAGCCGGGAGGCAGCCGCGGAAGGCGGATATTCTGTTCATGCCCTACAACTATTTATTCGATGCGAAATGCCGCCGTTCGTTAGGCCTCAACGTCGAGGGCGATATCGTCATCTGCGATGAGGCGCACAACCTCGAAAGCATCTGCTGTGATAGTCTCAGTTTCGATTTTACCCCAGTGGATCGCCAGCGATGTGTTTCGGCACTGCAGCAACTGGCCAGAGCACTATCTTGTGGCCTTCTGAACCGTGACGGGAAAGATGGACCGAATTCGGATCAGGGATTGCAGGCCGCGGATATCCAGGCACTTTTGGACGTGCTCCTCGCTTTGGAGGCGCATATATCGCTCGTTTGTACTCCGCACTCGAGCGTCGCTGCAGAGAAGAGCAATACCATGGAGGCTGGAAACGTTTGGCTCCAACAACGCCGACGTCTCAATGGCATTGAAGGTGTCGTGTTGCCGGGCCCCAGTGTTCGTTCTTTTTTCCGCAAAGCCGTGAATGAATCGGAAACGTCCGATGAACGGTACGAACAACTTTTGCGAGCACTGGAGAATGCCATTCGAGCGCTCACCCAGTTGCGCCAGCGAGATATCGATCATGTCAGTGAAACCACAGAGGAGACAGCAGCCCCGGAAACAATCCAAATGGAATCAGCTGATGACGATCCTTATGCAAAGCTACGACAACGTCACCCTGGTGCAGCTTCAAGCAACCGTAGCATGGCCTGGACCCATCAGGTGCATGCACTCGAGCAGCTCAGCCACGTCTTGGAGCTCGTCTGGGCGTTCGGGAAAGCAGAGACAGCGTCAGCATTTGCGATTTGTGTGCACGACCCGTCGAAAGGTACCCCATCTGCACGCCTTAGCACGGATCCCACCCGCTTGAAGATACCCTCAATAGACCAGAAACGCAGTCCAGCGACTGAGAATCTGTTTCGATCGTCCCCCACTGCATTGCAAGATCGTAGAGACCCGCTAACAAGGCCCAGACAGGATCGACCCCAAGATACAGTTTCACCTGCGTACACACTATCCTTCTGGTGCCTGTCGCCAGGTCTGGCCCTGCGCGAGGCTGTCTCTGACACCTACGCCGTACTCTTGACCTCCGGTACGCTGAGTCCGATGGAGTCGTTCGCCTCCGAGATGAGTATTCCCTTTCCAGTCCGTTTGCGAAATATGCATGTGGTCGACCCGCAAACCCAGGTTTTTGCGGCGACGATCACTCATGGGCCACGCGACATCCGTTTGAACAGCTCCTATGCAAATCGTCACAATCGCGAGTATGTTCTTGATCTGGGAAGTGCACTGATCAACATTGCCCGACTCTCTCCAGGCGGCATGCTCGTCTTCTTTCCGTCGTACGCCGTTCTGGCCCAGTTCGCGGAGACATGGCAAACATGTTCCTTTGTGAACGCAGGGAAGCAGGATGCGGCACACAGACCTCGTCGAGCGATGCAGGCGACCATATGGGATCGTCTGAATACGCTCAAACGGATCTACATGGAACCGCGAGCTGCAGAGGCCTCCCAACAAACCATCGATGCGTATCGACAATGGATCCAAAGTGGCCACGATGCTTGCCTCTTGGCCGTTTGTCGCGGTCGCACTGGTGAAGGTATTGATTTCGCCGATGAATATGGAAGAACCGTAGTCTTGGTCGGATTGCCATTCCCGTCGACAACAGACCCGCGAATCATTCTGAAACGAGACTATCTGGAGCGCCAGGCCCTGGAGCTCCGCGATCAGGATACCACCATCTCAGGACGCACTTGGTATGTACAGCAATGTCTACGAGCAGCCAACCAAGCAATGGGACGTGTTATTCGCCATGCGCACGACTTTGGTGCGATACTCCTCTGCGATGAACGTTTTCGAGGTCACTGGCGTGAGCTACCGCTCTGGTTAACGGCGACACCAAACGATCCTGAACAGCCATCGCGCCCTTCGAACGTCGTTCAAACCATTGAGCGTTTCGGAGACCTCATCGTTGGTCTATGTGCTTTCTGGCGATCCGCTCGAATCAGCGAACTCACCGCTAACCGCGAAGGGAAGCGCAGAAAAGTCACCGCGGTCGCCGATGGGGACCCACCGGCTCCGCTGCAGTCACGGGAGCGACCTGGGGAGCCACTCACCACCCCCGAATCTACGTGGTCCTCGGAGCGGAAACGCTTGCGTCCAGCCATTGCCTCGCAGGAGACGAGATCATGGCTCGAGCGGAGACAGCCGGCAACGACTGTGCGTCCATCTTCGAGACATGCGGCTCATTCGTTTGCGTCCGAGTTCGAGACGGCATCAGGGACAGTTCCGAATACGCCACCTTCGATATCTGCCGGGATATCCGGTATGCGAGGTCGTGAACGGGTCCTCCGTCATTCGCAGCCCGCTAGCAAAGCAATACTCGAACGAATTCGTGCTCGTGTTGGTGATCGAACGTTCACGACCATCTTTCAGCAGATGAAGCGTTACTATCGAGCAGCCATGACCTCTCGACAACAGGCCACCAAGACAGCAGAGATGCATCAGATTCGTGGTGAGCTTTCTCGACTAATCGGTGACGCGACAGATTTTCAACAGCTTTGTCTGCTTCTGGGACATCCTGTTACGTCGAATACCGCTGCCGCCGCGAAAACCCCATGATTCACCCCGTTGTCACCGATATTGTTGGCATGCCTCGACAGACATCGTGTTTTGGCTGATTCCTCGCTCGTTCTTGGTGTGGATCATGATCGGATTTGTCGGCCCTGTAAACCATTGGACCAGCAGCGGCGTTCAGAATAGGAAGCTTTGGGATACCCTTGCGTCATGCGCTGCTTGCCCGGCAACCAAGGCGTAGAGCGTCGCCAGAACCGTCCAAAGGAAGTCGTTCGAAACGCCACTGGTCTCAGACGCCATCAACGACCATATTCCTGTCGTCAACGATAGGGACTAGACGCGCAGGATTGCGTTCCGAACGAGTGTCACCCATAAAGCCTCGTCAAGCCTCTCGGCTGACTTGATTCGTTGTCGTTTCCAAAGCGCTTCATTTAGCTATTTTTGCGCCGGAAAGGTTACCACAAGACCTAAGGTACAGGGTGATCATCGCGCTCGAATCAAATATAGTCGCCTACTTGATCTGGTCACGACCAGATGCTTTGGTCGTACCGTTCTCAAGTTTGCCATTCCTGGGCCATGTTGCGGACGATGACGGCGAGTGCATCTGCCAAGTCCAGCGTGTGCCATCCACCGCTTTCGTTTGTCCATTCCTAGCGGGCTCTTTTAAATCAAGCGACTCGTGATCATTCAGGATGCGTCCGTTCCCGCTAGCATTCACTTTTCTTGTCGAGTGCGGTCGCTGATCCACCACCTCCTCTGCTTCAGTGACCTTTGTTTCGGTTGAGGCTTCGTCAACGACCACGCCATGCGAACTGCCATTCGGTGACGCCTCCTGGAGCGCGGTCGCTCGTCGACTCTTGGAGAGGATCGCAAGCGGCCGAAGGGTGCGCAGTGCACGCCATCCAAGCACGACCAGGATGCCGAGGTCGAAACCGAGGCGCTGGAGGACTCTCCATGCGACTGCGCAGAAAACACGCGCGTAAAACACCATCAAAACCGGAGCGAGACTCAAAAGTGCTCGCCAGTGCTTCAGCTTCAGATGTGTGATGATCTGCGACAACCGACGGCGATTCTCTCGAGTCGCTGTCGTCAGACGCGGACCAGAACGATGTCGTCGCTTCATGAGACCATTCGTGGATCGAGTCCATTCCTCAGTGCCATTCGTTGACTCGGTTTCAGCACGAACGAGATCGGTGGTGCTCTTTTGGCCGTTTGCAACAGCCTCGACATTGGCAGCCCGCACCCCGACTGTTTCGTCGGAGCGCTCGTCATCAAGCTGGGAACCTGTTGCGTCCAGGGGAATCTCATGAGCAGTCAGCACCCCTGGCAAGAGACGTTTCTCCAGTCCGTCCAGAAACGCTTGGACACGATCGTTCCAATCATCGGCAAGTTGACGTTCTAGCGCCCGTCGAAGGAAAACCCCCGCTTGCGATGCCATAAAAGTGATCAGCATTTGCATACGTCGCTGCTCGTCAAGCGTCACCAGACCTGTCTTTTCCGTAAGCGATTCATCATGCGTTTCATGGGCGCTCAACGAGTCGTCGACCACACCATTCAGGCTGCTATTTGTCATCAGCGACGCCTCCGGAGCAGACTGACGAAAGTACGCACTCATGGTGGCTCGAGCCTCGTCATCCGACTGCTCCGTTCGACGAAGCCGAGCGATTTCAGCAGCCTCTTGAGCAGCCACCTCCAGAACTGCAACAGGTCGTGGATCTAGAGAGCTCATTGCCATCGAGGGTGCTGTTCGGGCCGCATCATCTAAGAGTTTCTCGACGCGATCCCATCGGGGCTCTCCAAACGGTGTCAGGACAAGTTCTTGAAGTGCACGCTGCAGTTGCGGTGAAGGGTCGGTTAGCAAGCGCCGAACCACATACGGATAGAGAATATCCATAATTCGGAACGATGGATCAGCATTGAGCGCAAGACCTTCAAGCATGGCTAGCGCTCGTAAGTTATTCAGGAAATAGAGCGGCATCACAAAAGGGAAACGAACCGTCATTCGGAGAAGGTTCTCTGCGACTCCTTGAAGGGTGAAATCTGCTGGATTCCGGTTATCGTGCTCGCTCTCAAACGTTTGCCGCAGTGCCTCTGCAAACTCTGGCAGAAGCATATCCAAATCGTCACGACGCATTAGGGTCAAGCCGAAAAAGTCGGTTGCCAGCTGCTCGTACTCGCGATTAATCAGATGGACGACGGCACAGATGATCGATAGCTGCACCGATTGAGGCACCTCGCTCATCAGGCCATAGTCCAAGTAGACTAGACGGCTTCCATCCTCGGTTACGAGCAGGTTCCCCGTGTGGGGATCGGCGTGCAAAAAACCTGTTTCCATGAGCTGCATGAGCGAGCACAAAATTCCGAGCTTGATAAGCGGAATGTCATCTCGTCGGACGGTTGCAGTCTCATCGATGAGTCGGCGACCATTCACCCACTCCATGGTCAGCACATGCGCCGACGAATACTCTGGATAGACCTCCGGGACGTAGATACCTGGTAGTGAGCCGTAAAGCTGTCGAAATCGACGCATGTTCTCCGCCTCGTGGCCGTAATCCGTCTCTTCGAACAATCTGCTGGCGTACTCGTCAATCGCTTCCACAAGGTCCGTACGTGGTGCCCACGGGGAGTGCATCCAGAGTTCTCCCAGCATCCGCACAACAAAGAAATCCAGGGCGATCCGCTCGACGATCCCCGGTCGCTGTACTTTGACTGCGAGATCAACACCGTCCAGACTGGCCTTGTAGACTTGTCCCAAACTAGCAGATGCGACAGGGTTCTCAGTGATCGAGTCAAAGACCCGACTGGGAGGCGCACCCAGCTCGGTGCGAATGAACCGAAACGCCTCATCATTTGAAAAGTGTGGCATGTCGTCTTGAAGACGTTGCAACTCCCGAGCGGCAGCCTCACCGATGATGTCTGGGCGGGTCGCCAATGCCTGACCCAGTTTCACAAAAGCTGGACCGAGCCGCTCGAGAGTCTGGCGAAGCAGCACCGCTCTGCGCTGGCGTCGCCACACCCAGTAGGTGTCGTCCTTGCGCAGCGGTGTGATCAACATATCCCCGACTCGCACAAGCTGCAAGCGCATCATACCGATGAAGGTCGTCAAGTACTCCCTCAGACGAATGGAGGGTGCTCGGTGCGACGATGAGACGCCCGTTGACCTACCCGTTGTTGCAGCCGATCTCGTATCTGCAGGAATTGTAGCGTTCTGCTCCGGATGGTTCTGCGGCGACTTCTTGGCCCCAAAGAGCCGGTACTCAAGCTGATCTCGTTGTACGCCCAAAAAGTACCGAATCGCTTCACACACAATGGAGATACTTCGAGTGGCCACTCGCTCGGGTCTCAGAACAAAGTAGCTCGCTATAGCACCGGGATCGTACGTATTTGGCAGACGCACACGATCCGAATTTCGAATGCTCAGAACGTGGCTCCACCAGACAAAACCGCCTACAAAGGCAGCGACACCTACTCTGCGCCAGAAAATAACATCAGGGTTGTCAGGAGGAGCTCGCTTTTCCACACTCCAAACATTCACCTTGGCCGTTGCATCCGGAGACGAAGACGCGTTCGCTCGTTCTTCCGTCTCCATCGAACGTGGCGATGAGCGTAACGGCACCAGGTCATCGTTGCTCGAGCATCTCTTGAATGTCTTCCGCTTCAGCAGCATCTCGATGATGCATTCGTCGGGCTTCCTCGAGAAGTACGCGATCGGTTTCATACCAACTCGCATATCGCTGCTGTTGCCAAGGTGGGTGGAACTCCAGCACCGTATCCGGATAGACAGATCGATGTGTCAGGTCACCACCCTCTGCGTAGGTCGTCGATATCGTTGCGCTTATGCTGGATTGCTCCCAAAGATCAAGCTCCGAAGCTTCCGAAGCTGCATTCATGGTTGCCGCTACGACAAAAGCAACAAGCGCGCCGCCAATACCGTACCGCATCCCAAGACCTCGTTCGCGTTCGGCGCCTCGGTGCCGCCCTCGCAACAACACGTCTGTTGTGGGGACTCCTTCGTACCCGCGCTCTTCGGTTTGCGCATTAGGCGCCCGTGGTGGACAGCTGTGAAGGCCCCCCAAGTGCGCGAAACATGAACGCAGCCGCACGCAGACGCCAACAAGAGAACGTGCGCCGACCGGGGCGCTCGACTCGGTGCGCGAGCAGGACGCTCCTCCAACGAGCCAGCCAAAAAGCTAGCGAACCCGAAGCCCACACCCCATTGCTTGGGACGAGTAGATGCTTTCCACTAGGTCTCACCAAAACTCCCTGAAAATCGTGCTGCACTGCTCGGCACTGCTGCACACGCCGACGAAACAAACCGCGTCGCTGGCGTCCTCGACGCGTCTCAAACCTTGTTGGCTTGGTTGTAAACGCTCCATCAGCAGCGGTGAAACGTCTTGTACAGGGTACCGTAACGTATAGAACCGCTGCTGCATACTGTAAACGGGACGGTTCATCCAAAGCCGGCATCCACGACACCCCCAGTACCCGTTCAAGTCATCACTGAACGTAGCAGACAAGCGCCTACCTTCGCTGTTCATCGACCGCAGTCGAGAACGAGCGGCTCCAACGAAGCGCGCGTTCGTTGGTGAATTCCCTTATCATAAAAAGGAAATCCATAAACAAGGCCTCAAGGCGTCCTTCGGCGCCTTTGCCTCCCTCCTCGCTCGATGGACCCGAATACGGTTTCCCAGTCATCTCGATGATTCCATGATACCGAGAACGGCTTTGATGAATACGCTCCTTGTGAGAAATCATGTGCAGACGCAGGGCCTGCTGCAAGCGCTGCACCCTTCACCGACTCCTGGACGACGTCACGGACATCATTCGAATGTGCTGCCTGTCGTCGAACAGCGACGGGTACCAGGTTACTTGCACCAACTCAAGTAGGATATCGGGGTTTAGGGAATCCCGACATCACGCGACTTGCTTCGTTACGGAAGCGAACGCATCGGCATTGGAGAAAACGCCTCCATGAGGGGATTACTCGCCTGCGCCCAGCGTGGCGGTGGCGGTGGCGGTGGCGGTGCGCCACAGCGTGCCCAGAACGTCGCCTCATCCGCGACGCAACGCCAGATGCTTCCAGTCTATTCTTGATCAGCTGGGCTTCTCGAATTGGACGTTATCTTGGTCTCCCTAGACGATAGAACTCTTGATTGGAGGATGATTCAAAGTAGAGTTGGGATTTGTCCCAATTTATGCACAAAGCGCACGAAGGGCGAGCACTGAAAAGACGGAAAGCAACCGAGGGCGGCCACCTCACCAACGCATCTGTGTTGCCTGCCGACAGTTTCGTTCGAAGCAGGATCTGCTTCGGATCTGTCGCGCAGCAGACGGTACGGGTATATTTGTCTTTGAAGACCCGTTGAATGATGCGATGTCACGTCGAATTCACGGTCGCTCGGCATACGTGTGCCGAGACTCGATGACATGTTTCACGAAAGTGAGCGTGAAAAATAGACTTTCTGGGGCGCTTCGGACCAAGGTGCCGCCTGAAGTTTACGAAAAATGTGCTCAGCTGATACAAACATCCATGAAAGAAGCGGCTGAGAAGGAATAAGCTGTCTGGTCTGGCGAATCGGTTACGCGCACAACGCAGTCCGTTCAGTCGTTGCAACAGCATGGCTGCGAGCGCGAGCCGCCGATCGAAAACGACCAAGTCAGCTGGCAAAATAACGCAATTGTCGTGTGATTCGGAAGCGAAGAGAATTCTGGTCACGGCATGTCTCGGCCAGAATGGATGTCTGCCGATGACAGTGCCTAGCGCTTCCATGTATTCGTTAGGAACGAGCACAGATCCTATCCCGCTGGTCCTGATGAAAGCGTTTACAATGCAAGTACTCGAGTTTGCCTACGGGGATGATGCCTTGGGTGTCGCCCATCTAGGAGCCCCGCTGAACGAACGCTTTCTCAGGGCCCGGATGAAATGGACTCGAGTACGCACGTTTGGAGGTTTTCTCGACGCGCAAGCTCCAGAATGTCTGCAGATGCTGGTAAAAGGCCAGACTCAACGCAGCAGACGGGGCGAGCCATAAAGTGCGCGCCACCATGCCCTTGAAAAAGCCACGAACGCCACTACTACGATGAATATCACGAGCGACTTGACAAGCTGAACGTGGAGTACGCCCCCACAACCATATGGGTGCGAATGACCTCCAATGGGTGCGTTATCATCGTCGCACAAGTGCCAGCAAGGACACCGTTCCAGAGCGGTGAGCGTCCGCGTTCCTTGCCCTGCTCAAACATCCAAAAATACACACATGCAAAAGGTGCATACACGAGCAGACCGGCGGAAAATCCTCGAAAGAGACCCGCCGGGCCCTCCTGGTGCAGAATATGCCGAAACATTCTCCATGGTGAAGCGGGGGCTCCGTCTCCTGCCGCACCTCGACGCAGAGACTGCGCTTGAATGCGTTGCTTGATGACCTCTTGAACATTCCACACGGGTGCAGTTCCAAGCTCGGCAACGATCCCAGCCGTCGTGATCGAAAGCGTTTCGTCCAGTCCCGAGCGCTGTCGTTTGGTGCGCAAGCGATCGAGCGTCCACTCGTACAGTCCGAAATAAACACCATGAACCGGAAGCGTGAACAACGCCACAGTCGAAAAGCCTTGATAGAGTGCTCGCAACCCTCCGGCTCTAACGAACGTCTCCCATTGGCTCGACGACTTGGCTGAAACAATAAAAATTGTCCGCAGACGATCAAACGGATAGGTCGCCAGGTCTGCGAGTAAACCCGCCAATGCACCCGTTGCAAAGTTCACCATGCCCGCCTCCTGATTCTGCTTTGACTCGCACATTCCATCGATTTATTGGAGACCACGAGCGCTTCTGTTGCATTCTCTATGCAACCGTGAGGAAACCTACAAGACAGACGATGGAACCGGTGGCGTTCGTCGACGGGCGCCAACGACCGACACGCTCGGTCACTGGCGGTAGCGCTCTCCTTATCTCGGCTATGCAATGGCGGGATTGGCTCCGAATAAATGTCCAGAAGGAGCATGAAACGCTCTGGTGTGTATCCTGGAGCCCGAATGGCCAGTTAGTGGCCACGTGTGGCACAGATAGAGCGGTTCGTTTGTGGGATGCTCGGACCGGCACCTTGCTGGGCGGCCTTGGTGGTGCTACCTTTCTTCGATCGGTACGTCGGGTGGACTGGTCTCCCTGCGGTCTACAGTTAGCTCTAGCCTGTTTTGATGGAAAGGTGCGCATCTATCGACTGGAAGAAGGCGACGCGGACAAACATCTGGAGTCAAATGAAGACGAAACTGTAGCGTATGTTTTGGCTCCGTACTTGCGACTGCTCCCCGTTGCGACACTAGAGGGACACGAGTCCGAAGTAAAGGCAGCAGTCTTCGCGCCTTCGGGGGCGTTACTTGCGACGTGCTCGCGGGACAAGACCGTCTGGATATGGGAGTGTGGTCCTGGTGCGCTGAGTGACCTCGACTACGAGTGCATTGCGGTACTCGCAGGCCATAATCAGGACGTGAAGAGCTTGGCGTGGCATCCGCAGTGCGAACTCCTTGCTTCTGCCAGCTACGACAACACCATTCGTTTATGGTCTGAGGATGTCTACGACGGTGAATGGTATTGTTGCGCAGTCCTTTCCGGACATGAGTCCACGGTCTGGTCGGTAGCATTCACACCATCGCCGGGTGAGCGTTGTGAGCCTCGTCTCGCGAGCGGCAGTGCGGATGGACGCCTTGTAATCTGGCAACGACAAGAGGAGAGCACAGCACCCGTGGATAGTCTCGATCCCGAACATGAAAGGGATGGTGGGTACCTCTCTGAGCATTCACCGACGCCCGATACAGCGCAAGTGTTGCAGCCGATGTCTCACAGCCCGAATGAGTTATCTGTCGCGTCTCCCACATCTGGCATACAACATGGAGACGGTAGGCACCATGCGGACTCGAAAGCAGAAGCCAATGGCTCGGCTTCGGCATCCGTCATACTCGCTGCCGACCGACCTCAACGTTATCGCCTGTCGACGGACCCGAGCTCTGATAAAGACCTCTCCCTGCCAGGACTAGCGACCGCTTTCGTTGATGGAAAACAGAGGTGGATCATTCTTAACCAGACTCGAGTGAATGCCGCTGATTGTGGCTTCGCGGATGAAGACGATGAATCGGTCTATAGTGTTGACTGGTCACCCGACGGGAGATTCATCGCCACTGCCTGTGCCGATGGACACTTGCGTGTCTACGACGCCGAGCGTCTCACAGTCTTGGTCGATATCCCATCCGCGCATGATGGTGCCGAGGTGAACTGTGTGCAATTCCAGAAACGACGAGATGATGCACAAGATTGGAATGCTCGGCTGAAACAGCGCAATGGCGACGTCAGTGACGCTGCGCTGAGCAGGAGCTACCTGCTCGCTTCGACTGGTGACGATGGACAATTGCGCATCTGGTTACTGTTTCACGAAGCGCACGAAGGCATGTCCTGTTCCAAGCGAACCTGACGAACACTCGACGTCATGCACTCGTTGGAGAACAAATTGCATTCGGGTTTCATAACCTTCATTGGACCTGCCTCTCGCAGAGCGTTCGTGCTATCCTCGCCGTCAAGCGTATTCGCTCAAGATGATTCGCGACAAAAGCGTATGATCTGCAGTGAATCAGTTTTGGCATGTCCGAACAGTGGCGACCCGTTCAGAGAGCGTAGTCTTAGTGCCTGGTTAGCGGTGGATGCCAGCGTCATGTGCTGAACTCGACGGAGCCGCTGGATCGAGTTCTTTCATCCGACGCGAACAAGTGCCCTCTTTTGCATTCGACCAGAGTCTTTTCGTCAGCACTTGAATCGGGCATCTCACAAGTGCCTAGATTGCAGAGGATATTTCTCGAGTCGATTGCTCGGCAGTGAATCGCGTTCTGCTTTGTTCCAATGCCGTGTAGAGATCGGGTGCGACGGAAATTCCACCGAAATCCTCGGGTCGAACCGCTTGGGGGAAAACGAAAAGCTCGCGGCGCCTACGGAGACAATAACGAGTCCATGGATCTACTGGAATCAGACGATGGACCATGAGCCACAGCAACGGATCCGCAGGTATTCGTAGCCAACGGGACGGAACACGCAGTCCGTAGAGGCGACAGAGGGCACGAACGACGTCGTCGTAGGAGAATGGTGGTTGTTGACCCAAGACAAGGTAAGCAGTTTGCGATGGTTGCTGAACGGATGGCACCAAGGTCGGCGGCGTCAAGTCGATCCTAGCAGGCGTCTTGAACGATGCTGACACGACGCAAAAGAGGAGCCTACGCACAACCTGAGCACAATCAGCCGCATGAATAAAATGGGCTCGTACTGCAGATTCCATGTGCATGAAACGTAGGGCGTACTTGGCCCCTCGGTAGAGCGGAGAATGATTCATCTTCGCCGCTGCATCTGTATCTAGTGCCTTGCCGATATGGCTCCTGCGTCCGAGTACCAACGTTGGAAACACAATCGTGAGCGACACGGGGGTCTCACTGATATCGCTCATCGCTTTAACGAGTTCCACCAAGGCGATGGCTTTGCTTCGGATATAGTCCGTCCCCCACCGAATAGCCTCCTGTATCAGCAGACGTCCTTGTGGAGCAATCACCGAGGCCGTCGAGAAATACACTATCTTTCGACAGCGGCGCTTATTCACCGCTCGTATCGTCGCCAGAACGGAAGCAACGTTGACGGCATGGGCGGTATCGCCACCCCAGGACGCTGCACAAAGAATAAGTGCATCGCAAATACCAACGATGGTCCGCAGCTGCTCGTTCTCAAGGCCTTGGCCAGCAGCCAGGTCCACGTCATGAACGTGTACTCGACCGAGTTCGACACCGTTTCGAAGCGCCTCGTCTGCTTCGGCGACGAAACGCAGCGTTCCACCGCGTACCAGTAGCTCAAGAGTGCAGTCTGTGTGCGTCAAGAGCTCCACGGCTATATGACTACCGATGCAACCGGTGCTACCAGTGAGGAGGATGCGCGCCCGGCTAGGAAGGGCGTAAGGGAGCAGGCTCGGTGATTTCGCCATGACAGCAGTGCTTCCAGCACCAGCAGTGACATGCTCAGGGTTATGTGGAGGTGCGCTACTTTTATCGCGAAGAGAAAGTACGCTCTGGCGAACCACCGAGAGGACGCACTGCATCCCTGGACGCCCAGCGTGCGTTCGACCACGTCTTCGCGCAACGGTGTTATCGCAGGCTGCTAGCAAGTTCCAGCGCCCTACACCGCAAGTTCGCTCGTGGAGGCTCGTGCTGAAACGCACCAGCGCTCCAGAAACTAGCTTCCATCTCAAGCCGCCACAGAACGATGTTGCTCAAGACAAGGCCCTCGGCGTCGCGCGAGGGAGGGTGTTCGAAACCTACGCGAACGCGACCCATGGGCCGCATTGCTTGCCCAGTCGACTGGTCGGGACGACGTCCACATGATTGAAACAGTGGCTTGGTTCCCTGGACGATCTCGTTCCGCACTCGTTTCGTAGAGACTGACAACATACCTCCATCAAGTCATGGTGTTTTCATGATGATTTTTCCGGCCGACAGCACTGTCTCGATCGATCGCTCATCACTTCAGATGAAGATTCCGCCGGTGGTCGGAACACGAACAAGATCGATCGTCATCCACCGCCCAATAGAAACGATATACACGACAGATTCCTCTGATGTTTTGCGATTCGCTAGTCCTCTAGTGCTCTCATTCAACACTGCATCCGCATCGATGCATGACCCGAGTAACGGTTGCGTGAACGACGGTTGTCAAATAACCTCTCGTCCGAGATGTTACTCGACACGGTGTTTTTCGAGGTCAGCCCCTCGGCCTCTGAGTAGAGTCTGCTGGCCAAAAATCAGTACCAGATCCATTCTATCTAGGCACAACAACAATCCCGACGATCTGAAGCAACACGTGAACGCTTCAAAGACGATGCATCTGTCGAGACCGCTTCCCCTGTTCTGGGAAGGCGCGAGCATATCGATGCGAGACCGCTGCTCAAGCGCCAGCTTCCACGACTTCACCTCAGAGTGCCAGCGATTCTACGCCCCGTCGTCCGAACGCTACGACTCGAGTCGACCCTGAGCCGAATGCGTGTCGGTGACGGGCGCCATCCACCTATCCAAAAACATTCTAAGATAGGCATGATTGTCCAGTCTCTTATAGCGAATTCATTGGGCGGCGTATCCGTCACGCCTGCAGCCATCGTAGCCAGCGAGGAGGCCCCAGCAACATTCCAGACGACATGAATCGTCTCCATACGCTACCAGACTCGATCGTGTTGCGATCAAGATGGTGTCAGCGACCGCCATGGTTTTATGTCTATTTCGGTATCGCTTGCTGGTGGGCCACAACCTGAACGCATCCATGCGCGGCTTGCGGGCCATGGCCGACTGGCCGCGTCGTCGATCCGCGGATGCGTTTCCCGCCATGGCCGACGCGGACCGCGTCGACGACGACGACGACGGGACGCTTGGATATTCGTTTCCTATCGCTGGGCGTTGGACAGGGGTCAACGAGGCCTCACGCAAGACGCTCATCATGGACGTAATTCAAGTTGATGACCTGGTTTCAGAGGATAGTTTGGCACAATTGGGAGGCGGTGTTGAGCATCATGGACGAGGTCGACGTGCTCGACTTGAACTGGCTGACGGGAGCGTTTTCGAAGGTTGGAGTTTTGGGGCGGCACGCTCCGTGGCGGGTGAGGTCGTTTTCCAGACGGGTATGGTCGGTTACGAACAAACCTTGAGTGATCCGTCATATTGTCAGCAGATTATCGTATTCACGTACCCTTTGGTTGGGAACTATGGGGTGCCGTCGTCGACTGATTGCGATGCCTACGGTCTACCGCTGCACTTTGAGTCTTCTCGTGTCTACGCCGCCGGTTTGGTCGTGCTTAGTTACGAGGACGCTTATTCGCACTGGCTGGCTCGACAATCTCTGGGTGATTGGCTTGAACAGCAGCATGTGCCGGGAATCTGCGGGATTGATACACGGCGTCTAACGCAGTGTATTCGCGAACACGGCTCGATGCTTGGTCGGATTGTCCTCGAGCATGCGGATAGCAACAGCGTGCCGTTCGTGGATCCGAACCGCTGCAATCTGGTTGCTGAGGTCTCGTGCCAGCGGCCGTATGTCTATGGGCCGCAGGATGCCCGCTTCCACGTCCTCGCCCTGGATTGTGGGTTGAAGTATAATCAGCTACGATGCCTTGCGCAGCGTCAGTGTCGGATTACAGTTGTGCCGTGGAATGAAGATATTCACGCGGAGCAATTCCGTGAATGTGATGGTCTGTTTATCTCGAACGGCCCCGGAGACCCAACGATGGTCCCTGAAACGATTCGCAACATTCGTGAATGGCTCGCACGTGATCGGCCAGTGTTTGGTATCTGCCTCGGTCATCAGCTGCTCGCGCTAGCCGCAGGAGCACAAACCTACAAACTCAAATACGGAAATCGGGGGCATAATCAACCATGCTGTTGATGAACGCACCGCTCGTTGCTACATCACCTCGCAAAATCACGGTTACGCAGTGGATCCGAGCTCGCTCCCGCCGGGCTGGGAACCATACTTTACCAACGCCAATGACGGGTCCAATGAGGGCATCGTTCACGTGCACAAGCCTGCGTTCTCTGTTCAGTTCCATCCAGAGGCCTGCGCAGGCCCCTGTGATACTGCCTTCCTTTTTGACCTATTTGTGGAGATGATGCACACGAAACGACCGCCCCAACCGCGACGGCCTTTATTGGACCACCGTTTCATCCCAGATCAACCGATACGCAAGGTCCTTGTCCTTGGGTCGGGCGGTCTTTCCATTGGACAGGCGGGAGAATTCGACTACTCTGGCTCCCAGGCGATCAAGGCTCTCAAGCAAGAAGGAATATACACGGTTCTCATCAATCCGAATATTGCAACCGTGCAAACAACGCGGGGACTCGCCGACAAGGTCTACTTTCTGCCGATCGATCAAGACTCGGTGATGAAGGTCGCCGAAAACGAGCTCCCCGATGGCATTCTGCTGCAGTTTGGCGGCCAGACTGCTTTGAATTGCGGCATCGAGCTACACAAGCGTCGTTTTTTCCAAGACAAAGGCATTCGAGTCCTCGGCACCTCTGTTGAGACCATCATGGACACCGAGGATCGGGAGCGTTTCAACGCCCGTCTCGCCGAGATTGAAGAACCATTTGCCCACTCCGCCTCGGCTAGCTCGGTTGAGCAAGCCGTCAAAGAGGCCCAGCGAATTGGTTACCCTGTTATTGTCCGGGCAGCGTATGCATTGGGCGGGCTCGGCTCCGGATTCGCGAACAATGCGAACGACCTCGTGAATCTGGCACGCAAAGCACTATCGTGTTCACCCCAGGTGCTCGTCGAGCGCTCCATGAAAGGCTGGAAAGAGATTGAGTACGAAGTTGTTCGTGATGCTTTCGACAATTGCATAACCGTGTGCAACATGGAGAACTTTGATCCACTGGGCGTTCACACTGGCGAGTCGATCGTAGTGGCACCATCGCAAACCCTGTCGGATGCCGAATACCAAATGCTACGCAACTCGGCGATCAAAACTGTGCGCCACCTGGGCGTCGTCGGTGAGTGCAACATTCAATTCGCCCTGAATCCGAACTCGAGGGAGTACTGTATCATCGAGGTGAATGCGCGTTTGTCGCGTTCGTCTGCGCTCGCAAGCAAGGCGACCGGCTATCCGCTGGCCTTTGTAGCCGCAAAACTCGCTCTTGGCAAGGCGCTCCCTGCGATACGCAATTCGATCACCCAGGAGACAACAGCGTGCTTCGAACCCAGCCTCGACTACATCGTGGTCAAAATGCCTCGTTGGGACCTGAAAAAGTTTGAGCGAGTCAATCCGCACCTTGGCTCGTCGATGAAGAGTGTCGGAGAGGTTATGGCGATCGGTCGCACGTTTGAGGAGACTATCCAGAAAGCCATTCGGATGGTTCGTGACTATTATGTGAACGGTTTCGAGCGGGACATTGAGCCGTACAGCGACGAGGAGATGCAGACGCCGACGGAGGCTCGAATCCTGGCGATCGCGTCGGGCTTCGCGCACGGTCGCACCGTGGACGATATTCACGCTCAGTCACAAATCGACCGCTGGTTTCTGCAACGTCTCGCCCACATAACTCATTTTGAGCAGCATTTGACTCGATTGGCGGGAGCGCACGCAACCTCTGGCTCCGACAACTGGCTGACTGTGGAGCTGATTTGGCGGGCAAAACAGCTCGGTTTCTCAGATCGACAGATCGGGCGCCTCGTTGGGAATACCGAGCTCGAGATTCGAAAACTTCGCAAGGAGTACGGTGTGCTACCCAACGTGAAACAGATCGATACTGTCGCGGCAGAATTCCCCGCCAAAACCAACTATCTCTATATGACCTATGCTGGCGGCCGGGGCATTCATGATGTAAGCGATCGTGCCGGTGGTATGGTTGTTCTCGGAAGTGGTGCTTACCGGATTGGTTCCTCCGTCGAGTTCGACTGGTGCGCAGTGTCTGCTATTCGGACGCTGCGCTCCCAAGGTACCCATTCCATTATGATCAACTACAACCCGGAGACAGTGAGCACCGACTATGATGAATGCGATCGTCTCTATTTCGAGGAGCTTTCTTTCGAGCGGGTGCTCGATATCTGCGAGCGAGAGGCAGCCGATGGCGTCAGTTGTTTCGATGGGCGGTCAGATTCCCAACAACATTGCCATGTCGCTGCATCGCCAAGGTGTGCACATTCTCGGTACGACACCCGAAATGATTGACTCGGCCGAGAATCGCTACAAATTCAGTCGGATGCTGGATCGTATTGGCGTCGATCAACCGCAGTGGAAGGAGCTTACCTCGATTGCCGATGCTGCCACATTCTGCGCCTCTGTTGGTTACCCTTGCCTCGTTCGACCGAGCTATGTACTCTCGGGTGCGGCGATGAACGTCGCTTACAAAGAGGAAGACTTGGAGCGCTATCTATCAGAGGCAGCGCAGGTCTCTCGTGAACACCCTGTGGTGATTTCCAAATTCATTCTGGAAGCGAAAGAAATCGATGTGGATGCGGTCGCACGACGTGGCGAGCTCGTCGTCCATTTCATCAGCGAGCACGTGGAGAACGCTGGGGTTCACTCGGGCGACGCGACCCTGGTGCTTCCGGCACAAGACCTGGAGCCAGAAACCGTTCGCAAACTCGAGGACGCGACGCGTCGAATCGCCAATGCGTTGAATGTGACCGGTCCGATGAATATTCAGTTCACCGCGAAGAATAACGAAATCAAAGTGATTGAGTGTAATATTCGTGCTAGCCGCAGTTTTCCGTTCGTGAGCAAGACCATGGGTCTGGATCTTGCCAAAATGGCCACCAAAGTGATGCTTGGCCAGAGCGTACAACCGTACCCGATCGACGCGTCATCGTTGCCGCATGTGGGCGTCAAAGTCGCCATGTTCTCGTTCGCTCGTTTGTTAGGCGCCTGATCCCATTCTTGGAGTCGAGATGGCCAGTACAGGAGAAGTGGCGTGTTTCGGTGAGAGCCGCGAGGAGGCCTACCTGAAAGGCCTGCGTGCTGCGGGCATCCGGCTCCCGCAACACACCATCTGTATTAGCATCGGCTTCCTACAAAGAGAAGCTCGAATTTCTCGAGTCTGCCAAAAAACTCGCAGCGATTGGCTATCGTCTGTATGCGACACCAGGAACGGCAGACTTTCTGGTCGAGCACAACGTTCCATGTACGCTGGTTGTCTGGCCGTCGGACGAATACCAGCAAGGGACGCTGGATATCACCCGCCTGATTCAGGAAAAGATGATCGACTTTTTCATCAACTTGCCTTCGCAGAACAAGCTGCGCCGAGTAGCCACTTTCATGAGCAACGGATACATCAGTCGGCGGGCAGCTGTCGATTTTAGCATTCCGCTTCTGACGAACATCAAGTGTGCCAAGTTGCTTGTACGAGCGCTTGCACGCTACGGTCGCGGTGTCTCGTTACCGTTGCAGGCCTACGATGTGCGTTTCAGTGCTAGAGTCATCACTTTGCCAGGCTTGGTGAGCATTTGCGCTTCGCCTGAAGCACTCAAGTCGTTGAACGGAGCGACGAATGCGACCGAGTTGGAAGAGCCCCAGATGAACGGCCGACAGCCGTCGTGCAAGCAGACGTCCTCGAGCGTGTTGGCATCGTGGGAGCAATTGGACCAGGAGTTCTTGCGCGGTGGCTTTGTTGCCTGGGTCGCCGCGCCTCCTTCTCTGATGGTCTCGGACGCAGAAACGCTACGAACCGTGCGCAAACAGCTCACTCGTCAGTCGCGCTGCGATCACGCGGTCTACGCATCCGCAACCGCTACGAATGCAGCGATCCTGCCGAGCTTGGCGAACGAGGTGGCTGGTCTCTTCATTTCGCTCCCAGGGAGCAGGGATTCGCCGACGATAGCTGCACTTGGATCGACCCCGTCCGCAAGTGATAGTCTGGCACCGTGGTTGCGTCATCTGGAGCTATGGCCTCGCCACAAGCCCGTCATTCTACACACATCAAGTACGCAAGCGCTATCGGCCATGCTACTTGGCGCTGTTCTGTACGCGCGGCCACTTCATGTGCATGCGGTTCGACGACGGGAAGACATCGCCCTCATCTGCACCGCCAAAGAACGCGGGATCCCAGTTACTTGCGATGTGCTTGTCGAGGATCTGTGTGGCGACGCGACGCAGCGTGGTCTCGAACAGAGCGACGTTGACGCGCTCTGGGAGGCAGCCGATGCAATTGACGGCGTGACCGGCTCTCCGCGTCTGGCCCTCGGTCTCTTGCTTGAGGCTGTTCAACGGGGTCGCGTGACCATGGCCTGGCTGTCGAGTCGGCTGGTAGAGTTTCCGCGACGATTCCTGGGCCTGATGCCGGCGGACAACTCGCCCCGCGCCGACACATACGTTGAAGTAGACATTGACCAGACCGAGCGGATGCCGCATTCGCAAGGGACGACGACTGGCGAGGAATATCGTCTTCGTGGTCGTGTGCTTCGCGTGGTTCTCCGACAACGGATCGCCTACCTGGACGAAAAGGTGCTTGTCGAAGCTAGGTGCCGGTCATGATTTGCTAGACTCTGCGATCGAAACCTTGACTGGGGAAGACGCGGGCGCATCTGCTCCAGCGGTTGATCGACCAGCACTTCATGTTCCGATTCCACCGGCAAACAGCAGTATCGACGTTGCTGTCAACGAGTTCTCGGGCACGAGTCGTTGCCTCGACGGCGGCGGAGCTTGTTCGAGAACCGATCGCACTGCGACGATCCAACCGCAGATATTGACCGCGCTCGCGCCGCAGTAGAGCGCCGTGCTCGCCAACTCGACCTGATGACGTTGTCGTCGGCGCCAGTGCCAACCTCGAGTCACAAATGGCTACCGCAACCCAAGGCGAGTAAGCATGAAATCCTGGAACCACGACCGCTCGATTCTTTTTCGACCGTTCAGTCGGAGTTGCCGCTCCTCCGTCGAAGCTGGCAGGCAGCATCACCGCAGCCAAACAGGTCACTGTCTTCGACCGCGTCATCAGATCCGAACCTCCTGGTCGGCGCATCGCAAGGCGATCGATTGCAACACCAGAGCGTCCTGTCGGTTTCCCAATTCACCCGTACCGAATTACACGCCCTTTTCGGCGTCGCTCAGGAAATGCGCCAGATGGTGAATCGAATGGGCATGCTGGACCTGCTGCGTGGTCGCGTGCTCGCGTTGGTATTCTACGAGCCAAGCACACGAACCGCGTGCTCATTCGCTGCGGCCATGCAGAGACTCGGTGGAACGGTCATTCAAATGACGGATGTGCAGACCTCGTCTGTCTCCAAGGGCGAATCCCTCACAGATACCGTTCGGACTATGGCGTCCTACGCCGACATTGTGGTGCTCCGGCACCCCGAAGCTGGTGCCGCCGAGAGAGCAGCCCGTGCGCTCCCCAAAACGCCACTCATCAACGCTGGGGATGGCACTGGCGAACACCCGACCCAAGCGCTGCTGGATGTGTTCACCATTCGGGAGGAGCTCGGTACCGTGAACGGTCTGGTGATCACCTTCGTCGGCGACTTGCGCCATGGGCGAACCGTCCACTCCCTGGCGCGTCTGCTCGCCCTCTACCAGGTCCGTATCAACTACGTTTCGCCGCGAGAACTGAGTATGCCCAGCGAGGTGCTCGAAGATGTGGCCAGTCGCGGCGTCGAACAGCGCGAATACACGAATCTCGACGACTGCATTGCCGAAACCGACGTCCTCTACATGACAAGGTTACAGCGCGAGCGTTTCGCTGATCCGAACAGTTACGAACGGTTTCATTCGAGCTATGTGATCACCCCGAGAATCCTGACCCGCGCCAAAGACACCATGATTGTGATGCACCCGCTGCCGAGAGTCAACGAAATCGCCCCCGAGGTGGACTCGGACCCACGTGCAGTCTACTTTCGTCAGATGGAGTACGGAATGTACGTAAGAATGGCGTTATTAGCAATGGTGCTTGGTCGTTCCTGAACGCCAAAGACCATCTGCTTTTGCCGAACGTAAAGTGGTGCGCAAGTAGACACGGATCCCGGATGCGTGACTGCGTAACGTTCATTGCCCATGCACGGAAAGGTGCACGCATTGCGTGTCACTTGATGGTCGTGGACGCATTGACACGCAACGCATCGATGTGCAACGTGTCGCGTGCTCCTGTTGCCACGTCATCGACATGGATGGCATCCGTGCACTTTCGGAGACGTGTCCTTGTCGCTGACGCGCCTCCTGGATGACCGTAACCGGGTCTGCCATGCACCATGAGAACGGATCAGAAGCAGCGGTATCCAGAGGTCAGCGCCTCTCCGCACAGCACGCTCCAGCAGTGAGCCTGGTTTGGGCACCAGCTCCATGCGAATAATCACTGCGGTCGAGTCCTCGATGCTGTCGAGGACTCGACTGAGCGTCAACGCAACAGAACACCTCAATGCTGATCCGTCAGTGGCCAAGTCCCTTGGAGCGGTTCGTTTGCGTGCAGGTCCTTGGTTAGTCCCCGCGTCCGATCAGGTGGAGCCAAGTGACTGGTCCAACGAGGCCATCAATCGGCATGAGGCGTGCAGCCCCGCGCCGCTGAAACTCCCGCACAGCTGCCTCCGTGCGGCGACCAAAGAAACCATCGATACGCACGGAATCATAACCGTGCAATTCGAGTAGCGCTACCTGGAGTGCCATGACCGCATCGCCGCGATCCCCAGCCGAGACAGGCACAACGAGTCTGGGCCAGAGCTGCTCATCGACTAGGTCGCCGAGGTAGCGTTCTGGAGTGTCTGTTGCGCTGGTTGCGGTCTGTATCCAAGGCGCAGCCCGCTGATCCACGGAGGCCGCACCTGAAGCGCGTGATGTTGCCGCGAGCCGCAGTGATTGAGCGGATGCAGGGCTCGATGGACGCTCACCCTGTATTCCCAACTGGTTCGGTGCCTCGAGCGATTCCTGTATAAAAACGCCGCGATTCATGGGCATCAATGCTTTCCCCTTCGACACTGTCTGTCCAAGTTCGTGCTGAAAACGTGCTACAGCCGTGCACGTACGGATGCCATACACTCCGTCGACGCCGAACCAACGACCGTAACCACGCGCAGCGCAGTAGATACTGGAGGATCCGCACCAATGCACCAGTATCACCACGTCTTAGCACTGGCCACAGCATGTCAAAAGCATAAATAGGATCCCAGGTACTCAAATCGCATGATTCGTACCCCAGGAGGTAGTCGGCAGCATCACTCGCTCGGCGACAGATCGCTTCGATATCATTCGGACTGAGGAACCAACTCGGGTGTGTCAGCATCTCTGACGAGTGACGGTCACCTGGCTGCGACGCATCGCTGGTTGTGGAGTCATGCAGAGGTCGCGGTCCAAGCTGATGAAGACGTAACTGCACGAGCAGCTGAAAGGCCAGGTGCGCCGCAAGATCCGGGCCAGCAGCAAAAATCCGATCCCACAATAGCAGACAATGTGCTGGAGAAAGATGCTCAGCAAAGGTTGCGCCCAGCAGGCACCGAGTGTAAGCATCGAGCGATGCCATTGTCCTGGAGCGCCGCTGCGATATATCTGATGAATCATCGGCGTGCTCAAAGAGCGCTTTGACGGACAAGGAGAGTCGATCACGGCCATCGTTGATCGACAAGTCAGTCTGAGCCGAAAGCGTGTCGTTTGACCCAAGCTGACCATCTGAATGATTCCTCGCGGCCTTGAGATAGATCTGAATCTATCGACGCTGGCAGACGAGTCAGCATCAACATTGCCCCGAGCAGCGCCGAGAAGCCTTGTATGCGGCGCGACTGCCTCATCGATTGGAGGGCACCAGTGCCGGGCTCTTTCGCACGAGGCGCGGGCACATTTGAACTTGCCTTTGCTTCTTGTTCGGCAATATCGACCAGATGGAGAACCAGCCGAACTCGATAGGCGAAATCAAAGGATTCAATCGCTTGTCCGGATCGCGTGACCGCAACGCGTCGTTCTTGTTCCCGAAAGCGATTCAAGCACCACCATGCCAACGCTGGCTGCTCCGGAAAGACTGTCCGAAAGACGTTGATTTGTGCCCGGATGGTGCTGCGTTCTTGGCTCTTGGCAGGGTCTTCCAACCATGCTTTCATCTGGGTAAGCTGTGCACTCGCGGCGGCGTGCGCCACAGGCGAGCTCAACGTCGTGCAACCGAATGAGCCGTGCTCGTCCGCGTCCATTCTATTCGCTTTTGGTGGCTCTCCCGCAATCACCTGATAACTGGCATGGGCGTGAAAAATAGAATCAATAGCATGGTCTGTTTCGGTGTCCAGCGTTGAATCGCGCCGCTGAAGACCTGTGATCATCGCAAACCGCAAACACTCGCGATACATGTCCAGGCGAACAGCAAGTGCAGTGCGCCATGCAGCTCGTACAGGTGGCAGCACCCCGAGCAAGACCAACCAAGTCCATGGTCGAAACGAGTCCGGGGTAGCCGAGCGCAAGCAGGCCCGCCGGAGCGCTGCAAGTGGCACTGAACCTCGGAGTGTATCAAGCCAGGGCCCAAACGTGGTCAGTGCAGAGACTTGGACCCCTTTGACCCCGAAAAGCAGACACGCCCAGTCTGTCGAGTCGTCGTGCTCGCACACTTGTTCGGTGACTTCCGTCGAAGCTGGCCGTAGCGTGCCGTTCAACGGGACGGAAAGTGCTTCCACGGCGGCATTTCCAGCAGGTGATATGGGCATTTCCTCAACGAAACGCCCGCGGATGATTACTAGTGTACGATTTTAGAAGTTGCGTGTCTGTGAAATCGGAGTGAGTAACGAGGAGAACGAGCGCAGTGTCCAGTGTTTGGTTACTGGCCTCTCGGGTGTCTTTGCAAAGATGCGGCAAGCGACCGAAACTTTGACTAGGCACAGGGACAACGTCCGGAGCCAGTCCGAATGCCCAAACTCTTTCCGTTACAGCTCATCGGCTGGTTTTATGGCGTTTGCTCTCGAAACGCTGTGCAGCGGCGTGTTTCCTTCGAGTAAGCCCTAAACGCACGTTGACGCATGGGTGGCATTTCCTACGATGCGGCCAATGAATAGGACGCTTTCCATTCCCGCGACAACGGACGTTTCAGCACTTGTCGTATCCGGAGTCGCTCCCGTACGGCAGCTGCGGCTACGCGATGCGCATCATCGCATGACTGCTACTGGGTTGAGGTTCTCTCCTGATCGATGCAACGAGAGGCAGGCTTTATACGCAAAATTTTTGATGCAGTGCTAACGTGCACAATCAGCTAGCTGTCCGTAGGATTTCATGTAGCATGTACGCATTTCTCTGTGGGAACGCTGCAAAGTTGCGTCTCTCGTGAAAAGAAGAATCCCATTGCGTTGATTCCACCCGACAAACGCCACATTCACGAGACTGGTCGATGCTGTATCGATCCGTGGAGCAGATTGCACCCATTCTCAGGCGAGCATCCGCCAGAGATTCGAGTGCTCGTCCAGTGCTGCATTTGGAACAGGCACACCGATCTTCATATGACTGTTTCCCATTGCAGACGGCCTGCAGTACCAAAAGCAGCGAATCACTTTGTGAGCATCAACGCCATCTGCGAACGGAAACGGCGTTTAGGGCGTACAGCCTGACCTACAATTGACGGCAATCCTTAAAATAACTTTTGAAACACAAAGAATTTTTTCGTAGCTAGCAGCTGTCGAATGAAGGGCCATCAAGACCCGCTCAGTTCAATACGGAGTGCTCTCTCAGAAGCAAGAAGCGGTGTTGTCTCCGGAACCCTGCAAAGCGATGCATGTCGGTGCAATCAAGCCGGCGAAGAAGCGAATACCGTCCCTCGATGAAATTTCGTTACTTCCACGTCGATGCAATCATCTAGGTAGTCAGAACCAGTATCCAAATACGTTAAGGAATCATCAAGTGATAGATTGAACCCTGGATCCATGAAATCATTCGGAGAACGACGCACCACGTCAGCGAAACCGCGGCCGACGAGTCATCCACGGCGTCTTGGAATCGGACACGAGCGCCTCAAAAACGGTGACACGCTTGCGTGCTGCCAATCGGAGACGCGCCCCATCCGCTCATCCCGATCATCACCGGCCGGCGAATTTGGCTTTTGGCTTGCATGGCTTGGCGCGCGCCATCTGTTGTTGTTGCGCAACGTCGTCGGCCAGGCGCGACGGCGGATGGCATCGACGACGGCGGCGCGCCGATGCGGCCCAGGGTGGCCGGCGACGGCGGGCGCGCAACGGTGCGAACTCGCTCGCTCAGGGAGCGCGGCTGTATCGACCACGGTCGGTGCTCGTGGCTGTGCGACTGGTGAGCGCGCTTCCGAGTTGACGACCGGGTGCCAAAGTGTCGCAACCTCTTCTATTGAGATAGAACATGCGTGATTTGAAGCCATCTACAGAGGAGGATACGTTGCATGCGGAGACACTTGGGGCTTGTGTGGGAGTGCCCCCGGCGACAGAGCGTTCTTGGTCACGTTTTTCGGGTGTAGATCTGTTGTTATGGGCAGCGGCGCTTTCCGAGTCTCGTCTAGCGTCTCAGTCGGTTCAACGTGAGCATAGCAAAGTTGCTGGTGGGCTTGGCAGTGTAGGAGAGCGCTCAGGGGACCGTGCTACCGGAGAGACGACTGCGGCTGGGCTTCCCTGGGTGACGGTTTCCCCTGCAGCGAACTCAGATGGCGTGGTGTTTGGAGCTGGCGCCGCGAACCCCGGCTTTACGCGCACTAGTGAAACCGCAGCGTCTGGGGCGGGTGATGATAAACGGCGTAGGTTGGAACTTGATAGGACGCAACCGGAACGTAACACCTTTTCTCAACGAGACACGCGGGACAATGTGCCGGTGCTGCACTCGCCCATCTCTGGCTCAGATACACCTCGCTCCGGTATTCCAGAGGGCTCATTATTGGGCAGCGCATCGGAGGCGTTCACAATGGGAAGCCCGCGGCCGTCGTCGAGTGCGATTGTTCAGCCCGAACCTGTTCCATTGTGGTCATGCTGGGCTGCTGGGGAGGACCCACGTGTCTGGCCGGACGTCATTTCGCGGGTGTCGACGGAGAGCAAGCGGTCAAGTCCTGATATGGGTGCGACATCCTCCCACCGCAATCAAGGACCACGGGCACCCTCTGGTGTCCGGCATGTCGAGAGGAAGGATGTGAAGGGTCCGTGGCGCCCCGACGAGGACGATTTGCTGCGAGCACTGGTGGAGAAAATGGGACCACGTCGATGGTCTCTCATTGCTGAACATATCCCGGGACGGACTGGCAAGCAAGCGCGGGAGCGTTGGCTGAATCAGCTTTCTCCGCAGATCTGCAAACGGCCATGGACACCGGAGGAAGATCGTATTATTCTCTCGGCCCATGCTCGCCTCGGAAATCGCTGGAGTGAAATTGCCCGCGTGCTGCAGGGACGCACCGACAACGCTGTCAAAAATCGATTTAACTCATTCATCCGGAAAGCACAGGCAGAAAGAAGCCAAACTACCAAGCGACACGTCCGTGATCACGCCCGTGACTCGCTTGTCGGGCACGAAATCGTCCCAGTGATTGCATCGGAGACCAGTGTCGCGGAGCTACCGACTGGAGCACTCGAGATGAATGCCCCCGCCCCTTCGACTGCGCTCTAGGTGACGAGAATGCGATTCCTTGCGTTCGCATAAACATAGAATATTATCTCGGAGTTACATTGCCCGAGTCAAGATATTTTATCAAAGGTGCTTGCCGGTCACTTGCCACAAGGAGCGTTCCGCGTCCAGTGCCTGTTCGTGGCAATAGCAACCACGCTACAACGTTTTCATGGGGCGAATCGCTTTCTGGTCCTCACTATGAGAACATGGGCAGGATTTCTGCTTTTCGCTTCTTTTTCATGGTTTTTTTCAAACTCCATCGGGATGGTGTGGAGTACAGCGGTATCGCGATGCGAATACTGGCCCTCATCCGCATGCGCGCTGAGCAGCAACGTCGTCTCGATTGAGATTCATCTCTTGTCCCATCGTGTCCGTTGCAGAAGTGGGGGCATTCCCTCAGAACCTCTCGTCAGCAACCGTTTCATACTGGACAGCGTCCCGATGTAGCGACGTTAGCGTGGACGTTATAGACGCCAGGTTAGCGAGTCCCGCGGCTCAGCCAGGATCCTATACCTCATTCACGGCTCCGCTATGCTGAGGGCTCTCTTCGATCAGGTGAGCATGGTGGTTCTCCGCGAGCTTGGTTCGGGGTGTCTGCAGCCTTTGGTTGCCACCACGAAAGCGTGGACACGGTCATTCGGCGAAAAAGCATCACGTTCTCTACAAACAGCCAAGAGATACTGGGACCACCTGCAACCCCAGATGAAGCTGCTGCGAGTATGGCTATGTAAGTGCTCCATTTCGCAGGCACGCTCAAGCAGCCACGCGCGTCGTTGGCGAGCGCTTTTCGCCAAGGATCCAGCGTTGTCACCGCGATGAACGTGCCTGAAGCGATCGCCACACTATGACGAATCGTCGGACTGATGACAGGTGACTCGAGACCCTGATCAGGCTGGTGTCGTAGCGATAGACCATAAGCGGCTCCAGCTAGCGTACTCGAAGTCATCGAAACGAAAGGCGCCAGAAGAGCGAGACGAAAGGCCGGATGCGTGACGGTCTGCAGCCAACGAGCCGTTCCCGGGCGAAAATATGTGGAAGCCATTGCACGGCTTAATAGCGAGTTCGCGTATTCCCAGGAAGCGTAGGCGGCTCCGAGGAACGTTGCCGTCGCTGCAACAACAGCCAGCGCCTCCCGGTGCCAGTCGGTACGCGGTCGAGCACTGTACCCAGAAAGCGAGTCCCTTGCGCCATCTATTCCGGTCTTAGACAAACGTGAATCATCCAGACTGGGCAACTGCTCTTTTCTGTGCATCTCTGACGGACCGCGCAAAAGGTACTCGAAGGGTAACAGAGGAATGTTCAAGGTCGCGCTGCGCTTGGATCACCCAGTCTAGTTGCTCCTTTCGTCCGGCCTCAGACGATTCTGAGCTTCATTCCAAAGCACTGCAACGAATCAAGACGTTTACCAGACGAATAAAACGAAAGTCGTGAGCTAGTACTGGTGTCGGTATGAATACACTGCGTCAACTCCAAGCTGCACGCCGTCGAGTAATTCCGTTGGTGCGTTGTACTCAAACAATGACCTCCAACGATGACCCAAGATAAGGCAGATTCGGATGAACTTTCAGTCAGGCACCCTGTACACTCCGTGCAACTAAAGTACAACCTCATGCGATATCTGGTTAGCGTATTTTTGCGAATGTATTCCATTGAGATCTGGTATCGCTTCGGTATTGCTGATCCCGAACGGGCGCGAACAGAACGGGTTTCGTAGTCAACCAAGTTTCGAGTTGACGCTCGGCACTCGCGTGCAACTTGAGTCGCTCAAGTTTCCGTTCAATCTAAAACTTTTGAAACGCTTACGTGGCTACTTCCAATAGACAAGTTGGCTTGGTCAAGAGGTTCTATACCACGAAACTGGGCAGGTGTGAGCACACAACGCGGTCGTTGCTTCGGGGCTCGTCGTCGCGTCTTGACGCTCTCTCGGCTCGGCATGTCGTCCACAGTGTCGACAACCCTGCGCGTAGCCCTCTGCCAGGTGCGTGTCGACGCAGAGAAGCGCAAGGCCCTAGCTAATGCCCAGCGTTGGGTCGAAGAGGCCGTGAAACAGGGTGCCAAACTCGTCGTGCTTCCCGAGTGTTTCAACTGCCCCTATGATACCCGCTGTTTTCCAACATACGCTGAGGAACTATCACCAGTATCAAAGGGCGATCCGAGCACGGATATGAGTGCGAGCGAGACGGCTAGCCTGTTGCAAAAACTTGCTCGCGCTCATGGGATTTATCTGGTGGGGGGCTCGATCCCCGAGCGCTCGCACAGCGACCAACGTATCTATAACACTTCGCTAACCTTTGGCCCGCGTGGAGAACTGCTTGCGCGACATCGCAAAGTCCATTTATTCGATGTTGATGTACCGGGCGGGATTCGCTTTCGCGAGTCTGACGTCCTGAGTGCCGGCGAGAGCCTTACCAGCTTCGCGCTAAAGTTCGGCGACTCTGCGATCGCTCTTCGGATTGGTGTCGGCATCTGTTACGATATCCGTTTTCCCGAGATGGCTGCTGCGATGACCCGTGCACCTCATGACGCCGATATGCTGGTTTACCCCGGCGCATTCAACATGACCACTGGACCAGCACACTGGGAGTTGCTGATCCGCGCACGAGCCCTGGACAACCAGGTATTCGTGTGTGCGTGCTCACCGGCTCGCGACCCCCATGCCTCCTACACCGCCTACGGACACAGCATGATTGCATCACCCTGGGGCGATGTTCTTGCTCGAACGGATGAGCACGAATCGCTGGTCATTGCAGACGTTGACCCTAGTCGTATCATGCATGCACGTAACGCTATCCCCGTGCGGAAACAGCGGAGACCCGAAGTATACACCTCTCAACCGGGATTCTGAACGTTTTTGCGCGTCCTCTCTCCTTCCAATAGATAACGCTCACAAGCACACCATAATCTAGATGACATGGATGATATCACTGCTCGTCCTGGACTTGATCATGAAGAATACGAAATCGCAGTCCCAGCGAACGTCACCTTCGATCGCGGCCAAGCTCTCGTCAAACGTGTTCGCGATCGCGTCCGCGTTGGGTCACGAAAAACGCCACCCGCGCAGCGGCCCGCGCCATGCACCATCCCACAGAAGGCGATCGTCTGTGCCCGCCGATGCGTGACGCCTCCCAGCGTCGCTTCCGTTACGTGTCCGACTGAGCGCGCGGCCAGATGCGTCCTGATTTGGGACAGCGCGGCGACGCATCTTGGCCACGCATCGCCTCGATCCGGTGGCCTGTTTGACGGCGCGTCGGTCGCGCGTCGCATTCGGATGCGTGTCCAGCAGTCGGAGGCCAACAGGCGGTGTGCGTCCCGTACAACCGGCCGGCGGCAGCGGTTGGCGCGTCGTGCGTGTCCCGCTGGACGCGCGCTGCTGTCTCCGCCGGTTACCGTACGCGAACTTGGCGTTGTTATTGGTGCTGCTGCTACTGCTACGCGACTCGTCGATATCGGGTGTGTGCAAGCGCTGTCGCTTCTGTGATAGTTACGGTAACGAGCGCTGTAATCGTCGCGTAAACGTATCAGAGTTGAGTGTTTATCTCGTGGAGCAACATGGCTTGTGGTTGTTCAAATAGTCGGGGAGCGAACGTTTTTCATGCGCTCTTCCTGCTTCTTCTTAGCGGCCTGGGGCTAGCACTGGTTGGCCTGGGCATCTGGGCGACAGTCAAGCACAAGGGTCTGAACCTTGACTTTCAAGGATGGTATCATGCGGTGACACGTACGGGTGTGGCGGCGATCGTCGTCGGCGGTGTCACCTTCCTGATCTGTTTGCTTGGGTTCACGCTGCTGTGTCGGACAGGCAAGTGCTCAGGTACATTTTTCCGGATTATCTACGCGTTGGCAATGGTCATACTGGCGGCGGTTTTGATATTTGTCGGCATATTTTCAATATTTCTGGCACTTGGGCCCAACGGTCCAAGCTGGGTACAGAGCGAGTTTCACGACGCCTGGTTGAGTACCGTGAAAAATCAGCCATCTGTCGCGTGTGGTATCGAAACGCAATACAAGTGCACAGGATTTTACAGCAACTACGAACTTGTACGACTTCTCCACAGGAGTGTCCAACGGGATGCTCGAGCCAGAGCCAGTCCAAAACGGGATGCTACCAGGCGATCATGAATGACTATCGTCAATGGGCGATTCCGGTCGCCGTCATCAGTCTCGTGGCCGGCGTGCTGGCCCTCTTTGATTTGGGTCTCTTGTGCTGCATCGGGCCTGTGGACGATGGCAACTACTATTATAAGCGCAGTGATTACTATAGCCGTCGAGCTCGCGTGTAGAGCGTCCTACTCGAGACGTTGCTGCCGACACTATTCATGGTTGTCAGGGACGCCATGCCGGCAACACGAAAAGCGTTGCTGCCAGGAGTCGCGATAAAAACAGAGGCGCTTGGGAATTCTAGTAGTGTCGCGAGAGTCGCAGAACGTCATGCCATTCGCGAAGGTACCATTGGAAAAAAGCCGGCTAGCGGATCGCTCGTTCGAAATGGCTTGGGCGAGCGTCAACATAGCATCTTTTTTCGAGAACGATAAGAACGCGAGATCACCGCTACAGTCCCATGTCCAGCAGCGGAGATGCGTCATTTGCGATCACAAAAGATCTGACCTCAAGGGGGAACGATCGAACTCGTAAAACTTTACCTAAAACTGATCGATGTTTGATGCCGTTCGTTTGAGATACGCTCGCAGGAGCCTTGAGCACTCGTGATGCCGCTTGAGAATGAATTGACGCGATTTCAATCGATAAAGCGCTCGCTTCATCTCGTCCTGGTGGCTGAACTAGGCCGCGAAGCAACGCACATGTGAACTGCATATGTTATTTTGGCCCGCTTATTGCCGATCATCAAGCAGACATCAACAACGTTGCTTCGAAGTATCCGGGTACCTCCGTTGACGCGAAGCCTTGACGCGCGAGCCATCGCAGTCGTTGGAAAACATCGTCATCCACAGGACACCTGAGCAAACCAGAAAACTTCTCTGTCATTTGTCAGCTACTACAGGAAGCGACTCGAAAGCGTATTGCCAAACGAAAGACCTCACGAAATCTCTAGGATAGGTTGGTCTGGCACTCGGAGGCATGCTCATCGCGTCATTGCTTTCGCTAAGCCTCCGCTTCACCCTCAAGCATGCGTATTTCTCGCTCAGACAGGCCTAACAAGTACAGCGCCATATCGATACGGGGAGCGTTGATACAGGCATCTGCTGCGTTCTGAACAAGTTTCTTCGCGTTGAACGCGATCCCCAAGGAAGCGCGACGGATCATAGCGAGGTCGTTGGCACCGTCACCCACAGCCATGCTGAAAGGCAACTTGCCGATCGGTACATGATCCATGAGATCGAGCCGCTTCCACTCCGTCTCCAAGGTCTGTAGCTTTACGGAGCCATCAACAATCGTGCCGGTCACTCTGCCAGTAACCTTTCCGGTTTGGGCATCGACCTCGAGCTCATTCGCCACGACCATGTCAGCTTGAAGTTGTTCCCGAATGGAATCCGCAAGCACGCGGAAACCCCCAGAAGCAATCACAACCTTGGTGCCGAGCTTCCTCAAGACTCGGATGAGACGCAACGCACCGGGGGTTAGTTGTATGCGGGCACGTACGGCGTTCATCACTGGCAAGGCCTCGAGACCAGCCAGCAGCGCCACTCGTTTCGCGGAAGGCTGTACCGAAATCCATCTCACCTCGCATCGCCTGTTCCGTTATTCGAGCAACTTGAGCTTGCGCTCCAGCAAAAGCAGCGAGCTCGTCAATCGACTCGTTCTGAATCAAGGTCGAGTCCAAATCGAATATTGCCAATCGTTTGTAGCGACGGTCCGGACCCTCACGCTGGAAAGCTACGGTCACTTGGGTGCTTGCGAGCCCGGCATCTCGCCACTGCGCTCGACAGCGCTGCAGGAGATCGTCCCAGGAAGTGGCTCGGTCCCAGGTTGCTACGCAGAGGCCCAGCTCAAATGCTGTTGGTGAAAGCAATCGCATCCGATGCACGACAATATCCAGAGATGATGAAAGCAGATCCAGGGCATCACAGAGCACTTTCGCGACCGTGGTCGTCTCCAAACTCACTTGACTTGTCTGTTTACCCATATCCGAGTTTGAGGGCGTGCTCGCGAGCAGCGTTATCACCCATTCGTCACAGGTATGGCGCTCAACGGACCGCGGCTGCGAAGCCGGGTTATGCTCGGCTCGTTCGTGAGCACTGGTGACGCACGCTCGCAAGTGCCTCCAAAACACTGCATTGTCGGAGAGCGTTCTCGATTCTTCAACAATCGCCGCCTGAACCAAACTTGTACGCCAAGCGTCGACAAGCTGTGCAACGCACGCACCCAGCGAGCGTCCAAGGCTCTGAACTCGTCTTCGTCCACTGTTCCAGCGGCTTATTTTGAAACTGTGTCGACACTCTTGGCGAAAGGCTTCTCGCCAGCACACCAGCGCTTTCCTTAACTGCCCCTGGTAGCTTCGATCTAGCCATCCTGCAGAGCAAAACATGAAAATCACACGTTTCGTCTGGAAGAAGGGGTGCACCTTGGCAGCGATGCATCGCCCTGGAGACGTTGCCACCGGACTTGCGCCGCTGCCTGTCAATGTTCTGGCTGTACAGGACGACTGGTGGTTGCAGCACAGATAGTTTGCGTTCAGCAACCGCGTTCATGGCTTTGACGCTCACCAACACTTCATCACAAGTTGCCAGTAAAAGTGTTCTTTGGATGAATTCTACCGAATACCCAGCGTTATTCGCTGCGGAGCCATCACGAGGTCCGCGGTGTCGACCGCTACCGCCGCTGCTCACCGCGCTGGAGCCTGGAACCTGGGCTCACGACACCATATCTCGTCGCATTCGAGAAGAAATTCTCACGCGCATCTTTCGAGAGAACACATTTTTCTCCAGCGAGGCAGTGAATCGGTTGCAGCAACTGGAAGCGGAGCTCGCTGCACCGACGGAACACTGCCTGCGTCGACTGGAGGAGCCAGCCGCTGGTGAGGGTGTCCCACCAGATCTTCTCCTTTGGAATGAGCGAATTCTGCCCCCGTTTCTGGCCTGCAACTGGCTCTCGAGCCCGTGGTGTGTAGCCGAATTCTATTTTTACCGTCGCGTGATGGAGGCAGTGGGGTACTTTGAGACGAAACTGGACCCTTTCCGTCACCAAAAGGAGCTTGGGGTAAGCGCCCATATCGAGACCATGAGCCGTTGGGCGACCCGTGTGCTGCCTCTTCTCGAGTCGCCGCTGAGGAAGAAGCGTTCCGGAACGAAGACACTGGTTGTTGCACTTTGTTCGTATCGCGATGAATGGAAATCGCATGGACCTGTCGTTGTGGCCGGTCGGAGGCGAGTCGGCCCAGACAGACACTGAAACAGGCGTGCATGTACTCGCTGACGATAGTGAACAACTATGGGCATATGTCAGTGCTCGCATGCCATTGAATCAAGTTGGAATCATTGTTGACAATGCCGGTCTAGAGCTGTTCTCCGATCTCCTCTTAGCGGACCATCTCGTTCACAGCGGACTTGCTCAATCGGTGATGTTTCACACCAAAGGTCATCCAACGTTTGTATCGGATGCCACTGCAGCGGACTTGCATTGGATGATAGATTATCTGGACAAACTGCCGACAAATACACCCTTGCAGCGTCTGGCGAGACGATGGAAGCGTTACCTCCTCGACAGGCGTTGGCAGTGTCGTGACGATCTGTTCTGGGCCCAGCCTCAAGCGTTCTGGGAGATGGACGCTCCGTTGTGGAAATGCATCCAAAACCAACAGCTTGTCTTTGTCAAAGGCGATGCGAATTATCGGCGACTATTGGGTGATCGTGCCTGGCCACTGAACACACCGTTCTCGGACGTGGTCGCCTACTGGCCAACTGCTATCTGTGCACTACGCGCTTTAAAGGCGGAGCTTGGTTGCGGGATCCCAGAGGCCGCTTCTCAGTATGCGGCAGGCAGAGACCCCAAGTGGATGGTGAATGGTCGCTGGGCAGTGCTGCAGTTCTTCGCGCAGTGCGAGTCCCTAAACAAAAGCGTTTCGCAGAAAACGGATCCAGAGCGCGTGTTGGAAATCGTCCATCAGGATGGAGTTTTGTGTTCGGGTTTCGTTTAGGATTCACTCGATAAGGCTGTTTGCGAAAACGTTTTGGACAGAGGCGTTTCTCCGAACGCGGCGAAAAGCCCGCACGATGATCCTTCAACTGCATCTTCGAATCGAAGATGATGACAGAGAACGAAGCAGTCAAGACATCTCTCGCGAACTCCGCGTAACTCACTCTCCCAAATCGCTATCGATAGCGATTTTCGACATTTTGTTTCTGTCTTGAACGATAAGCGGAGCGGTCCAGGAGGATTTGTTCGCGAAAAGCGCTGCGGTAGTGACGCTCTTCGCCAAGATTGTCGCAGAGCACGATGCTGCGCTGTTTTACACATTCAAAAACCGTTCCTCTGAGCCAGTAGTACACTCGCCATCTGTCGGACGACGCCATGAACCATCTTTTGTTCGCTATGTTTTTCCACCGCGGCGTGTTGCCGTGTCCGTTGCACGGCCCTTTCCCAGTCTGGAATCACTACTTTGCTCGCATCCGCTTGTGCTAGTCCAGGGAATTCACATTCTTCTGCAGCGAGGCCCGGTATGTCTCCATTGAGCGATGCACAGACGCGCGTGCTTGAGCTGCCTGGAGGCTGCTGCGCGGCATGCGACCTTCGCGACCATGCTTCGAGTAGTCGAATGTAAACATGCGCCGTGCTGCGAAGAGCTTATGGATTGGGGTCTTGTCGCCAGTGACTAATGCTTCGCACAACGATCTTAATAACGTCCAAAGGTGCGTACCAGACGATGCTCCAGACCCAGACGACTCCAGCCCAGCCCCAAGCCAGTTCCCTGAATCTGAGTGAAACCCCAGTTCGCGTAGACGCAGATAAATGTAGCGACAAGTTGGGCAACGACGAAGGCGCTCATGAGCAGGATACCAGGACGATCCATAAAGAAGAACCAGTGCGCCCGGGTGACGAAAATCAGCGCTTGGCCGATGATACTAGCCTGTAGGTAGATGATAGAATGCAGCTGAAGTAGTTTGGATCTCGAGGGTTCAGCCACGGCATCCCTAGTTTGAACGTATCATGCCAGAACTGTGTCTTAAAGAGGGTCACGTAGAAGATCACCGTGCTCGCCGTCAGGTAGCATACCCAATGACGAGGCCACAATAAAGACCTCCTTCAGATCCCATCGCTGCGGCAGTGGACTCGGTTTCACTCGATCCTTGCTAATTGTCATGATTGTGCCGTCATTCAGATACGCAAGAATCAGCACCAGAAAAGGTGGCATATTGAAGCGGAACGCCCAGACCAGAATCGAAAAAGTCACCACAATACGGACAGTTACCGAGCACTGCAGTACATGGAATAGTTCTTCATGCGCTGGAAAATCTGACGGCTCATGACCATTGCATGAATGATGACGCTCAGACCTGGTTCTGTTAAAACAATGTCCGAGGCTCCACGGGCTGCGTCGGTGGCGCCAGCCACCGCAATGCCCACAGATGCTCTCTTCAGCGCGGGCGCATCGTTCACACCGTCACCCGTCATGCCGACCATATGGCCACGCCGTTGAAGCACCTCCACAATGCGATATTTGTGCTCCGGAAAGACGCCAGCGAAACCATCCGCACTTTCCACCAACTCACCAACACTGCCACCGTACTCGATGGAGGCCCGCTGGTCGCTCAAATTCAGCACATCCGTGTTGAAGATATTCGTGCCCATTCCAAGACGACGAGCAGGTTTCCTTGGCGATCGCCAGCTGGTCACCGGTGATCATCTTCACTTCGACACCCATGGCGATGGCTTGCTCGATCGTCTCCTTTGTGTCGTGACGTGGCGGGTCGAAAATAGGCATCAAGCCGACCATAGACCAGGGACCGGGTTCGCCGTGCGCCTCTCCGGACGGAACCTCCGCGACTGCAATGCCCAGCGCACGGAAGCCGCGTTTCGCGAAATCTTCAATCTGTTCATGAACCTGTTTTTCGATTTCATTCTTGTTGTGGGCCATGCCAAGGATGATCTGGGGTGCCCCTTTGGTTGCTTTGTAGACTTTGCCATCTTTGTTGTCGCGGTAGGTGATTTCTGTGCGCTTATCGACCGGGTTGAACGGATGAAAATCCAGCTCTTCAATGCCTTCGCGGGCCATCTTGGGATCTGGTAGGGAGTTGACCACCGCAAAGTCGATGGCATCTTGGTTCTCTGTGCGAGACGCACGAGCAGCAAAGATCATGCACTGGTCGACGGTGTAGCCGCCCATAGTAAAGAAGCTTTCTTGGTCAATCGAAAGTTTGTTGAGGGTCAGCGTACCAGTCTTATCCGAGCAGAGGATGGTCATGCCTGCGAGTTCTTCGACGGCAGTCATGCGGGTGACGATCGCTTTTTGTTCGGCAAGTTCGTGCGCACCGATAGCCTAGTGTGACCGAGAGCACAACAGGCATGGCGATGGGGACACCACCGATCAAGAGCACCAAGATGTTGTTGATTCCATGACGATAGTTCTCCAAATGTATTGGCCACTGCGTTACAATCAAGAGCAGAACAAAGGTGCCGATCCAGGCCTATGCAGTAGAGGCCGATCGCAGAGACGATCGCCTGCAAATGTGAAGTGCTCTCAGTCTGATTCACCAGGTGAGCAGCTTTGCCAAAGAATGTGTTCATGCCGGTGGCAATCACAAGCGCTAGGAACTCTCCCTGCTTTCACCACGGATCCTGAATAGATCACTATCACCTTTTTCTTTCCAACAGGAAGCGACTCACCAGTGAGCGCTGCTTGGTCAATCTTGATATCCTTGCCGTTCATGATCCGCGCATCAGCAGGGATCACATCGCCCAGTTTCAACGCAACAATATCACCGATGACGAGATCTTTCGCATCGATATCGAGCCATTCACCACCCCTTTGCACCTTGGCCCGGGGCGCCAGTGCATCCATAAGTGCTTTCACGGCATTGCCGGCATTGCGTTCCTCAATGAAACCGATCGTGGCAGTTGATCAAAAGCAGCAAGAGAATGCCAAGAAAATCCTCCCAATCAGGAGTTTTCCCACCAGGGATTGTCAAAAAGATGGCAACCAAAGCAGCTGCTTCCATCACCCAACTCAGAGGATTCCACATAAACGTCAAGAACTCCAGAATCGGGTTAACCTTCTTCTCGGGCAGCGCATTCGGACCAAACTTTGCTAAACGACGCGCTGCAACATCCGGCTTCAACCCCTCGGGTGACGTCTTCAAACACGCCATCACATAGTCCATGTCATCCTTCTCAAGGTCTACTGTTTCCAGCATGCTCATCGACAACGAACGCTTATCCAAGTCGGCGGGTAACGGTTTAGACTCCGCCCCCAAATTAGATGAACCGTTCGTGCCGTCCACCTCATTCCCTCCATTCACCTGCGAGTTTCCAGACTCGACGTCCGCCATGGTGATTTGCTGTTCGGCAGCTCGTTTCCGTGCCTTGCTAAGATCGAAAGAAGCGACGCGTACGTCTCGAGTTTACCGCGAAACGTTCCAGCGCTGCCCAAGTACAGCTATCGTTGTACGTTCAAACGTCGTCCCAGTGCCGCAGAAAAAGCCTCCAACACAAAACTAGCTCGTGCGCTGACACGGATAGCGATGAAAGCGCACTCGCAGACACTGGCCAAAGAAAGACGGTTTTGTCAACTGACAAGTCCAACCGTGCACGTACAAAGGTTGCGGCAGCAAATGCGTGTTTATGCGATCGCGACGCCCCACGAGCGGCGGTGAGACGGCCCGTGATGCGATCGCGACGCCCCACGAGCGGCGGTGAGACGGCCCGTGATGCGATCGCGACGCCCCACGAGCGGCGGTGAGACGGCCCGTCACGCGATCGCGTTCTTGCGTCGCCCGGTCGAGACACGACGCGCCGTCGAGCTTTCCGCAACGCACGTCGCCGGCGGAGATGATCATCGCTTAGGCGCGACGGGATCCGCTGCGTCCCCCTCGTCGAGGATCCGTTTTTGATGGCGCTAGGCGTGGCCAGTTGCGATCGGCGTCTCGAGCCGTTGAACGGGTGGCACGGCGGCGGATTGTCAGGCTCCGGCGGGTTACCCAACGGATGGCTGGCAATGAACGCTTTGATCCTTCCGATCCGTGCAGGAGAACCGCGTGTAGAGACGTTATCAATCCGACGGCCTGTGGATCCAAAGGGACATATTGGACGCGATGGCATATTAGTGGGAACAGATATGGATGCTCTGTACGCACGACGGTCTGTGGACCAATAGGAATATACGTTGAACGCGATTGCATATCAATGGGAAAAGTTCTAGGTACAGCACATAACACGACGGCGTTTAGATCAAAGGCGACACGCTTCGCGGCAGGTTTCCGGTATCGTAACTCAAGCGGGCTCGAGTTTCAGTGACTAGATCGAGACGACAACCACGAAGCATCCACAATTTCCTCAATAGGAGGTGCAGATTGCAGAGGTGTGACGGTTCGAATGTTCACCGATTGTTGCTCTGTCTGCTCAAGATATCTTGTTGTCTTTGCAAACACTTGTCGTGATATGAATCTACCCGAGTAGTTGCTCTGTTCATCAAGCGTTTGTTCCTGCCGTGAGAAAAGTCGCATTCATGTCGAATCATTTGGACAGACCGAGAGGGTAGATGCTCTCGATTATATATAGGTTACGCTTGATCTACAATATGTTCATGACGTGCACGCTTTAGGACGTTTTATAGACTATAGAAATACCTCCCGCGTTCCTATCACCGATACCGTTATCGCCAAAGACCATACTTTCCGAGACGAAAGCAGACCCTTCGAAAAGCGGCGCCTATCTGAACGATATGCAAGCGCTTTTCGCGATGAGGTCTTCTAGCATATTCTCAGAAACGACCTTCGTGGCGCTCAACAAGAGCACTAGTTAAAGAACCAATCAGCACCCGTTCAAGTCCAAACGAGTCCCAAGAGCTATTGGTGAGGCTTTACCTCTCCGAGGCCGACAGGCGACGCCGTTGGTCGCACACGCGGCCTTACTAGTTCCCGCAGTCTTCGGTACACTCGAGCGCTGCCCCAAAGACCAAGACCCAAGGCAGTCACAGGCAAAAGCGGACTCGCGCTCGACAAGCTCTCGCGCGTCTTCCGCACTAGTCTCGCAATTGACTGCGAGAAAGCATCGTCCAAGGATGACAACGTGCGCTCGGGGTGGAGAACGGTCGCCTGTACAAATGGTTTCTCCCTCCACTCTGTAACAAACAGACGCGTCCGTCGAATGATCCGTCTCAGTGTCGAAGAAGATGCATCACTGGCCTCTTCAGTGGAAGCGCCCTTGTCAGACATGGCCCAGCGCTGGTGGATGCTCGCAGCACTGTTCAGGCGCAAGCGCTCACGTTACAAACGCGAACGAATACCCTCGGATTGGACTGCAGCCAGCGCTGGCCGAAATGAACCACTTTGACCGATGATAGGCATCGACCGGAGAACGAGGCAGTACCGTCTCGATGCGAGCGATGAAGGCAGCTCCGATTGGACTGCAGCCAGCGCTGGCCGAAATAAACCACTTTGACTGATGATCGGTATAGATCCGACACGTGTCGGCGTGAAAAAAAGGATCCAGGCCGCGCTGGCTCGGAGCAGGGCTCGAAGCCGCAACCGGACCCGAATCCATGCGCGCGTCCCGCCTTGCGACCGGTTTTTGCGCATACGTGTCCCAGACTGAACGCGCGCTCTCCACGAAGCATGCGACCTTACGTTCTTCAGTTCCAGCGTCCATGCACTCGTTCTCAAATAGGGAGTGCAAGTCAAGATGTGATGGAGTGCGGTACGTTCGTCGGCGTTTTCATTTGATTTTCAGAGTTGTTTGGGTTTTGTTGAGTGTAGCGGTTTTGGTACAAGTCTGCGTGTATGAGTTGGCGCTCCACGCCCGAGATAGTCTGCGCTCGGACTTTGTCGTGCTGGATCTCGAAAAAGATCTGCTCTTCCGAACGAGGCCATCAATCGCTGGGCGGCAGGAAATAACAGACTTGTCCTACTTGCGTGTTCGCAGTGCAGTTCTGAAAGTCGGCTTTAATCACAGTACCGTTTTTGTGCTTTGTACCTCGTTGGAGGCCTGCCGAAGCACTGTTCAGGACGACGGTGAGATACTTTTCTTCAACGAAAAAACGAAACTGCATGTACGTGCGGCGTATCGTTCTGCATCGATTACGGTTCGCTTTGTTTTGAACCCGGTCGAAAAGGGCGCCATTCATGATGAGTGTCGACAATCCGATGGTGGCTGGGAGCCCGCAACAACCATCTATCAGCCGCTGACCCCATTCGTAATGAAGAACCTTGCTCATTGGACCTTCGATCTCGTTTATCCACTTTATGCAACCATGCGCATGCTTGAAAAAGGTCCTCTGGGCCGACTTGTTCGTCTGCTGCATCCACCACGAATCGTCTTTGACACAACGAGCCTGCAGCGTCCGAACCGAAGCGAACTTGGGCTGCCGACTGACGCCCGCCGTCTACTGCGGCGCCTCGGTCGTCTTAGTACACGGATGACATCGAGGGTAGAGTTTCGCTCTCTGGGTCGAATCCTCTGGAACGACGCTTTGTTTTCGTGACTTGGTCCTTGGCGCTCGGGAGCAGAATTTAAGAAGATCGAATTGGAACTATATGGAGCCGCCCGAGCGAATGCGCTTGCAACGGCAGAAGCTTTTGAACGACTTTCGGATGCATATGCAACGCTATGCTCAGCAGCGGTGTTCGCCACGGAGAATCGCGGATGAAGCCGTGGCGGCCCGACAGCACCCGCTCTTATCAGACGGCCTGCCTTGGCAACAGCAAAAGGGACTCACATTGATCCTTGGGCGAAACTCAGTTCGTAGACGGTTGCGAAACGTTACTGCACTGGTACATGGCCTGCCGAACGCTCATTATCTTGACGCGTTTGGCAGTCTGCCTTGGTGCTTGCAGTACGCCTATATTCGCGAGACACGACGGCTCGTGGCGATGCACGGTGCCGAATGGTCGCACCTATTCCTGATCAGGAAACCATCACGTTTGCGCAGCGTGGAGCTCTTCCCGCCATGCGCCAAGCCACTAACTTTCTACGCTGCGGTAGCGAGGCATTTAGGTGTACGGAATCATACCACTGATGCAGACGAGCGCAGTGGACCCAAATGGAATTCGACGAACGCTATCCCCAACAACGCCGGTGCACGTCCGCGATGCGCAACCGAAGCGCTGGGGTCGTGACACTGCCCGAGCGCTGCTGTCTCGACGCGAATATCGCCCTTTCCTTGCATGACCAGCGACGCATTCTTGGCCTGCTCGCCGCAGAGGGCACTCGGTCCTAGAGTATCGCGCTGCATCCGCAGACGTTCACGATGCCTCGGATAATCATGACCCGCTGCCCATCTCGCATTGTAAACTCATCCGTCCTCATAAGGAAGTTGTGAGAGCGCCTCATCAGGGGAACAAGACCCGCGACGCCATCCGATGCCGCCCCTCGAGCATGCCTGCATGAATAATCTGCTGTGCTCATGCCGCGTGCCTCTCCATGCACCACTTCCGATGCACGCTGACGCCATGACTAGCTGGCACTACCTGCTGCCACAGCCCAACCTGGTCTCGACAACCTCTCCACGAACGAGACAGGTACTCATCGCAGCCCTCTGGCCAGTTCTCGATTCAGGTCTCTGTTGCAAGCCTCGATCATCTCTTGTCCTTGCATTCCAGAAACAACCATTCATCATCTGCCTTTATCGATTGAATTTCCACTAACTTGGAATGTCCCACAACTCGATACAAACCATTCTTTGCACGTTTACAAGGCGCAACGGAACGAACATGCCGCGTCGCATTTCAGGGGTCAACACAGCGCTGCATGCGCGCGGATTCAAGCAGACCCGTGCGTGTCATCGTCGAATGCCCGCCGCCGTCGTCGCCGAAACCGGCTTGCGTGTCCGGCCCCGTGGCCGAGGCGTCGCTGGTGCGCCAGCCTGAATAGGAACGAGGGATGCTGTCTGCGCTCGAAAATTTCTCCTCTAACAGAAGACTGTTTTCGTTTGCGGGCCTAATGAGATTGTTCCCTCGTTGATACGCCTTTTTGGTTTCCCACTCTTTATGAATGCCAGAATGAGGGCTTTTCTGAGACGAATAGAGCGATCTAGTGGTTGTTCATGGCTGCGCTTGCTGCTTGGCGCTCTCCTTTTCGGTTGGGTGTTCGCTGTGCTACACCACTTGGGCGCGCTGCCATCGACGCTGACTGCTTCACCACTAAAGTCTTCGAAAAGTACTCCAAAGATATTTTTGAGCGTTCCCTCGTGGATGTGGAGTCGGTCTTCGTTGAAGAACGTCAGTGCACGCGGACTTGTACAAAAACAACCGTTTCTTCGGTTATCGAACGGCATTCTCACGAAGAATGGTGTGCTTGCGCCGGTAGTCTTTCCATCAGACGATTTGACCCGCAACTATTCGGTCAACGTCATGTCGTCTTATTATAGTGCGACGCAAAACGTCCAAATGCTTGCTGACGTGGATTTTTACGCAGACCCCGATCCGCTGAATGCACTGCCGCTTCAGTTGTGCGAACGATTCGAAGCTCGGCCGGCAGTGTTGACTCGACCAACCCATTTCGGTCTTCGCAACCTGGCCCACACGACATTCGATTACCTGTATCCACTTTTCGCGACCATAATCACGTTGGAGAAAGTGAACCTGGTGCGCCATATAGAAGGAGACCCAACCCTCTATCCGCTGCCGTTCGTCGTCATCTTCGATCTCAGCGATTTGGCGCAGAGCGGCTTTCCCGCAAATGGAGGGCGTGAACGGCTCCTTCGCGTCGTTCGTATGATCCGCCCTCTCGTTGAAGATGTGTATTTTATCGGACCGGAGATAGACTTACCGTATCCGCGCACAAATGTCGACGGCTGGTGTTTTCGTGATATCACCATCGGCGCCCGCGAGCAACCCATCCGCAACTGGGACTGGACCTACAACCCTAACTCGAAAGCCTGGGTCGGATTAACTCCCCATGAGCGAGATGCGGCGAACGCGCTGCGACCGTGGCTTCTTGAGGCCTTTCGTCGAGCCACCCGTACATTTTTTCAACAAGAGTGCACGCCGGAACACCAACAGCTCGCCGTACAGCGACCATACCGAGACGCCCTCGTCATGGGCCGCAGCTCGCTTCGACGCCGTCTCTTGAACGCTGATTATCTGGCCCAGCGCCTGGACGCGGATTACATCCCTGACTTTGGAGCGCTCTCTTGGTGCGACCAATATGTCGCGGTGCATCGGCGTCGTACGCTCATCGCGATGCATGGAGCAGAGTGGTCCCATCTGCTTTCTCTTGATGCACCGCGTGGTATGGTTAACATTGAGCTTTTCCCGCCTTTTGCGCGCAAACCAAATATGTATGCGGCCGTTGCCCTCATGCTAGGTGCGTCGCGTCACGCGCTGGCCCAGGTCCGGCACCTGAATGGGTCCTCTTTTGATCCGAGCTATGCGGAACACGAGCATTGCGTGAGGATGCTGGAACAGCAGAATGCCGTCACAACCGAGTGCTTATTCCAAGCGAATCTCAAGCTCCAGGAAGAGGAGATAGAGCAGCTACGTACCTGGCTCAGCCAACAGATCCAGTAGCGGGAGAACCACCCACCAGCACCCGCCTAAAACGTTCTCGAACTCGACGTTCCCGCGCTGGTCTCCAGACCAGGTTCTTGCACCTGTATCCTTTTCGATACGTTCGCGTTTCTTCAACACGATCATGTGTACCAGATATTTGCAGGCACAAAGGATCACGACGACTCGTTGCGATGATCGAAAACGAGCCTTGAAAGCCCGGAGATATGGAGCGAAAACGTCTATCTTGAACCTCAAAGAACTGGAAGATCCATTTTGAATCATTTTGTCCCAAATAAACGCGTCCATCGAAACGATCACGCATCGCCTGTCTCGGTGGCGCGCGCGGCTGCGTGTCCGTGCCGGCCCGTCCGGATGCGTGTGCGCGTTCCCCGTCGACAACGACGCATTACGGTTGTTGTTGTTGTTGTTATCGTTGTTGTTGCGGGCACACGTGCGTTCATAACGGTGACGTTTATGCTGTGTCTCTGAGTCTTGATACCTCTTGTGTACCGGAGATAGTTCAGGGGTCTTTCGGGATTGTGGAACAAGCACGTTGGTTGGAGAACAGTGCCGTGTTCGTTGGCGACCTAAATGGCCCTGACCCTTCGGGTGACTGGCTGTCCTGGACAGGAGCACGCAAAGACGAACCGAGTCTTTCTGCACCCTCAAGACTGGTCACAACTTCACCAGGCAGTTTTCGTAACGCTGGGAACGGAGTGGGTCTATGCTGCAAGCGCCGATGGCGCCATAGAGCGGGGCACGATTGGTCTGAACGCGGTTCAACGGCGGGAGCTGCAGCTCGCCCTCGGCGACGCCATACCAGTGAGGTCGTATGTGCGCGCACGGGATGTGCACGATGCTATCTCAGCGACGTTCGAGGTCGATACGGTCGTGAAAAGGCGCTCAGCTGGCGCACCTGAGCTCTCGGCCGACGAGCTCGAGGCGCTGGCACGCAAGCGCTTGGTGCCGTTTGTGGTGAGTGTGGGCCAGTCGCTTGTACTCGACCACTACGGCACCCTGTTGGTTCTCGTGGCAGCTCGTCTGGACGCGATGGTTTCTGCACCAGACGGTGGACGTCCGACACCGGTTTCGCCGCTCATGGCCGAGTTGGGACCACAGACCAGCTTTCTGTTCGTTCGCGCAAGAGATGCGAATCTGCGCATTCGAGGCAGCGAGAATCGCCCCCGAGAACTTTTTCGGGCCGACTTTAATTTTGAACGAATGGGCATCGGCGGTTTGGACAAGGAGTTTTCGGACATCTTTCGCCGAGCCTTTGCGTCTCGGGTCTTTCCTCCGGCAGTGATTCAAAAACTAGGCATTAGCCATGTGCGAGGAATGCTGTTGTACGGGCCACCTGGAACGGGCAAAACGCTTATTGCTCGACAGATAGGCAAAATGTTGAACGGAAAAGAACCGAAAGTTGTGAATGGACCAGAGATCCTCAACAAGTACGTTGGACAAAGCGAAGAGAACATTCGCAATCTCTTCAAAGAGGCTGAGGCCGACTACATGGCCCACGGCGACCAGAGTGACCTGCACATTCTCATTTTCGATGAGATTGATGCAATCTGCAAACAGCGTGGCAGCCATCGAGACGGCACCGGCGTCCACGATACAGTCGTGAACCAGCTTTTGAGCAAAATCGATGGGGTGAACGCCCTGAACAACATCCTCATCATCGGTATGACGAACCGTAAGGACCTGATTGACGAGGCGCTGTTGCGTCCTGGTCGACTCGAGGTTCACATCGAAATCGGTCTGCCCGATGAACAAGGCCGTCTGCAGATTCTGCGTATCCACACATCCAAAATGCGACAGAACAAAATGCTTCTGGATGATGTCTTGCTGGAGGAGCTTGCCGCAAAAACAAGGAACTATTCGGGGGCAGAGCTTGAGGGACTCTGTCGCTCCGCCGCCGCATATGCACTGTACCGTCACATCGATCGCAACCAGATCACCAAACCCGTCGACCCGGATGCAGTCTACGTGGGTATGGATGACTTTCGACGCGCGCTCGAGGAAGTGCAACCCGCATTCGGTGTGAGTATGGACGAGCTCCAACGATGCCTGGTCGGCGGTTTCATCGACTATGGCGAGCGACTTGAGCGACTCGTCGAGAGTGGACGTCTGTTCAGAGAACAAGTCCGTACTTCAGAACGCTCGCCACTCATGACGCTCCTCATTGAGGGCGCGCCAGGTTCTGGCAAGACCGCCTTGGCAGCCAAATTAGCGATGGAGTCTGATTTCCCCTTTATTCGTCTCATCTCGCCGGAGCAGTATGTCGGGTTCAGTGAACCAGCCAAAGTTGCAGCGATTGCGCGGACCTTTGAAGATGCCTATCGTTCAGCGCTCAGCATCATTGTCCTTGACAACATTGAGCGTCTGTTGGAGTATGCACCGATTGGGCCACGCTTCAGCAACGTGGTTGTGCAGACGCTACTCGTGCTCGTGAAACGAGTCCCGCCAGCCAACCGCCGATTGTTCATTGTTGCCACGACCAGCAACAGCGAGGTGCTCGACGTCCTCGAGCTTCGATCCGCCTTCCAAGCCAGTCTTCAGACCAGTTGGCTCTTGCCGGAGGAAATCGCTCGAGTAGTACGTGGCTCCGGTTTCGGTTTCGTCTCCGAGAAAGAGCGCAACAAGGCAATTGAAGCGCTCTCCGGCAAACATCTCGGAGTCAAAAAGGCGCTCATGTTGCTGGAGATGGCGCGGGATAACTCCATCGCTGGCAAAGAGACCGGTGAACCCGAGGAGAACCTCGTGCGGCTGGACCGATTGCTTCAGGTTCTTGCCGACGTGACCTAGGCCTTGACCATACCCGGACGATCGTCGCGTCGGTTGTGTGGTCAGTCCCTGGATCCTAGGAAATGAACGGCATCTTCGACTGCCTATCGAGTGCTTTCAGTACCGAAACCTTTCCTGTTGTTGTAAAGTATGTTCTGTGGACGAGTGTTCAATCGATCAACGAAATGGACGACTTGATTGATGCGTTGACGATGATCATCGCGGGGGAGTCTAACCTGAACGCTAACCAAGGCACGAATCAGCATCGGCGTGATCCGCTCGTCACCGCTTCTGGCGAGTTGAATCACGAGTTCTAAACGGCATGCGTTTAGGCTCGTTCGATACGATTCTGCAAGTCTGTGGCAGGCATTCGCGCTCCGTCGTTCAAGCGCGGATACGGAGCTCAGGCAAGCCGCGTCACCTTTTTTTCAGCGAACGTGCAAGGCGTCGACCGCGAACGCTTCCTCTATGATTCGTTCTCGGTGGCGCCCCAAAGTCTCTCGTCGGTTGCGTGTCCTTGGATGCAGACTACATGCAGGGATTCGTCGAGAACGAGGCACAACAAGCGTCCACGTACACGCGAATGGCGGTTGCGCTACATCGCGTCAGAATCAACTGACGTTCCTGTTTTCGAATCACCACCTTTCGATGGCTATTCCCGATTCAAAGACGCCAAATACTGGTGGAGAACGGCCTCATTATCGTATAAAGGAGCTAGATATAACCGAGCTCGTGTTCCACGGGTCCTCGACCGGAGCAACGCTGCTGGTCGGAGGGGCATACGCAGAGGGCAGGGCGGTCATGTCAGCAAGCGCGGCCGTGAACAACGACCTCGTGCCGCCTGGTCGCGATGGTGACGACCAGGACGCGCTCCGTGAAGTCGAGGCCCTAAAACTGCTTCGAGGAGGCGGAAACACGCTCCAGAAACGTAGCGTCTCGTCGCCAGGCCCCAGTAACAATGACGGAGCCGTCCGGACTGGCGGCCAGGTAGAGTACTCGCAGCAAGTGGCCGGTCAGGGTCGCCACTTTTTGCATGCCTGGATAGCGCCACAGAACAATCTGATTCTGCGAGTATCCATGCGTGCTGACCAATTCATTCATGGTTCGGCTCCAAAGCAGATTGCATACCTGCGAGCCTGTGTCAATGCATTGTAGTGCAGCGCCAGTGGTGGTGTTCCAGAAACGGATACAGCGGTCGGCAGTGCCACCGCCACTGGCCAGGAGACTGTGCTGATGCGGTGACCAGGCGATGGCCTTCACCGCTGCCTCGTGCTCATGCGAAGCGGAATAGCGGTCGCCGAGCATGCGGACTCCAGATGAAGAGCTTGTTGTCGTTACCACCACTTGCAAGCTGTGTTTGATCGAAGCTCCAGCGCAGACCACATACCTCTTGCCGGTGGGCCTCCAACACTCGAACTGGCTCTGCTGGTGCTCGAATATCGTGCTGCATAATGGTGCGGTCACGCGAACCATTCGCTAGCAGAGATCCGTTCCAGGCGAGGCATCCGACGCGGGCCGTGTGACCAGTGAGAACCCGCACCGGCGCCGCTTTGCTCGGATCGTAGAGATGTACTTGTCCAGAGGCGAGTCCGACGGCCAGTAGGTCGCCGCGCTGGGACCATGAAACGGAGCATATGCCTTGCGACAGACTCTCCAAGTCGCATAGTTTGGTCACCTTAGAGTTGTACGCATTCCAGAGGTAAACAGAGTTACCAAGTCCGACCGCGAGGATGTTGCGTGCAGACCAGTCGATCAGGTTGAGATAGAAATCATCCGCGAGATTCGGCGCGTCTAAAACCTTGTAGGGAACTCTGCTGATCTTTCTTTGAGTGCGGCGCAGGCCGAGACCTAGTTGACGCGCAACGGTTGGGTCTGCGGCTAGCACTGGTGAAGTGCGCAACGTATCCTGGCGCACCGGTGAGCTGCCTCGTCGTCCGCTGCCACCGGTCGTTCCGCGACGTTGCGGCGATAGATCGGCTTCGCTCGCGTTCGCATCCTGACGCGAGAATTCAAGTAGACTGCGTCGGGCGACAGTAGGGGGTTGTCGAAACAGACGATTGCTCTGACGCTTGGCGCACCGCCCGTCGAAGGAGAGGCGCCAGCCCTCGAAGCCGGGGCCTGACGCGGAGGTGTCGCCTGCCCCATGCCGGCAGCTTGCCAGCGACTGAGACTTCCTTGGTCACTCGTGACTGGATTCGCAGATTCCACAGCTGATTCTTCCAATTCGGGAACGATGTCCGAGCGCGTTGTGTTAACCTCAGTGCAGCAACTCATTCTCTAATATGATGGCGTAGGTCGACGGCGGAGCCGATCCCGAGACCATCGTTCGGGCTGCCCCCGTGAGGGAGCTCGCAAGCATAGACGTTGCAGCCCCTGTGCCACCAAGTCCTCCTATTTGAGCCATATAGGCCGCTTCACTTGCTGCGCGCGCCGTCGACTCGACGGTGGCGTGTTGGGCATGCGGTGGCAAATGCGCACTGAGAGCCAGAACCGCATTGGTATTGGCTGATGTTGAGCGTATTCCTAATCGGGTCTCCGGGGCAGTGATCACACCTTGAAGTTCCGGATACGAGGCACCGTCTGTCAACGTTCCCGGGTTCACTCTCCCTGGCGTTCTCGCAATCGTGTTGTATCCGACAGGACGTCGCGAAGGACTCGCCACAATTGCACGCGCCATCAGGGATGCATCATTCGTCATGGGCAGTGCAGCTGCTATCCCTTGTGGGTCCGCAAAAAGCTCCATCGCAATCTCTACAACAGACTCGTCATCGGCACCATCACCAACTAGTGCCGCAGCCTGTAATAGTGCCTGCACCTGTTGCGTAACCGCTTGAAGAGCCGCTGAGCCGCTGTTCCACTGGTCGCGCTGCTCGCGATCCATCCGATCGAGCAATCGAAGCAGCGCTTCATGACGACGAGCATGAGGGCGTCCATGACGCGACGATATTGTAGCATGATCCCTAGCGCCCACATCAAACGAACTTTCGGTCGCTTCAGCTCGTCCTTCCGGTGATAGCGTCGCAAGCAGTGCCTCCAGATCGGAACGCACACCGGCTGAGGCCGCAGCCGCAGCACTCGTGTGTGAGTCCGCTCCAGACGCCCATCTCGTTTCTGGTCCGACGGGACTCGAGTCTGAGCTAGAATGATTCGTGCGGACCGGTGCGCCCGTCCGAGCACGGGGCGGCGTCGCCACGGCTACCGAGTCCTCCACCCGCGGCACCCGCAGCACCGCGTTGCTCGATCCGGGACCAAACACGTCAGACCAGTCTAAACGGGCATTCTCAAGGACTCGCTCCGCAGTCGTCGTTACACTCGCCTCTGGCTCCATCATGCTCGAACGAAAACTGCCGTCAAGCAATTCACCACTCTCGCTGTAGCGCGTTCTCGCGGCCATCAGCAACATACGTTGACGCATCGGAGACGCACTGCTTGGCACTCTACTCGGACTCGCCTCCCCAACGGAACGCTCTTCCGTATCAGCCGACACACCTTGACTCGCATCACCTCTGACTCGAAGAGAACTCGCATCGTACACGGACTCGGTTGCGTCGTGCAAGTTGAAGCGCAGCTGCGTGCTGTCGAGCCCCAAAGCACTATCCTGATCGCGCACTGGAATAAAACGATCACCCGACCGACGAATCCGTCTTGGAGGGGACACAGCGCTCATCAAACGTTCGTTGCTCTGCCCGGAACACACGTCCAGCACAGAACAATACGCTAAAAGAATCACGAAACGGTCTCGCAAACGCCTGGGTCACGCATCCGTGCGCAGCGTGCGTGCACGCATCCGCCAATCGCCAAACGGTCGTGGCGCCACGCATGGCACGCACGCTGCGCTCGTTCGGAGCGTGCAAGTCATCGACCGTTTGGATTCGCACCGACATGAGCCTGCGCAGCGCGAGCAACAAGTTCCTGACTGTATGCATTCACGCGTCGACGTCACTCGCCTTGATCGGCTGGTCAAGCGCGGTGCGATAAGCATCGACCTTATTTCACCACAGGCGGTGCGTTCGAGAGTCCGTATGGACCCCGCGATGCCGTCTCGGTCGGGCGGGGCTTGCCAGCGGTACCGACGGCGAGGCGGCCGATCCGATTCGCCACGACCAGCGACACGACCCGCAGCACGGTTGCGTGAACCAACGAATGCACTCGTTGCAGGTGATGCTACCTCTCAGCTGTCCCGACCGTGCAATCGATGGTGCCTGACCACTTGGAGTGCAGATTGCGATATCCAGACAAGCCAGATAAATATGTCGTTTGTTTTTTCTTGGTGAGAACGGTCGCCTGTGCGCCTCTCGGTCTCTGGCACAGAGCTTCGTCCAAGGTACTAGATGGAGGATTCCTCCAGCCTTCGTATCCGATATTCTCAACATCAAAGATGAAAGACGCATTCCAAGGACACCGAAACCCGGGTACGCTCTCACAAGACTGTTGCAAAGGAAACTCCAAACCCTCGTCGATAACGTATCACGCGTCGGAACGTACACATCGTCGAGGGAACCACGCGCGTCACGCATGCGTTACCGCCAATGCGACCGGTAGGTCCCCGACCGTCGATTACAATCACATGGGTGGCGTTCGACGGATGCAACGAGCTCGGTGTCGACCATGGAACACGCATACCGCTGCACGGACGCGAACACACGCATCCACCCGAGGGACAGCGAATTGCGGCATTCGCGCTCAACGGGCCACGCGACCATCCCAAGCGATGATGCGCGCGCCGCGCGGGTGTCGTTGTCTCGGGGCCCGCCAGACCGCGCGCCATGCTCGATCATTCGCGTCGTCGTCGTCGTCGTCGTCGTCGTCTCGATCGAGCGCGCGCGCACAGGCGATGATCGATCTCGTCTGCTGATACCGCGTGTGCTTGGCATAGCGATTTTTGTCAGTGGCCTGTGCTGCTCGGACGTAGCTATCGAGATGGCCTTCATCGCCAACGTTCTCCTCTCTAGAAGTGTCCGCTCCCTTTCTGGCCCGTGTTCACTTATTCATGGTGGACGTCGAGGGAATGAGCTAGTTTGGGTGACTGGTCCGCACCAGCGACGGTTGTCGACCTCGGGGGCGGCGCTCGCTCGCGTCGGGGCGCTCTCGACGCTGCGCCTGAGTCTTCCGACGACAACACCAATAACGGTCACCGGTGACAACATTGATCTTACGGACGCATTGCGAGCTCATGTTGTGGACAAGATTGGGAATGTGGTGGAAAAGTTTCCCGGGCTGGTGACACGGATCGAGGTGCACGTCTCGGTCGCGCACAACCCGCGCATCAAAAACGCTCACGACTGCGAGGTGACGGCACATGCGCGCGGTCGGGTTCTACGTGCCTCCATGAAAACGGAAAACATGTATGCATCTGTAGATTTGGCGGCAGACAAGTTGAAACGGACGCTTCGGAAGTATAAGGAACGAATGCAACAGCACAGCAGTGACGGTGATCTTGTTGAAGTAGCCATGGCGGAGGACCGACGGGTTCGAAACATGTCTCCTGCAGTTCCGGCACAATCCAATGAACGAACCAGGTCGCCAACCGCTATCGACAGCTCTTCAACGGACGATGGGATTCCGTACGAAGGGAGCAAGCATCGCCTCGAGGTCGAGTCCGAACTCGAGGAAATGGGTGTGGAGCCGAGTCGGGAAGTGGTGCGCAAGAAACGGTTTCCAATGCCTCTGCAGACCGTGGAGGAAGCGGTGCTCTGTCTCGACTACATCGATCACGATTTTTACGTGTTTCGGAACGCAGATACAGGTGAAGTGAATGTCGTCTATCGCCGTCGGCACGGTGGCGTCGGTCTGATTGAGCCCGAGACTTGACCTCGCTCATGGTATGAGGCGACGCTAGTTATAGCGAGTTCGTGTTGCGAACGTCGTATCACTATCAAGCAGCGCAGTAGATATGGAATCGCGTCAGCGAAATGGAACTTTAGTAGTCGCAATTCGGCTGATTCATCGAATAAAAACGGACGGTATGGATGACCCGTTGTGCCGACTTATGCCCCGTGAACAAGGCATCGGTTCAGAGGCAACTTCCTATATGTTCCAAACGAAAACCCCGCTTTTCGATGGCCTCGTTCCGCCGTATGTCTATCCATAAATGTTGCAGTTCATCATCGAATCGTTAGGGATTGGCGTTCGCCGTTCAGTACGAGTGGACCAAAGCCGCCACCTCTAGCATGCGTATGTAGTAGCGGCTGGGCATCGACGCTCATTCAGTTCCCAGAGAAGCGGGCTCTGTACTCGACTGGGCGCCAAGGTGCTTGCAAGCCCGCGCCATAGTTTCCGTAGAGAATTGGGGAGATAGCGCTCTCCAATCGGCGCTCTGGCCCCGCCTCCAACACCACGGGCGAAAGAGGGAGATTCAAGGCCTGCTCGCGATGTGCGATCAGCAGCGCCGATTCCCATCATGTGCTTCACATACTCGAAAAGAAAGCGTCCAAAACAAACCCTGCTGTCGCGAAGACTTTTGCTTCTCTCCAAGGCACGAACCAGCGCTCCGGGAGAGTCTGTCGACAGACAGGGTCGACTCGGTTGCTGCCATGGAAAGACGGTGTCGTTCGCCAGTCTCCCTCGAGCCGCAGAGATATTTGCTTTCATCAGTCTTTCGCGCGTGCTCGTTGTTGCCGATCGTTCGTCGCCTTCGCCGGCCGTTTCCTCTGACCACTCATCGTTGCATACTTGGAAGCAATACGGTCACAAAGCGCATCGAGTTGTGCTGCACGGTCTTCGCGTCTCGAAACGATAGCTTGCTGGAGTGCTGCAAACTTGTTCCGATCCGCTTTGCTGGGCTTTCGGACGCGTCCAGCGCTACGCTTGGCCCGAGCGAGCAATGCCTTTCGGCTGCGGGCATATGCTGGCGTGCGCTCAACCTCGCCACGACAAAGCGCCTCATCTAGGATCTTCACGAAACGGGACAGATCGCTCTCCTCACTGTATGGGATATGGTCGATCATATGATCTACCTTTCCATCTACATTCCGATAATGATTCAGAACGTCCTCACGTTCCATCTCTGAATAGCGATATTTTTCTTCAAACGTAGCGATATCTTCCTCGGTGATGCGGCGTTGACAGGTCCGAAAGAAAACGTGCAGTGCATCTAGTGTGCTCTCCTCGTTCAAAGCGGTCTGCTCATCTAGGCACTTGCCCGTCTCATCATAGTATGCCCGTTTCTCCTCGTCAATCAGTGTCTCGTAGATGCGCTGCAGCTGGAGAAAGTTCTCGTGAGCTTCTCGCTGGGCGTTCTCGTCGGCGGTGCCACTTTTTGCTTGCACCCGGTCCGGGTGCACTGACAAGACCAGGCGTCGGTACGCTTTCTTGATCTCCTCAACGGTCGCTCGCCGGGAAACACCAAGAACGTCGTAAAAACTGCGTGTCGAGTCCGACGGCACCTTCATAGTTGATGTTGGATAGACGATGCGAGCTTTCGTTCACGCACGTGCCAACGCTTCGGCTGGTGGACGACAAACAAGTTCGCGGTTTTCAAGTTGCCAGCGAGGATGGCGCGTTGTCTGGCCCGCTTGCCGCACTCGTTGCTGGCTCGAGAGCGGACGGAGGCCAGCTCAATGAGAGCAGGTTCACTAAGGCTGGTTGACTCGACGAGCGAGCTTGATGTTTCCTCCAAATGCCCTACTGAAGAGACATTAAGTCAGTGCGAACGTCATTGTGACGCCTCGTTCGTTGAAGCGAGACAGGAGGCACCCGACTGTCACCTGCAGTGCTCTTCGACGTTAACCACGTCACCCGAAACTGAACTGAACTATGATTTATTACGTCAGTGGAGTTGTGCTCTTCCGGAGCTACGGGAGTTTTACTCGACAGCGCTTCGTGAAGTGGATGCTGTGCACGAGTTCGCTGACCGTGCCAAAAAGCCTGCGAAACAAACGAGTCGCCTCGGCAGCACGCGTCTCTCGAGACCTCAAGTGCAGCTGCCTGTTCACGCTGAACCGAAACCAATAGTATGCTGGAAAAGAAGGCAACAGATTGCTGATCGGCTATGGGAGAGCCTTTGCAAAAAGCTTCAAGGTTCGAGTCTTGGTGCCAGCATGTCGAGTGCACTGGTCGCTCGCCTGGTGGAGCATCTCGAAGGAATCCTGTATCGCAGAGCAGTGGATGGGTCCACCTACGCCAACATGGCGAGTCATACCATGAAGAGGATTCGAACATGGAGCGATGCGAAAGCGGCAACGCAAGAGGCGTTTTGGCGCTACCTGACGTGCCATCTGGCATCGCGTCCATGACCGACAGGTTGCTCTCTAGGTTGTAAGGTGCTTAATGTCTACCCATCCATGCAACCAAGTTCACCATGCTGCGTTACGATCTAAGACTCGAACTGGAGCGTTGCTATAGATTCTAGGTGCTCCCGCGCGAAAAGAGCCCCCAAACAAGTGGGTGATGCTCCGCCATGTCAGTGTCGTTCACAAAGGACTGAGACCGCGGATACATCGCTCCGAAATCCAATCTCGGAGTTTTTCCCTGAATGAGCATTGACCAAAAACATTCATTCTTATTGAACATTGCGACGAACAGAGCGAATAGGTTCAGCAAATTTCGCATCACCTGAAGAGCATCGCGAACAGGGCAGCATCGACTCGTCGTTGGGTTGCGCAACACCTGCCACGGTCTTTGGCGCTTTATCGGTTCGTCCACCAGTCCGGTGGACAGAATCATGAATCTCAGTTTTCCTTTTCAGACGGAGGCTTTGCAGACAGCGTGAAACACTGGCGCAGATATCGAGCTGCGCTCGGATACGCAACACAGAGGCGATCAACCGCGAATCTGTTTCGGGTGAATTCCGGCCGTTGCTGCAGAACGTGATGCAAGGCAGTCTGACCCAGAAGCGACTCCTTTTCAATATCGTTCATCTGAGAGGCGCCGCCCACAAGACGCTGCCACAGGTACCATTCGCGATGCACCAACGCGTCAAGCACTGCAACACCAGATTCTGAGTCAACATGTTCAGTATCTGCCACCTGCAACAAGAGCAACGCATTGAGAGCAAGGTCTGGAAGCGGAGCATACGCCCCAGTTTCCTTGAACCAAGAGACAAGTTCTTCGAAAGATCGGAACTGGGCCAGCTCCAGACGCTTATAGGCTCGCGCTCGCTGCAAACGGAGCCGAGCCTCTGCCTCTAGCGATGGATCGGAAGATCCCGCGAGCCGGCAACAGACGATCGCTGTACTCAGATAAAAAATTGCGTCTTGAACGTTTGTCGTGCACTCCGCCTCTGCTTTGAGGAGTGCAGCCGCGGCCCCTGCGTAATTTTCGTCCGCAATATAGTGCAGCCAGATCCACTCGTCATGATGTCGCTCTAATAACCAATCTCGCAAGAGCGATGATTTGCGAGCGAATAGCGCGACATAGTTCTGGCGCTCAAACCACCAGTCAAACGCGTACCAGGCAAATGGTTGACCCAATTCCGCAAAACAGGTATCCAGAAACTCAGCGGCCCATTCGGGATCCTCGTGAGTCGATTCAGCCTCCTGTGCGATTCGCATGAGGATCTCGAAGACGCCATATTCTCGAGCGAGTCGGGCCGCCTCGGCACACAAGCCAGCCAGCCGCAAGCGCTCGAGCAGGTCCAGTGCCGTCGATCCGACCATATCGCCAGTACCTTCCTGTGTTCGTTCTAGCTCGAGCCTGGATTTGACAACCTCATACAAAATTTGCAGAGATTCAGGGCTCTGGGAATGCTTTTGTTGAGCGAGATATCCCGGTAAATCTTCTGTCAATGCTTGAAGAAGCAACGAGAGCGGCGCCTTTGGTCCATGGAGCCATGGACAGGCAGCTCGTTCAAGGGCGATCAGTTCCGGCAGCTCTGCTCGTGCCGCACAGACCCCATTAAGAACGAGTCCGGCAGCATAGTAGGCAGCCTCTAAATTCAGACTGAGAAATTCGAGGAAAATATCCGTCTCGCTGGCTAGATAACGAGCGCGTTGATCTGAATACAAGTTGTGCAGGGCCGAGAGCGACGCTGGAACTGCCTCAGACGGCATCTTATCGATAAGACTTTCATGGAGCGCGTGGCGACTCAATGCACTCCAGGACGCAGAGGGTTTTGCGTTCAGCATTCGTCGCAATGCGAGCGCGATGTAGAGGCTGTAGATCGACTGCGTGAGACCTATACGGTCCGTTTTCTGAAGGCTATTCCAAAGCAATTCATTTGTTTCAGTAGGCGCTGCCAGCGATGGATGAGTAAGCAGAAAGCGGCACAGTCGTCGAAGCCATATCAGCTGGCTCTCCAGAGCCGCCTCCTCGGATACTGCATTCGAGATCAGTACGAGATCACGAGCCATGATCATGTCGTGGAGTCTTTGAACCGCAGCTCGGAAGCTCAGTGGATCCCAAATAATTCGCGCGTTCCGCAAACTCGCTGCCGAAGCAGCGCTTTCGTCAGCAGCCTCCAGAATCAGAATCGTCATGAGTGCGTGCCAGGCGCGGTCCTGCTGGGCCGGCGGACTTGCTGCTGCTGCACGACCAGGATCGACCTGGACCCCAATCGGAGCGGGATACGGCGGCATGAACTGATCCACACTGCCGTCGGCGTAGAGACAGATCGCGCCGACCTTAGACGCGGCACCGAACCCGCAAACCAGGCCTTCGTGGTCAGGGTCCGATGGATTCGAACGCAACATCGTTTCACCATGGACTTGCTCGAAAGCTCGGAGACCCCATACCGCACTGCCCCAGCGGAGCATCCTGGTCAGCTTGTCAAACACGAACACGAAACCGTCAGCGAGCGCCCAGCTCAAGTTCAAAAAGATGGTCTCAATCGAGGCGACGGCAACCTCGCCAAGCGGAGCCGGCTCACCTAGAAACCACGCTAGCTCATCGTCCCCACCGTGTCGCAGAGGCACAGCCCAGAGCTGGAGTTGAAAGTAGCGCCTGTCATCCGGGGAGCGCCGTCGAGCCGATTCCGCCGGCACACCCCCCCGATCGGATGCAGACGTATCACCAGTTGTGAACGTTGCTACGCAGAGCACAGAATGCTTCGCACCGCTCTCAGCGTTCAAATAAAGCGGTATGATATCCGATCGATCCACGTGTACCAGTGAACTGAGCTGGTCGAGGACTGTACTTGAGACAGAGAGCAGTGCTACCTGCGAGTCTGTCACTCGCCACGTCTCTATTTGATTCTGACGCAGGATAAATAGAACGAATTCTGAAGGCTTCGTCCTCATTTGGACGCATCCACCGTACCCAAACGTACACGCATACCTTTCTGCAGTGTCTGTAAGATGCGTGTGCGGCGCTGGGACACGTGTCCAAGAGCGCATCTGGTGAAACCAACGACGAAGCGTTGCGCTCGTTTTCGAAAGTCTCTCATCCAAACAAGGTCGTAGAACACGAACGGAAGAACGCGCATCTATGACCAATAGATGTTCTGCACCGAGGATGAGTGCCCAGTGCCCCTCTCTCTCAAGCGCTACGATATCCATGATTTGATTGGGGTCCTCGTTGGAGTCGAGCAACTCCTCGAGCGGTATATCGCGACTGGAATCAGATAGGGGATTCGCAGCACGCCAGGCCGCGGTCGCTGGAGTCGCCTCTAGTCCCAGTGTGGTCGTCAAGACCCGCATCACGCTCCTGGTCGTATGACGTTCGGCACGCTCCTCGTCGAGTTCGATGCCGCTGCCTATCGCAGTAACCTGTAGCGCAGACAGCTCCGGCAAGATGGCCATGCCAAGTCGTCGACAACTCCAGAGGCGCAGCTGCCTTGGCAAACGCCAACGCGTAACACAGACACACTCTTTTGAACACGTGGTTTGACCAGTCTGTCGAGATTCTTCGTCTCCGGGTTCTATAAAAGATTTGTAACTCGGTGGACGAAGCAGAAACAACCAACTGCCCGCAACAACAAGCAGCGAAACTTCCTGCCGGCTTGCTGCTTTGTTCTGAACGAGTCGGGCGACATAGGTCTGCGAGTGCAACTGCTGGGCACGCTCCAATGGCTGAGCAGACGCCGCATCTTCAACCTGTCGCGGCAACTGCCATCTGAAATAAACACTCTCCATAAAAGATTCCGATAGCAGTTAAGCGAGCGCAGAGCAAACGAATCGCAGCCTGTTGTTCAGTCGGGGTTGCGTAACCACCGTCCGGCGCTGCCGGCGGACGAGCATGATTCGCCCTCGACCCGGCAACCGTAACCGATGCATCTTATCTTGCGCTCTACTGCTCGTTCGTCGCGAGGTCCTGCTCCCGGCAATGACTGAAACGAGTATTCGTCCACCTGACGGAAGCGGTGATCGTCTCATCGCTATTATCGGAGATGAAGATACGGTCACGGGGTTTTTACTCACTGGAATTGGTGATCGGAGCACGCCCGAGCCGACGTTCTTCGTCGTGCGGCGAGACACAACTGACGATGCCATCGCCGAAGCGTTTGAGCGTTTCACGAGTCGTCGCGAGGACCTGGGTATGATTCTGATTACGCAAAACGCAGCAAACCGGATACGTGGAAATATAGAGGCGTACGAAGGTCGCGTCCCTGCTGTCATCGAGATTCCGAGCAAGGATCAGGTCTATGATCCTCGTCAAGATACACTTATGCAGCGCGTGCAGCGACTTTTAGGCATACGCGATCGGTGACAAACCTTTGATCTCTCTTGCCGTGTTCTAAAAAGCGGGTTTAATGATATATCGGCGATGGAGATTTTTGTCTGACGAGCGCTTCTGTCTGCGAAGACGCCATCCGCGGGGCGAACGGCATCCGCGAAAAAGTGCCTGGAACCGTGAAAGAAATCTGTATGTGTGGAGAACGATTGGGACGCTGTAGGTTCATTCTACTTGACCGCCAAAGAGATGGTTTCATTCGTGGTTTATGATTGAATCGATATCGAGCGAATCGATCATGAACAGGATCACGGCGTTCACGACTCCTCACGCGAGCGTGCTAGATAACTCGCATTTCTTCGACTGTGGTGGCGCAGGCCTCGATACGTATCCACAGATCCGGTTACATCAAAGGAGACGGACAAGGCATCTACTGCGTTGAGCAGATCAGGCGTCAGCGGGGTATCTGTCTTTCGATCGATAGACGCACTGAGACTTGAGCGTCTGCTTCGCTGCAGCATCCGGCTGGTGCAGCTCCTCGAGCTTGGATCCTGGCTGGCAGTGACCGGGTATTCGGTCACAGGATGATCGACGATGGTTACTCGTCGAGCGGTACTTGTAGTGTTCGCTTTTTGCCCGGAACCGCTCTGCCTTCGTCTCCGGAGAGAGGTTAGGATATCTTCGCCACCCATTCGGGCCGCAATGAGCTGGGTTGCTGGTGTCCGTGGACTCGACGCTCGATTCAATTCCATCAGGGGTTCATGATCGAGACCAACGCTCTGTCGTCGCTTTCCCTTACCTGCGCTCGATCGCGTGCACCGAGGATTTGGTGTCGCCGAGAGTGCAGTTGCCGCCTCAGGAGTCTTTGTTTGGATAGGTCTGGCGGGCGGGTTTGGGTTCTTCTGACCTCGGCGCCTCGCAGCCGATGCCTCCTTGCGCAGCTCGTAGGCGAGTTCTCTCGCAAAAACAAGATCAGAATGGAGGAGCGTCAACAGATCAGAGGCATACGGTCGCACTTGCTCGCGTATCGCGTGAATGACGTGACCCACGAGCGGGTGCCCGATGCGCTCTAGTTGCTGGCGTAATTCCATCAAGATAGGTAGAATGGTCTGCTCAAGGCTCCGCCTCGCTAGCACTGGCAGGAGGTGGCCTCGAAATGCATGCATTGTCGCGTGCCCAGTAGCATGCTCGGCACTCTTTGAAGTGTCGTGTTTCATATCGGTTTTTGCGAGCGACAGTTCCGTTTGGGGATCTGAGTGTGGCGCCGAGCGTGCCTCTGGGGCAGCAGATCTCGTCGCGCTCGGTTGACAGGGCGGCTCTGGAGGCGGTAACCACATCATCAGGGCCGGATCCACCTCAGCTGCCCACTCGATTGCAGTCGTTGCGGTCGTTCTCGAGTGGCTTTGCCAGCGCTCACCCGACAACGAGCGATTGGCGAGTAACTGCAACGCATCTAGGATGAGGTTGCGTACACCTGGATCGGTATCCAGGACATCAGGGACGGCCCCCATATCTCCGTCCAGGAAACCGCCAATGATCTCAGCAGAGAGACGATCGGCGGTCATGAGCACCTGTTCATCACTGGAATGACTCAGCAGGTAATTGTAGATGCGATGGCGTGCGGCTGCCTTCCCCGGCAGCGTGAAACGTGCCCTCTCCGAGGCAGACTGGTGCAAGCCAGCGTGTTGGTTGTAACGTACATGTACTGTACAGTCATTGAAGTAGAAGAGCGACTCCAAGAACTGATGCACACGCATCGCTGGGTATCGTGGAAAGAGAATTCTCTCCAGACATTGACGAGCGATTTTGCTGACCACTTGATCCTCATCCTGCGTCACCGAGAGAAACAGGAAGATGAGCCCATCCTTTTTCGGTTTGATGTACTCCTCTTCGAGAAGGCCAACGAGCACCGTCGTTGCCTGACGCCGGACAAGCACTGACGGATCGCGCATTGCAGCGGCGATACGCACTGCGTACTGGTCGGCCAGCCACGAGAAGACGCGACACATATCGGCTAGAATGAGTACGGCATTGTTTCGCAGAACCGTTGATGGACTCGTCTCCAGTTCATGGAGGAAGACACTTGTATAATGCTGGGCGAGGGACGTATCGCCACGAAGACAGAGTTTCCCGAGCGCCAACAGCGCGTAGGCGCGGAGACTCTCGGAGTTGTGCTCGGCGTCCGCGAGCATGGCCTCGGCTCGAACTCGAAGGCGTTCGTCCGCCGCCTCCAGGCCGCTGAAGACGAGTTCGCTCCACGCAGTCAGGGCACAAGCACGTTCCTCCAGTGAGGAACACACATATTCGGTCGGCTCGAGTGAGAGTAGTTCTGAACATGCTTGGACCAGCCGTCGAGGCCAATCATGATCGGTTCCTGTGTGTTTGAGGCACTGGATGAGTGCTGGGATTCGGCCCGGGTCGCCGCGAAGCTGGAAGAGTGTCGCTCGGGCGTCCTCATGGATCATGGCCGCATGGGCCGAGTCCCGCGCTGCATTCGCCACGACCAAGGTCAGCTCGTTCGCAACAGGGTCATCGGGAGCCAGATCAAGTAGCATATGCGGATGCGGATCAAGAATCCGTCTGACTACAGCGAGACGAGCTGACGCGGCGTAGCATGTGAGCTGCGCCAGCAGATGCCACGCACCCGGATGAAGCTGCTCACGGGCTTGCTCACAGAGCCAAACGCATAGCGCTTCTGGTAGCGAACCCTGTTGCTCGAGACGATATAGCAAATGGAAAAGAAAAGGTCGCCGTGGATCCGCCTTGGCTGCAGCGATCGTCAGCAGCCGGTTTGCAAATTCTTGGTTCACCTCGATAGAGCCGCAGCTCGATGCCTCCGACGAGCTCTTTTCCCGCTGGAGCAGGAGTCTTGCGAAACCCTCCAAGCAGGCCCGTGTTACGCTCTGTTCTGGATCATTTGCCAGCTGCAAGACGCTGTCGAGCCAGACCTGAAGGCAGCGTTCTCGATACGTGCTTGTTGTCGTTGCGGCCAAGTTTGTGATATGTTGAGCAGCGGCAAGTCGTACAAGAATATTCGTGTCCGTGCATCGCTCTTGAAGCGCATAAAGCAGTTCGTTGGCAGCGTTCGCCCATCGTTTTTGATGCGCGAGCATCTCAAGTACAGCGGCAGCCATGAGCAATGTATTCCTCCGAACCGCTGCTTTCTCGTCGCGGAGACGGCTTCTGAAGAGCTTGTGCTCCTTGAGCAGCAGCGCTAATGCTTTCGCCTGATTGGTGGCTGCAAGCTGACTCAAACTCAATGCAGTGGCCGCTAACGCACGTGCTCTCACGGTGGCTTGGCGGTCTCGAACCCGGCCCCAGAGTACTCGGTGGAAGAGCATCCAGGCCACGGTTACATCGTCGCTTGTTTTGGTTGGATCATCATCGGATTCTTCCTCAATGCTTGCAGCAAGGTCGAGAGCAAGGCAGCGAACCGCTGTGCGCGGATGCCTGCTCAGTCTTTCAATGAAGTAACAAAAGCGATAAATTTCAGTAGGCTCCATGACGTTGAAGAAAGCGAGCATGCAATGCACGAGGATACTGCGCCGATCGGCAGTCTCCGGAGCGTTCACGCTCAAGTGCTGGAGCAGGACAAGCACAGCGCCCGAGACGCGCTCTGCAATACCGGCAGCCGATTCACTCGGCCCGCCTTCTATCGCCGCTCGCAGGAGCTCGCAGAGCACTGCAGCAACCGGACGCATCGAGGAGCTAGTCGCTGTCAAGGATGTCTCTGATGTAGTGGCCACAAGCGTTCGTTTCGGCACGACGCTCTCCATAATTATCTTCCATATCGGCTGAAGCGTTCCTTGAACGAGACGTTCTGAAAGCACCGCAGCGACCATAACCATATTTCTCCATGCATTTCGGAACATCTTCCGTTTCGAGGTGAAAAGCTTCGTCGACCGCGATGCATTGGCTTCCAATGCGATAACCTGACGCAAAAGCATTTCCGAGGCACTGTTCAAGGCATCAGTACATGCCCTCTGCAGCCGAATTATCGACGATCGGATGATTACTCTGTTCATGAGTTCGTTCGTTTCCATGAAGGTCTTCCGATCGCTGGCCATTCGTGTCCAGCATGTAGCGAATCCACGTTAGTGATTCGAAGAGTTCGGCGAGCACGAACAGCGTCGTTTCAACACCTGTTTGCACATGTTCCTGTAGATCTTGTGCATGAGCCATATTCTGCACCGTCTGGACTGCGTCTTTGAACACGAAAGGAACAAATACATCAGGCAAAATGCGGAGGAGTTGCCAATACGCCCTGCAAGCAAGCAACGTCATCAGGCAAGATTGAGCGCGAATCTCCAGCCGCATCTCGTCTGACGCATCGCGCATGCTTTCAACGCCATCAAGGTCTTCGTATGTCTCGGCCGATGCTGCTGACCCCAAGCCGCCACCTTCAACAGTCTCTACATGGCCATTGGTCTGAGACGAACCGCTGTACTCCGGCAGCTGGCGTTCCCTCCGCAGGCACCATTGAATCCACAGTATCCGCGGATACAGCGATCTCGTCAGCGCGCGCAGTTCGTTTGCGACTGCTGAAGGGCAGGCAGCTCTGTTGTCTCAACTGAGACCCGATCTGTATCCATGCGTACAGCGCACCGACAATCAATGAGACGTCCGGAACTGCCCCATAAAGGGCTGCAGCTCTTTTTTCGACAGACGACTGCGATTCGAGGCCAGTGGCTGCAGAGTCTGGTTCTGATGACTCGATCCCGCTGTTCGGCTCCCGCTCCACGCTGAGCACAGTTGAACCCAGCACATTGCATAAACTCTCCAGATGCTCGATGGCCATAGAGAGCTCAGCTGACGTCAAAGTCGAGCGATCGTGCTCGACTCGCCTGCTGCGTCTCTCCTCAACCATTATCTCCGCAGTGATCGGTGTCTCGAACGAGCCGCTATCCTGGGACGACGACCGCTCGTCAGCAAGGTCTATCTTCGATTTCTTCATTCCCCTGCGCCAGTGGGTAACAAACTGCCTATAATTCGGTTTGAGGAGCAATCTCCAGGGAGAGAAGCCACGCGACGGGCTCCGCAGCCGGCACGTACGCACCGATAGCCTGGAGCAGTCCCGGCCAGTCCGGTTTCGAGACCTGCTCACGTCCTCCTGACGTCACGCTTTCTAACCATCTCTCTGGAAGCTGCCAATATGAAGTATTGAGGGTTTGGTCTGATGGTAGGTGCCGCAGAGCTGTATCGACGTTCAAAACACTTTTCGTGTGTTCCCGTTGGGGGCCGAAGACGGCTCTACGCGACCGCAGCGATCGCGGAACGACGTCAGCCATTCTGCGCGGGAATTCAAATGCGCCATGACCAAGCATGTTTCATAAGATTTAGATTAATTGATTTTTATGCTAAAAAGTTTATGTTGGACGGCGGCCAGCTGCTTGGCGTTCCATGTATCCATGCAGATCCCAGTTGCTTTCAGATTCGTGTTGATTCATTTATGTTCAAAAAATTAGAGGTGAACGTATCGTACCTTATCTCATAATCATGCGTCCGGCTCGCTACGTATGCTTCGAACGATATCGGCCTTGAGGGTCCCTCGGCTTGTCCAGCATTCGGCACGAACGTTGACCATCAAGCGCTCACGTCCACGTCCTTCACGCAATGCATAGATCCATTTTTTCAAGAACTTGCAGGCGAGATTCTCCAGCTGGAATTTGTTTCATGTTCCATCGAGTCAAGGTTCAGCGTTCATCGCCGGTGCTGTCTTGATAGCGCCTCGGCAGAGTATCTGCTGGGAGCGCTGCGAAAGCATGACGGTCGATACACTGAACGTGAACCCTATTGGCGAAGCGGTCGATCTCGCTTCCATCGAAGATGTTTACGGAATCTTCAGATGTGTGTTCCGAAGAGGCACAGCTCTCGATTCACTGGAATTCAGCGTTGGCCTGGGAGTCTCGACCAACGCGGACGTCGAGGCCTAGTCGGTCGCGCATGCCTGACGGCTGGGCGTCGCGCAACAGTTGCCGGCGGCGCACATCGATACGGCCCCATGCCGCTTGTTGACGCTCTATTCCTGCACTCGTTGAAAGCGCGATGATGGTCGTTCATTCCGCAGTAGCTTCAAACACTGCTTTTTGCTCTTCATGGATCACAACCGCTAACCGGCGTGCATCATCTGAAAGACCTTTTGGTGTGCGCATTGGTCGCTTCCACGCCGAACGAGGGCCCGAGTGGCTGGGGCCAGCGCGTAGAGCACCTCGACCCAAGGCGGTGTTCCGGTTACGTAGCGCATATGATTATGACCTCATTATTATTGGAGCTGGGGTCGGTGGCCACGGCGCTGCACTGCACGCACGCAGCAAAGGCCTGAAAACCGCTGTTCTGACGGGCGGGGATGCTGGCGGAACGTGTGTAAACCGAGGGTGTGTGCCCTCGAAAGCCCTGCTCGCTGCAGCGGGAAAGCTTCGCGAACTGAAGTCGGTCGAGCGCTTACAGGCAATGGGCATTGCTGTTCAAGGTCAAGTTGCATACGATCGACAGGCGGTGAGTAACCATGCGAATAGCCTTGCCTCTCGTGTGCGCGGAAACTTGGTGCAGTCGCTGCGTGGCCTCGGCGTCGACGTCCTTGACGCCCGCGGTGTCCTGTTGGAGCCCCAAAAAGTTGAGCTGCGCAAGCCCGGAGAACAGACGGGTGATCGACGTATTACGGCGCGGGACGTGATCATTGCGACTGGCAGTGTGCCGGCGGTGCCTCCCGGTATCCAGATCGATGGCAAGACCGTGTTCACCTCCGATGATGCGCTCAAACTCGAATGGATACCCGACTGGATAGCGATTATTGGCAGTGGCTATATTGGTCTAGAGTTCAGTGATGTCTACACAGCTCTGGGCTCTGAGGTGACTTTTATTGAGGCGGCCCCCAAACTCATGCCAAGCTTCGATGTCGAGATCAGTCGGTTGGCGGAAAGGCTGCTCATCTCACCGAGGCCAATAGACGCCTACACTGGCGTCTTCGCAGCGAAAGTGGTACCTGGGATGCCTGGCAAAACCCCGGTGCGTATTGAATTGGTGGATGCGGAAACCAGAGCGCCCGTTGAAGTGCTCGAAACGGATGCGGCGTTGGTAGCGACGGGTCGCCGCCCCTTTACCGAGGGTCTCGGCATCGAGAAACTAGGTGTGCAGTTAGATCGAGGATTCGTACCGGTTGATGATCGAATGCAGGTGCTGGATCAAAAGGGTACACCCATTGAGCACCTCTTCTGTATTGGAGACGCGAATGGGAAATTGATGCTTGCGCATGCTGCCTCCGCCCAAGGCATCAGCGTCGTCGAAAACATTGCTGGCAATCAATCGTACTTTTTGCGGATGGAATGTATCCCAGCCGCGTGCTTTACGCACCCCGAGATCAGCATGGTTGGTCTAACCGAACAACAAGCTCGTGACAAAGCGGAACGCGAGCAGTTTGAACTCGGCAGAGCTGTTGGCCATTTCCGCGCGAACAGCAAGGCGCTTGCGGAGAATCACGCTGAAGGTATAGCCAAAGTACTGTTTCGCAAAGATACGGGCGAATTGTTAGGAATGCATATTATCGGCATGCATGCTGCGGACCTCATTCACGAGGCGGCAAATGCCATGAATGCAGGCGTTCCCATTCACAAGCTGGCGTTCTCGGTACATACGCACCCAACGCTCTCGGAGATCTGCGACGAAGCATTCAAGGCGGCAGCTGGTATGGCCGCTCACTAACGCCGTTCTAGTGCGCAGACAACCAGATGCTTCCTCCGCCGAAAACAAAAGACAATTCTGGCAAGATCATCGAAAAAGGGCCTTGACAACGGACGCATGGTGGATGTCGCTCGGCGTGCGCCCTTGCCGATCCTGCTGCCTTGCGAAGCATCCAGTGGTTCACTGAACACTGAGAATTTCCTTCCTCAATAGCGAGGTTCGGTTGATCTACATAGATCTATGGGTCCCGTTTCGTGATCCGCTTCGTCTCTGATTTTAGGATAAACTTCTTCGTTGCTCTCAGATGATGCAGCATCCTGCCAGAAAGGTTCAGCGCTTTCATCAGCGACAGCGAGATCGAATATGTCGTGTGGAAGCCATCGAGCGCCAAGTGCGTCCTACTCGTGATGCAGTCACCGGCGGTTGCGTATCGCCCAGAGCTCGTGTTCACTCAAACATGGCAGCCAATCTGACGGCAATGAACCGCGTACACCATGCCCTCACGGTTCGAATGCTCCACGACACAAAGGTGCATGGCTCCGCGGCGGAAACTTGTAACAATTTCTATCGCTGGCATTCAGTTGCCGCAGATCGTAGAGGGGTCCACGCAAACCTCTGTTACGCATGAAACAAGGCATTTTGAAGTTCATCGCTACTTACCATACACCAACACCACCAGTCATAATGAACGGAATCAGGATGGCGTTGCCGGTTCGCTCGCCTGATCTAGTTTCCGATCAGCGGCCTCCGAATCAGCAGAGCTGTTCATCGGAAATAGATCATTCACGTCCGACACAAACTTCCGGATCGCGTCCGTGTATCCGGGAAGAATCCAGGTCTTGTTATGGGTACCCTCGGTGAAGCGAATCAAACGACGCAAACGCGACTGTCCCGCTCGATCGTAGAGCTCTTGCATCATTCGCGGCGGAATAAATCCATCGCGTTGGCCACTCAGGAGCAACACTGGGATCTTGAGTTGCTTGATCTTTTCTCGCGAGAGCCACCTGTTTTGAGTAATCAGCCATTTGAAACTGCGCAGATACGGATGCACGAGATCGATCATGTCAATCAGGGCCGTGAAGGTGTTCTCAAGAACCAGTCCCCGAATCTTGTCCGGGAAACGATACACAAAGTCTAAAGCGACTGCACCACCGAGGGACTCGCCAAACACCCACCATTGATTCTGGTCGATATCGCGGCGTGTCTGGAGGTACTGTAGCATCGCAGCCGCATCTCGCTGCAGGCCTCGCTCGCTTGGGAAGCCCTCGCTCATTCCATAACCCCGGTACGACCATAGAAACACATTGCAGTTCACTTTGCTGTGAATGTGAAAGACCTTTGGAAGGCGATAACTTATATTCAAGTCCGCACCATGGAAGTAGATAAACGTTGGACGCCTTGAGTACTCCTCCGGTGAGCATTTGATGAACCAGCCGTGGATCTCGTGCCCGTCCGCTGTGCAAAAGTACACGTCTTCGTAATGAATCATCCCATAGTTGTCAGGTTTCCCGCGAATATTGCGTGTCGGTTTGTAGATCAGACGGTTCTGAATGGAGAGCAGGAACATCAGGGGAACAACCATACCCGCCACGGTGGCCAATGCCAAGATAGCGCTGTTTCGGACCCAACGATGACGCTCATCTACTGGCACGGACTTTTCGATGCGACTTTCATGTGCTATCGGTTGAGGAAGGGTCGCAATTCGCCGCGGCCGGCTCACCAGCATGCCTGTCGAGATAATGAACGAAAGACCGAGCGCTAGTGCACCGCCTACGATGAGACGATCCGTGGTTTTGAAAGAACCTGCTTCCGTTCGGCGCCTTCTACGCCGCGTTGTCAAGCCGCTGGCTGGCTTGCGCGTATCGGCTACACCTGGCGTCGTCGCCATCTGAAGCACTTGGTCCGCAAAAGGCGCCTCTGCGATATCTCTCCGATCAGAGTCGTCCGGTGAGGCGCCAGCGTCCACTTTCCCCTCACATGATCGAAGCAGAAAATGACCTGATCTCGAGGGTTTTGTTTTTCGCATCAAACGTGCCTGCTGCCGAGCAGTTCTCTGGGACCAGGCGCCCCGACCTGCACGCGTCCGACACGAGTAGACGGCTGCGCCTCTTCGGTCCAGTGCAAAGCTCTGCGCGAACATGGACACAGCGAATGTATGAGCACCAGTCGCGAATGCAACCCGAGGTATCGCTTCATGAACAACGTCCATCAACGCAGCGATCATCTCGAGACCATAAAAGCCCCAGCGAACTGCAGGCAGCGAAGCGCACGAGACCGACGACGTCCCAGTGTAGAGCGCGTCACCTGTCGATCGAGGCTCGTCGTCGTCGTCGTCGTCGTCCGATGTCAATGGCGGTTGTCGGCCTACCAGCGGCGACTGGCGCCCTTGCGGTGCCCGCGCATCGATCGACGACCAGCGGCGATCCCGCCGTCCGACGCCACGCCAGTTGCGACCGCAGGCCCGTAGACGCCATCATCGGCACGCAGCGGGAGCGCGCTGGCAGCCAAACCATCCGCCGAGATGCTGCGGCATGCGTTCCATGCAGGGCTGCTCTGGGTCTCATTGCATGTGTTGGCCTGTTGACAAGACGGTGCACGCGATGGCATGGTAAATACTGGAATAGAGACGAATATATGGTATGCCGATTGAGAGAGGGATCTGCACAGGTCAGCGACGCGGTCAATCGTCTGCAGTTGTGTTGCATCCGAATCAGGGCGCGAAACTGATTTGTGAACAGAAAAAGGGATATGGCATGCCCAAATCTAATGCATGCATCGTTTATCGACAGCACTGGAAACAGGTCATGGTGTGCTCGTTTGCGTCGGTCGGCGAGAAAGGTCAGATCAATGATCCAGACGGGTCGGTGTCGAGCGCTCGATGAACACGCAAGCAACGACCTGCGTGTCGATGCGACCGTGACGGGTTGCATGCTGCACGCAGGCGTTGTCGCAGACGATTCAATCGATCGATGCATGGACGTCTTTTCACTAGGGATCTGTGTTTGGGAAAATTACTTGCTTTACCGATTGCAAGATGGGTGTTGGGCACACATCGGGCGTGTTTGCCTGGAGTACAGCGTTCTGGAGCTCTGGTCGCGTTCACGCATAGATTGGACAAACCTATCAAGCCGATCATGTTCCAAGAATGACTCCGCGTTACAGTGCGAGCACTAAACTGGCATCGACTCGGTTGCACTTGAGCGGTTTGCAAAGTCGCCTCATCTCGCCGAAGGTTAGGCGTCTTCACCGAATAAGCGTATCCGTTCGGGACATGTAGACATGACTCGCAGGAGCACAGCGACAGCGTCACGATTGACGTACAGATCGTCGCGTCTCTTTGTGCTCGGTACGCGTTGACTCATTGCTGCGCGAAGCCCACTTTTCTTTTTCAGGCGCCATCGACCCCGCGCATCGACGGACCAGTCCCATGACTGGCGCGCGACAGCACTGTCCGAACATGACAAGGCGAACCCCGATTTTTTACGACTTGATGATCAATGTGGCCGGGAGTGATGAAGCTGCTTTACAGTGGACTACGCTTCTGTATGGGATCTGGTTTTGATTCTTTTGATGAGCAGTGTAGACGACATTGAAGAAAAGCACCGGCCTGTACAGCACTGTCGGATGACGAGTGTTCCAGGGTCACCCGAATCGATCCACATGGCTGTCAAGCGCGTTCCTAACGCCTCCGGGGCGTTGTGAGTCGTGCAGTGCCAGCATGCACAAAACATCGTATAGTCCCTTTTGAATGCCGGTATGTAGTCTCTCGCTGTCGGCACGAGAACCAAACCAGGATCGGGTCCGTTGGCAAGCGCACCTAGGCGCTTTGTGAGCATCCGCTGTGATCTCGGTCGGATGCATGATGCTTAGACCAGTAGCTACTTCCAGTGTTTGTGCAATAGGCGAAGATATTGCCAGATTGCCTCACGACCAGTTTTTGTCTGAGCCGAGGTGGTCAAGACAGGGACTTCACGCCACCGCAACAGTCCAGTCTCTTCCAGGATCTGCTCGAGGTGACTGAATATCGCGGGAGATACAGTACCACCTCTCCTGTCGATCTTGGTGAGGACAATGACGTAATGCAGATCGTCAGCGCCTGAGCGGTTCCAACGACCGTTTTTGCCCAGAAGCAGCTCCGCGAGTACATTCATGAGACGGACGTCCTCTTCTAGCGCACCCGTCTGACAATCGATGAGATGGAACAACACCCGCAGTTTCCGGCGGCGGCGAACATAGTCCACGAAGAGTCGATCCCATTCGATGCGTTGCTCTTTCGAGACACGGGCATAGCCAACTCCCGGCAGATCTACCAAATAAAACGCATCGGATGGGTCGCGCTCATTAACGAGATAATAGTTGAACTGCCTTGTTTTGCCGGGCGTTTTGCTCGTCTTGGCCAGGGCCTTGCGACCAATCACCATGTTCACCAGCGAACTCTTTCCAACATTGGAGCGTCCTATAAATGCCGCCTCTGGGAAACGCTCCTCGGGCATCTTTTCAATCGAGACGGCGCTTGTCACAAAAGATACCTGTCGCACCGCACTCTGTGCGAGGCATTCAAGAACAGGCGCACTCAACTCAAGGCCGCAGAGCTGTAGCGCGTCCACGGTGAGGAAGAGACCGCGGTAGCTCTTTGCCTTACTGAACAAGCGCATGGTGTCACAAAAACGGCGTATTCGTTCTGGGTCAGCGTCTTGTGTCACCTCGCCAGTGACTGATGACGAAGAGGTACGCTCCATTGCAGCCTCGTCTCCTTGAGTATTCTTGGTCGCAAGTCGCTCAGCAATACGGTGGAGCTTCTGGATAGTCGCAAGCGCCTCATTCAGCTCCTCACGTACGATGGCTGTCTGGACGCTCGCCAAGTAAATATGTTCCGCAAGTGCTGGCTTTTGCAGAATACCCCCGAACGCCCCTCGTTCACACGCTCGCTGCATAGCCTGTAAAGCCTCCAAATCAGATGCTCGACGCATCAGCTCGACATAGTCGGGCACAAGTCGGGTGATTCGCTCATCCAGTGTGAGATCGAGCGACCCTGAGGCTTGTACCCAGAGGGACTCCATAACCAAACGAGCATGTCTCGCCGCCTCAAGGCGGTTCAGCGCCTGCAGAACCTGAGAGATTGTCTCGGGTTCTACGCCTTGCTCGAGTCGCCCCTCAGAATTAACACAGATTTCAGTCAGTTTTCGTACGGCTCCAATTTTGCTAAGCTGTGCTATCCGTTGTTCCAAAGAAGCTTCTGTGGCTTGATCGGAGTGCGTCATACACAGGTGGCGATGCCACCGCGAACGGTGACTTTCCACAAGTGGGGCGTGCCGAGGACGATCAGAAAGCCAGCAACGTTGCCGGGCACCACCAATGACGCCACTGATCCCATTCGAGAGCAGAAAAAACGTTGAAGTTCTCAGAAATCCACATTTCCACCCACGACTGCAACGACTCATTGCAGTTCAGAGTCTTGGCGACGTCTCTGGCCCCGAGACCGTACGAAACGCGGTCCTTGGCGCCTCCGTGCGAGCCCTCGCGTGTGCTACCCGGCTGCACCAGCGACGCAGCGACTCGTCGGGATAGCGGCCGGAACCGCAATCGAATCGGAACCGAGCGTGCAGAGGCCATCGCAGCGGCTGTGGCGCGCCACACGTTGCGACGGCCGGCCCATCGCCATTGTCGATCATCGCATCGTGATGGACATGCATGCATATCACCACCGGTACACGCACCGGATCAAAAGGCAGCGATGATCCGCAAAGACGTCTTCGCCCGTAGCCGATGGTGTTGCGCGCCAATCAACGACCCGTTCTTTGGTGTAAAAGGCGTACTCGGCGTACCTGTTGCGTGAATCAATATTGTTTATCTCGCTTTGCGGTGTCGCTCTGGATATCGGCGGTACTTGATTGGACTGGTGAGGTAACTGGACATAGAGGCGCTTGTATCGTTCGTTCGCATTGTTCAGACAAGCGCGAGCACTCGGCTGGTGTGTCGCAAACTTCGAATTAACACTGAATACATCATCGCGGTTCGATTAATTATTGAGGTTGCAAGATCCAAGGGACGAAGCCCTTTTGCTGCAAGCAATTTATTGGTTGCTCTAAGGTGCGGCGCTACATACGGCGCCCGAGTTCAGGACGCGAATCCATTGGGTGATTTCGCTGGAACACACTATCTGTTGATAGCGTGGCGAGCTGCAGAGCAGTTCGAATAAGCGCGTATCGGTCTACAACTCCGCAAATGTTGGAGAGAACGTCACTTTGGAATCAAAATATGCGCTTATCGAAGAGCACGAATACAAGTCATCGAATTCGTTCGAATCGTGGACGGAGAACGAAATCGAGCTTGGCAGCCGGACGTCATCGGCCAGCACCGCTCTTAGACGTCGTTTTTCAGTCCACGGATGAATACACTTCACGAACGGGTTTGACGGCCGCAGAACTCGAAATCAGGGACGATTCCGCGGCAAGCGATTTCAATCAGCTGAATACCACAAGCGCCGACTCGTTGTCAGTATCCCAATTCATTGGGGGCGCGGCGACAACCCATGAATACCAAAGGTTCCGATTTCACTCGAGGGATTGCTCTTGGGCGGAGTCGCCTCCCTCAACTGCGATTTCCGCCAGTGCTTTGATATCGTCGAGCCGCTCGGTACCGTCATTAGCGAGTCCTTCGCTTCTGCCGAGCGTTGACCAGCTTTCTCAGAGCCATGAGCCGAACATCAGTGTTACGCAACAGGACTCAAACGAACGAAAATCCGTCACAGTTGGAGAGCACCCGTGAGGAGCATGCACGCACTTGGAATCTATGGCTTCGCTCCCGAGCCGAGCGCACAATCTTTGCATACCTTTTGCAGTGCACGACCGATGGAGACATGCCACAAGAGCTCTCTGCATTCCAGCAATCTTGTTACGAGATACTTCGGCGAGAAATTCAGATCAAAACTGCCCGCTGGTGCCCTCGCATGGAAACTTCTGTTCGCGCAGCGATCACGGAGACGCTCTTCACGAGTCCGTATCTGCGATTCGCATCCGGCTATGTCAGCGCAACTCGGTGCCTCGGGGCCACGTGCGGTGCTTCGCCACCAGGTAGTCAATCCACTTCAATGGACCCGCCTGTCACATTCAATGTGATTCCAGTAGCGTGCAGTGCTCATGATCATTGCAGAGTGTGTAGAGAGGGCTCTCCCGAGGCGGCGGTTCCCCAGCGTACACCTTCCCCGCCGACCTCCTGCGTCCTAGCATTGCGAGTACGTCACGACGCCGAAGCGTCCTCGTTGCCGCAAATGCCGCTTTCACTCACCCTCGGATCACTTGAGGAGATTCCCTTCGATTTTGATGATGATTCCACAAGTATGGCCCCATTCCTCTATTGCAACGAGGGCTCATGACATACGGTTATGGCTTCGTAAACGGGCCAATGGCTACGCTGGGTCCTGAGGAAATCTGGACGCTGTAAGAGCAAAAAACAATAAGAACCTTGACTTGAACGCTCCCGCTCGTTCCGATTATGCCACCCAAGCCGCCTGTGGTCTCTAAGCCAAACGTCGAGAACGGCATCTTTCTGGAATCTTTTTTGCTAGACGCAGCACGCGCCCCGAAACGCGCTCGCCTAGCCCATCTTGTCAGGAAATTAGCAGAAACGCTGCAAGACGACTCCGAGATCGGGAGCGCGTTCGGATCAGCGTTCTAGTTTGAACCAGGTAGGCCAGTTCTGGGACGACAGGCCAAAGTCTACCCCGCTGGCTCGGTGAGCAGCGCTTGCGTCAGAGCGCCGTTCGGGACAGACGGTGCGGCACCACGGCCTCTGGCGGTGGATTTCGACCGGCCACGGACCCGTTGTACCGTGCTTGGGTCCGCGGTTGCGTCGCAGACGTTTGCGAAACAGCACACACCCTTGTTATCGCAGGACTCACAAAGGAAGAGCGTGCCAAGGCCACGAGGTCGGGATTGAATCCTGGATGATCAGTTTCAGGCACGTTTATCCAAGTTGTTTCGTGCCTTCCAGTACACGCCGGGTGTACCCCGGTCGAGGCGTGCACTCGCGTCACCGGTGCGGTCTCGTCGCTGATGAGTCGTGTCTTTTTCGGGCACCGCTCCACAAACGCAGCTCACGAAAGAGAGCTGTATCGATGAAACTCACTGAAAACTGGAGTGACGCGGCTCGGGCCATGGAGAGCTCACAAGCGCAGGGTTGGATGCTATTCACCAAGTACGAAGGCCTCGGGAACGATTTTATACTCATTGATCAGCGCCAGACTCCTTGGCGAGCGCTCAACACGTCGCAGGCCGTGCGGCTGTGCGATCGACACCGCGGTGTTGGTGCTGACGGAGTGATCATGTTGTTGCCAGCGACCAGTGCTGATGCGGACTTTAGCGTACGCATTCTCAATGCGGACGGCAGTGAACCAGAGATGTGTGGCAACGGCATTCGCTGTGTCGCCAAGTACGTGGTGGACCAGAAAAATGGGTTCAGGGATGCAAGCGCTACACGAGCAGGAAACGGTGAGATATTTCGCATAGAGACGGGGGCAGGCCGTATCCAACCCCAAGTGCTGCCAGATGGTCGCGTCTGCGTCGACATGGGTTTGCCAATTCTCGATCCACGTCAAATACCAACAACCCTGTCTGCTTCACAGCACGCCGGCGATGTTCGGGCTGTCGTGGACGCGCTGCTCGATGTCGGCTCGGATGCAAGAGCTGGGAAGCGTCTCCCAACACCGCCTGCCGAGGTCTCGCCCGCTGCTGGTTTCGAGTGGCGCTGCACCGCGGTTTCCATGGGAAACCCGCATTGCGTGATTTTCGTGAACAAACCAACATTTGCCTGGATAGATGCGAATTTGGAATCGCTGGGGCCACTGTTCGAGAATCATGCTGTTTTTCCGCGGCGAACAAATACAGAATTCATTGAGGTTTGCGGTCCGCGTGAACTTCGCATGCTAGTCTGGGAACGCGGAGCCGGACGGACGATGGCCTGCGGCACTGGCGCCTGTGCTTCAGTCGTTGCAGCCATCATATCGGGACGAATTCCACCCCAGCACGAGAAAACCAGCGATACAACAGCGGCTGATAACTGTATCGTGCACCTCCCCGGTGGCGACCTCGAGATATCCTGGAGCTCGGCCAATCAGCACGTCTACATGACGGGTCCGGCAAAGTTCGTGTACCGTGGAGAGTTTGTGCTCTGATCGCGCGACTCGGCTACAGCGCCGGCAACCGATAGCGGACAAACGAGGTATTCGTTCCCTCGTAGGTGGCGATAGAACGTTATCATACACTGGGCGCATTTTTCCGTTCGTTATAAATGATCAATTCAACTCATCCGGAGGAATCGGTTGAAGCCGATGTCTGACTCTCAATCAAACGATCAGCAATGCTCCAATTGAAACGAACAGGCGATATTCGACTGCCATGAGCGCTGCCTGAACGACGCCCTGTCCGTCGGTAGCATCCAAAGATCGGAAAACGCGGGATCGCGTGCCGAGTCACGGCGCGCACGCACGTTGTCTGCGTCACATGTGACTTGAGGGGCGCGCGATGCCGGCGCAGATCGCGTCAGCCGCCAATTCAAATCGCCTTGGGGCCAGGGGCGATCCTTCACAACCAAACGCCTTGCGGATCGAAAGCAGCTTTTTCTGCTGTTCTATGTACCTGATATTGCGGGTACATATCGTTTGGCCATTGGTAAGTATCCTCTGGAGCTGGTGGGATATAAATCATTGTGCAGTTTTGAGTCGACCGCGGCCTCGTGTGTGTCTTACCAGAGCTCGTCGGCGTCTGTACACGGTGTGCAGTTTCCCGCTCTCCAAATCGATGCTGCTGTCCTCGTATTGGCTTGAACTCGGAGCCGCCGAGGCCCATCTGCTTACTCAAGTGGTTTTGAGTCAACGGGGCGGTTCTTTTACTGAAAGAGCCAGCGAGCGCTATCTTCGAGTGGTCATGGATACAGGCCACTGGAGAGGTGGCTTTGTTTCCACCGAGCTTGCTTCAACGCCCCATTGCGGACTGAGGGCAGGCTTCGTGGCCGTGCCGAGTGTCGTCGGTGTTGCTGTTGCTGCTTTTCCTTCCCGCAGCCTTATCGAATCTGCCATATCCCTGCAACGGTTCCGAGAACAGGAGCTTACCCGCTGGCATGCGGATCGCGAGAAACTCACCCAAGAGATACAACTACTTGGCCAGACCGTTCAGCGGACGCTTGAGCTCGCCGATGCGGCGCGTAGCACCGGACCAGAGACCGGTCGCGATGCCCTCCGCGCTGAGAATGAGATGCTCAAACGAAAATTATTGGATCTCCAAGATCGCTGTCATCGGCTTGAGGAGGAAGAAGCTTCCGCGAAAGAGGCGGAGCGCAAGCTTCAGCACGAGCTTTTGGAGATCGTTCAGACCGCCAGCAGTCGTGAAAAAGCCCTGCAGCAGCGACATGAAGAGTTACGCAGTGTGGCGGAAGAGAATCGGCACCGCTTTGAAGCAATGCGAGAACAAGTGAGGCATTTTGAGGACATTGCGGCACAAGTTCAGAAAAAGCTCGATCATGTGAAGCAGGCCGAGCAATCGTGGCGGCAGGAGGCGGAAAGCCGGGCAGACGCTCTCGCTTCTCAAAAAGAACTTTACGAGACGGAGGTCTGCTCACTGAAACAGGCTGGCGCGCAATGGCAGCGCGGTCTCAAATGTGTAACGAGAGCTGTCTTCACATTTAGTCGATCATGGGACGAGCAGTGTGCCCGGCTCGAGAGCAAGACATATGAGCAGTGCCGCGCTTCCGAACAACGGCTGTCGCGCGTACTTCAGCTTTGTACGGAATCTTCGCAGCGCCTCGCATGGTTGCGAGCCAGAGGCCAGAACCAAGCCAAGCTGCACGTAGAGAATCTCCGCGCGCGTGTACGTGAATTGGAAGTCCACGAATCCGCCATGAAGCAGCGAATTCAGGAGACTGAGGAACGTTCAAGCCACCTTGAGCGAGAGCTCGAGCGCGTTGAGGTCACGAATGCGCAACTTGTGCGAGATTTGGCTGATGTTCGCAGGGCCTGGGATGTAGCCACCTAAACGTGAGCGCGAGCTTCATGACAAGTGCGAGCGCTCCAAGCGCGAACTTGTACTCAAGGAGGAGGCATTGAAGGAGATTCAGCGCTCATTGGAGTCCAAAGAGAACATCACGAACGAGCTATTTGAGCGCGTTGGTGTTCTTGAAGGCCAACTCCTTGCTTCTCGTGAAGAGCAGGGTCGTGAGGTTCAACGCTCTGCATCAAAAGTGCAGCGGGCACGCGAAGATATCGTCCGGAAACGTATTCTTCAAGAGGCCCAAGATTTCAGCCTCAAACTCAAACAGGCTGCAGATGCCCAAACAGAACTACGAAGCGACCTCGACGCTCGAACAACGAGCACGCCCACTTCCGCGACTCGCTCTCTGGCCTCCTCGCCGCTTAGCTGAAGTCTCATCAAGCTTTTTTGGTGACTCGGTGCCGGCGAGTTCGCGCGTAGCGATCCTTCCGGCGTTGCCACTTTCCTTCCGAGAGCGTCTACCAGGGGCTCCCTTCCCGCTGACCTCGTTCACTCGGTCGTAAATCGCCTCGACATTCGCCGCATTCGATAACAGACGCCAAGTGGTCGCGGGTTCCCATTTCGCTTCGACTGTCGCTTGACGAATCATCGGTAGCCATCGACGATACAGGGTCTCGACCGCATCTTTCTGCAGGCACTGGCATACAAGCCGATCTGCAAGCGCGCTGGCGGCAACGATACGTCCCAGAAAAACGTTCGGATCTTTCTCTCTCTGATTCATCGCTGCCAGCTGATCCACGGTGACTTGTAGAACGAGCTCGGTCAACTGCATTACCAGCGACGCTGGTAATTGCGCCTTCTGGAACGCAATCAATGCAACGATCGCCTCCAAGGCGAATGTCGGCCCGTCTTCGTCTGGGGAATCTTGAACTTCGCCTCTGAAGGCATCGACAATGACGATCCAGTCGATCGCGAGAGCCCAGAACCGAATCGCATTCGCATCGTATTGAAGGAGAATCGCCAGCGCCTCACTCAGGCGCGCGACCACTGGCCAGTGACGTTCTCCGAGGTGCCGGCTGCGTGCTTCCCAAAGTGTTTCGATAAAGCCTGCTGCACCCATTCGAGCTCGGCCGTTCTCAGCAAAGGCCAATCGAGCGACGCTTTGGGCCGCAACCTCTACCAGACTCCGGTCAGTGGCTTCTGTAAGAATATTTTTTATCGAGTGTAAGAAACGCTGGTCCCCGATGCATCGTTCGAGGCCGGCATGCACTTGTTCGAAACGTTGGCTAGCGTCGTCAAACCGAGCTCGTTCCGCAAAGGCTCGCAGAACAAGCCACGCATGGCCCGCTGTAGTACCGGTCTCGTCCTCCGCCTCGTTTTCGCACTCTGCGTTAAGAACCCCTCCAGCGTGACGAAGATAGGTACTCCAGTCGCCCTCTGCAGCAGCTCGACACGCCAGTGTTGCAGGGGTGTGTGCTCGGCCTTTTAGGAGCGAGACGTTCGTCTCTATAGGCGCCAACGGGTCCCACTCGTCCTCACTCGTTCGTCGTCCTGGTCCTGTCTCAGGTGGAGCGTTGTCCCAATCAATACCGCTCCGCAACGTCTTTCGAGGTAAAGCGCGTTTACGGCAACTCAACGCCATATATGATGCACGCGTAGTGACCTGCAACCTCGCAACGAGACCGACCGGAACGTTCCCAGTTCGGACCGCAACGAGATCCCGAGGAGAGACACTCCCGCGCGGTAACCAGCGCGCTGACCGACGACCCGCGAACGGTGTTTGGTCCAACAGCCTCGTTTTGGGACAAAGGCGCTGGTTCGTGACTGATCCTCGGCCGTATCGGGTTCGTGAAACTTTGGCGACCAGACCAGAACTTAGCCGTTCACGCTGCGCGGATAGCGGCTGGTGTGCGTGCAGCTTTGAAGTAGATACCGTTTGGCGGGTGTTGCTGTTGTTGTCGACCTCAGGGTCGTGTTGGTGAGGGCGTTCGCGCGTGGCGCTCTCGACTTGCTTTGGAATAAAGCGAACCACTCGTTCGAATATTTGTCTCGAAAGAGGCTGTAAAGTTCAAGGGTGTGTTACGCGGGGGACTTGCGGGCCAGGTTGAGTTTCGTGCAGCTTCCGTGATCGCGAACAGTATCGGTTGCGACGGACGCGAACGTTTGGAGTACAAGCGCTGACAACTTCGCGGCCAGAGCTGGTTTCGGTATGGGTCTCTTTGCTGGAAAGTGTTGCCATAGATATGTCTAGAATGGTTTGTTTTGTGTCTGCAGCTTGGGCTTTGAAACGGTTAGCACATGACCGTGAACGCACAACCTGTTGCGTTTGTCTGGCGAGGAGAGCTTGCTGTCCGATGCGAGCCGAACAGCACCGCTGGGAAGGTTTCCGTTCTCGTTTAGGGGAGGTTCCCCAGACTCGGCAGGGTTCGCTGGGTCATCTCTTGATCGTTGCTCCAGCAATTTCTCAAGAATGTTGGCAACGTCAACGACGCCCTAGGTATCGTCTTTACATGGGCCACGCGTCGGTGCAGCGACGCGGCAGCATTGCAGTTTCGCCTGATCCCGCTCGTTATATTGGGTCCAGCGCCCACGCCAGAGACACCCGTCTTGCAATGATACTACTCGGCGGTCTCTCTATTTTGGGTACGTTTGCGTTCATCGTTCCACGCTGGTTTCTCTTTGCGTCCTCGGCAGTCGTGCGTTACATTTCATTAGCGCTGGTGACGTTCGTGCTTGGTCTTTCTCTCGGTGCATACGAGTTGGGAAATATTAAGCGACTGCCTTTAACCATCGCGATGTCAACGATTGGCCGACTCCTAATCATGCCGCTTGCCACAGCGCTGCTGGTGCTTCCGCTTGGTATCCAACTGGACGCGGCCTCAGTTTCATCATTGCTGCTTCTTGCAGCCTCGCCGAGCGGATATGCCACTATTTGGATCGCTGCCCTTACCGATACAACTGTTCGTGAGCTCGCCGCCATGATGACTTTCAGTTCAGTCGCCTTCTCCGCCCTGACCATTCCGCTACTGCTCCTTATCGCTGCAGCGGTGGCCCGTTTTCCTTCGTCGGTCGGTGTCGCCGATTATCTGGTCGCTGGCACGGGTGCAGGCAGCTATCCTCTGGTATGCGTCTCTCTACCTGGCGCTGGTTACGATACCTCTCTTCGCGGGGTGTCTTGGAGCAATGTTCGCCCCGCCGGCTCTGGCTGATCGCCTCCGACGCCTTTCTCGCCCCGTATCCTGGATAAGCATCACTCTTTTAACTGTAGGCACCATGGCTTCATCGCGTACAGCGCGCGTCGTGAGCGGTAGTCGCGGCGTCTTTATTGCATCACTGCTCATGTCACTACTCGGTCTGCTATTTGGCCTGATCGCAGGTCGTCTTGCGGGGCACTCGGCACGCGTGCGCCGAACGCTGGCGTATGAGCTCGCGTTTCCCGGTCTGGCGGTTGCGGCGGCAACTGCACCAGCCGAAACGACAGGTCTGGCATGTGCCGCGACCCTAGCCACCCAAATGCTCCTCTTCGTCGGCATGAACGTCTACCAGCAGTTTCGCAAAGGTTATCTCGGCGAGTCTGTCGCCGACATTCTCTCAATACAGGCCTTTAATCGCTCAGTCGAATAAATCTGAAACCGGCCATGCTTACCATCTGGAAGCACGCAAGCCATTTCGATATTCATCGCGTTAAGCTTTTCCTCCATGACCTGCCTCAAGACCTCAAGCGCCAGCACCTCCGCCTCGGTCAAAGATAGACTCCGGCGGTAGCGTTCCTCAAGGGTTGCCTGAGCGCTTTCGCCACCAGCACCAATGGCCGTCGCAAGCCAACGGGTGTACGTGCCCGACGGGTCCGTCGTATACAACGCCGGCCCGTGTTCATCACAGCCGGCGAGCAGAAGCGCCACACCAAACGGACGGGACATGATCGGCGTGTCGTCTTTATTTGTGCCGCCACCCTCGCCCCCACCGTTATCGGCGTCGTCGTCATCCTCTCCATATCCGGACTCACCGAAACGAAGCGCTAGATCACAGACAGCCTGCGCAATGGACTCGACTGGCATCGGCTCCTCATAGTTAAACCGGTGATTCTGTGCCTCCACGCGCGCATGCTGAATCAAGGTACGTGCATCAGCAGTCAAACCCGACATGGTCGCACCGATATGTGTATCAATTTCCACAATCTTTTCGATCGAGCTCGGTTCGATCAGGGGTGAGCTGACGCGTTTTTCCACAGCGAGCACGACGCCATCCGCACACTGGATTCCAATCGCTGTTGAGCCGAGTTTGATCGCCTCAAGCGCATATTCAACCTGAAATAGCCGTCCTTCGGGAGAAAAGGTATTCACCCCTCGATCGTACTCGGACCTCGAGAGAAACATCACAGGCCAGGTCGAATTCAGCACGCAGCGATACAGGGACAGCACGCGCGACCGCTGCCAAATTGGACGCCGTGGCTGCGGCTCGGGGCAGGGGGCGCCCCGTGAACGACTCGCTGGCGATCATGGACTCGATGCCGGAACGGATCTAGTTGTAGGGCCCCGATAATGTTGCTGGAAAGTCTGCCAGACGAGTGTCGAACCATTCGGGTATGTCCCGGCGAGAGCGGTCGGAAGCGACTTTGCGTATTTCACGATCAAATTACCTGCTGAATTCTTGGTGAAACCACGGATTTGAACGTACGAATCGGTGATGCAAGCGATTGTTTCGGAGGGGACGGCACACGAATGTGCTCCAGCGGGCTTGTGTGTGTGGGAATCACCACGGTTTGCGATGGCAGTCCATTCGTTTTCGGATCTGGTTCTGTTACGACGAAAGAGGAATCGGGGCTTTCTCTGTACGTACGAGTGAGCGACAAAATGGGCGAATGGGTCCAGGGAAGGGCGCTCACATCGTCTGAGGTATTCTTGGACAAGGGTCTAATCGTTGTTCGGGGACTCGTCCGTTCGCGGCCAGCAGGGCGATGGCAGCAAGGGTGACACGGACCCGGGCTCAGCAGGTATCGACCTCATGCAGCGTATGTGTAGAGAGCCTCATTTTCTTCAGCAAGCGATGTGTATTCGATCGCCTTCGACTGCTGAAATGGAGTGCTCGTGGGGAGATTTCAGATTCAACAAGGGAACCTGAACGCCGACCCAAAATCTGGGGCGAGCGCTGCGTCTCCGTTGCACCAACATGGATTTGCAGCTCACTGATCTCTCCGTTGCTCTTTGACTTTTTCAACGGAGGCGCTTGCGAGTGCTGATGTCGCGCCGGGCGAGTCCCCAAGACCTGAACCAATGCTGTTACGCCATCCTTGGAGGGAGAGGCACTCGTCGCCCATGGGCGTGCCGGCTCCGAAGCAGTACGAGGCCGAGATGGCCACGCTCAGGGCCCCTGGGCGTACACATTTCGTAACTCGTTCTAGAGCAGCGAACGAACAAAGCAGTTCGATGCCGCCTTGGAAGGTTGGTCGCGATGTCTTCTTGCGGTCTCGATGAAAAGGACGTGTCGCGCGACGATTTGTGAACACCAAGCATACTTTTACTGCACTTGTCGAATTCGGGAAAGCGGTGTCTCTGCAATCCATTCCGCCTCTTGAACGATACTCAGCATGGTACAGCATCCCATAACCCATGTCTTCAACGGCATCGTGGTCAGTGCGTTCGACCGGACGCGATCGTATCGAGACAAAAGTGAGATTCGTCCATTGGCTCATTCCAGAAAACCGAATTCTCCAAAGAATCGCAATCAAACGCGCTCATTGGTCGCGACTAGTCGACTTCTTCCATGGCACTCTCGACGGCGTCCGTGGCTGGTGTCTCCAACGCTCCATTCTCCATGGTTGCATCCAGGGGCTCATCCTCTTCCTCGTCGATGCTGAGGCCAAGTTTGATCATACGATGGATGCGACCCGAGAAGGTGTTCGGATCGTCAAGTGAAAAGCCACTGGCAAGCAGCGCCGTGTCGTAGAGCAAATTCACCAAATCCTTCACGGTCTTATCAGATGCGTCTGTCTCGACTCGGTCTCGTAGCTCGCGGATAATCGGATTTGAAGGATTCACCTCCATGATCTTCTTGGCGCTCATGTACATGGACATGGTGCTATCACGCAGTGCCTGCGCTTTCATGATTCGTTCCATGTTTGCGGACCAGCCAAATTCACTGGTAACCAAGATGCAAGGCGAGTCCGCGAGACGCTCGCTCAGAATCACTTTCTCGACTCGGTCACCAAGGATGTCCTTCATCACCTTGAGCAAATTCGCGAAGCGTGCAGCCTCCTCTTCCCGACGTTTCTTCTCCTCCTCATCCTCTTCAAGCTGGAGCCCCTCTTTCGTCGCGCAAACAAGCTTCTTACCGTCATATTCCCTCAAAGCTTGTGCACAATACTCATCAATGGGCTCGGTCATGAAGAGAACTTCATAACCGCGCCTCTTGAGCTTCTCTAAGAACGGAGAGTTCTCGACTGCCTTTTTGCTTTCACCAGTAATGTAGTAGATAGTTTTTTGGCCCTCCTTCATCCGCGCAACATACTCTTTCAGCGAAGTGTACTCATCCGGTGATTTCGTCGAATAGAAACGTAACAAATCCGCCAGCTTTGCGCGATTCGCTGTGTCCTCGTGGATTCCCAGTTTGATGTTTTTGCTGAACTGCTCGTAAAATGTCTTAAAGTCCTCCTTGTTCTCCGAAGGTCGTTGAACATCTCGATGCATTTCTTCACGATATTCTTCTTCATTACTTTGAGGATCTTGTTCTGTTGGAGCATTTCTCGAGAGATATTCAGTGGCAAGTCCTCCGAGTCAACCACACCCTTGACAAAGTTCAGATACTCCGGAATCAGGTCCTCGCAGTTGTCCATGATGAAGACACGTCGGACATAGAGCTTGATGTTGTTCAACTTCTTGCGCGGCTCAAACAGATCAAAGGGCGCGCGTTTCGGGCAGAACAGCAACGCTGTGAACTCAACCTGGCCCTCGACGGAAAAGTGTTTCACCGCTAAGGGATCCTCCCAGTCATTCGAGATCGCCTTATAGAAGGCGTTGTAGTCGTCTCGAGTGACTTCCTCCGGCCGCCGCATCCAAATCGCCTTCGTCTTGTTGAGTTGCACCCATTCTGCGGTCTTGACCTTCTTCTTCTTTTTCTTGTCCTTCTTTTCATCTTCCTCCTTGATCTCCTCAATGTCGCCTTCCTCCTTCTCCTTGTCCACGTCCTCCATCTTCTCCTCGTCCTCATCGGCATCGACCTCTTTCTCAACCTCCTTGTACAAAAGGATCGGGTATTGAATAAATGACGAGTGACGGTTAACAATTTCTTTGATGCGGCGCTCTTCCAGATACTCCAATTGATCATCCTTCAGATGCAGGATCACCGCAGTTCCGCGCTTGAGCGGTTCAGGATCCGGCCGAATCGTAAACGTGCCCCCGGCCGAAGACTCCCAGACATACCCAGCATCGTCATTGTGCTTCGTACGCACTTCTACCACATCGGCAATAAGAAACGCAGGACAAGAAACCAACGCCAAACTGTCCGATAAGGGAGATATCAGCACCCGCCTGGAGTGCCTCAATGAAACTCTTCGTGCCGGACTTGGCGATGGTACCAAGGTTCGTGACCAGATCCGACTTGGTCATTCCAATGCCGGTATCCCGAACCTCCAACGTCTTTGCCTCTTTGTCCGCTTTGATATAGATTTCCATTTTCTCGTCCGCTGCAAGCACCGACTTGTCCGAGAGAGACAGATAGCGCAGCTTGTCGAGTGCGTCCGAGGCATTGCTGATCAACTCTCGCAACGCCACGTCGCGACTCGAGTACAGCGCGTTTACAATCAGCGACATAAGCTGATTGATTTCAGCCTGAAATTCATACGTCTCCTGATTTACGTTCTGCGCCATGTTTGCTTTCAACAGATAAGATTCGTTTCCAAAACTCTGCTCACGATGAATACGTCGTTTAAGGGCGACGTTCTGAGACACCAACGACGATGTCGGAGCGATTCGGCACGCGCCGTCGGCGGTGGGTGTCGCGTGCGGGCGTCGAACCGCGACGCGCACGGAACCCAGCGGATCATCACGGGCGCCGGTGTCGCTCCTCCTGAGCCGCTGGACACGCGTCCTCATCAGATGATTTTTGGCGGGGCGCTCGACGCTGCCGCCGCGACTCGTCGTGCACCCGGAAGCGTCTGGAAGATCGTGTGGTCCCCGCGCCGACGCCATCATTTCGCGATCGCGCCAGGACCGACGCCTGCTCGTGTGGGATCCCAATCGCGAGTATGCACTGGCGGGTTCGTTCGCGTGCATGCATGCGTCTGCATTGCATCGCGCCACGTATCGCTGGTCATTCTTGATTCGCGCCACATATCATAGGTTATGCTTGATAGGGACCATGTGCCATAGGCCACGTTTGATAGGCGTCGCGTATCGTTGAGCGCCTCAGCATCGATACGCATGTCCGATGGGGACACTCGGTGACTAACGAAATGCTTGTCGACCGTGGCAGGATCACAAAGGTATATTTTCGCTGGGTGCGAGCGTCTGGTGACGTCCAGGGCACGCTATCGGTTTGTAACTGAATACCTGTCCAGTTGAAATGCTATTTCCGCGTCGGTCGATGTTCGAGCGCGATACTATCGGCGCCGCGTATGTTCGCTCACCGATGATGCGCTGCAACTTTGCGTTCGATTGGCCACACGCTAGCCCGGCTCTGTCTCGTGGGCGTTTCAGGGACATTAGGTCCTCTGGTTTGATGGTCAGCTCTGTTCCGATTCGTACGGCATGGTCTTATTGTCCTTCCCTATCGAGTACTGAGGTGTTCCAGAGGCGCTCCAGTGCGTCGTCGTCCTTTCCTTGGCCAGCATGCTCGTATGCGCCCCGGGTCCGTATCATCGGACCAGGAAGGAACACGCCTTGTCTCGTGGAGATGGCCCCGCAGAGACCGCATCACGGCGTATTCTCCTGAACCCAGCATGGTGGTCTAGTTTTGAGAGGGCGACACGTAGTTACGTCCTGCTAAGAGCGGAACAGCAGCCGTAGTTCCACGGACTTTGGTCTACGTTCGCCGGGCTACGTTATCCGTGCCGAAGCATTTGCGAGTTTGTTCGCTCTATAGCCGGAGAGAACGTGGACAGTTCCGACACGGTTGACCATATGTATGGTTGCATAGGTCGTTGCACCTGATGGCTGGTATTGCGGACGAGTGACTTTTGTGGAATGAAACGCCCAACACATCGCGTTGCTCCGTCTTTTAGATACGTTTTTCCTTCGGTCGTTGGATGCAAGGCGTCCATTGCTTTATGCAAGACACCGAATAACCTAGAATTCGTTCCACGGTTCATGAGGCGCGATATACTACTCCAAGAGGGTTTTCAATCAGTCCATTCATGGTTCGGCGGTAGGAATCGCTGACTCAATACGTTCCAGCGCCAGATGCGATTCCGCTCGTCGGATCGCATCCTTTGCACCGAGGACGGCAACAGAGCCACGTTCCCTCACGTAGGCTAGCGCCTCTCCAAGCCGGCGAAAATCTTCCACACTCGTCCCAAATATCTCATCTCTTCGTTTCTGACGTAACTCGTCCGTTTCACCCGTTAGATAGCGCATGGTGCTGGTAAAACCCTTTGTGTCCGGCAGTTCGTAGGTGTCCATATCGCCGATAATACCGATGATGGACTTGTCGATCTCGTCCCGACTCAGCTGTGCCCGCTGAAGAAAATCGCTCGCATGGTCATAGATGTCCACCGTCTTCTCAATATTCGGATCACGGTAAGACAGGAACAAAAACGTGCCCGTCCGAGGGTCAAGACGGCAGAAGCCACCGTACGCGCCGCCCTTGACGCGCACCTCCTCCCACAGGTAGGTGTTGCTGAGGTAACGCGTCGCTAACAGCAACGCACCATGAACCCGAACTCCAGCGTCGAGGAGATTCGCTGCCTTGCCAACATAATTCACTCGAGCGGGTAAAACGAGACCCTCATTGATCGGCCTCAGAGGTGCCATGTCCATTGCCGGAGTCGACTCGGTCTCGAGGGTCGCTGCCGTCGCTCTGGCCGGCAAACCGGTCAAGAACGACTCCAAATGCGGTTGTACAGTCTCCATGTCCGGGTAGGTGACGTTCACAATAAGGTTCTGGCGCGCGAGAACATATCGATGGAGCCGCTCAAGGTCTGCCATGACGAGATCCCAGTCATGATCGACGCGTTGCTGCAGCGTGCGCAAGAAGCGCAGGTAAGAAATCCCGCTGAGTTGCTCGTTCAACCAATCGCTACGGCGATATTGTGCTTTCAGACGGTTCGCGGTCATGAGATGACCACTGGGCACAAGGCGCGATTCCAAACCGGCTCGTTCTTCAATAATCAGCTGTCGAATCCTATCTCGATTGGTAAAGGAGATCTCATGCAAAACATCTGATAAAATTCCAAACAACGCCTCAGTCTGGCCGCTAGTTGCTTTGCCGCGCAGGAAGAGTCGCTGAATGACAGGGCCGTTACCGAACTCGTCCACTTGTTGTGTTGTCACAACAGTCGCGCGAACGCCACCAGTGTCGCGTCCGATGCGACGCTGCAGGGCGACAAAATCCTCCTTCCGGGTACCTATTTCGAATAAACTCTCTGCATAGATACCAAGAAGAGGCAGCAAATCTGATGGCACACGTGTCGTATCAAACCCGATATCTACATACACAATGCCGTTCGTGCTCAGCGGATGCGAGAGGATCGTCACACCATCGGCGCTGGTTTTCTCCTCGCGCGGCACCGTCTTCACTGTGCGGTCCAGATCCGATACATGTAGAGATGGAACCTTGGCGATGTCCTCCGGTGCATCCGGTGCAGCCTGCTTCTCGCGCAGTCGCTGAGTCTCATGGACCAGTCCTTCAAGCTCCGCCTTGGAAAGCGATTGACGCAGCGTCTCTAATCGAGACTTTTCAATCTCTTCCGTTTTTTTGGCCAGTTCTGCATCTGGGCGAAGAATGACCTGCACGCGGTGTGCGTTCTCCAAAAGCTCCTGCTGAATAATCGCTTGGAAGAGAGGCTCGCCAGACTCGATTCGCTTACGCAACATTGCGAGCGGTTGCTCAAAACTCAGCATCGTGATGGGGTCCCCGTCATGAAGCCAGGTCGTCATCGCACGCAACATGAGCGCTAGACCTCGCGGGAACGAGCCGGTGTTGTTTTCTCGAAGCCGAAATTCGATTGTGTTCAGCGATGCAAGTACGAGATCTTCTGGTAAGGGCTCACTTGCCAGTTTCCGCAGCGTGCCTAGCACGACCTCGGCAACCTGCTTCGAATCCTGTTCTCGTGCAATCCCTTTCATGCCGACACTGAAAGACATCTGTAAGAGGTCGCTTTCCAGACCGCCGCCGATAATGTCCTCGCCTAATCCTGAGTCGATCAGCGCCTTGCGCAGCGGCGCTGCTGAGCTGCCCAGAAGAATTTGGTCGAGAACCACGAGGCTCAGCAGGTGCTCGGCGCTCTGTGACACCACGGTGCCGTGCAACATCCAGTTCAGGGTGGTATAGAACTTCCCCGATTCGTCGCTCGCGTAACTGAGCTCAACGGTTCGTGGCTCCACGAATGGCCTCTGAATGGATACGCTCGTTGTCTTCGGATCCATGGTTCGTGGGCGATCCCCTGTTTGCGAAAAATCCTCGAGAAACTCGGCGACTTTTCTCAGACGCATATCCTCTGGATCGTCTCCGTAGAACCAAATCCGAGCGTTGCCCGGATGATAGCACCGATCGTAAAAGCCCTTGAACGCCTCCCAAGTAAGCTCTGGAATTTCAGCGGGGTCGCCCCCACTCTCGACGCCGTACGTTGTATCTGGAAAGAGCGCTCGCTGGCTTGCCGACATGAGCACCCGTTCCGGCGAAGAAAACGCTCCTTTCATTTCATTGTAGACGACGCCCTTGATACACATCTGTCCGTCCACCGAATCCAATTCCACATGATGCCCTTCCTGTGCGAGTGTATCTGGCGTCAGACGCGGAAAGAACACCGCATCGAGATAGACATCTACGAGGTTGTAGAAATCGCGCAGGTTTGTGCTCGCAACCGGATAACAGGTCTTGTCCGGAAAGGTCATCGCGTTCAAGAAAGTGTTCATCGACGTCTTCAAAAGCTCCACAAAAGGCTCTTTCACCGGATACTTGCGTGATCCGCAAAGTACCGAGTGTTCCAGAATATGCGGCACTCCGGTCGAGTCACCAGGGGGCGTACGGAACGCCACCCCGAAGGTCTTGTTCTCGTCGTCGTTCACCACGGACACCACCTCGGTGCCGTATTCTTCGTGCTTGTACAGCCGCACATACGACTGAATCTCTGGGATGAATTCAGACTTTATTAGAACGAAACCGGACACCTTGTCGCCAGGTTCTCGTTTCGGCAACTTCACGCGAACTGAAGGCGTTGGCATCACCACCGCCGAACGCATTCCCTTCAAAGTGAAACAAGGTAGACGCGATGAGGCGCCTCGCTGATCCACCCTACGGAAATTGTGACGAAGAAGCTTGCTCTTGTTTGTTACCCGATTTCCCGTTCGCCAAAGAGATGCGCACACAAAAGCGATGTGTCGTTGCATTCAGGCCACTAGGTGCAGACAGCTTGCGGGCACGTAACAGCCCTCGACGCGTCTCCCGTGAAGCCAACGCGCGCGGTTCACCCAATCGCCCCGCGGTGACGCGCACGTTGGGGTGTTCGGGCACTTGATGCTGCGCGATCTCCAACTGGAAATGCCTGGATGTGTCCTGGCGAGCCTTCGAGAAATGCGTTTCACTTGTTATAGAACAATCTGCAACCTTGTTCCGATGATGGTTTCGAGCAAAACATTCCATCGAAACGTCAGCTCGTGGTATTTCATGGCTCATGTGGGTCCCCTTGATCGCAATATCCCCATATCGGCGAATGTGCACGTGTTCAACGAGGCTTCCGTGGAGTGATATCGCTGAGCCTTGCAAGGATCGCGATACAAACATGACGAAACTGGTTCAGCTTTTTACCACCAGAGCGTGTGATGAGCATTTTGAATAGACACCTGTTCTCATCGAATGGGGTGTTAATTTCGTAACGATACAAAGGACCGACGGACGATGCGGATGCGCTCGGTGCCACTTTTGATGACCGGCGCATTTCAAGCGCGCAACGGTTCGTCTCTTTAAACTCAGGGTGCTGGGTTCGCCTCGTAACTTCAGACGGTATCCAAACCTGGTGGTGGACGCGTTAGGGCACTTGTCCGTTTTCGCTTCACCACCGTCACGTGGCGGTCCAACAGCGAGCCGCCAACTCCGTCACCACTGTTGTTGCCCTGCAGCGCCTCGAGTTCTTCGATCTCTCGGACAAGCGGGTCCTCCTCTGGCGCGTAGAGCTTGACGTGTTCCCAGCGACAGCTGCTGCGCTGGTATCGATCGCGCATGCGGTCCCCGGGTCGAGATCGCGTCCAAAAACGCGTATAGGTGTCGTTACCGGCGCTGACCAGAATATGTCCCAGCGGGTGCCATGCGAGGTCCCATACTTGGGTAGCGTGGGCGTTGGCAACGCTCGCGACAGGCTCCGGGTCATTGAGCACCCAGAAGAAGAGCGAGCCGTCATAGCCAGCGGAAACAAACATATCCTCCTGTACTGGATGCCAAGCAATCGTCGTCACTTCCCGACGGTGGCCATGAAAACTTTGCACAGGCCGCATCATCCGAATATCTATCAATTTGACAGTTTGATCACGAGATCCGCTCAAAAGATAGTTCGCATTGGTGGGATTCCAGCGCACCTTCACAACCGCGTTCTTGTGAGCATGTAACGTTGTCAGACATTTGCCTGATTTGGGGTCCCAAAGCTTGACTAGCGAATCTTTGCTTCCTGAAGCGAGCAGGCCACGCGTCGGATGCCAGTCTACTGTGCGAACATCCCAGCCGTGACCACGTAGAATGCGTTCAGGAGTCCCTTGGATCTCGCCAGCTCGAGCTGGAGACTCGAAATCCCAGACCCGAATCGTCTGGTCATCGGAACACGTTGCCAACTTTTGGTCAGTCGGTGATATCGTCAGGTCTCGTATCGTCTCCTGATGTGCCCGAAACACCTTCAGATGGTTCAAGTTGCTCTGCCAGTATTTGACGATTCCAGACTGGTCGGCCGAGATCATAAACTTACCATCATGACTCCAGGTAATACAGCGCACAGCCAGGTTGTGTGCCAGAAGAATTGTCTCGAAATTAAACGTCCACCCATTCCATAAAGTGAACTCTCCAGTCGTTGCCCCGGTGATGAGTCGACGGGCCTCTGGTGTCCAACAACACGCGTTGATCGCGCACTTTTGTTTGTTCTGCGCGTGCTGAACGTAGTGGGTACATGCGTTCGTCACCGGTCGCTCCCGAAATGTCGCCGCACACGGCGGATGCAGCCGATAAATGAACTCTGCGGCTGGTTCTAAGGGTGGACCCTGGTGGCTGTCCCGTTGCCAGGGACGATCCAACAACCAACGCGCAGCAGCCGCCTGGTGGTCCACTGTCTTGCGAACCATCGCGCGACGGAGACGTTTGCCATCGAAAATCTCCGTCTGCTGTTGAACGACATAACGAACCCTTCTATCTTCTGGTATTTGTGATACATCACCTCTTTTCTCCATGGGAAACAGGTTTGGTCGTTGCACTCGACGCACACATTCGTTGGTGCGTGTTCAGGTCCGACCATGGCCATCCCAGGGCTGCATTTGTCCATTCATGTCCCTAAATGTTCCATCATCCGTTTTTAGGAGCGATTCGAGATCGACACGATCGGGAACGCAGTCGCCCATCGATCCGTCTCTAGGCATTTATGCTTGATTGGCGGGCCACTTTTTACTGGATGCGTTCCAGTCCCCAGCATACCAAGCAGTAATGTATGTGATTAGGAAGCATAGTGGCTGGACGTGACCAGATATGGTCATTGTGGCGGCTCTGATGCGTTCGCGCAACGCGAAAACAAGAAATCTTTCTCAAGAGAGCGTGCAGTGTTCACAGCAATAGGTCCGTCGTGGAACTTTGCTCTAAACAGATGACAGTGCCTGCTGAAAGTAAATCAACGGTATCTTGTGATTGCCCCGGATCCAGGATGAAAACTTGGCCCCAAGGACGTAACGGTGGTCGATGATCAAGCCGTAGACCGTTTTATCGCTGTTGGTGTTGGTCGTAAGATCGCAACGCCACGCAAAAGCTTTGGGCCGGTGCCAGACAGATATGGTAACTGTTTTGTTTTTTTTTGTCAGTTCAGTGTCGGAGTTTCCACTGGTCAGGCTTTAGCGATGGACGAATGCTCCGCCACTTTGTCGTTGAGGGATTCTGCACGTTCAGCCGCAAGCGAGATCGTTGATGGGACCTTAATTCCTTTGGGAACGAGCCATGCACGCCAATTGGACTGATCCAACAACCACTACTCTATTGAATTTGATGATCCGCTTGTCCATCCAGATCAGAAGCATGAAAAGGCGATAAAGAGTTCCCGAGATCGCAGTATTGGACGGGTGCTGCATCGCTGCTCGCGAACATTGCTGCTCGAGCCGCCTGCGGAGTATCTACAGAACATCCACACGCTTCTAGATCAGAGATCGGCCTTAAACTATTGTCTTGCACGATGAGGATATCCTGGGACACCTGATTCACCGGTATCAAGCCGGGCAGCGAATGCCTCTGGAATGCAGCGATAAAGTACGCTGAACGAGCGTAAAACCGTTCTCTGAGGGTAAACGCACCGAATGTGCTCTCTTCTGCAACTGGTTGGGAGTCTGCACAACCTCGGTTCGCTTCGTTCGATACCTGTGCAGGAACGCGTACTGCGGCGCGGCATTCTGCCAAACCGCGATCAGGCCAGAACGGAAACAACGTCTCCAGTTCCCACTGGCAATGCAATGCTCGGGTCAGTCAAGACGTCTTGAACCACTTGTTCGTTTTCCTCCCACAGCACACTGCAAGTTGAGTAGACAACCCGTTTTGCTTGTGGAAATGCCAACAGTGCGTGCCGAAGTAGTCGACGCTGTACCTCCGCTAGACGCCCCACACGGGCAGCGTCATAGCGTTCGCCCAGCGGTCGTTGGTTCGCCATCCCTGAACCAGAACACGATGGATCCAACAGAATCGCCTGGACGTTGACCAGATTGGCATCTTCGCTCGCCACTACACGGGCAAAATCCCTACAGCATGCAACAATCACCCCTTCAAGGCGAGCCTGCTGTATTCGCTTGACCATTGTCCGGTGGCGTCGAGAGTCTCGTTCGAAAGCATAGACACGACCCTCTCCATTCAGCATATTGGCAAGGAACATGCTCTTGTTGCCTGGGGCAGCGCAGGCATCGATCACTTGCCAGCTGGGCTCAGGTCGCACTGCCAATGCAGCCATGCATGAGCCTTTGTCCTGAACGATAAGACGCATCTGCTGCACCCACTCATGGCTTAGGAAGGGCGTTAACTGACCACTAAATCGCCAGATAAAGTTTGGAAAATCCAAGTCTGGTTCAATACTGTTCGGAAAGGCCCGCTCTAGCGCTGCCTCATCCAGTTCGACCGAAGTTCGCTTCAACAGCCAGAAGAAGCGAAAAGCAGAAGGGGCACGCATCGAGCCTGTCGGTCGCTGTGAAGGCGTCCGCAACGTCGAAGCATTCCCTGGTCCGGTGAAAAGCGTCTTCATCTTCCTTGCAGTTAGGCCTCGAGCTGGTAGCAGCCGCCCTCGTCCGAGTCGCAGTTCGTAGAGGGCGACTCGAGCGAGCCAGCGGTTTCGAGCTCGTCCAAGCCAAGTTCGCCACCAAAGCCGCTCAGGTTCCAGTTGGTGCCGCAACGCATCTTGCAGTAACTGCTCGAGCTCGGCACTGCATCGATAAGTCTGTAAGGTCAGTGCATACGTGGACCGCCAGTGCGGCCCCAGTCGGGCCTTGTCCCGGTACAGCAGTGTCCGCACAGAGTCCTGATGATGTCTCCGCCTCGGCGAGGATCCGCGCTACTTGTCGATAAACGACGTGCATGAACAAGACAAGTAACGTATTATCACGAAAGTCTGGTGTGCATGTAATAGAACGCCTTTCGTTTGCTGGGACCGAACACCTTTCAAGAATGATCGGGCCGAACTAGGTCGATCAGTTCGACCCTGGTCTGTAGGTGTTGACGCCGCTGCTGTTCTCCGAAACCGCGAGTTCTGGCGTGACTGAACGAGCGAAAAACTCGAACCACCAGCCACTTAAAGGGCGTTATGGTCTGCCGCTTGCATCAAACCCAACTGAACGCCGTTCCAAAAAAATGTTCAGACGCTTGCAAGGCATCAGCACCGAACCTCGTACCGTTGATCGTACGCGCTCCATCCGTCGCTGTGTCGACTCGTTTGCAGTTCGGAACCAGAGACTGCACGATTCTGGTTGCGTTGCTCGGACGACTCATTCGAGTCAATGATGGCATGCAGCGTCTCTCGCTCAGCTGGTCGCCAAGCAGATAGAATCGTTATTCGAGGAGAACAAAGCGCATTCCAGTCTCAATGCGACCGGCGAACTGTTTATATCTCGGTTACAAAGACATCCTTCGATGGTTCAACCTGAAACAAAAGCCATGGACTTGTTCGCCATGAAATACAACTGCTGAACAGTTTTTCTACGCACGAGATTGACCGATGCACTTGTGTGGCCTGTTGCATGAGAAAAAATGCAACGATACAGGCCCTCGCCTAGCGTTCAAGGTACTGCCCCGTCCTTTGGATGCGTTTCTGCCGGGCTAGCGAGCGGCGTTGATGAAGAACCGATCGCCAGCAAAGATACCTCTTCATCGACTACTCCGAAGGTTGCACCCAAAGCCTAATACGCACGGGATCGGCGACGAGTGTCTCGTTCTCCTTGAGATCGGGTGAGCGACTCCGATTTTCATCCTCTTCACTGGCAGGATGCGGTCGTCGTTCTTCGGATTCGGCCTTGTCTGGCGAAATAAACTGCTTGAATTGGTAATGCCTCAGCTTCGCAGCCTCTGGCATAGACTGCAGTAGCTCTTCCACAATCGGTTGGGTCAATCCGAAATATTCGGGGCCACTGACTGTTGCGTGAACACGACGCTTATCCAGCGGTGTTCGATCTCGTATGAGACGCATAATCTGGGACCAGCAACCAGTCGGTGACTTGTCCTCGAATGACTGTTCTGGCAGGTCGGCGCAAGTAACCCGGAACCAGGGATGACCGTCGCGATCAAGGACCTCCGACGTGTACTGGGTCGTTCGATTCACATCCTGGCAACTGGTATAGGTACGAACAGATCGAAACCCGACTGGGTAAATTGCGCGTTCTGTATGAAAACCGTCTCGCAAGTCGATATGTCCCAAGGACTCGATTCGGAGAACCACGCCGATCTGGATTGGAAGCCGAACTTGACCCTGCTCATCGCGAACAACCTTGTGCAGTTGAGATTTGCGTACAACAGGCATGTTCTGAGCTGCTTGTTCTCGATGTGCCTGTACCGGTCGAGAGACGGCCTCGCTTGGCAACCGAGAGCCTGACTCCTCTGGCGATGCGCCACCTTTCCGTTTGGCTGACGCGCTGCTCAAGTCAGCGGGCTCGGCATGCGCGTTTTGTTCAGACCATGGTGGTGTCGTCAGCATCGCCATCGATGCTGCCGAGTCCAACATCGTCTCTTCGCGAATCATCTGTCGTTGAAGCAAACGACCCAAACTAAGCACTTGCTCCGGTAAGCTCACCAACGATGAGTCTTGGGCACGTTTCTTGAGCTGCTTAAAGGCGTGAAGCATGTCCCGAGTGAGCGCATCCTCTGAGATCGGTTCGAATCCCTCGTCTGTGTCGCTGCGAATGGGCTCACCAGAGGCGGTGGCGTAGACGCGCAGACTGCCCAGTGAGTTCGGCTTCTGATGCGAATGCGACAAGTCCACAGCCATCTCGTTCTTCTCTACGCCAGACTCTGCAAGGTAGTTCCCCTCTGTGCGCCCGTATACGAGCATCTCAGCGACGATACGGGCCCGCAGAAAGACGCCACGGTGTTTGGCGAAATGTGCGACGAGATCGTCATCGCGACTCGTCGAACGAGACTCCACGTCGCCATCGCTCTTGCGCTCGCCTTCATCAGGTTGTTCGCCAGTGTTGGATGTTTGTGCCAGCTGAGAGCAGATTTCATAAAAGGGTAGGGAACGATCCAACGCCAAAGGAGCCGTATCGAACCCGTACCGAATAACACCACGCAGGAGGGCAATGTCGTGCCCATCGCTGACACTCCACCAGGATGGCAACATATCCGGGCGCGGTGGCGGTACTTTCTCCACCAGCTGTGCGCAAAGCTCTGGATTCTGCAACAACGGCGCTGCCATCACACGAATGAAATGAAGCACCCGAACCCGCTCTACAAAACGCCGGGATAGTATGAAAAGCGCGCGCATCTCCTCAAGCTCTGTCGGGGGGAATCCCTCTAGCTGGGGCGACCGCAGACACTCTTCCAGGGCTGCCACCCGCGTTGCTGATTGGGTTCCCTCACGTGCTGCTCTATGCAGTTCCGCTAGACGCATCTCGTGTTGACTGGCTCGCCACTGCAGAGCGTACTCGATCGGTTCATCGAGCGCCTGGGCCAGGGCATCGTCCCCAGTTCGCCGAAAACATTCTCGCCCCATAGCCAGTGTTTCGATATACATTCGTTCGAGATTGTAATCGAATTTTCGAGACAGTTGACAACGCTCCTTGTATGCTAACCAGTCAATACGACCGTCGGCACCATAGATTACGCCACCGAGACGTCCCAGGAGACGTCCAAAGTCGTGCTTCTCTCGTTTGGACCATCGTTGCGCTTGAATCTCAAAGCGAGCCAGACGTTCTCTTTCAACGGCCTCGCGTTGTCGTCGCCGGGCCTGTTGCTGCTCTTCCCGGGCACGCGCTCGCTCTTCGGCCTGTTCCTTTTGACTTCGCCGACGATCTTGCCGCCGACGAATGCGCTGAAAAGCCTTCAAAAGCTTCTTCAATCGAGTGTTCAGAATATGGAGCGTTGGCATCTCCCGACCGAGGAGAGTTTCTTCATTGAGACCCAGGGCGGATGCGCGATCTCGATAGCGCTGGTCCAGAGCCATCCATTCGGCTACTTTTGCATCGCGCTCTTCTGGAGAGCTGCCTTCGAACTGTTCCGGCATAGGGAGCGGCGCCATTCGACCAAAAAAGTAGAGCTCTGGGTCGCGTCGCATATCCTCGTATTGACCGTATCCGTGGCGGTACGTGCCAAGGATTAGTGCTCGATCAAACTCAGCATCCCACCATTCTGGCATGACATAGATGCCGCTGGCCGAGACCATGGGTATTTCGCCCTCGATGTCGCCGTTACGAACGAGCTCCTTGATGTCCTCGATGCATTCGAGTCGCTCGATCCAGTTGTATCCGTTCCGCTCCATTGCATCGAGATAGCTGTCCTCCTGAAAGACCGGCTCTGTAAAGGATTCGTCGATTGGCTTCTGGGTGTCCTGGTCTAGCCACGGTTCATAGGCAGCCCGGAGCACCCGCTTTTCTTCGCGTAGCCTCTCTAGGCGTTCCTGTACGAGTTGCTCCTGTTGCAAGACATCGACTTCGTCACCGGCTACCAGTGCAGCTGCCGTATGCTCAGCCAAGAGGCGCAACCAGCTCCGTGCTGCTCTCTGAACCTCGAATTCTGAACGCTGATCTCCAGAGCGGAGGGCTCGCGACACCGTCTGTGCAATCCGTGGCCACTCGCCGTAACCGTAGGTGAGCAGCGCTCGATGGAAACGATGCCGCTCAGACTTGTTCCACAGTTTGCGACCATCGGGGCCAAGCTTGTCCTCGGTTAGGTCAACTTCATCGCTGTCGGAGTCATGATCACCATTCTCGTCATCAGAGTTCTCGCCTGGCTGGAAGCGCTGCACTTGGCGACGCCGACGCGGCTCGTAGATAATGTCTGGGTTGGGTGCCGACGCTGCCTGAGGCATAAGCTTCTTCCAGAATTCCTTATCGTTCAACCAGGTCTCGTCACCGAAGTTGCTGTCGGATTCCGCAGTGAAGGTCGCTTTCGAGAATGCCGACGGCCCAAGGTCACCAGCACCACCAGTCTTGATGGTCTTGGTTCGCCGAGCCATGATGTTCTCGATATTCTCCGTCGTAAAGGCATCCGCAGCAGAATCGTCCTCGTTAAAGACATCATAGGCGCCGCGACGCAGTAAACGATTGATGTCGTCTTTGCCAAGGGCGGACAGAATATTCCCGCCTTGGTCCACACCCATGTTCTGCAGCACTGCTTGATCGAGTCCCAGTTTCTTGCTCGCCCGGTCGAACATCTCCTCTTCGTAGGTGCCGCGTGTGATTAAGCGATACACTTTCACATCACGCTCTTGTCCGATTCGATGACAACGTGCTTGCGCTTGGATATCGTTCTGCGGATTCCAATCGCTGTCGAAAATAATGACTGTGTCGGCGACCGTCAAATTGATGCCTTGGCCACCAGCGCGAGTGCACAGGAGGAAAACAAAGTTCTCTGGGTCCCGCTGAAAGCGATCAATGGATTGTTGGCGATCGTTGCCACGAACGCGACCGTCCAGACGCTCGAACTTGTAGCCTCGCCAATGCAAATAATCCTCGAGAATGTCCAGCACTCGAATCATTTGAGAAAAAATTAGTACTCGGTGGCCTTTTTCGCGAAGCACCGGAAGCAGTTTGTCGACAAGCACCAGCTTCCCCGACGCTTCAACTAGATGTCGCATGAGTCCCTCCTCTCCCTGTTGGACGGTCTCTTGGGTCTCGATCTCCTCGACGCCCCGGATCAGATACGGGTGATTACAGCATTTGCGTAGCTCCATGACGATATTACGCAGGTTCCCTACGTTATTCCGTTTGCCGCCCTGTTCGAGGAAAGCGAAGTTTTGCTCGTAGAGCGCACGATACCATTTCTTCTGAATGCGGGTCAGTTCGACACTAATCAGCGTCTCTTCTTTCGGTGGAATTGCTTTCTCGACGTCCTCTTTCATCCGTCGTAACAGATACGGCCGAAGCAACGCTTTCAGTTTCTCCACAGCCTCGGCATCGCGAATATCGCCAAACGATTTCTGGAAGGCTTTCTCGTCGGGGAATTTGGTGGGTTCCAGAAAATGGAGCAGCGAGAAAAGCTCCAGGGAATTGTTCTGCAGCGGCGTGCCTGTCAGCAGCACCCGATGCTCCGAACGGAATCCAAGTAACTCATCGAATAGTTTGGACTGACGGTTTTTCAGCCGATGCGCTTCATCCACAACAATGGCGGCCCAGGGAATCGCGCGAAGACGGGTCGCCTCCTGCAACACCGTCTCGTAGGTCGTGATCAGGACATGCCACTTGAACATGCCTAATTTGGCAGTCATGCCTGGGTACGTCCACTCATACTGAAAGATAACCTCTCGTGCGCGCACGTTGCCGTGGAAAACTATCGCATTCATGTGCGTCCAAGTCTCGAACTCACGCTTCCAATGCCCAAGGGTCGATAAGGGCGCCACCACTAGAAATGGGCCGCGGATGTTTTGCTCCCTATATAAATAGTCGAGAAATGATACAGCTTGAATGGTTTTCCCGAGACCCATCTCGTCCGCCAGAATAGATCCCTGGCGTTTGAACCAGCAATGAACGAGCCAATTCAGCCCTTCGAGTTGGTAGTCCCGGAGCTCGCCGCCGCCCTTAAAGGAAGGGTTCGGCAGCGTCGCATAGGCCGAAGGCGATGGCCGCGGTAGACGTTTGCGCTCACTCTCCGTTGGCACCTTGTTTCGTTCATAAAACTCCTGGATTTTGAGGTCATCCTGCACCTCCTGCTCGTATTCCCACGTACATTCGTCATACCCGAGTGAGCACCATTTAACAAGGAACTGACGAGTACCGTCCGCACTGACATGCTCCGCAATAATACGATCAACAGTGACAAAATCCTCTGGAATCGCTTCATCCTCCTCGTCATGGTCCTCGGCGTCCGCCGTCGAGCCCAACACGCCACGATAGGCCGCCTCCTGCTGCTCCTTGCTCAAAAAGCGTTGGAGGCGCTGTTTTCCATTTGGTTGAGCCAGAATGTAATCCTCGTGAACCCACTGACAGTGAATATATGAGAGACCCTTGAACTTGATCAAATACTCTTCCACCATCGGCGTTCGCGTGCGGGTGCGTTCCATTTGCCCTTCTATCGGCGATCGTTCGCCTGCTCCCGAATAAGCCCTGACCCCTGATGAAGGACTCATACCCGCCTCTGCGGCCTCTTCCATGGTCATGTGCCGAACCCGACGGGCCAGTATACGCTCCATAGAGAAAGACTCCAGCTCCGAGCTGGACCCGCTATACGGTTGCAGCGACTGCTCATCCTCCCCTTCGCCGTCCTCAGTCGGACCCGGACAGGCAACCCTCGAATCACGCGTTTCACGACGGCGTTTCGAGGGCTGCATCAGCTCTTCCTCTGCTTCACTCGAGAGAAGTCCCTCATCGGACTCCTCGGAAGAGCTCGAACGGACGCGCAGTGAGCGACTTGCCCGGGCCTTGCGCAAAGGTTGCCTGCGCACAACCTCCAGATCAGCCAAGACACTGTTCCCGCCATTCTCAGACCACGAACTGCTTTCACTTGGCTCCTCGTCGTCCTGCGAAGATGAAGCACGTGAGCGCTTCGATTGGCGCGAAGAGCCAGCCCGCAACCGTCCCTCTTCAAGCCCTAGTTGAACCCCCATGCATGCAAGCGATCCTACCTCGGTCGTCTACACAAGAAAGCAAGCGAACAACAAGAACGGTATGCTTGGCTTACCAGCCGTCTTCACGTTCTCGTGTCACGCCGAAGCGCAACACCGTCGACACTCGGCCTAGTTCTTGGAGGAGCCGGCATCGCGCGTTGGCCGTTTTCGCATACTTGTCTCGCTGACGACGCCCTCGCGCTTCCTGCTGCGATGGTGTGCCTCCCGGTTGGGGTGGCGGCACTCGAATGCGTCCGGGTCGGCACGATTCGCAGGCGTTGGCGCGCATCCTCCTTGGCTTGGCCGGCCGAGCATTCCAGGGCGCAGCAGCGATTCGACCGCCAGGCGGCGCGTTCCGTGTACAGTGGAGCGCGGGGCGACGCCATTCGATGGCGGCGCTGCGGGTGCGGTGTCAATCCCTGCGTTCGGCTGTGTCGCATGGGATGCCATTGATCAGGTGACATAGACAACACAATACTCTTTATTTCGACGCGATGGTTGTTTTTGGAAGCAATGGAGTCATAATGATGGAGTTGAGTGATGAATGAGGCACGCATTGGTGCTCGGGCGCGGTTTTTGTCTGCTTCGTGCGCGTGTGCAGTGGCGTCTGTCCCATAAAAGTCGATTGTGTTGTGTTGGTCTCGACTGGTTGTTGACTTTGGTTGGTCCAGTTGAAATTGACTGAAAAAACGTTGAGGTACGTTGATTGATGGTAGTGCTCCTTGTTTGTGGAGGTTGCGTTGGACGTGTAACCATTGCTCCGGGGCTATGGCACTGGCGCCGGGGCTCACGCGCGCTTGTCGAGTCGGCAACGATTGTTTTGTTGCGTGGCTCTCCTTGTTATGTTTGGGTGCCGTGAAGCTGAGAATCGGTGTGCTGATTTTAGATCTGCGCAATGTGCATCACTCGTGTTGTTGTTCGGGAGTCCCGTTCGCTGAGGCCCGACGAATTGCTGTAAATAGACGCAAGGTTCTTTCTTTCTTTGTGTGTGTGCATGAAGAGGCAACATGCTGCACGTTGGGCGTTTCTGGAAAGCGGTTTCATATTAATCAATGCGGACGAGTGGGTATGCGCCTCCGGAAGAGGCGGCATCGCGAGGTGAATGAAGCGAATTGGTACTTCAGACGGGTTGGCAGCTTCTAGGCTTCCAGTTCATAGATAGTGCGGTACACGATCATTTCGCCTCGGTTGTTCGCAATCGAAGGAGCAAGGCACATACATGACCATCAGTGAATCGGTAGAGATTTGTGGTGAGATTCACGGGTAGTATTCGCGAACTCCTCCGCACAGATTCTATCGATATCGCCGCGACAACGCGGGCGTCAAAGCGCTCCGGGAGCAGCAACCATGGTGTCGAGCCGTGTTGATCGTTGATGTTCGCTGATACCAGCGCACCTGTTGGACATTAAAGTAAAGTGCACTCCTGGTGGGAGTGAATGCTACGTACCTGTTCGCGATTGAGCGAGCGCGCTCTTTTAAAGTACGGGGTCGCCCCACGGCCACTAGCGAATGGTCCGAGCAGCTGCTTTTTTTTCCAGTCCGCATCCCTAGATTCGAAGCGTAAAAAGTGATCCCACGCGTCTGTCTTCCCGTACACTGAGGCTCGCGCACACCAGCTCCTGCGCACTGCCTCTCAGGTCTGCCACCTGAGCCCTCATCGGACACGTTTTTGATCTTGAAATTGGTCTTCATGTCTTGAACTCCGGGGAGCCGCCTCTGAGTATCCGGATATGGTTTCGTTCCAGAGGTCAATCGCTGATGTATCGCTGCGGATGCGCGATCGAATCAGGTCCTCGTTTTCTCGCTGGCCAAGAAGCCAACACTGTATTGGCGATCACTTCAAGAAAGCGACCCTGGACAATGCTGCCGAACGATAGAATGGAATGTACCGGGTCAAGACCTCATCGGCCGAAATTTCCAAAACCCTTTGCAGGACTTGAGCCTCGGGATCTGCGTTGTCTCGCGAGCGTACCTCGACGCCCGCTTCGGTTGGGCCGCTCTATCAAGTCGCCGACAACAGAGGTGTCAAGGTCCGTATCAACATCCTGCAGATCTCGGTCGACCCAGGCAGGGTTGTCGAGAACGTCGAAGATATATTCCAACGCCTCGCGTTCAATTGATGTCACTTCGGGGTGCCAGAATCGCAACAGGAGCACGTATCGGAAGGAATCCGTGCTCTCGTTGTACGTTTCGTGAATGTAGCTCGTGTCGAAAATGAGCACTCTGCCGTTCTCCCAGAAACGACGTTCGCCGCCCACGGCAATCCACGAGCGCATTAGGCGGAGCAGACAACGCCAAATGTGCTGTGAGTATGAAGTTGCAGCCATCCGAATGAGGCTTGATACCACTTTGTGGAGCCTGTCGAGCAAAGAAAGCCTCTACGGAGGGAACACCTGACCCACGGATGACTTGATTGGTTTTCGAGAAGAGCTTACAGTTATCTTCGTCCCAGCGGCGATCTTGAAGGACCAGTGTTCGCCAGTCTGGTCCATATGCCACCGCCTCCGCACGCGCCGCCTTCGCCCAGACCCGTGAACCTCGTTGTTCGAGCTCTTGACGACGGGATTCCCAGTGCCACAGCTCATCCCTTATGGTCTCCCAGTTCTTCTCAAAGGAAGCTACCCAGGGGAACTCCGCACAATCGAAGAACTTTGCACTACGAATCCCTCGAATGTAACTGTGCGCTTCCCGTTGATCCTCCTGAAGCAACTCGCCACGCTGAATTTGTCGCCAAGCCTCGAGGACACGCTGAATGGCGTCTGCGGGGAATTTTTTCCTTAAACTGCGTTCCACCCGTTCAGCGAAGGACATCAAGAGACGGTTCGAACCATACAGCTTCTTGAAGTCACCCTGTCTATGTCTAGGAGTAGCAACATTATGCACAAGCGCAACAAACGCTGGGCGTTCCCTACGAGACATGAGCGCGGACCGAAGCAACAACCATCAGAGCATTCGTTTCGGCTAGCAAGGCATGCCGAGGCGGCGAATGGGATTCGCTCCAAGAAAAATGCACAATCTTGGAAGTGTCCCTTGCGGTCGAGCGGCGTCTCGGGGCCCGCTGCTAGTCGCTGGAGCGCGGGCCGCGCAATGAATCCCAGTCTGCTGTCTCGCTCAACAGACCGAGCCGAGCGTCCGCCCAACGGTCGAGCCGACTCGCTGCATTGCTTCAAGCGTGTCCATTTTGTCCAAGCACAAACGCCGAATCACAACGTCACGAGGGTGATTCCGACGGCCAGGGCATTTCAGCAAGTGTCCGTGATGAATAGTATTGGACATAATTATCTGAAATCAGTCGAGCTCCGGTCGACCGCACGCGCGTTGAGGTCACGTCCGCAGCGTATCCGTCGCTGAGATCTCGACGTGCCGCGACGTAGACGCTGTACGGCCGCGCTGCGTATTAGAGTTTCGTCGATTGAAGTGCTCCCGGTTCACAAACCGCTCGCTGCGTGGAATAGGCGGAGGCAAGAGCTTCTGATTTTGTAGAACGCTCTGGGTTTCGTCATGTTCTTAAACGGTACACCAATTCTTCATTCGAGGCCGCGTTGCGCGCTTAGGGCTTGTCCTGCCGTGCGACGTGCGCGGGTGGGCCTGTCACTTCCGCGTATGGCGCTGACCTCGTTGGGTCCTTTGCCGGACTCCTTTTCCTCGGTTTCATCTTTAGCGTCGGCACCGCGCGTGCCGCTCTTCAAAGACGAGCTCCGGCCCTTCATTGAGGATGATGCGAACGATGACGACGAGGAGGGAGGTTTGGTCGCACAGGAGCAGGCAACGATGAAGCCTCGGCGTCGAGCAAAGACCTCAACCACTTGCGCAGCCACGGCATATGTTCGGGAGATCTGTCGGCTGGATCGTTTAACGGATGAAGAGGTTGCCTCTCTCTCCATGGCGACGCAAGACTACTGTGCGTTGATGAAACAACGAGAAGAACTGTGTGCAAAGCTTGGGCGGGAGCCGACTGACACCGAGTGGTCCACTACGGTGGGCGTGTCGGAGGAGGAGGTGCGCAAGCGAATCGAAAGGGGTCGACGAGCGCGTGAGCGTCTTGTTGCCTCGAACTTGCGCCTGGTTCTGGCGATTGCGAATCGATACAAATCACGGGCTGTCGTGCGCTCCGCGTGGAAGTCGAGGTCCAAGGGCGGCATGGACATGCCCTCTCATGAGAAAGTTCGTCTCCAAAGGCAGCATAACATTTTTCTTGGAGATCTGATTCAAGAAGGCGCCTTGGGCCTGATTCGGGCGGCAGAGAAATTCGACCCATCCAAGGGCTTCAAGTTCTCTACCTACGCAACATGGTGGATACGACAGGCAATCCAGCGGTGTGTTTCAGAGCACTCTCGAACGATCAGGCTGCCCAACCATGTAACAGAGTCGCTGCGTCAAATTTATCGGATGCGAGCGAGATTGCAGCACGTACTGAAGCGGCCGCCAACGGATGAGGAGGTAGCTGAGGCCTGTAACATGACACTTAAGCGCTTGAAAAAGATCACCCAGCATGCCTGGGAGACCCAGACTTTGAGTTTGGAAGGCCCGCCGAATAGCGAAGCGCACAGTCTCTACAAGTCGCAACAGGGCGAGGCGCCGCTCTCAATCGGTAGCATTATTGAGGCAACGGAAGAAACGCCCGAAGAAGCACTGGAACGAAATTGTATGCGTGAAGACGTGGAATGCGTGTTGCGCACGCTTCCGTTCCAAGAACGAGAGATTCTCCGTTTGAGGTATGGTATTTCTGATGATGAGCGACCCCACTCAACGGAGGAACTTAGTGCTAGGTTCCAACTGCCCGTGCATACAATCCGGCTGATCGAGTCGCGGGCGCTGCGTAAGTTGCGGCACCCAAGTTTGGCAGCGATGCTTCGCGAGTATGTGAATATTCTTTGAGAACGTAAACAACGCAATAGCTTTTCTGTAACGAATACAAGCTAGTGCATTAATCTGTCTGATCTCGAGGTTATAGCACTGGCGCTGGTGTACGGATTCCAGACCAGGGGGCATCAGACGCAGGCCGATCAACGTTCGACGTTGCGGGTTGGCTATAATCTAGATCCGGCAGCATACCCATTCGCTCAGCGAGACGAACCGTTGCAGCGCAAACAATCGACCATTGAGGTCCGGCTTTTCGCTGCTTCCTCGTCGGGCCTTGAATCAAATCTTCTTCAGCACAGCTCGAACCGATAGCCTCATGTTCGAGGTCCCGAACGACGAGGCCGATGCGCTCGAGTGCTCGCTCACGATAAGCGACAATCTGCGAACGCCTGTTGCTCGCCTGACTCCAGCGGCGCGTGTGCTGCCTCTCACCAACCGTTGGGGATGTATCCGCTGCCAACAACTGGGCAGCAGGGATGGCTTTTCTATACTCGGGTCTAAACGAATGTGGAGGCGAATTCAGTAGCAAGGAGATTTTTTGATGATCCGTGTCGGGGGGAATTGGTGGAATGTCTCCCGCTCGAGTCTCGCGAATCGGAAAATGCACTCAGACCTGTTACACGAGGGCGCGATACCCCCAGGGGACTACAAAAGACCGGCAGCTGCCAGTCTTATTTTCGAAACCGATGGAGTGCGGACCTCGGGCAGGACGCGACTCGCCGCCGTTGAACCCGTGAACTTAGAAGCGACATCTGTTGTTTTTCATGGGTCGATCTAGACTCGCCCTCATCCGCGAAGAATATATTTGAAGGAATGTGATTACGTCATGAATGTCCGACTTGATTTTCTTGGAGGAACCCAACGGGACGATTGGATAACTCATTCGAGTCTGGTATTGTTCGTTCTATGTGCGTCTAAGATGTTCATGCCGGTACGTTACGCAGTCAAACACGATAAAGTATTTGAGCGCATCCGTCTTCAAAGCTGGAGTCGACTACCTGCTCGATTCATGGAATGCGCTCGATCAGTGTTGTGTTGAGTTTGCAAGACTGGGTCGAGGCCATGCAGCCGGTAGGAGCGGTTCGTCGTGTTGCTAGTTCTGAACAATTGTTTCTAGCTATTGCTCGAGTTCATCGCGATTACAAGAGTCCAACAGAGTAACTCTCTACCAACATTCCATATTTCGTTCCATGTTTGGGCAGGTTTGGCCTCGCTGCGGTCTGCGAACGCGGTTTCGTCTTGGAGTTATTTCAGCCCTCGGAGTGCCTGTTGCGAAGATTCCGCTGCTTAGACGAGGATTTTCTGGTCGCAACGACGTCCGCGACGCTCTCCTGCTTGTCCAAAATCAAAAGTGATCGGTAGTAGAGAGGCTTGAACTCTCGACCTTGCGGTTCCCGTGTCGATTAACAGCCGCACGCTCTAACCAACTGAGCTATACTACCGTCGCGGCACGTTGGTGAGCGCCTCAAATCATGATATAAAGAGCTGCGTCCAATGCGGGCATCCAGCGGGACTCCCTGAATTACTTGCCGTCGTTGGTTGCAGGCGTTTTCGTGGTCATTGAAGATTTTCAGTTTTCTTGGTGCGAATTGTTCAGAAGAACCAACCTGCTACCGCTCTGTTCAAGGCCAAGAAGCACAGTCTTCAGCGACAGTGCGACTGCAACGCTTAACTCGACAGTTCTGCGCTATAGCGTTATGCAACCACGTGCACTCACGTTTTGTTTAACGCCAAACTTGCACCGGGAGCTAGTGCGCTCGCAGTCGAATTACTCGAGAAACCTCACAAAAAGACGCGTCTTGAAGCGTGTTGAAGGATCCAGCATTCGAATTCGATTCGTTATGCCGTTTGACAACCAGCCAAAACTGGACGCAGCAGGAGAGCGCTCGACCTACTTGTCACCGTTGTCTACGCGCTATGCATCCTCAGCGATGCGCGAAACTTTCTCGGACGAGTATCGGTTTCGGTTGTGGCGGAAGTTATGGTACGTCTTGGCGGACTGTGAGCGTTCTTTAGGTCTCCAGATCACGCCGGAACAGGTTGAAGGACTTCGCTTGGCTGCAGAGGAGCACTTTCCGCTGCCACTCGAGGCTGCCGCTGCCTACGAAGCGAAGTTGCGGCACGACGTGATGGCCCACGTGCACGCTCTAGGTGACCAAGTGCCGATCGCGAGGCCGATCATACATCTTGGCGCAACTTCCTGCTATGTGACAGATAATTCCGAGCTTTTGCAACAGAAACGCGGGCTGGAGCTGCTCCAGCGGACGCTTTGGATGTGCATCAAGGAGCTGGCCCGGTTTGCTGCTCGATACCGAGACCTACCAACCCTCGCGTATACGCATTTCCAGCCTGCGCAACCAACGACTGTTGGCAAAAGAGCGTGTTTGTGGATACAAGACCTGCTCATTGACGGACAGCAGCTGGAACGAGTGCAAAAGGAACTCAAATTCAGGGGAGTGAAAGGTACGACTGGAACACAGGCTTCTTTTCTGGCGCTTTTTGATGGCGACCATCGACGAGTGAGGCAACTCGATCGACTCGTGACAGAGCGAATGGGGTTTGCGGAGAGCTTTCCGATTACCGGTCAGACCTACCCACGCAAGCAAGACTTTCTTGTATTGGCGGGCTTGGCCGGAATCGGACAATCTGCAGCAAAAATGGCGAATGACATTCGACTACTGCAACATATGAAGGAGGTCGAGGAACCGTACGAGGCGAATCAAATTGGGAGCTCTGCGATGGCCTACAAACGGAATCCGATGCGCTCCGAGCGGATCAATGGCTTAGCTCGTTTTCTGCAGACGCTGGTACTTAATCCGGCGGAAACGGCTTCAACGCAGTGGCTGGAACGAACACTTGACGATTCAGCAAACCGTCGACTGGCGATTAGTGAAGCATTCCTGACCGCGGACGCGATCCTTCAACTAGTGCTCAACATTAGTCGCGGTTTGGTTGTGCACCCGCGAGTGATTGAGAGTCATTTACTTCAAGAGCTCCCTTTTATGGCGACAGAAAATATCCTCATGGCCGCTGTGCGAGCGGGGCAAGACCGCCAAACGATGCACGAAGCGATAAGAGAGCACAGTGTGGCAGCCGCAGCTCGGGTGAAAGATGAAGGCCTCGACAACGATCTCCTGGAGCGCCTCAAGGCGGACGAACGGTTCGCCTGTATTCGAGACCGAATTGATGCTCTCTGTGATAGCTCCGAGTTTGTGGGTCGCGCGCCCCAGCAGGTGGACGAGTTTCTCGATGAACACGTCTACCCAGCCTTGGAGGCGCGCCATGAACTGGTACCAGACACGCCTGCCGAAAATTCGATATTGGACTCTGCCGGGGTCATTCGAGTCTAACGAATAAAGATTACCCACGACGTTGTCAGCGTCTCATCGAAAGGCTAGTTGTCGTGTTCTCATTTTTCATTGGGCCTTTATATCGAGCCTCTGGGCACTATGAGGTTCCGGCTTGCGGATTGATGACGTTGAGCGTTCTCGTGCGGCGCTTTGTTTTCTCCCCAGTTTCGGCAGCGATGCTTATGACGCGAGAGGTCTGGACCGCATCCCCGATGGGTAATATCTGCCATGGCTCTGTGTTTGCTTACTGAAAAAATCGATCGATAGAGAGATCTCCAGAACGGCTTCGAATTCATTAAATTTTGGTTGCGCTTCTCCAGGCGATGACGGGAACCGCCTCTGGCGCTCTAGGATCGCGTTTGTGCACCTGCCATAGTGTCATCAGCAGCCTCGTATGCTGTAGGCGCACACCATATGACAGTGAATTCCCTGTTGTAGCGCCTTAAAGTGGCCGTGTCTGGAAATAATGCTTCGCTTCAAACTCGAGCCATCTCCTCGTTATCTTATCGAAAACTCTTGTTCACGACAGGATTCCTCGGAGGATGAAAGAATCGCCCCAGTTCACTCCAAGGCAGTTATATTCAAGCTATTCGTGTGCGTTGACCCAATCGTTCTCATCAGTCAAGTTTCAGGATAGGATGCGATGCGTGAAGCATGCAGAGGAGCGTTCCGATGACAGCCCCCACCCTCGTGCTTCGATCGTCCCAGGCGATGAGTCTGGACTTCCAACGTTTCAGGGCTTGGACGCCACCGACACGATCGCATGGCGGTGGCAGATTCGTTTTCAGACGAGCGATACCGGCGTTCATCGGCGAGTTCAGCACCAGATGCCCGCCCAAAGTTGCGCAGACACGTATTCAGTGCAAAAGCAGACCAGGGTCCGCACCGAATCTGAGTGGAAAGTCAGAACGGACACGTGCTGTAGTCGCGACCTTCCTAGGGCCATCGCTGCAACATGTAGAGCACCTCGACTTCCTTCGTTAGAGGGATGACATAATTCGCATATATGTTGGCCAAGAGGCGCGGGAAGTGTTGACTCTCATCCCCATCTAGGGTCGCTTCATGCCGGAGCCTCTGCATTTGGCCAACCTCAACTTCACGGCCATACGTTGCCGCTTTCATTTCAACACGTCGCAGGAGCTGCGCCTCTACTGATCGATCTGTTAGGTTCTCCTTAATCGCTTCGGTATCACGCTGTTCTATGAGCGGGCGGTACAGCGCAGGCGCTGCCCGATACTTCGCCTCCGCCACAAACTTGCCGTAATGAATCCGCTTGCTCAGAGCCTGTAGACAGGCAACGTCATTCACACACGATGACCCGTAGTTGAGGTCATCTCCCTCATCCGTCAATCGCGGAATGATTTCTTGTGTATAGATTTGCAGAATCTTCTCGTTGACGTTGATGCTATTGGGATGCAGCACTTGCTCGTATGCAAGTGGTGGCAAGATCGGTTTTGGCAGCTGATCGGGAAAGAAAGCGTGCTCGTCCGGGGCGGTGTAGCGCCGTACTCGTGCGTGCAGCCTCTCAGTCTCCAGGAGAAGATAGTCTAGAAACGAGCCCGAAAACCCCGGTATGCGAAAAAGCGGCCCCTCTTTCTCATAGATGACAACGTTTCGTTTGAACTGTGCGCGCTCTATCAGCGCAAATATAATGGTCTCTTCCTGCCGGATCAGCTTTGTTCGAAGTTGCTCCAAGTCAAACTTTTCGATCTGCGAAACCATCCATAAACGTCTGCCGTTACGTGACGATGCTTTCAGTCCACGCCGCCGGGAGAAACCCAACGTTGGCCCCTCCTGACGCTGCACACAAAGCGTAGAGAAAACAGCTCTTCTGTGCTCCAGTCTTCGCACGCCAACGATTACTTCGGTGTTGGCAAACATGCGAGTCAAGCTCGCCCGTCCAGTGTGTAGGCGCATTGCGCAGGGAATGATGTCTCGCGTGCTGATGCGCACCCCGATCGCCGCAACAGCCTCGACCCCGTTTATGCTCGTAAGGTGAGGCGCGGATGTTTCGCATTTTCTCAAAAGTCAGACATCCCGGTGTTGGACGCTCTAAATATTGATGTTGCTAATTCCAATTGAGTTTCCTTGCGACCCGCCAAGTGGTGGTAAAGTTAAGAAAAATGTAGTTTGCGAACCGGAGTCTCTTTTGAATTCAGGAATCAATGTTCGCAAAAGTCAGATTCAGGCCATCATTCAAACAGACCGGTTATGTACAGGTTTTGTGATGGGCTTTCACACTATTGCTGCTGAGCGTTTCGTCTCATGGCCCCCGATGGGACGGAATGCACCCTATGCTGAAGAGTAGCGGCAATCAAATAGAGAATTGCTTGATATTTCCTGTTGCGAAAGCATTTCTGGATGGATGACTGGCGGGCCAAGTCAGCGTTTCCTCTGCTCTCATACAACCTTTATTTCAAGCATATGCTTTTTGCCGAACGGAAAACGGAATCTGTGCCGAGATTCTTCCATTCCTCTTTGAGATTCGAGTAGCCTTCTCGCGCTTGTCAGTACGCATGAGCTCGAGGTCCTATGGGTATCCTCAGTCCGTTCATGGGCGGTTTGATTTCTCTCATCGACTGCAGTGGATGACGTTTCCCTGAATAGAACTCACGCCTCTGCCTTCTCCCTGAATGTTATCGTTGCCACATCCATATCTTTGGTAGGCATGCATCGATCGTGGAATTCAAGTTTTTCACAAAATCTGCGTTCCCTCAAGCGAACTCGCGGACCCGTCGATAGACTCAGCGCTCACGAACAACCCTGTTACCAAACCATCGACACGTCTCCAAGCGTGACAGAGTCCAAACCCTGAACTCGAATCGCGATCCCATCCCTTCATGCACCACTGAAACCTCCGCACGTAATCATTCGATCGCGTTTCGGGAACCGATCATTTCCAAACGAGCACTAGGCCCCGCGTCTCCGATCACTCAATCCTCATGGTGATGGATGCCCCGGACTGTGGCGCATCTGACTCGTCCGCTGGTCTTCCTGTCCTCGCTGGGATGAGACCGCGCAGTATCCAACGCTCGCAATCAGTATCTTTTCTCTGAGACAATCCCTCGGAATTTTCTGAACAAATGCACCAAACTTCTCCTGATTACTATAGCTCTTCGTGAAGGCATTTCTCTGAGCTAGATAGCTGGGGAAAGCCTCTGGAAACATCACCACCTTGATCGGGGTTTCATTGCGAAAGAGAAAAGCAGGAGCGTTTTATCTCCCTAAAAATTTTCATCAAACTTGGCCTTCCTCATAAGTTTCGCTGGAAATGCTCCGCAATACTCAACATCTCCGACTGGATTTTCCTCAGAGCAACACGCACCACCTCATGGCGGCCGAGGTTTCGTACTCGTGACCCGGATCGCCATCGTGCTATGGCGGTTGCGACCACGGCACCGCGGAAGCGCGCCTTTATGACAGGGAGGCGGCGACGGTTGCGCCCCCGGCTCGACACCTGGCAAGGCAGTGCGGCGACCCGCGCTTGGGCAGGGCCCCGGGCCGCTTTTGTGATGTGACGATCACGCACACGCATCCGAGTCGGCCATGCAGATGCCGTGACAGCTTGCGTGCGTGCGTGCGTGCGTGCGTGCTTTCCAAACCGAACGTTCGATAGCTGTCTTTGCGCGCACAGGGGTATTTGCTGCCAGCAAAGTCAGTCGCTGGGGCCTTCGTCTCTTCCCTTGGTGCTCCTCTCTGGAGCTTTACAAGGTTGCGAGACTGCAGTGGTAACGTTCGGTTGATATCTGAAACCGTTAACAGCGTCTTAGGGGTGTTCTGGTGCGACGCTGGCAGCTGGTGAGGCAGCATCGACGAGTGTGGTTGACGAAAGGAGCGCACGGCCTAGGACTTCTCCTGAATAGGCACCATGTCTGAACCGCGAAAAAATCATGCCCAGCATACAGAAAATGAACGCGTTGCACGCGAGAATCGACAGGAAGTGCATCCACCACGGCCGCTCGAGTTGCGCCAGTCGTTTTTTGACGTACCATTGGTCGGTAACCGGTATACGCTAGTATCAGTGATTGGAGAGGGTGCTTATGGTGTCGTTTGTTCGGCTGTCGATAATCAAACTCGAGAAAAGGTAGCCGTGAAACGGATTCGTCGGGTTTTTGACGAGGTCCCGGAAGCGGTGCGGATATTGCGCGAATTGCGTTTTCTGCGCCTGCTTCGTTCGCACGAGAACATCATAACGATACGGGAGGTTTTGATACCGTCACAGCGAGATTCCTTTAACGATGTTTTCGTCGTCTTTGAGTTGATGCCCGCAGATTTGAATCGGGTGCTGCGGGCGAAAATTGCCTTGTCGCAGGACCACATTCGCTGGCTAATGTATCAGCTCCTCCAGGCGCTGCACTATATGCACAGCTGCAACGTCCTTCATCGTGATATCAAGCCGAACAATATCATGATAAATGAATTATGCGACCTGCGAGTGATTGATTTCGGTTTGGCTCGCCTGGCGTACAACCAGCAGGAGGATATGGCCTGCTGGACGGACTATGTCGCGACAAGATGGTATCGCGCACCAGAGCTTATTATGAGTTATTCATCACGGTACTCGGCGGCGATTGATATCTGGTCAGCCGGGTGCATATTTGCCGAATTGTTGAATCATGGAGAACCTTTGTTCCCAGGGGTTAATAGCTTTCACCAACTGGAGTTGATCGTGAAACTCCTCGGAACCCCAAATGAGGAGTCGATCGCCAAAGTGCGGAATCCGAAAGCGAAACAGCATTTGCGTTCATTGCCGAAGCGGCCACCGCGACCTTTTGCGGAGATTTTTCTAGAGGCCCCCCCGGACGCACTGGACTTGCTGGAGAATTTGCTCCAGTTCGACCCGGACAAGCGTCTGACGGCTCTGGAGGGACTACAGCATGTTTACTTTAGAGGTCTATACGCCCCAGAATCGATCGTGACGGGCAACCCGCTGTCAGCTGAGGAGTTTTATTTTGAGAGGGAGCAATTGACGGCAGCTCAGCTTCGCTCTCTGTTCTGGGAAGAGATCCTGCACTATCACCCGGACATGCGGGAGCAACTTCTTCACGGGGACTCGATTGGCTACGAAATTCCAAGCCAGGCGGATCGCTTTCGCGCAGCGTTGGCCGATGAACAAAGAGCCGGTGTGCGACGAGATCGAGCCTACGCCAGCATGCCGAAAGAGAAGCTCGCCACCATGTGGAATCAGGTCGAGGGATGGACGAGAAATCGTCCTGAAGCCGCCACAGCAGCGGGGCCGAAAGCAGTGCCTCCTCCGCGTCTCGCGGCGGTGCCTCCGAATGCGACTGGCACTGCAAAAAGCACCCAAATGGATGGCGATTACAGCAACGTAACGCAGAATGCAAATACGGATAGTGTCGCGTCAGGATCCCCTCGTAGAAATGATACATCCGCAAATGCTTCGGAACGCCAGTATCCCCGAGATGATCGATGTTGATGAAGAGGTTGATGAGGATACACGCGATCGGCTTGACGCTTTAGATGGCGACGATCGGGGCCAGAGCGACGATGACGGCAATAGCACTGTCATGATAGAGGCGCCGGAGAGTTTTACCGAATCGTATCGAGACTTTTGAACGCTTGAAAGGTCGTAGATCAGGGTAGACACAGCGGGCCCACAGATCCGTATGCGGAGGCGGCGTCTTTCCGAACGCGGTACGAAGGCAAGCCACGATGTCGACACAAACCTCGATGCAGCCATTCACGACATCTGACGAATGCATGCGGCTCCATGACCCGAGCGGAACCTGAATACTCGAAAGGCAGCACACGATAAGGCGTGACGATAGATACTACTGTTCATGGGCCCTTTATGGCGATCGGTTTTTGTTCAGCGTCTGTCTCGACGGTGCGATCCGGTGTGGGTCTCAACGACTGACACGAAAGAGGGTTCGTCGGCGCTCGGCCTGTTTCACCATGCACCAACATTCGAGCGGTGGAATGGGAAGGCCAACCACGCATTCTAATCCGACTCGCCATCGATCTCCACAGCGTCGTCACCACTCGAATCATCATTTTGATCAGATGGTGAATAGCGCGCTCCGCGCTTCGGCGGAGATTCATGAGTTGCTTCATTAGAATCGACCGATGGGCTCTGCGCCGCCATCTGCTCAACGTTGGGTGGCGCTGCTGGACGAGTGTGATCCTGTTCGTCGTCACTGAGGTCGCTGGGATCAAAGTAGTGGGTCTCCGGTTCGGGTAGCTTGTGGTCATGGATCTCGACATCCAAGTTGACGTGGCGATTGAGTCCGAAATAGCAATCTGGCATGGCGTGCACCACCAACTTACATGTGCCTACCTGGGGCGGAGCCATGAACTGAAACCGACATTGAAGCCTGTCGACCTGCGCACCCCCAATGGATGCCGAGACATCTGGTTTCACCAGGGTGTGGCGCTTCTCGGTGCTCGATTCAGCGCTACTAGCGGTGTCGTTAGAGCTACGGCTCGAGGCACTCGTCGAAGGAGACGCCATTTCTTCCGGCACCTTAGCCGGCGCTGACCCATTGGAGCTGGCGACAGGCTGCTCAGGCGACGACGATTGCACCGCTTCAGCCTGAATCAGACTCAGACGACGAACGCCAACGATCGAATTCATTTTGCGATCTCCGAGAATGATCCACCAATACTCTTTCTTCTCAAAGGGCAAGTGCCGGCGGCACGGATGATACTGCTGCCGACCTAGTGCCTCTGCTACGATGCCGCGCTCGATGTAGAGCCGCACTTCCAGTGTCACAGCATCGCAGGCGTGTATGCATGAATCGCGCACATCGTGCTCCTCATCGGAGCGATCCTGGTCCACGACATAAGGTTCGACGACCTCGAGCTGGACTCGGCGTGGGTACCGACAGAGGAATAGATGGATATCATCGAGCTGAGCATCGGTGAACATGCGCATCAAGGAGCGTAGTCGTGATCCATCCCAATCGCAACGCAGCAAGCGATCCGTCGCAGGCGTTCTCGGCATTCTTATTTCCTGCAGGAGACACGTTTGGATGCAGTGATGTTGTACTGCGTTTTGTGGACTTGTTCATGCGCTCTGCGGAGTTCGTTTGCAGATCCACTGGAAGCAGTGCATCCGCACCTTGGGCCGCCACCAGCGCCGCCACGTCGGGCTCCCAGACGTGCTTGCGCAGTTCGGCGACGGTGCGGATCCCATCGACGCCGAAACGTTTGTTCGTATTACATACCTTGACTTCGCTGGGTCCGAACCACGGTATCTGCATAAGCTCACTCTCGCTGGGGAGCATAGCTTGGCAGAGGCTCTGTTCCAGCTGTACCACTCGCAGCACCCGATCGATATAGCCTCCGACGGAGAAGATCCTCTGGTAACGCTGCATGACCTCAGGTCGCGGCGCTGCACCAGCAATGTCCACCATCGCCGGGATGATACAATCCATGTGCGCGAGCAGTATTTCCAAATTCCGCTTCATTCGCTTCATGCTCACCGGAAATCGATGCCAATTCAAACGAGCCAAGTGGGCATGCAACAATACGTTATTCATTGTAAAATGCGGTAATCCGCGATTAAAAAGGCGTTGATCACGGTGGTCAAAGCGACCGCTATTCTCTAGCGCTTGACACACCAAGCTGATGGCTTCTTGATCTCCGTATTCAGCTTGGAACGGCGTTCGCGACGAGAATTCAAGCGCTGCCCCGTATACCTCAGGCAAATTCCGAAACTTGATCGCTGTCGATTGACCCAAGAATTCGGCAAAGAGCGCATACGTCTCTTGACTGACGCTCTCGGAGATGAGACGCGCTCGACGACGCCACCACAGACCGACTCCAATCGGTAGACCAAACAGCAGAGATAACGCGTAACCGATTAGGACAAGGTTGCCTCGTTCGACCAGCCAGCTCGGCAGAGCGATCCCATATCGCGTCCCCTGATAACCATCTGGATTCCCGTACTTTTGATAATTTTCCAAAGCGACTGGATCCGTCAGTACCCGATAGGCCTTGTTCAGGTTCACAAACTCCTCTGGCCGATAGTTTGGGTTGTCGAGGTTCTTGTCCGGATGCAACTCCAGAGACCGCCTTCGGTACGCTCGAGTCACGTCCTCACGACTGGCCCGCCTAGAGACTCCAAGCGTCTCATAAGGATCGAAAAGCGCACCCGAGTCAGATGCGTTTCGAGTTCGGCGATAGAGCGCAAATAACTGGAATAGAAACAGAGCCCAGAGCGCCACCCAAAAGGCACTGCTTGCCAGTCGCATAAAGCGCTCGCGGCGTCGTTGACTCCTCTCCTTAGCCCGACGCCGTGTTCGACAACCTTGACAGGGACAGAACGCGGTCTGAACCTGACGCGACTTGGCCCGTTGCCGAAACCAACGACGCAAGCGCCACACACTCAGGCCGAAGCAAAGCAAACCCAGCAAACAGGTGAAGAACACCTGGGCCGAGGCGCCGTCGTAGTTCATGTCTGATTTGGGACGGTACTTGCCATGGGTGCTAGAGTCATAGCTGTCATCGCTTCCGAACTTCATGGAGGGTGCGTCCAACGTCGACGCCACTGGCTGTCAACAAACCAGGTCACAAAACGGCTCTGGGACGAAAACGCGCCGAGCGCTTCGCTTGGACAGCTTACCGCACGATAGACCTTGTTATCCATTTTAATACCATATTGTACTGGTTTCTCGAAACGATCCGAGCGGCGCCCTCCTCTATGGAGTAGGAACGATACTCGCTTGTTCATGAGCAAGTGGCAGTTGAGCTTGCAAGCTAGGTTTGGGGAGCTTGTTCGGGTACGTGTTTCGAACGATCACGCGGGCGTGAGGTCTTGATCGCCCTTGTTTCGATGTGCACTCGCTCGTGACAGCAAAGCTCTCACCTCTCGACGAGTACAGAAGTATGCGCTATCGTTCACACACAGCGACAAGTGCGAGCGCGCGCTCCAGTCGCATGCGTTGATGAAGACTATGAAAACTGCGCTCGATTTTGCAATTCTGATTCGGGTGACGAGTGCTGGCAAAGCGGGTTCGTTCCCAAGCGTTTCGGATCAATTAACGAAGCGAACTTTGGTTTTCATTGCATCGGTGTTGCGCTGAGCGTTCATCGCAAACGCCAAACAGTGGCGTCGCCTTTGGTCTCGCGTCTCAACGAGGGTACAGAATCACATGACGTGTCTAGGGCAGCATTGCGTTTATCGAAAAGTTTGTTCCATGGACCTCTTCCGGCGCTCCGTAGAACGCAGGGGTTAGCGACGCCTCGATCGTCGCGTTTCGGGTGTCGGTTTCGTTAGCGACGCCTCGGCACGGTGACGTTTGCGGGTGACTCGACGCGTCATGTTCGTTGCCGAAACTGCCGTCGCCTCAGCGCATGGGGATTCGCACTTAGTCCGAAATAGAGATGAGTCCATTGTTCCGGTGCACGCTGTGGCGAGTACCAAGGGCCAGTCAACCCGGGTAACGTTGCTATCGGCGGAGCTTGAGTCCAACCCCGCATCAACGTCTCGTTTTCGACAGATTCTAAAGCGCAGCCCGCTAGATACCGGATTGACGGCACTGGGTCGTTCCCCTCCACGTCGGGACGATACATTCGCTTTCATTCCTGCGCGTGCCGTTTCGTGTTCTGTGTCCGTTCCTAGACAGACGCCTCCAGCAATGCGAATCAATCGTGCCGCGTTCTCCTGCCATCCAGCCTCGTTTGATGGCACTGTCTCTCGGTTTGGCGTCATCATCGGGTTCGCCTTGGCGCTCAATTGCCTCGTCCTCCTTGATTGAGGGATGGGGCTCTTTGAATTACAGTCCTCGTGAGCGAACATGAACGAACAGTCAGCGAACACGCCTCGACGGTTGGGGCTTGGACACGCTTGCAACATCTCCTTGGTCCAGGTCACAGAATGGATGACCTGTGCTTTCCCTAATGTCGAGCGCTTCGGTCGATCATCATGCGCAATATCATGGTTCCAGATGTTCTTCATCCACCGAGCCAATAGGCTAGTTCCAGAGCAAGGTGGTTCCGGCGCATCGGCAGTGCCCGTCACTTTGATGACGTTGGCCCATCCTCGCTGCCATGCAATACAAGCAAGCGCGTAAAGTTGCTGCATCGCCAAGTTTGGTAGCGCACATGGCTGGCGCGCACACAACTGTTCACCAATATGTTGGTGGTAGGGCGCAACCACCACAATCGGTGTCGCAAAAGGTATCGCCGTGTCCGACTGAGGCGACTCATCATGCACCGTGTTTCGCCTTCTCTTATGCCCATGTCTTCGCAGTTGCAGCGAAGTCAATTTCCTATCGCTTTCCTGCTGGATAGATGCGTGTCCCGAGGCAGCGCCAGATGCAAACCCTTCCAGCAGCGCATAGACTCGGTCTAGGTCTCGATGGTCGAGCCAGCAGCCACCGAGCTCCTCCCATAGCAGACGTAGACGGTTCGATTCTCCATTGATCAGACGCCACCCGTTCCTGATCGAAATTCGGTTCCTCAACAGTTTCGCATCCGATGACGATCAGGGTAACGTTACTCATCACTGCTTTGGGCACGCTGTGGCATTCATCTCTGGAGATTACCTCGTTGCCCACAGAGCGATCCGTTTCCAGTAGCGCCTGGCGTTCATCGATGTCTTGGGCTGCCGGTCTTTGAGGCTGCCGGCCAGCTTGGCCGCAGCACTGTGACGCCCTCGTCGAAGGCTCCGATCCAGTATGTTTTCGCTTCCGAATGAGCGGTACTGACCCTGTCTCCGTTTGCGATCTCACCTGCCCTTTCCGTCGCTCCGTTGCTGAACCGAAAAGGGCCCTGGGAACCCGTTCACCAACTTGAGCAGTATTCGCGTGCGTTCGATCATTCATGCTCGTATGTGCCATATTCGAGCTTTCCTGTTGTAACGTGTGAACTTCATTTGGACGATGGATTCCAAAGGACCAACGTGGTGAATTTTGTTCGGTCTCTGTGACAGCATCCGGAGAAGACAAAGTCGCTGATATCGATAGAGACCTCGGCTTCGCCCTGCACCACGCCGCCAAGAGCGTTCTATCTTCCCGCAACCAATCATTCCGTAGAAGAATTCGAGCATTGGTCTGCATGTGGATTGTCCAGTGTGACAGCTCCATTCGTTGGAGAGCGGCAACAGGAATCGATGAAAACGTCAAAGGGCCAGAGGTCTCCGGTTGCACCAGCGCACTCAATCTCGCTAGTCTATGTAGGCGGGCCGAACTGCACTGAGAGCCAGTGCGTGCGATACAAACCGCTGCGTCTATTCCAGCAATGGCGCCACCCAGACGAGGCTTCGCCTGGCAACGAGCCAGCAACCAACACACCGCGAGCCAAATATCGCGTCCAGACACGATGAATAGCTGTAAGCAGAAGCAAAGCAGAATATAGCTCTAGCTCGAGCACGCTTGCCGCCTCTAGTTCAAATAGTGTCCGTTGCTTGTATGCCGACACGGTTCTAAACTTGGTGCCCAGTTGAGCTCCAGTGCAGAGTATGGTCCACGAGATGATCGATCCAAACAAATGCTCTCGTTTCTTGGTGCTCGAGCGACTTGGAATCAGTCAGGTTCTGAGTCTCTGAAACGAACACGCTGGCTGATTCTTCCGGGCACCAATCGAAGGGTTTTCGCAGTGCACCCGCCCAATCGATTCGAACACTCAGCACCTCCGAAATGCATATACGCTGCTAAGAACCTTGAGTGGAAGAGCCACCTCTGGTGCAGAAAAACGCCGGAACACCTGGCTTGCGCGGACAAGTAGTTGTGCCGCTCCGCCCAAACCTGTCCTCGTGGAAGCGGTACCCTCTCTCCTCGCGTTCGAACACGGCAGAAGAAACGTGCACACAAGGTCTCTAGTTCCGCCACTAGGAGGCAACTGTGAAACCTCGTTTACGAACCGTAACGCCTATGGGTTCCGGCGAGGAGTCCCAGCTGTACAAACAGAACGAGGTTTCGAGCGACCTTGTGGAGTGCCCCCATCAAGGCACGCGCTTCGCCGCGCGTCGGGCACGCGGCTCGATGCCAAGCGGCGAGCCAACCAGGTGGCCACGCGGCCTTGCCGGAAGACGCGCGCTCGCCACCAGCATCCCTCCCGTCACCGAGGAGAGGCTTGTTGTCGGCGCGTTCTCTACTTATCTTCACGACTGATTGTGATCATGATTCATTGATGGATTCGTATGTTTCGTTCCTTTCTTTGTTCATGCGTTGAATGACTGATTCACTCGATCACCGAATCAAAGGATCATTGATGGTTTGATTCTCTTCATTCATGGTATGTCTGATTCGTGCATTCACTCGATCACCTAATCCAAGGATCAATGATGGTTTGATTCTCTTCATTCATGGCATGTCTGATTCGTGCATTTCTGATTTCATTGATTCCGTCGCATAAACTGCGAAATGATCCTGTGCGTGATCGTACAATCCATGGATCTACCTCTAGATGATGGATCAAACATATATCTGTCTCTTTTAGCTGGCTTCAGTTCAGTTTATCATTTCCAGCAATATCGACCATCGCATAGAGGCGAACAGGATGTATTCAGGGGCGTGCCGGTGGGGATCGCCGACCACGAATGGCGTTCAGCGCAGCGCTCAACAAAAGGGTACGACTTGGCCCCAGGGCGTGTCGTCCCCGCGAGCGACGTATCGACTCGTTACGCGTTCGGTTCGCGGGCACTTTGGCCAGCACTCGAGTCGCTACACCGCACTGAACGTACCGTTCGGGAGACGAGGACGCTATCTGGACGTCTAGGGCTTTGGATTTTGGCCAGAAGACAACCGTATTGAGGTGCAGTGGCGCGTGTGTGGTCGTTGAGACGTTTCAGGCGTTGCAGGCGTCATCATGGCGGAAACGTTATCGAGTAGGGTGGCTGTTTCCTCGTCTCAAAGCTATCCAGTAACACCTGATGGATACGAGTTTCTTGAAGAGCTTGGGCATGGGGAAAGCTCGGCTGTTTATCGAGCTGTCTGTCCTGCTGTGAATAACGAGGCTGTTGCGATCAAGGTCGTGAACCTGGAGGGTCTTCCGGTCTCGCTAGAGGATTTGATCAAGGAGATTCGAGTCATGTCGCTGAGTTCACACGAGAATGTGGTTCCATACCGGACTTCATTCTCGGTGGGTCATCATCTATGGATCGTGATGCCGTTTGTAGCTGGCACACCCGTTGGTAGGGTTCTCCACCAGCTCTATCCCGAAGGTTTTCCAGACGAGGCTGTGATACGCTACATTCTGCATGGCACCCTGAGGGGCCTGGAATACTTCCATCGGAACAGACAGATTCACCGCAATATCAAGGCCGACAATATTTTGTTGACTCCTGATGCGCGTGTCCTTCTAACGGACTATACCTACCTGGGTCTGATGCTGGAGAGTGGAATTTCTCGCCGATTGCGACAAACTTTTGTCGGCACACCATGCTGGATGGCACCGGAGGTTATGGAGCAAGTTTCGGGCTACGACTACAAGGCGGATATATGGTCTTTTGGGATCACTTGTATTGAGCTGGCCCAGGGATGTGCACCATACGAGCGCTTCGCTCCAATGAAAGTGCTGCAGCTGACGCTGCAAGGGCCTCCGCCAACACTGGAGCATCCGGGGCGATTTAGCGCTGCGTTCAAAGATTTCGTCGAGCTTTGTCTCCAGAAGGATCCACGAAAGAGGCCCTCTGCATCCGAGCTGCTTGAGCACCCTTTTATGAAGAAAGAGCTTCCATTGGAACCTGACTGGGCCACCGTTATGCTCTCGAAGATGCCTCCCTTGGAGCTCAATCCGCTCTCCGAGAAAGAGCGTATCTCCTTGCGCCGTGGTCATGTCGCGACGACTGGAGGTGGTGCGCGCCTGTCTGGACGCGAGCCATGGTCCAATCATGCTACCTCGAGTGGTTCGGTGAACGCAGTCGAGTCACAGACTTCGCAGATCGGGCGACGCTCACCGGAGCCTCGACGAAACGCAATGGGGATCAGTGGGTGGAACTTTGCGGATACGCCGGAACTCGCCGAAGCAAAACGCGAGCGTCAGGCTCAGCGAACAGCAACAGCGGATGCATCGTCTGAATCGACAGCGATTGCGTCTAGGATAGCCGACATTGTGGGGTCCCCACCTGAGACATTGTCGCCTTCGCTCTTGTCGCCACCGCGTGCTTCCCCAACACCGGATGTAGCGCTCTTTGAAGGGAAGCGCATCAACGGTGGATATCTCCGCGAGAACTGAGGCTGGACCCGCTCGACGAGCAGGTCGTTTTCTGCTCATCGATACCGAACCTCCTCGTCCCCATACTTCACCCAGTACCGCCTGTCTAGTACACGAGGATGTCATCACCAGAGACGCCACAGCCGACGATATGTACGGCCGATCAAGTCCACGTCCAGGGGCGGCCCCAATGGAGCCGTGTCCTAGCGACAGCAGCAGCAATAGCAGCATTCGTCCTCGATTCTACCCACACGCTGGATCTAGTCGGAATACGGCACCGCCAGAGATCGGTATTCAGACAGCGACGTCAGCCGCCACTGATGAGGCATCGACAACGATCACATCGACAAGTGAGGGCGTGCCGTTGCCAGGAGCGCTTGGGCATCCACCAGGTCGTGGTTTCCATCAGGTTGAAGCTGGCCATGCTCGGATGATGGATCCTGGAGGCACAGAAACGGTTGCTGTGTCTTCCGCACGCAACTCGTTGGCTCATACGCCATCGACGGGATCGCTACCGGGCGAACAAGCCCGTCGCTCGAGCCATGGGCGTTTCGAGGTCGTCGATATTCCGTTGCAGCAGGCGGCATCTCAGCCGGCCTCTGCGCGAACGACCACATCATCGGGCGTCGCGGCCGGGGCAGCACCCCATCATGCATCGAATGCGTCCACTGGTGATGTTTCACCACATCCTGCTTTGTACGTCTCACTGGCTGCTCTGGATGGTGTGTTTCAGCAACCGCAGAGTGCGACGCGCTCGCCACCACGCGCTCCGAAACCCAAGTCGCCGCCACCACCGCCTTCTCGTTGGTCGGCCCACACCCATTTGAATAACAGCTCGGGCCACCGAGCATACACAAGTGCACCGAGCACTGCAAACTACCCGAATTGGCTTTCGCATTCCCGTGTATCGTCATCGACCTCGCCAACTGGCCAGGGGGAGCTGGCCTCCTCTGCGCTGCCAGGCCGAATGAATCGCGCAACAACGTCGCATATGCCGCTCGCGAATGTCTCCGAGGAGGACCTGTTGGCGTTGCTGCATCACGCTCGGGGCTTACAACGGACACTTTCCGCTGTTCTTGCTGGTAACACGCACGGGTCCGTGGTTGCAGCAGACCCAGTGAATGCAACTGGCATGGCTCCAGGCGCGGGGCACGTAGGCGGTCCGAGTGCTCCCGATAGTGGATCTACCAGCGGACGCGTTCGTTCCTACGTCTCGCCCAGGGACGAGCACGGTGTGCCCGTTGCGACAGAGGGAACCATGCCATTAACGAGTGGTGGTGCGCCGACGGCTGCCCCGGGGTATCTTAGTGGGCGTGCCGTCGCTGGCGGCGTTGCCACCACGACCGATAGCGGCCATGGTCCTTCTGCAGAGAATGTAGACCAGCTGCGTGCGGAGCTCTCCTATCTGCGGATCGATCAGAGCCATTTACGTGGCGAGATCGAAACCCTTCGACATGAACTCGTCTCCGTGAGACAACAGCTGATGCATCTAGCAGTTCTGTCAGCGCCGAGCACTCCTCGCGTCGACCCAGCTGTTGGAAACGTAGCTGCTGCATCGGTGCGACCAGGTGATGTATCAGGGGCAAGTCCACCTGTACAGGCTGTGAACAACGCACCGCCAGCCGCAGGGACAAGGTCGTCTCGAGGCGCCATGGAGAACGTTCAGGGATCACGACCTTCAGCCACAACAACGGATGAATAATCGATGGATCCAGACTGACGTTGATCGCTCAATGCTCGAGGCATCAACCTGTCTTCGCGTATATCGATGCATTGTGACTCTATGGCTAACAGATCTGCAACTGTTATGTCCTGGTGCGGATTTTGGATGCTCGCTCAAGAAATCGATGCTGTGCTTCTGTGATATCCGAAAGCGCTGTGCGCCACCGGTGGTGTGCTCGCTGCAACCAAGACGAAAGGACTGGACGCTGATTGGTTTGCTGAAGTTGCTAGTCACGTTCTGGATGTGCTCCACCATAAGCGTGCACACATACACGCGTTTATATGTCAACCGTGGGGAGGTCCCAACACCAGATCATGTATCAAAAGGGCGTGTGTGGAACGACGCGCATCGCGGATCCGATGCAGCGTCTGCTCATGGGAGACCTTAAAGAATATCGGCTGTGAAATGTTCGAGAAGCGTGTTCCTTCGGTCCGACTGGCCAAATGCCGGGGCGAAAACGTCCAGATCAGGCCGGGTGACGCCACTGCCTCTCCAGGAGCGTTGTTTGTCCTCGCAGGAGGGCGCATCAACGCAACAACACCTTGGGGGCTCGCCGTCGCATCCTTCTTTCTTCGGTGCTAGATCGTCGCACAAAGACTTGGCACTGTCACCGAGTTCGCGGCTGGTTTATTTCTACCAAGACGCAGGGCAGGATTGCTGCCCTTGGCATTTCCGTATCGACACTGGTCGCTGGGGATGGTGGACCTCTCCCCGAGCTACAATACGGCCAAGTATCTGAGACCTATCTATTGGGAGCGGCCTCGTTCAGTATCGTAGATTCCATTGTGTCTACGCTTTTGCGATGCGTCGCTCAATCGTGCAGTCTTTACCGGTCTGGCGTATTCCCTGCTGGTCGTTTCATCCACGCCAGGCGAATGGATCAGTATCTGAGAATCATTGTGGCATGCAATGTCGTCGGAATTGTAGTTCGAGCAGCGCTCTGGAGATTGTTCGCCATGACTCTCGCCCGCGGCATCTCTTCACCCGCCGCTTCTACCGAGGCGCCTCAGATGAACAGCACATCGCCACTTTTTGTCGACGGTTTCATAAACTTCCGCTGGCAGCGCTCGAGGCGCGATCGGCGCGGCGGTAACGCTGCTGACGTCGCCGTTGCTCGGCCGCGTGCACCCCCGAAAGCATCTCTTTCACGCTAACCATGGCAATACAGTTGCTCGTCTGGTCTGCATCGTTGTAGACATATACAGGGATGTGCCGTTCGTTCATACCACCGAGCAAACGCAAAGCGTGGGCGACCTCATCATCGGGTGAGATGCCATACTTGCGCTCCTCCAGGGAGAGCTTTGGCCCGGACACACCAGACGCTGCCCAGCGTTCGCGAATGAGTGTCTCAACACTGAGCGCGAGCGGATTCCGTCCCGGGTGAAAGACATGGCTCATGAGGTCCCGTAACGTGATGACGCCAAAGATACTCGGATAGGGTCCACCGGCATCGGAGCCAGCACTGCCGCTCTCATTCACGAGCAAGGTACTCACGTTATGTCTGGCCATGGCAGGCTACTGCGTCGCGCACTGAAGCCGACTTTGGCACCGCCACGACGGCATAATGCTCCGATTCGTGCAAAACCACGTCGTCATCCAGGGACACGTTGCGGAGCGGTTGCGCTCCTTCATAAAGCCGACGTAAACGCCAGGAGAGGAGATGACGCAGCAGGATCGGATGGGATTCGACGTGCGATCGACTGCTAGAACCCTCGGGCCATTCAAAGCTGCACACGGCATCCTGTACGTTCAGGTTTTGGACCAGAAAGAAGCGCGCGATATCTCGCGCAGTCAAAACGCCTCGGAATGAACGCGGCGGCAACGCTAATGTAAAGCCGGCCTCAGTATTTTTGGCTCCAGTTGGCCCTTGTCCACCAGGCAAGATGTAGTCCTCTTCGTGCTCCTCTTCACGAATAACCGGAATGCTCTGAATATTGCGCTCTCGCATCGCCAGGACAGCATCAAAGACTGTGTTGGAGGCTACTTTCAACGTTCCGAAGCGGGCATACAGTGGACTTGTCGTATCTCGAAGACGCAACGATAAAGCCTGCCTGCTCCGTCATTTGATTCTCGACCAGCGCTTGAGACAGACAACGCAGAAAATCCCGTTCCGTAAAAAGCCCAATCACGGCGTGATGCTCCGTATCAACGTCTGCGTCGCTGTTGTGAGTCTCTCTCGATATCCGCACGATATCAGGTGTCGTTGCTGGAATACTGGGCTTGGGCGACGACCGATTGAAGGGGTCGCCAACCACGAGCACGAAAGCAGCGTTGCGCTGAACCATCTCATCCAGGGCACCTCGCACTGAAGATGCTTCATGCAGAAAGAGCAAAGAGTCGCCGGCGCCACTGGGCGCAATCTCAACACGTACGGGTGCCGCCTCAGTGCGTGTCACTTCGGCGCGTTTCGCCGACGCGGTGCGTGGCAAGAACGCCTCTTGGTAAGTGGGCAACGCCTTACCAATAGGTGCCTCCCAAAACAGGTGCAGTTTGCTCCGAACGCACCGCATGTGCGCTCGATGACATTCTCTGCAACCAGAGACAAGTTCGTCTTGGTAAGAGACGAGCGAGCTGGACTGGTATGAACGCGCCTCATAAGTTTTGACCCCAAGCGTATCCACTAGCTCCCGAAGAAATTCGTAGCGTTCAGTCGGAGATACCGCATACATGAGCACAATTGGGTCATTTCGACTGCGCGTTGTGATCTCCTCGTGACAGAGATTCGCCGCTCTTTTGCCATTTCCTCGATTGGATCTAGATTCGTCAGGGTTCTTTATGGACGTATGTCTATAGGCACGAACGAATTGGTACAGAAAGCTTTTTATAGACATCTGTACATACTCCGATAAGCGTATGTATGTGTTCATCGATGAATTGGTACAGAAAGCTTTTTATAGACATCTGTACATTCTCCGATAAGCGTATGTATGTGTTCATCGATGAAGCGGCTTGTTCCCGGAGCGGCGAAAGCACTGTTAATGCCTGAATTTAAGCGAAACGCATGTGTACTTGAAGGTCTCATCATCGAGTAACGCCGCATCCCGTCCTGGATAGGAAACACTACGTAGGGTGCAAGGCTCTGACACAGATTCGCCCGGGTCTATACTTGGACATCTGTTTGGAGAAGCGTATGCGTTATCCGCAGCAAGGCCCCGATCTACGGAATCAGCAATAGGCATTAAGACCGCCTCGTCGATCACGGCCTAAACCAGTTCGCACCTTACAGTCAGCAAACATTGCACTCAATTCAGCGCATGCCAATCGAGGTCGCCACAGAGGCACGTTTGCCCTCCAATGATGCAGGCCCAGGCCACGACGAGGATAGGCCTGCATCGCGTTGTCTCCCAGACACCACGGACGCTTGCAGCATCTGACGAGTTTCGAACAAATCCAGCCCGAATGATTTAGAGTATTCCTCCTCGAACGGCTCGTCAACGAGAAATCGAACCGAAGAATTTTCCATCCTGACTCCAGCGATTGATCTGTACAACTGGTCGACGGTGGCGAGTCGAATGGCATTATTCAGCGGCCGCGATGGACGGCACGCACCGATCGATGCGCAGCGCGTTCGCACGCACTGACACGCATTCGGTGACATTCGCATGCGAGTTGCCTGCTGGCTACGGCCACGCGTGTGCTTGCATTGCAGTGAAGCCGCCAATGCAGGAGACGGAACTGGAGTTGGCGTTTGATTTCGCTGAAGAGCTAGCACGAGAGTGTGGCGAGCTCATTCGGGAGGCATTCTATCGTGACTGGCCGTTTCAAACGCCGCCAGCTGGGGGGCACACCACACCATATAACGTGAAGAAGCGCACTGATCCGGTCACGGACACCGATCGTGCCGTAGAGGAACTCTGTAGGGTGCGCATTTTGGAGCGATATAGTACGAGACATCGAGTTCTCGGTGAAGAGGGCTACGACGGCCGACCTGAGAGCCTCCGGGTGAAGGCCTCTGATCCGCCGACATGGGCGATCGATCCAATTGATGGTACAGCCAACTTTGTGCATCATATTCCGATGTGTGCGGTATCCATCGCCTTGATCACGGACGGCGTTGTCCGTCTAGGCGTGGTTTATAACCCTATTATGGAGGAGATGTTTTCAGCTCGGCGAGGGCATGGCGCCTATCTCAACGGGAAACGGGTCTTTTGCAGCGGGGTCAGCGAGCTGGCCGATGCCTGTGTTGCGACGGAGTACGGTAGCGATCGCTCGCCTTCGAAAATTCAGACCATGTTGGAGATGGTTCGATCGATATTAGAGAACGGGACGCAGGCTGTTCGAAGCACTGGGAGCGCTGCGCTGAATATGGCGTATGTGGCCTGTGGTCCGCTTCGATATGGTCACGGAGTGGGGCCCCTATACATGGGATCTCGCCGCTGGTGAAGTGCTCGTCGAGGAGGCTGGCGGCGTGTGTTTACTCCCTAATGGAGCTCAATTTGTGCTGGATGGGCGCGGCATTCTGGCAACGAATCGGTACTTGGCAGAGAAACTTCGGTTTCAGGCATACGCTTTCGCTTGACTTTGAGGCCACTGGCGAAAGGTTTCGAAGAATTGCCCTGCTGCTCTATGTTACTTTTATAAGACGGTAGAGTCGCTGTTCGTGCAGCTTTTTTTCGTAGAAAAGCGTTATGAAATGCGTTCGACTGACGAGCCAAGCGGTCCATCGCTTTGGTGTCGGGAATGTTATGCGTCCATGGATCGTCGGTTGTTTTTGTCTTCGACGACGAAATTCCGCACGTTCAAGAATTGGGAGCACAATAGCGGAGAAGACTGCATCTGTATCTTCAGTAATATTGGAGCCAAGATGCCTTCACGTGAGGCGTTCGCGTCGCAGATTCGCTTTTCAGCGAACGCTGCACTGGCTGAGGACTGCTCGACTCCCCGCCCGATCGCGCCACTGGACTGTGACGGATCGTTTCGAATTTGAACAAGTTCGGGCCGATTCGCTCTCGCCAATGCTGCCCCTCTTGCTGACGAGACTTATTCGGCAAGCGGCACATGCTGTCGACAGAGAACGCTCCCCTGAATCGAAGAGATGCGCGAGCATGTAGAGGAGGTCCCTAAACCCTATTCGGTGCGGGTCACCATGGCGAGTCTCGGCGAGCGGTCCGATATCACGCCCGTGGCCCTTTGGATACTGCGTGCCCGCTTTTTTGGGAAGCCCTCCATCAAAGCGACTCGTATCTGGATCGAGTTACGCACTGATTCACCCGCGATTCACCTAAAGCTGCAAACGAATGTTTTGAAAGGGGCAAATCAGCCGCGCTCATGACTTCAATGCCGCGTCTCAACGATACGTACCATATCTCCATGTGACCTTGAAAAGCTCTCATATCCTCTGGCGGTGCTTTCGAACGGTTCTTGGCCGAGTTCCACCTTTGACCCTTGTTCAGCATACTGATGAATGCTCGTCTGAATGGTGAGCGTGAATCTCCGCATCCATCCTCGTTGAATGATCCTGCTTCAGCACTGCATCCCGAACACCGAGGCACTGGCTTCACGTCGGGCGCTGTCTTTACCGCATCCGACGGAATGTCGACTGGCTTGTTCGTCGACCGTCTCCCAACGCCCGCGTTCACGTTCCGTTTCCACATCAAAATCTGGTACGTACCGAAAATTAATTGCTTCGAGAGCACGCATCCGAATGCTCGTCTTTCGGATGCACGGTTTGTGTATCCAGCCAGATGACACCAACGTTCAAGACATTTCTCGCTGGTTCCAAACATGCAGGCCCCTCGAATATCTCATCTAGCCACGCTCCCAAACTCGCTGCCACCACGACGGATCCATGGCAAACCGGTGTTCGACTCGTTGCAACCAACGATCGAGTAGCGTGGAGCAACACTCGGGCAGTGCTGTGTCGAAGCTTTGCAAAAAGCGGTAAAGGTCGCGTGCCAGAGCCTGTGGCAGACGTGCTGGCGCTAGCGGGTCACCCACAGCCGACCTGTCTACAGTTGTGGGCGACGCTTCAACATCAACCTGCTCGAGTTCAGCAGCGGGCGCCGGTCGGGGCGTGACTCGATCGTCCTCCACGCTCACCCCGATTTGCAGCTCAACGTGGCCTGGTACCGTTGCTCTGCAACGAACAGGATCCAGGAGTGTGGGAGGAACCACCAGCACGCACGACACGTGCTCGAGCGTCAAACTGGTCGCAGCAAGCCAGGTAACTCCACTGTCCACAGACAAAAACACATCAGCACGTTCATGAGGCGGAGACGGCTCCAGAGCTGCTCGCCAGACTGCCAAAACGAGTCGTTTTTTCCTTTCGGTCGCTGACCCAAGCGCTCTAGCCGCTGGCACTGAAACTGCGGCAATAAACTTGCCCGCGCTATTCGGTAGGGGCTGCAGCAACACCGGCTCGAGACCAGCTACTAACGCACCATACGTCGCCATTTTTCCTATTGACACTTTCTGGCATGCCTTGTGTACGTCACTCGACCTGCACAGTCGAGGAGACAGCGAGGCGTTCTCCCCAATAACACACATCCAACTGGAGATGGCTGCTGTCGCCGGGGAGCGACACCGATAGACGCCTTGAGGCTGTCCTCGTTCCGAATGCGCTCCGTCCTCTGTACTTCGATTGCCACCAGTTTCTCGCTCGCACAGGCAAGTATCGACCGTGCAAGCCCCATTCAAGCCTCTGGAGCGCCTACTCGAACCGGATCATGAGCAGATATCCACAGAAATAAGCTCCCTATCCGTTTCAGATCGTTTCCGGGCGATCGACTGAATCACTCGAGTGATGTTGCAGCAATCGCTCGGCTGACCATGATAGGTAATACTCGGTTCAAATGAGGCCCCAGCGATACCCAGATCACGTTGGCCAATACTGAACGTCATCCAGATGCCATCTAGTGATGCGAGAGCTTTGGACGCCACCGTTAGGAACCCGACATGAAGTGTACCGAGACAAGCGCCGACCCATGTCAGCGAATCCATCGATCACTCCAATTCCAATCGTCTCAGAATACGCATTCGTTATGGATCAAGCCATATGTACTGTATGTCACGCCAGAACATGTATTCATTAGGGATCAAGAGACATAGACTCTATGTTGTTCGAAACAGGAACAGAGGCTCGCCACCCTACAAGGTACGCAGCCGACCCGTCCGGGCATCGCCGAGGGATTGCATCCATGTGGCCCCAAGTGGGTCGCACCCGGCCAGGAACATCGATGGCACAGCGTCGTTCATTAGGATACTGCGTTTCTTTAGAGGCCGCGGTGTTCTCGCAGAGTAGAGACCCTTCGCGATTGATCATAGTCTGCAGAGTAAAGTTGCTAGAAGGTGCTTGTGATCAGGGAAACGGTAGCAGAGTATAAAAGGGCGCTCTTTATCGGCACCAAGAACAACGACCGTCGTGTTGATACTGGCACTGAACGAGCACGTCGCCCCTGGTAGAAGCTCATGCAGAGCCTGTGGCGTTCCCTCCGACCGATTTTCTCATCAGGAGCAGGTTATGATCGTAGCAAGATATTTCGCGTTCTGATCACTTCTTCACCTGAGCGGGATGGAGCAAGCTGCGTCCGCTGCTTGAGCACTGCTGGGCAGCCGACGGGGGAACAAGCGGGCGCGAACCGCTCTTATGAGCCGGTGTTTCGTGCCGGTCCGAGCCACGTAGAGCCGTCCCGGTTGGAGTCACAGAAACGCTTTGCTGCATCGTTGGTGGAAATGCTACCTAGGCTCATCTCGAGTGTTTACATTCACCACGGCCACGATGCGAACTCGGGTGGTGAGATCGTGCTCGAGGTCCCGCCCGATGCCACAGTGCGCGTACTGCGCTTTTTGCGCGATCATACGACCTGTCGTTTCCGTCATTTCATTGACTGTTGTGGGGTTGACTTTCCTGATCGACAGGATCGATTCCGTGTAGTATACAATTTGCAGTCCCTTGTTTACAACGCGCGGATTCGCGTACAAACATATGTGAATGAGCTGACTCCGCTCGAGTCGGCCACGTCGGTCTTCAAAGGTGCAGACTGGTTTGAGCGCGAGATCTACGACATGTTTGGTGTCTTCTTCACCAATCATCCGGATCTACGTCGGATTCTGAGCGACTACGGCACGAGCTATCACGCGTTGCGCAAAGACTTTCCAGTTATCTGGCTACGACGAAGTTCGATACGACGAAGTTGAGAAACGCGTCGTCTATGAACCGCTGGAAATCACCCAGGAGTTCCGCACCTTTGACTTTCAGTCCCCGTGGGAGCATTTCCCGGCAGCTGGCGGTTCTGAAGTGGAGTTCTTCCGGCTCACGAAGGGCCAAATCATTCCAGATCCAGAAGCAGCTACTCGTGCTGCTAACGAGAAGCAACAAGGACCAGCGGATTCATCCGATGATGCTAAGAACATGTCGACTGACCGTACGGATAAGGAGACAGGAACACGCTCCTAATCCGATTGGTACGTACTCGTTCGCTGTTGCGGGGTCGGCGGTTCACACGAACCACTCGTGAAGCGCGCGTAACATTGCGGGTGAGTGGATGGTTGCATCGGACGGGGCCCGTGCAATGCGGTTCCCAAAGCAACAGAACACGGAGCGCGAAAATGCCAGTCTCGCCGCAGATAAGTCCATTTGCCACGTCATGGCCTCAGACTGGTCGAGCATGCAGGTCTCTCTCACTCACGAGCTTCGCGAACGCAAACAGTGGTTCTGACTGGACGGAGGGCCTGTCCATTCAGGATGCTCGCGGCAATGGTTGCACATTCGCCCGTCTACACCTTGCAGGCAATGAGATTCATTCTCGCGAGGAACCAAACGCATGCCCAGGTTCAGTATACGGACGACGCGAATCTGCCCACGTATCGCTGCCATGCGCGCGCACCAATAAACCTCACTGGCTGACGAGTTTCACGCGACCAGCAAGCTCTTGTGGGTGCCAAATGGCTCGCTAGACACACTGAAATGATGAAACCTCGCAAAGCGAGAAGTTCGTTCTCATAGGGTTTCCCAAAGGACATGACGTTGACAGAAGGAAGGGTGACTCGGTTCGTGCCTGCACCTGGATCGGAGGCAACACTTAGTCATGACAGAAAAAACTGTTATGCTTCCGGAAATAAGCACGGAAATATAACAGTTCACCCAGCGGATGACCCAGGAACAACATCAGCCACATGAGCAAGTTGCCGCGTCGGCGACCACGAAAGCAGGAATGACGCGTAAGCCATATTCCCGGGACTTGAATCATCATGCCGAGGAAAATGCCCACACTGATCGTCTTGAAAGCGACCGCAAACAAATATTCATGCAGAACTGCACTCACTAGAAACGTCGCAAAGCCGGCAGCTGCTTTGCTAACGCGTTTGCTTCGGTACTGGAGTTCAATGAAAACATGTCGCAAAGCCCACTCATGCACCAGCATATTCCACTTGTTCCAGAACGACTCTAGGGTGGTTGCATTCCACCAGTCCTGGTAGAATTGGCGGTCAGCGAAACGAAGCATCTCCGCCCATGCCGAGAGCGCGCAATGAAAGAACCAAAGGAATCCCAATAACCAAAAAATAATGGACGGAATCGCAAGCTTTGCTGCATGATAGGCCAACGAGTAACCGGCAGATTGCCCTTGCAGGACTGGCAACATAAACTGCTGCATGATCGCTACCTGCGCGACGATACAAAGAAGCGCGATCCCGAACATCGAGGCGACATACCGATAGCGAACCCGCTCCGTCCGTGGATACTCGGTCTCGTAGACCAACGTGGGAGCTGCCATAAAATACACAAAATTGCTCCAATTCACATTGGCCGGAAAGCCGCGCAAACGATTCTGTCGCGCTGCCCGAGAGAACCCCACAGACATGGTGCTCGACAAGTCACTCGATTCGGAGAGTTCTCGTTTTAGCGACCGGTCACTATCACTTAAACGAGCACCAGATGCCTCTGATGGTGACTCGCTACCTCTCGGCGCTGTCACCGTGTCACTCGGGTCTACTGGCGCCGCAGACCGGAGTCCCTCGCCACTGGGGAGTTCCACATGCCCGTTCGGACTCGAATCCTTCTTTCGCCGAGCACGTTCTCGCCATGTCCGTTCTGCCTCCTCTGCCAGGTGCCAGTTCGTCAGAAAATAACTATGACCTTTGAGCGAAATGGTGATCACCCAGAGTGTCAGGAACCCGCCCAGTGCTGGCGTCGTTGGCCGCCGCCATAGGACACGCGTACTCACCACGTAGAGCGTCCCTTGTGCCACTATATAGAACGAAACGGCAACAACAATGCGGAGCCGTCGCACCCAACCCGAATGCCCATATCGACGCCGGGCCATTGTTGCCCAGACCAAAACATAGAAAACCAAGGAATACGCCCACAGTGCCGCTGAAAACCGCAACACGAATAACACATCCGAGAGAAACGCTGGACAGCGGAGGAGAATGCTCCCAAAATCAACCAGGAAGCCTTTCTCGATGATCGAACGCACCGTCATGTAGAAGAGCGCAAAACCCAATAGTAGAAAACTCAAGTTATAAAACCCTTCAAGACGAGAAGTTTTCAGCTCATTCAAGAGGTCGCGTTCATCAACGAGCGAGAGAGGCACACCTCGCGGCTGCGGACGGTGCGACTGCGGATAGATGGAAGGACGAGTCACGTCAACCTCCGCCCGTTCATCAAGTTCATCACTGGTACCTCCACCAACCGCTTCGATTGGCAAACAAGTTCCCGAAGCTTGCATCATCACAAACCAGTTTCCTACACGAAACCAGCGCGCAACCAACCGCACATAACGTCTAGTCGCCAACGGCGCATGCGCCAGACATTGCGCCTCGAGATCGGTCCATGCGGCTGCCGCTCGTCGTCTTGGCGCAATGCGATGTCAGAGACACGCCTCTGGAGTGCGGAACATCACTCGCGTGCGCGATCGAGCGAGACGCATGCACGACGGCAACAATCATGCCCATTGGAGAAATGGATGGATCCATGCTCAAATCATCCATGATACGAGTCTATGCATGCGCGTGCCTGTTCAGATCGAAACAGTCCATGCCGAACAATCATGCCCATTGGAGAAATGGATGGATCCATGCTCGAATCATCCATGATACGAGTCTATGTATGCGCGTGCCTGTTCAGATCGAAACAGTCCATGCTGAACAATCATGCATGCGAACGGCGGATCGGCCCAGTGTGCGATCGCTCGTGGGACACGCGCCCCATCACAGCACGCGTGCGTGTGTAACGAGGCGCTAGCGACTGGACACCGATGGATGGACTCGTGGCGGAACGCGCGCTGGTGCTTGGACAGCGCGCTAAGCGTTCGTTGTACGCCTTCGTTTCGATAATCAAGTGAGTACTGGTATTTGAACTGCTGAATTTGTTCAGATGGCGATTCAAACTGGATCGAATGGGATCACGGGAAGTTCGGTGTCATCTACGGCGGTGTTGGAGGCACCAGGTCTGTTTGGGAGTCTTCTGCGCCGTTTACCCACTGGCGAAGACTTTCGGGCTCGTCTCGGGGACTTGTGGACACGCTCGCGTCCATGGGGGGAATTTTTTAATACAGCTGCGATGAACAAGCCGGACTTGAGCGAGCTGCGCGAGCGAGTGACTCAGAACCTGGCGCACTATGCGTACAACTACGCAACGATTTTTGCAGTGTTGGTCGTGTTAATGGTGTTGGTGTCGCCGTTGAGTATCCTGGGTGCGCTTGCCATCTTCGCACTTTATACTTACCTGTTTGCGTTGAACCCTGAGCCTATCACAGCGTTTGGGGATCACCTGGTGCTAGACAGTCGAGGTAAGAGCGTCGTCGTGTTGGTATTCTCATTGGTGATTCTGTGGCTGACCGGAGCGGGCGCCACGTTTAGCACGCTTTTGTTTGTGGTGGCAACGATAGCGCTGGCTCACGCGGCGGTGCGAAAGCCCCCCGGTGAGGCGGACTTTGAGAGTGGTTTCCCTGGCGCCTGATGAGCGATGACTCTTGGCGAGGTAGACGGCGGCGCGCCCTGGCTCGTTTCCCGTCGCTGGCAGCTCGTTTCTGAGACACGATGCGCTCCATTGATGAGGGAGCAATTCTGCTGAAATCAGCAGCAGGCACGAATAAGTGGTGCTAGGAGAGAAAGACCGGTGCATGCGGGTGACTGAAAACCGTGGCTGCTGCTTGCTGAATGCTGCGAAGAGTCCGACCATGAGCGAGCGGCATGGAGCAGTTCGGTCCAGTTTCGAATCGCGGTTGCAGGCCAGTCTCCAGAACGTGAAGCGATATCGCCGAGTCCGGGGACACCGTTCGCGGGTAGACGGGCGCCGGTTAGCCTGGTCAGGTCATCGGCCCTCTTTTGCATCATCGAGATATTGGAATGATGCCTCAGAGACGCGTTCATGGTGCTCGAATACCCACATCCGTCGCGGAACGCATCCATATATCGAAATATTGACGTCAGCACTTGTCAGGAAATTGGTCGGCTCGGCGGCCGCGAAGAAGAGCCCCAACGTCCTTATCATGCTATCGATGGAGTTGGTTGTTTCCATCTGAAAATATGCGCGAATCGTGTCGATGCGACATGATATACGCTAGCGACTCACGGCACACCCGAAAATAGCGCTAAAGTGCTCGGTTGTAAATCGAAGAGATCGATCAAGAACCAACATGACTTGATTGTCGTTTCTCCGTCAAGATAGGGCCAAGCGACGCACTCTTATGATATCCGAGGCTAGCGCGATGTCCTGCGCTCCGATTGTAAGACCTCATACCAAAGTCAGGATGTTCCGTTGCTTGATTCACACTTGGATGAAACCAGTCCAAAATGATGTATTGACGGCATTTCCGCTCATGGAAAGACCATGAACAGTTTCAGCTCAGCGAGAGAGGAGGGCTCGGCAACAACCACAACAGATCTAAAGAGCGTATAGATAAACTGCTTTGCATGCCAGAGAGCGTGTTGGACACGCTTTCCCCGCTTTCTTCTGATTGCCTTCAAGTATTGCGCTCAATTTCAGGATGCGATCAGATGCCATCCGCAGACGTTTCAGCGGTTGATGATCAAGTCACATGAATGCGAGTTGGGCCAGAACTAGAGACTCCGGCCGAATTCGGCACCTCTGTCAAGTATTCAGTACCTGCCCTTGATAAAGGACTTTGCTGGATAGCATGTTCGCGTATGCTTGATGCTCAGATGCAGGATCAAGTGTTCGTCCGTGAGCCTCCAGCCCAGCGTTTCCTCGAACCGCGGTCGTCAGTGATGTCCCTTGCCGTCGTCTTTCATCCAGGCCTGCGGCAAAGATATGTGTTTCCAGCGACTTGGAAGCTGCGATCAGCGGCACGTCTAGAGCAGCACCGACCGTCTCGCGCTAGCGCTGTCCAACGCGACTGCAACGTACGTTTGGTCAGTCGACGCAAGCGTGACAGTTACGCGTATCGTTCGCAGTAGACAGACCGCTTCTCGTTGTGCTACGCCACATAGAGCAGATGGATGCTTTCGCCCGTCTCCCTAAGAGTCGATAGACAACAGTGCTTGTGGCCGCGCGTATCAGCATTCTCCGCGAGCACGAGTGCCATTTTCTGACACAATCCAAGCGCTGAGCGACTTTTCAAAGAGTATGGAACCCTGGCTCGTCTTCAAAAAGTCTCGATACGAGCACATTCGTTTGCGACCTGTTTTGAGGTCCCTCATACCGCTGCAGCTGAACTGGAGCATACCATTCCATCTGCTTGTGTAACGTCGTTGCGCAAAAGCACCTTGAACTGGAGATAGCGTGCGCCCGTTCATCGCCTCTGGGATTTCGACATTGATCGAGTCTCTTGCGTCATCTCGCTTGGTGGGTATGGTTCTCTGCGATAGACCTTTTGGGCTGCCAAGACGCCGCCAACAATAGCGGCCCCAGCAACTCCGAATAACGCCGTTGCTACGCCGAGTCCAATCCATCCGTCTCGGCGAATCTTATCATCCAGAATAGAGAGAAACGCTCTTATCTGACGACGCTGCATACTAGTCCCAATGTGTCGACTGTACAGCGTGCGCAGCTCCTGACGAGCACCAGACCAGTCACCAAGGCGATACATCGCCAAGGCAGCAAAATAGTGACACTCGTAGAGAAGGCCTTGGTCGCGCTTATCTGAACCCGAGTTCGCCTCCAGCTCCTCCGCGAGTCCTTGCAGCAAGCGAATACCCTCTCTGATCTGCTCCTGACCAGTGCTCAGAGGTTGCTGCACCAACGCCCAACCATAGTTGAACTGAGCCTTCTGCAGTTGTTGTCGCGCTCTCCATACACGACCATCTTTCACGGGGTCAACGTCGTCCGAGCCAGTTTTGGAAGTAGACGCAGTTCCGTTCGTTTTCGATGACTGGCCACCACTTCTGAGGCGGTCATAATATGCTTTTGAGTTTTCCAGGATCAAGCCGCAACGTTCCAGTGTCTCTTGGGCAGCTCGAGGGTCCGCAAACGCAGCCTCCTCCTCGGCAAACTTCTCAAGCAGTTGCTTCTTGTCCTCCTCCAGCAACTCGGGACCAGACGGCGAGTTACCCATCTTCCGTCGGAAGAGCAACAATAGGCCCGTGGCCAACGTCTATGTTTCTGCTACTGGGACGTGCCTCGAAGACGCCAACGCAACTGTTCCGTCAACTGACCAGAGCGCCAGCCGAGATAAAGCGAGATGTACGAGTCGCTACAGCGCTAGCTGGTTTTGATTCAGGACTCGACCGACGAACGACTTTTGCAAGAACAAATGGCAACGGGTTGTGGGTTTTGAGTCTGGAGTCGTCATGCGCTGACCTACGAGCACGACTTTCCTGTTTCTGAACAGAGCATAGGAGTTGCTGGTTGTTGAAGAGCGATGTCGACAGGCCGAGCGGCTACGTTCTGGGCAAGTTTTTACCAAAGACGCTCCTGCCTCAGACACTTTCAAGCGATCTCGTTATCGATAGGCGCTTGTGAGACTTGAGGCAACGTTCGAACGACAAGTTGGAGGTGCGTCAGGTTTGGTTGGGCTTGTCTGGCGAGTCCACCGCCCCTAGAGGCGTTTCCTCTGCACCCTCACCAAATGGTTCGTTCAACTCGTGGAAGCACTGGAAAAACGACCGAAGCATGGCTTTAGAAAAGTGAGTTCAAGCGCTGAATTCCCTAAAACGACAACGACAGCTGGGGCAGCGGTCCCGTGACCCGCGAAAGAAACGCATGCGTTCGAGGAATGCTCCTATCCGGATACATTCAGTGTGAGAGAAAATCGCTTCAGCGAACCGCATGCTTTCGAAAACGATCGACGATTCATCGACTCAGTCGTTACCAACCCGATGCTGGATATCCAGCGGCTGGCCAATGAAATCGTACAAAAGCCGCAAATCTCCGACAAACAACTCTTCCTCATTCCGGAAGAATCTAAAGACAGCGCGATCATTGGTCCAGTCCAGCGGGTTCAGGCGACTGGGCGCGACGATCGTCAGCGTCTCCACCTTCGGTTGGGGGGGAGTTTCTGAAGCCTCAGTTTTCGGAGTCCATATCTTCATTCGTATGATACCGTCCGACAGCAGTTGTATCTCGTGTGTCATAGAGAGATCGCGTAATGTCCGACCATACACGGCTGCTACTCGCTCTTGAAGGATTGCCACCAGGTTGCTGACAAGAAAAGCCTGACAAGGAAGATATCGTGATCGGACGCAGATGATTCGACGCTCGCGTGGATCGACGTCCATATATTGCATCAGGAAGAATGAGCAGACTGCATACTCTGATTGATTCCGTTTCAGCGATAACGAGTGAGGTGTGCAGCTCGTATGGTGTCAGCTTCCAGGTTGTCAATGTCGAGCAGGCGACGTTGGCCTCATCGAGCCAGCCTGCTTCTACATCAAGACCCAGATATTGACCCATCGCCTTCACGGTAGAGATGGTGTGGTGGATTCGGAGCACAAACGCAAAAACTCGCAAAATTACATCTAAATCACCTCGGCTCTGTAGGACGAGATCGTCAAAAGCAAACAAGACGGGGTTCATATCCTCCGAGTCAGGTGCTGGAGCCACGGCCTCGTCAGGGACCAACTCCAAAGCAACGCGAATGATAGGACGCTCTAGTATTGCGTCGTTGATTGTAAATCCTCGTTCATCGATGTCTCGCAGCTCGTCGTGTGTTCTCGTGTCGAACGAATTGATTGAATTCGTGCTTGAGATCCACGATCGATGCCAGTGTTGTGCTTTTTGAATCAGACGCTCATAGAGCTGCAGACTGGCGCGTTGGTAGCTCATCCAAAGCAGGGCGCGTCGAACGCTCGCGACACCAACCAAGTCCGCCACTTCCTTGATTGAGAATGTGCTCCAACCGACGATTTCAGATAGGTTTGATGACAGCAACGGTCGCCGATGCGTTCGCCACGAAAAGATTCGCGTTGGCGTGAAAAACTGGAGAAGCACTTGACGGGCTGAACCCATGCGGGCAGCGATATCGCTACGTTTGAGAGCAACGTGGCCTTGATTTGATATCTCTGACCAGTCGCAGTGGTAGAGCGGCAGCCAGCAGTCGTCGTACAGGTGAACCTCAATCCCAATCTGTTCCATGAGGGGAGACTGGGTGGCCCAAGCTTCACTCGAATGGGCGGTGTCCAATAGTTTGGTTCTCAAACGAAACGGGTTCGTCTCACCATAACAGAGTGTAGTCAGATCTCTACGGAAACGCCTGCGTTCGGCCTGCCGTCTTAGAAGCTTTTCTTGCTGCCTCCCAAACGAGTCTCTTATCGATTGGAGAACTCGGAGTCGGCGCATCCATAGAGATCCCCAGTCTATCGATGCAGCCTCTGCAGTATGGTGCTGCGCTGATGCCTTGGGAAAGTCTCGCTCTGTGCCGGTGCCTCGCGCTGGTGCTACTCGTGGAGTCGGCACCAAGGCTGGCTCTTGATCTGGTCCTCGTGATAGACTGCTTGTCGCTGTCGGTGCTGGCGGTGCTTGAATCTCTGCAGAGTCCGAAAGCGACTCCGGGGACATCTGTTGGAGGCCCCGAATCAATGCATCCATTAAAGCGACGATTCCTTCCATTTCTCCCAGAGCAATGCCAATGGATGCAAACAGCGTTGAACTCGACGTTGATGGTTCACGTAAAGGTCCGCTATGTTCCTCATCGCGTTCGCTCCAGCCGGTTTTCTCCGTGTCTACGTCCGTATTAGGGGGTCTCAAACTTGTTCGAAAGGAATCGAGAGAGGCTGAGCGAGCTTCGCGAGCCACGACGGCCTTGGTGGAGAAACCGCGCCACTCCTCAGCCGTCAAGGAAGCAGTGTTGGAAACCGAACGGCCCAGGTGTGTCACCAGCGTTGTTCGCGAGTCTCCGTCAACGGGTTGCTCGATCAACTCCAACAACATCGGCGGCATGATTGGCCTCGAAAGAGGTATCATCCACACGTTTGATTCAGATGCATTAACACTGGCTGTGGCGGGACGCTCCACCACTCCGCGAGTCTCTACGGTGGTGCCAGGGTGCGAATCCCTTGGCTCGGCTCGAGTCGCCTGAGACTTGCCGCCACGTCGTCGCTTTGGGGCAGTCATCTGCCGTCTGATGGAGTTTGACCAATTAAAAGTATAAAAATGCCTGCAAATACGTCCGAGTTGCGCTGCAAAATCGAACTTGTATTCGTCAGCAGCCAGAAGTTTTCTTACAGTCGGTGGCTCGCGGGCGCTGCACCATTCTCGGTTGAGTCACTACTCCTGGATCAACCAGTTTGAGTCTCTCGACGCTCTTGCGAGACGTCTGCACATTCTAGAGGAACAAAAGTGGGCCATACGTGATACTGGACGCGGATACTGCCTAGAATAACTTTTGACCAAGCTTTTGGTGGAGGAAGCTGTTGGCTCCGTTGAAGCGACCGAGAAGACTTTCAGAAGCGGTTTCTGGTCTCTGCGAACGCGAAGCATAGATCAGCGAACCGGAAACGAGTGTTCATCTCGAGGAGGATAAGTACCTGAAGACGCCTCTCGCTGCCAGAACCCAGTACACTTCGTTAAAGACGACAGAGCGGCCCGTCACTGGCTCGACTTGAGGCACCGTACCGGAACAGGTTACTCCATCCGAACGTTTGGTGAGAACCCCTCGGCTGGCTTTGCGCGAGGGCACTCAACCAGTTAACTTGAATCGTTTTGTGCTCAAGCCTCGAAACCTAAGTTTACTTTTAGTTGGTTGGCTGTCCTGGTTGCGGTTGTGGCCGACGTCCGGTGTGCTCAAGACGCTTTCAGGGTTTTTTTTTCGTTACCGAAAACGACGCAACCCATCGAAACCTGAATATAGACACGTGATTTCTAGTTCTTGTGGCCGCTTGCTGTATCTAAGAAGAGTTTTCGGGATGGGCTCACGAGAAGACTCACCTAGCCAGCTGAGGCTGCCGAGCGCTAGAGCCCCGGACTTGGTACCCAGCCCAGAACCGAACCTGTCCGTGAAACCTCGGCTGCCTTCCACATCGCAAGCACTCTGCGACTTGGAGCAGAATCGGGAACCTTTATGTGCGAAACCGCTTAACATTCAGCGTCGTCGACAGGCGCCGTGGAAGATCCGCGATGACGCTGTCTATCAGAAACTAGAACAGGTGGGCGAAGGCACCTATGGGGAAGTTTATCATGCCCGCAACCAAGAAACTGGCCAAGAGGTTGCGCTGAAGCGACTGCGCATGTCCAACGAAAGAGAAGGTTTCCCTTTGACTGCTTGCCGGGAGATTAAAGTGCTTCGCGAGCTGCGACACGAGAACATTGTGAATCTGATCGAGATGGTGACCTCTCAGGGTGCCACGAGTGCGAAGCACGGGTCGAAAAGGAGACATTTTCATGGTCTTTGAGTACATGGATTATGATCTTACTGGCCTGTTGGATACGCCCGAGGTTCACTTTTCTGAGGCTCAGGTCAAGTGCTACGCCCAGCAGTTGTTGCGCGGCCTGGCCTACTGTCATGCCCGGAATGTCATGCATCGGGATATCAAGGGCAGTAACATTCTTATCAGTCGCGACGGCAAAGTGAAGATTGCTGACTTTGGGCTTGCTCGGTTCCTCGGTGAATCGGGGCGACGTTATACGAATCGCGTGGTCACGCTCTGGTATCGAGCGCCAGAACTTCTTCTGGGAGAAAATCGCTACAGTTTTGCCGTGGACATCTGGTCAGTGGGTTGTCTTGTGCTCGAGATGCTCACTGGACGTCCAGTCTTTCCCGGCAAGGATGAAGCTAACCAGGCGCAGCTCATTTTCTCTCTTCTAGGGACGCCGAACGAAGAGGAATGGCCTGGTTATCGGTCCCTACCTTATGCGAACACCATCTTCGGTGCTGTTCCAGAAGCCAAAAAGTATCCTAATGTCTTTCGGACGGTGTTCGGAAGCAAAGGTCTGAGCCCAGTAGCACTCGATTTTGTAGAGAAACTCCTGACTACATGTCCGGATCAACGCCCCAGTGCGACCGATGCTCTTCAGCATCCGTGGTTCACGAGTGAGCCACTACCGTGTCGGCCTCAAGATTTACCGAGGTACGATTCTGTTCATGAATATCAAGTTCGAAAGCGCCGTCACGCGGAACGAGCAGGCCCAAAACACCCATGTCGGGGCCGTACCACCGAACGGCCTTGTCGAGCTCGGGCCGTCACGTTACCATGAAGACTGCTTCGGCTGCCATGGCGTCGTACACCATGGGTGGACCCGTGTCGGGACCAGTCCGCAGCGCTGTGACGTATTCGAACATTCGACGCCCGACTGTGGCTGGGTCTGCTGCTCATGTCTCAAACCCGACTGGAGTTAGCACGGAGCGAACACCAGCCTTTTCTCCAGCTGCGACAGCATCGCTGGCGAAACGTCGTGAGCCGGAGCCTCGACCTTATCAGGGGGATCGTGACCCAAAACGGGAACGACAGCGGTGAGCCATGCAAAGTGCCCAACTCGGAAAAGAGACTGCGCACTGGAGCCGTTGACGCGGTGTGAAGAATCGCTCTAGTTCGCTTTGGTAGCCAAATCGGAACGACTTCAGCTAGGAGAAGACGGTCGCCATGACTTTCAACTTTGCTGGACCATTTAGCTGCCTACAGAATGGTGCTTAGGGCCTCAAACATGTGGAGCCAAGGGAACAAGGATGGTGCGCGTCGAGGCCCTAACGAGCGCATCCAACCAAACAAACCGAGAGCCAGGTCTCGGCAGCAGCCGTGCTCATCTGCGGAAACCCACGCTATAGTACCTGGTCGCGGTGATGGTATTGCTGGACAGCGTCGGTGTGTCTAGGGCCAATGGCTTGGCGGTCCGAATGCCAGCGGTCTTTGGTTTGGCGATAAACTTGATTCGCACACATCCATGGCTTCGAGTGCTCCTTTCAGTAATGCGTTTCAGAAGAGCAGACGGATGACTGCTGGCGCCGGACTAGGTTCGCCTCGTTGCAAGCATTTGTGAGAATCGTTGGGTGCTTGGTTCATGGACTCTGACGCTCCCCGTATCTCGCTCTCGGCGATATCGATCACGAAATGAAGCGAATGCCACTCGCGTCACCCCAGTCGTGTTCATTCTGATCCCATCAAAAAGGGTGCTCTGCTCTCGTCCATGACGTGCGCGCAATGTGTCGCCAGAGACGCGGGACGTTCCCCGTGCTCCTCAGCGTGAAACTCAGTTTGCACGAATGTATTCAGACGAGATCGATCTTATGTACGACCGAATCTCTCAGCCGACGGTGACATGCCGCTGCTGGCAAGGAGAACGCGGTGCAACGAGAGCTACAAACTCGTTTTCTGGTCGCTAGAGAAGCGAAGTCAGCCGATGTATCATCCCGCTGATCCAAGCATCCTGTCGAACATGTCGCGTCGCAGGTGCTCGGCTTGGGGCCGATGCTCGACTTTGTTCGAGTGACACCAGCACAAGGGCATCGGCAGTGGATTCCTCGCTTTTGAAGCGTTTTCGTCCCGAGACACCGGAATGGATGAGTGTCGGGCCGGCGCCCCTGCCTTGATCGTCGCGCCTGGGACTGTTTGGTAAACCCTCTTGGTTAGAATGGCCTGAACTAGGCGCGTTTAGAGCGTGATGGCCGTACGCGCCTCTTGCCGGCCAGCTTCATGGCAGCGCCTGTTGCTGGAGGCAGAGCAGCTGCTGCAGCAGGCGTTCGCCCGTGGGTATCGAGTTCTTTCGAGGCTTCGATTTTGCCCTGAGTTGCACGGTCTGTGGTGCCAGCCACCGTGGGGGCGTTTGCTCCAGACCCGGCCGGGCGGCGTTGTCTTCGACGAAAACCTGGACGCTGGCTCCGTGGCAACCACCGACTCGGATCCGGCGGTGAAGGCATCTGCTCGATAGCTTGGGGGCAGCGGGTTCCGTCTCCTACGATGGCCACGTCGACGACTTTGCCGCTTTGCGATTGACGATTCTTGATCGATTCGGTCAGTCTGCATCCTGTTCGGGTCGTCAGCAGCTTGTTGTTGTCGTTTTTCCTTGGCATCCTGATTCGGCAGCGGGCGCTGCTTTGTACCTGGGTCCGACTCAGTCCCCAATAGCTGCTCTGAATGCGGTCCCAGAACGGCTGCTGCTGCTGCTGCTGCTGCAGCGATGCCTGCCTCGAAATGCTTCGGTAGCCTTCGCTCCGCCGCGTCTGGATCCAGATAGCTCAAGGCGATCAGGCGGTAGAGCTTGTAAAACCGGATCAGTATCAGGCATCATTCGGTATGGAATCTAGAACGCTTCCGAATTGTTTGCTCTCTAGGAGCAACTCCGCGTAGAGGCGCCGAATGGGTAGCGCATCGCTAGCGGCTTCGATCAGCGTCTGAATCGCTTTGTCAAGATATCCTTGTCGCCGATACCAGGTGGCACGGAACAATACGCAAGCAGGCTGGTTCCTTACTGGCAGATCGTTCGACTTGGATTGTAGCGACGGCCCCGGCGACTGCTCAAGCAGCGCCAGCGCACCACCGACATCACCACGCTGAAGGCGCATCTGCGCAGCGTGCATGGACAGTCGGTGTTCCAGCAGCATTTGCTCTGCCTCTTGGTGGCGACCGCGCGCATCCAGCGCACATGCCTTCAACACGATGCGATCCAATGGATCGAATGTCATTTCTTCCACCGTCGCTAGCGCAATCTGTGCTTTGTTGCTCGAGAGTGCTGCGATCGCTCGATTCCAGAGGAGAAGCTGTCGCTGACACTCCGTTAGAGTCCATGAACTGGGGTCGCTGTCCAGCAATGCCGCCAGATCGCCTTCCAGAACCGAGGCATTGAATGCTCGAACCCAGTCCGCAGACCCATCAACCGGAACTAGAGCGCGGGTTCCTCGCCACGTCCCTAGGTCTCGATACAACGCTTGCGCGCGCTGATCCTGATCCTGAAGTTGGAAAAGGCACGCTCTTTGAACGTCGATGCGGGCTACATCATGGTGGCGGTCCGTTCCTAATTCGGCAATTGCAAGCGCTCGTGCCTCGTCAAGCCAACGCATCGCCGATTCGTACTTGCGTTGACTCGTATGCCATATGGAAAGATTGAAGAAACCCTCAAAGATCCGGGCATTTTGAATCGCTGCGATGGCCTCGCCCCAGTCATCGTTGTCGGCCTTGGAATCAAGTCTGCTGCTCAAGGCAGCGATCCAGTTCGACCAAATCGCTGCAGTTTCATTGCTATCAGGTCCATGGACGATGAGCTGTCGCCAAACCTTGGCCGCCTGAGCCAGGTCTCCTTGTGCATACGCGACCTGGGCACGCAAAAGGCCCCATCGTCGCGCCTCATCCGTCATAACGTCACCACTTTCTGTTGAGAGAGAAGCTGGAATCAGCTGGAGTGCATCTTTGAGACGCCTTGTTCTATATAGAAGATAGGCTTGCAGGAAACATACCTGCTCATCGCGAAGGCGCTCGGGAATTTGTTCTATATCGCTGAGCGCAGTTTCCGTTTGGGCGAGGTGGGCACCAGCCGTACTACGTGCTTGGTATAGGCGGGCCCGCAACAAGTCCCTGTCGTCCATGTTGTCGCCCAAAGACAGCTGGTCAGCTGGTGCTTCCAAAAGCTGATCGCATAGCGCCAGCACCCGCTCGTGCTGGTTTTGCGTGAGGGCCTGCTCGAGCGCCCGTCGCGCCTCTCCAAGTCGAGCGGCTACAGCGTCCGTCATTGACCGATGTTCTGTGTTCACCGTTCAACAAATGCTCCTCAGATTCAGTGCAACAGCACTGCTGCAGTGGCACCGGGCACCAGTTTGCTCTCCTCTGGAACGCCCGTCTCAACGCCGGACCACGTTGGCAGCAGGCCACGATAATAAGGCCTTGGACTAGACTGTGATCCTTTCCCAGTTGGTTCCGCACCTCCAGTAGGTTGCTCGAAAGTGTTTATCCTGAAGCTAGGAATTGCACAAGTGAACTGGTGCTTGGCTCAAAGTTGCGCTCTCTGGCACGAACGAGGGACCACGGGGCAAAACTGGCGCACCGCACGGGTATGTGCCTAGGCACGGCGACCGACCGGGACGAACGCTGCACGACTGGCGGCAGCACTGCCGCTGCATGCCAACGTACCTGTTTTTCTCATCGATGAGGCATCTCGAGTACGCTGATCCCAGCAGAAGGTGGACATCTAGCCAACAGTCGAATTGCTGGATGATCTCCGAAAAGGCTGGATAAGCGCTTTTGATAGGACTGCACGGGTCGCTTCAACGGAGACAACGGATTTGAAAGGATCCTGACACACGCTGTCCGATCGGTGGATCGATCGCCGTCGCTTAAAACAGAAGCTTTCCTCATCCGCGAAGTATCTCGAGTGTGCTGATGAAAAAGATGCGATAGGTGCCTTTCAACTCGTATGCTGCATCGGGCCCGGTCCTTGATGCGATCCCAGTGCATGCGTCCGAGTGCCAAAAGATATGGTCGTCATTCAGCGGCTCTTGGTACCACGGCTGCTGTTAATGGATGGCCACATACACGGGACGCCAAACGGCTGTAATTGTTGGAAATCAACCCGAATACATGTAGAAGAAAGAGGGACACACCCTACCACCGATCTGGTCCAGCTAGTTGCATCGATGGCAACCTGACGTCATGAGAAGACCACCTCTTTACGCCGGGTCGAGACGAGTCCCAGAGAACAGCTCATGATTGCAATAGAGCTGAAGCTCCGGCGGGATGGCGTCCAGACCACGGCATGATCTCTCGACGGGCATGCATGCCAGCGCACCAGCGCTTGATGGCGACCTCGAACACAGCCTTTGTGGACACGTGTCCACGCGCATGGTGGCGTCAGCGTCGCACCGCACAACCCTGGGTCGGTTTCGAGAGTCATCTGTGAGCGCGATGTGTCGTTTCGCAGCTTGCTTGTTGCCCAAGGTCGCTGGGATGACATCGAAGAATCACATCTTCTTGCATCTCACGGTAGGGTGTGTATGCTGGGCGAGATATTTGATTTGAATCGGATCCAGGCTGGTATGGTCCACGCAAACGGCATCCACACACGGATATTCAGGGCGCAGACAGACGTGGCAAGGCATCGCGCACGCCTCGAGGGAACGAATCCGGGTGCTGGCGCCTTGCCTCCAAACATCCTCTGCATGATCATACAAAATACACGCACTGTCCTAATTCTAGGATCTCAGAATCTCTACGTACGCCCTCGTAGCATCTGCTTGCCTCTGTTCTCGAGGAGCGACCCCCCAACGGGATATGATTCGTCTGGCCCTCGTTCTCAGAGGCATGATGCATCTGCTTCGACTAGGCGGTAAGGGGCGCCTCGCGAACGCACCCGAACGGATGAATGGCGCGCCGATACTGTCCCTGTCCACGGGACACGTCCACGCGCGCTAACCATCTACGGTGATGGTTGGCCTCAGTGTACACCCGAAAGATTAGGATCTTGTGTGCGGCTGGTTTCCATGCTGTTCGGACGGACAGGAGGGCGGGCGTTTCTGCCGACTTGTTCACTGATCCCACTCGTGCTTGCGGCGAATGATGGGCGAGTGCTCTTGAGGGACCAGTGCTTGCGGTTTATGCAAGAACGATGCGTCCGCACCAAGTCTGCTCCCGTCCCGCTCACAACGGCTGGGTTAGGCCTCTCGCACGCTACCCGAATGTGGTGTGATCCTGACAAATGGCGTCGTCAGCGGTTGTTTTTCCGAAGAGCAAACAGTGACCCGCTCGCAGACACGACAATGGAGCCGGCCACGCGAGCGACGTTATCGCGGTCGTTCGAGGAGAGCAAACTTGTTCCGTTCACCACACACGAGCTCTACAGTGTCGTTGCTGATGTAGAGCGTTATCAGGAGTTTGTTCCGTGGTGCACAGGCTCCCGTGTTGTCCGACGGTTTGGAGAACGCCTGTTGGAGGCGGAGCTCAAGGTCGGATTCCAGCTCTTTCATGAAGAGTATATCTCGCTCGTACGACTTGAACCGGGGCGAGCGGTACGAGCAACTGCCACGACGAGCCGACTCTTCGAATACCTGGTTAATGAATGGCGATTCCGACCAGCGGAAAATCCCAAAGAATCCTGGGTATACTTTTACGTCGATTTTCGCTTCCGCTCGCCGCTATATCGAACAGCTGTGGATCTGTTTTTCAACGAAGTTGCCAAAAAAATGGTGCGGGCGTTTGAGGAGCGTGCCCAGGTAGTGCATCGTGAACATGGTGAACAGGCGCAGCCGTCCTCATCGATCAAAGCGCAACGCGCATGAGGCGTTGTTGATGCCGAACCGCTGCGAACGCTCAGCTAGCGTCATGGCGTCACCGACGGTCTGAGCAGAATCGACTGGAGTCCAAGGATCGCGCGCATTGCATGGCGAAACGTGTCTCCGACAAACGCTCGACCAGATATCTCATTTTTATGACGTCGCGCACATACGCAATGTTCACAGAAACGGCATACGAACAAAGCGAATCAGCCTGGAGCTGACGGCGCCCGTGCTGGCGCAGATCAGGCCAAACCTCCTGCGTCCTGACCAGATCATGCGAGTCGCAGCGTCTCTTGTTTATTGAAAGCGGTGTTTATGGTCACTGGAACCAGATCATTGAGAGAGAGAACGCCTCGTGACGCCGGGTCATGCGTATGCGCATCAAACGTTGCTTGCACAGCAGCCAGACGAGCAGTCTCGAGACCGCATCTACTACCCTACGCCGACACCGAGCGTTTTTCGAAGTGGTCGCGAATCCATTGCGTTGTCACTGATTTGGGCCGTTCAATGGGCAGGCCGAGCGCGCGATCCCAAACCAGGGATGATAGGGTCCCGATTGCGCGACTCACTCCAAAGAGCACGGTATAAAAATTGCTCTCGACCAGCCCGTAGTAGCGAAGCAGGACGCCAGAATGCTGATCAACGTTTGGCCACGGATTCTTCACTTTGCCCTGTTCCTCCAACACCTGCGGTACAACTTCGTACAGTTTTGAAACCAGCTGGAACATTTCGTCATGAGGCAGGTACTTGAGCGCGAATTCGCGTTGCGCAGTATAACGCGGATCAGTTCGTCGAAGAACGGCGTGCCCAAAACCCGGAATGACATGCCCCTCGCGCAGCGTCTGCCAGCACAGTTCTGTCAAATTCTCCGTCGTCATGGGTCGGCCACCGAGTTTTTCTTTCATCTGCAGCAGCCAGCGCAGCACTTCCTGATTTGCCAGACCATGCAGCGGTCCCGCGAGACCATTCAACCCAGCCGCAAAGGCAAGGTAAGGATCGCTGAGCGCTGAGCCTACCAAACGAACCGCGTGGGCAGACACGTTACCACCTTCGTGGTCCGCGTGAAGCACTAGGTACAAGCGCATTAGCTCATCAAACTCAGTCGACTCAAACCCAAGCGATCGAGCGAGGCGCTTTCCCATGTCGTCGGCATTCGCTGTCGTTTCTAATGGGATGTGTTTGGCGCCATGGAATGTATTGCGATAGATGCGCGCCGCAATCACCGGCAACCGGGCGATCAGCGTCAACGCATCCTCGAGACAGTGCTCCCAGTACGCTGACTTGGCAGCACCATGGGCGTAAGCTTCAGTCATGCGCGAGTCACGCTGCAGCAAATTGACTGCGATTGTGAACTGCGTCATTGGATGCAGGCGCTTATGCGGCAGCCGGTCCAGAAAGTGCAACACATCCTCGGGAACGGTAGCACGTTGTTTCAGATCCATGCACACACTCTGAACTTGCGACTCAGTGGGTATATCACCCGTCAAGAGAAGCCATAAAAGTCCTTCTGGAAGGGGTTGTTCGCCAGCCGGCTTGGCCTTGGGCAACAGCTTCTGACACTCTGGGATCGAGTAACCCCGAAAACGAATACCTTCCTCCGGATCGAGCAGCGAAGTCTCGTATACCATGGATTTCACAGATCTCATTCCACCATACGCCTGATTCACCGTACAAGTGCCTAGAACTTCTTCGCCAAACTGTTCCCGCACCACATGGACTTGCGCTTTCATGGGCTCGATCTTCGATCGCACCGCCTCGGTAAGCGTCTGGGGAGCACTCGTGCTCAACACCCGAAACGACTTTTTCCTCACTTCAGACACAAGATCAGATGCATTCCTAATATACTTCAAACGTACCAGAGCTGCTGCAACGCGATCGCTCCGCATCAGGTATTTTTCGGTATCCGGGAACACCAATACGTCGGATCCATGGCCGATCGTTGCATTGGTGTCGGCCCGGAGCCGCCGCGCCCCGAGGCGTCGCGAACAGCCACTGGTGCTGGCATGAATGACGTGCTCGCCATGGCGACAATCGACGCTTCTGCGCGTCCGCCGTTCGCGGCGACCCGATCACAGAACACCGACGCATGCAGCATGGAAATGGAGAGCATGGTGCCAGCATGTGGACACGAATCTGCATATCAGTATCTCTCGGTGAATATGCATGACAGACGGTCTCTAGATTCATAGGCAGCATGCAGGGGTCGTTTTCCTGAGTCCGAGCGGGCTCCTCGAATCGGAACTCTTTCGGCGAAGACGATCGGAGCGTCAGCAGTGACCTGTCATGTCTGGAGCCGTCGATAACAGGCGATCACGCCGATCACCGAGAGCGAGCTGCTTGATACACCGTGTTCGATTCGTGCGGCGATGGACCACGGGCAGCGATACGCGGTAGTGCCTGATCATGGTACCGATGGGGTTCACGCATCCGTGAATGAAGGAATTGATCATGGTGGCGAGCCACAGTGGACGACACGGGAGCGCTCGCCACGCTTGCGTGCGCATTGACCGCACCGTTGGATGCGTGCGTTGCCAGTGCACGTGCGCATGATCTGAGTGGCGATGTGCATGTCGTGGAGTGCCAGATATCCGCTCTCGACGAACATGGCGTCATGTTTCGGAGCGCACCGCTTTGGAATAGGCTAAGAAGAGTCAGACATCCGCCGAAAGGATTGATTCGATCAGAGTTCGCTCACACGAAGCTAGCTGGTTTCCTCAATGGATTCTGGCGATCGAGCGCGGCCCGACCCGTTGCACTCGAGCGCAAAAACGCACGATCAGTCGGGATACGACTCGCGCGATGGGCTTTGGCGAGCGAGAGTCGCCCCGAATCAAGCGCAAACTCGGGTCGCCAAGACAGGGTGCTGGGGAGCTCAGCCCGGTGCCTGCGGCAACTCGCCACCAACGGGACCTGCGCTTCGTCCGCCATTGGCATGCATCGGGATTCAGATGATGCATTCGAGGCTATGGAGCATGTACCGTCAACTTCAAACATTGCGTTTACCGTAGCGCCCAGTAACTGGAATTCCTGTATGGTCCCGTCCAGCTTCACCCAGAACCGGCAATGCGATATCCATGCTTGTTCCTTCAAAGTTGCTATCGTATCGTTCTGGAGTTTAGCGCCGCTCGGAACCAGCTATACTACACCGCTGCTTGCTCCGTCGAGGTCGCTGTCGACTGATCCTCTGCCACTTTACCGGCAACTTTGGCGGCACCAGCCACTGCACCTTCCTCACTCTTCACCACATCATTCTCGTCTGCTTGTTCGTCTCCCTCAGCATGATTCTCTGCCGTTGGCGCGCCTGCTTCATCAGGGGCCGTCCCGTCCAGATCATCGTTGCCAAGGTCATCGTCATCATCAATATCCTCGTCGTCAGCGTCATCGTCGTCGCCCATACCAAAATCCAGATCCGCCATATCACGGGAGCCAAAGTGGCTTCCGAAATCGAACTGATCGTCTTCATCCTCGTCTACCCAGAGACCCCAGTCCACAGACAAGTGCACGTTTCGGCCGGGATCGTGCAAGAGTCGTGACCACCACTGGCCAGCCTCTGCCTTTGGGAGAACAAAGTATACCTGCCTTGCTTGAACCCCGCACTGAGCCTCATCTGCTTTGATCTCGTGAAGCAACCGAATATCCAACTCGTACTCCCGCTCGTGTCCCAGTTCGCCGCCAATACCCTTAAAGTATACCTGTCCCTCGGGCGTTACTTTGAGTATCGCGGTGTCTTTCTTCACATTAGGGACCTTCACTGTGACGAAAACCTTATCTTTGCGCTGTGCCCAACTAAAATCTGGGGTATAAAGCATTTCCTTGACTGAAACTGTTTCGGAACCAGATGATCGACTCCGAACGCGAGCGCCTACACCAACACCCACAGCAACCGATACCTGCCGACGCCGGCTCGACGTCCGCGAAGGCAACAGAAGCGCGTCGTAGCGATTCCGCGCGACGGACGCACCACCGGGCATCTCTCAGACGTCGTCGTCCTCTATATCCAAGATTGTATCGCTTCATGCCTCTCGGATCTGGATCGCATGCGCGTCCACAGGGGGCTGCGCGACTCCGCTACCGCACCCGACGCCAGCACGCTGCCTAATCCATTTGCACGCGGCGTCCAGGTTATATCGAGACCAGCCATGTCAAGCATTCCGTGGTTCAGACACTCTGATTTGCGACCAACTGCGCTTCCGAGAAGGTTGATCGTATAGTCGAACGTTGGGGCTCATTTTCAGACGAATGCTTCGTCCAAAGGGTTAAATTCCTCCGGCCAAAATCTGTCGACCGTCTCGCCGAGGCCCTCTCGTTCAAACAGGTACCCGACTGCAAGTTTTATTTTCGAGTGGGAACAGATCACAGACTGTGTTCACTTGATGTCTTCGCCATTTCTCGGGCAATAAGCGCGTTCAGCGTCTTTGGGTATGGCAGAAGTGTTGGTAGCGGTGCTGTCGACGCAAAGCGAAGCGTTCACGTCCGGTTTATCCGCTCCGTTGCATTCCTGCGTGGACTTTTGCTCCTGTGCGGAAACCGGTGCGGAGCCCAGCATGGCGATGTGTATAGATGCTCGACGAGAGCATCTACCCAATACCTCTCCAGGTGCAGGGGAGTGTGCACGCGGTTGGCCGGACTCTTCGTTTGCTTTGGGATTGATGGTTACCCTGTTCGGCACGGACCAGGAGCGTGTAGAGGACTCGCTCAGGACTACGGTGCAGCTGGGCGCGAGCACCACGGTCAGTGGGCTCCGCAACGACAAAAGACGGAACGTCTCCGTTTACAGAGGACTCGCACTGGGGCGAATGAAGACATTTCGTCCGATATGCGACAAGCGTTCCGGTTCAGAACTCAGGGGCGATACAACGTCCCGCGACGGATCAGAACGCAGAGCACAACTTGCGCTCTAGATAGCTGTCCAATACACGCTACGCTGCGCTTCCATCTTTGGACGCTACGTATCCGTCCGGGAGCGCTTAGTAGCGTCTGTGTGTCTCCTTCGAAAGTGCGTTACTTCGATCATCCATGATTATTGCGATGCATACATGTCGGCATGCTGCCGCACGCCGCTCGTTTGCCGAACGCCTCAACACCACGCCGAGTTACCGCTTCATCCAGATGTGAGAAGAAGGAATGGTCAACATGGAGCCGGTGCGTCGCTGCAAACGCCCTCAACAGAGACAGGTTGTGGCGTCAGATTCCGGCGGTGCACTCAGCTGGAGCGCGCCCTGTGCATGCAGAGAGGTAGGTTCTGGTTGCGACTCCAAAATTCGCGCCACGAGCTCGATAAAGCATTCAGAGACACCGGCGCCTGCCTTGGCACTCGTTTCGATGAACAACGCCCCCATACGCTCAGCCAGACGCCTGCCCTGCGCTGTGGGAACCGCTGCAGGCGACAGATCGGCCTTGTTGCCAACAATCATATAAACGGCATTTGCATTGTTCACGAACTTTCGAGCTTCCTCAAGCCATGCCGACTCAATATGGGAAAGCGATCTGGGATCGTCGACGCTGTAAACCATAATGACGCCATTTGCACCTCGATAGTAAGAAGAAGTTAACGTACGAAACTTCTCTTGCCCAGCGGTGTCCCAGCAGGTAAGTTTGACTCGGCGCCCGCGCACATCCTCCAGCGTAACAACTCGAAAGTCCACACCAACTGTCGCTGGAAGGTCTGCGAATGTCCCCTCCGCGAAACGCAACAGCAGTGACGACTTGCCGACAGCGCTATCGCCCACAAGAACGATTTTCAAACCAGTAGTTGGTTTCTCCATCCCTGAAATTTTAACCGATCCTCTCTACCGATAAGCCTTCATGCGCTTCACTGGAGGGGATTCGTCACGAGCTCTTTCAAGACAACGCCCCTTCTAGGGTGCGAGGTGAGTCGGTGGCGGCTCCCGGAGCACGCCCCATTCGTCCGCAGGAAATCATGCCATGCTGCAGCGCGCATTCGTGCCTCCGATCGATCGCCCGATCGAGTCCGCCAACGGTACGCGGATCGGGAGTTGCCGGCAAAACCTCGTGCTCTGTCGGCAAGGGTATCCGCGCTGATGTGCCCATGTCTCGGTTAATCAAACTGGGGTTCTCTGGAGTTCGAAGCTTTAGTCCAGATGAAGAACAACGTTTGAGTTTCCAGACGCCAATTACGGTCATCTTGGGGGCGAATGGCACCGGTAAGACGACGATTGTTGAGTGCTTACGCCTCGCCACCATTGGCGAGTTGCCGCCTCTCGTGGACAAGGGTGCTGCGTTTGTTCACGATCCTCGTCTACGCGATACCAGTGAAACCAAAGCCAAAATCCGTCTGCTTTTTGAGGATGCACTTGGCCGAAGCGTCACAGTAAATCGTCAGTTCCAGCTGCGGCTGTCCGGAGGCGGGAAACACACGTTTAGTACCGTCGAGACAAGCCTCAGCATTAAGGACAAAACTGGACAACGTACCAAAACCTCCAACCGTTGCAACGACATCAACGCGATGACTCCAGCATTTCTCGGTGTACGGCAAGCCGTCCTAGAGAACGTGATCTTCGTGCATCAGGAGGATTCACTCTGGCCATTGCAGGACCCGAAGAAAGTCAAAGAGCGCTTTGATGATATTTTCGAGTCCCGAGGTTATGCCAAGGCTCTGGTTGCGATCCAGAAATGCGCCCAGCAGAAGCTCGCTGAGCTGAAGATTCTACATTCTGAGTTGGAGCGATGTCGGGAGCGTCTCGAGGCGCTGAAACAAAAACAGAGGGACTGGCGAAGCATGCAGGCCCGATGCCTTGAGTGGACAGATTCGCTCGCCTGCCTCGAAAAAGAGATGAACTCTAAGCTGGCAGAAATCGCTGAGCTGGAGGCCGAACGAGGACGCAGACAGGCGCTCCGTCAGCAACTGGAAGGCATCCTTGACGAGACCCGCATTCGCATCGAGGAGCGCGATCGACTTTGGCGCGAACTTGGCGAAGAACTATCTGAAGAGACAGAGGAGCTAGAGCGAACCTTGAGTCGCGCATCCACCAAGTACGAGCACATGGAAGCTGAACACAGAAAGATGCGCGAAGAGCGAGAGCGAATACAACGACAAGTACAGTCGCTCCGGGAACGAGAACAAAAACTCCAGATGGAGAGCGCCACACTAACCAATGGACTAGCCGCTGTAGAGCGACAAAAAGCAGCTTGTACCGAACTGATCCTTGAGGTCCAGCGCAAACACCTATTGACAGCGTCGAGCATTCCGGATGAGTCAGTCGAGGAGGCAGGCAGGCACGTGTTAACTGAGCTCTCGCGAATTCAGCGCTGTCGCGAATCCGAGATACAGCAAGCAGAACAAGCGTGGAAAGAAGCGGTCCAAAAGGAGCAAGAAGCCAAGCTTCAGAACGATTCAGAGAGAGAACAAGTGGAATCCCTCCGAATGGAGATGATGGCTTTGGAGAAAGCCTGCGCAGCCACCACTGAACGATTGCATGCGATGCCGCTAAGTGTCGAGGACTTGGCGGTGGAGACCACTCGATTGGCGCAGTTACAAGCGGAGAAGCACACATGTGACGCGGATATGTCGCATCCGTTGTATGAACAACGAGTGGCTGCAATCCGGGAGCGCCTTGAGGCCTGTCGACGAGCGCGCACCAAGCTAGTGTGCACCGAAACGGCAACCTGTCTGTCGTTACGCCATGGAAACGCAGGCACATGTGCATTCGAAGAGGCTCTACGTACTCTCCGTGACGAGGAGATCGCGTTTATTCACCAGTTTCTTGCACAGAGGAATATGGCTACTCTTTGCCCGACCGATGCGGACCAAAAGGTGTCACTCCGAGAGAAGCAACGCTCGGCTGCACGCGACCGGGTTCTTGAATTGGAAGTAGAGGCCCGCGTGCTGGACACCATCCAACGAATGGAGACGGAGCGTCGAAGAGCCCTGCGTCAGCGCCTCCAAGCGCTCGATCAAAACCTGCCCCCGGATGCAGCGGATGTGGACGGCTTTAAATCTCGTCTGGCTGCTCTGAATCAAGGTATTCATGAGCTGGAAATTGCCGAATGCCGATGGAATAGTCGCAGGGAGTGGCTGGATGAGATCCAGAAGCGCATGCGAGAGCACAAAACCTGTCCGGTTTGCGATCGTTCCTTTAGCGGAGTCATTGAAGCTGCTCATGCGGAGGCCACGCTCAACCAGTGGCGTGTCGAACTGAACGAAGCAGGCAAGTCACAGACGAAAAGGCATCCGCGAACTGAACTTGAGCTCGCGGAGCGTCAATGGCGAGCGCTGGAGGAACGCGCCGCTCTCACGGTTCAGGAGAAGCGCTCCGTGACGCTTATCCGTCAGCGCGAAAGGGACTATGCTCGGGTCGAAGCCGCTCTCGCCAGCGCCCGCGCAGACCTTCTCATCGCTGAGCACGAGCTGGCCGAGGCTCGCGAACTGCAGTGGTATGCTCAACGTCTGGCCTGTTTGCGTCAAGGAGGGTCACCTGCTCCAGGACCGTCGCAGATCAGCTGCGATGCCACCGACCTGGCCACCAAAAGCCGGCAGGTATCTACGGAGACTGGGAATGAAGGCCTGGAACGCTCCGCGTCTGAAGATGCGATTTGGCGAGAGGAGATGGAACTGCAAGAAGAACTCGACAAGTTGTTACTAGGTCGCCACCAAACGCTCGTCCGAATTCAACAACTTCACGAGCAGATTCAAAAGACGGAAACGGAAATTGCGCATTGGCAACGACTCCAGAGCAATCGCGAGCGACTCGAAAGTGAGCTGGAACAACAGCGCTGCATGCGTTCTGAGAAGCAGGCTCGTCTTGCGACACTCGAGCTTCACTTGGCTGGGCGGTCGACGATCAGTGAAACCGATGCGGCCGAGACCATGCTCGCTCGTCTGAAAACCTTGCGTTCCGATGACGATGTCCTTCGAATGGACCAGGTTCGGCTTGAAAATCAACTTCAGCTTTTCATTCAAGAATCAAAGCAGTATGAGCAGAGTGCTCTGGAGCTCGCTCGGCAACAGCTAGAGGAGTGTCGTCAACAGATTCAACAGAGTATTGCAGAGGAGGAGAAAGTCTTGCAAGCAATGGAGCGCGCGGCAGGGCGTTGTCAGAGCGCCGAGGCCTACCTGCGTACCGTCCGTGACAACCTTCGCTACCGCCGCCTGAATGAAAGGCTCGAGCAGTTACAGCACATGGAAAGGACGCTTTCGCATGCGCAGTTCGATGTCGGACGATCAGCTCGACAAGGATCTTACGACGGCCCAAGTCGATGCCGATGCCCTACGGGCAAAGATCCATCACTTGAGGGGTCAACGTGATCTCATGGAGGAGCAAATGCACACGCTCGCCGCAGAGCTGAATGACCGGGCCTTGGAACAAAGCGAAGCCCAGTTCCAGGCGCTGCGTCTCCAATGCGATACCATCGAGCTGGCCAGCAAAGATCTGCGGAACTATTACCGGGCTTTGGATTTGGCTATCATGCGCTACCATGACCTCAAGATGCGCAATATAAATCGGGTATTGCGAGAGCTCTGGCAGAACACCTACACTGGCTCCGATATTGACGACATCGAGATTCGTTCGGATGTTGTCGCTGACTCGCTGCCCAGCGGTCGACGTTCGTATCATTATCGAGTTGTCATGCGCCAGGGTGATACCTGGCTCGATATGCGAGGTCGCTGCTCAGCCGGTCAAAAAGTATTGGCGTGCATTCTGATCCGGCTCGCGTTAGCGGAGAATTTCGGAAATGCCTGTGGCGTCCTGGCTCTGGACGAGCCCACGACCAACCTCGATGAGTTCCACGTGAAATCGCTAGCATCTTCGCTCTCCATGCTGATCCAGCAACGAGCGACCCAGCGAAACTTTCAGCTGATCCTGATTACCCACGAAGAGCGTTTTCTTGAATACCTCCACATTCGAGAGCATACCAATTCATACATTTATGTTGCGAGAGATCGGTACGGACTTAGTCAGATAAGGCGACGTTCGCTTGATCGGGTGAGATCACCTCTCGAGTCCGAGACGGAGCCTGAAGGCATTGCACAGGCGGGTTCTGAATCGCCCTAACTTGGAGAACGAACTCCACGTTGATGATGCAGAGGCGCTACGCTCGGCTGGCCTTGTGGATTCTCTGTTTCCTGAATTCTCATTCGATTTTGTTTAGGGGCCGTGCCCAAATGCGACTTTTCTGCCGGTCATGAATAAATGAGCGCGTCGACGAAACATCGATCCTGGGATGAAGACCGCGGTTACAAAACGAGACTCAGACGGTCACCAAGGACTCGTCAGCTGCAGCGTTCTTCTCGCGAGCGGCATTCAAAAGCCCGCGTGGTCGCCCTGCTTATAGAAAGATCTCTTTCGGCGATGCTGCTTGGAACCGTTCGGCTGAACCCGAGATCGACCCGTCTCAGAACCCGAAGCGTAGGGCGGGTTCAGCAGCAGCCTTGCGATCCAGATACTGCCATGCTCCTGCGGCGATCGCAAGCCAGTTCGCATCACCAGCTTCGACATCACCAAAACCGACCTATGCCCTGGTCATATGCCGGTTCCATACTTATCGTGGGCTCTGTATGTCGATCGAATCTGTCGCAACTCTGAGACCAGGTTTTGGTCGATAGACGTCCATCGTCGTCGTGACTCGAGCTCGCTGCTTGTCTGCCTGACTCGGCTGGGGTCATCTCGATCGCCCTTGATTCTCAGTGAATTGGGCGTCATGGGTTCCGCTGTTTTACCTAGGATTTGCCCATCAAACGCCGAATGATGCGGCCAAAGAAGACCAAAGTCTGTTCTCGGAAAGCGACCGCTGAACGGTCTATGGCTCCGGAGCGGTCATGGTCGTTTTCATAAAGGCGTTGCTCGATTGCCATCAGAACCTTCGAAGGGTCTGGGCGTTCGATCGCACCGCCCAAGTTCCGAATGCCAGGCTGACTGCTCCAGCTATAGATCAGTTCGCCGTTTCTAAGGGTAAACAAAGCCGGTTGAAGTAATCCGTGAGGGTAGCGATAACCGTAGCGAGTCGTCGGCGCGCTAATAAAGACTTGACCAAAACCGCGTTTATTCCACCAGTTCGCGAACGATGTCTCCTCATCAGCGAGTATATAGACACGTTCAAAGTTCAGAACCGGCAGTTCACGAACCAAGCGCTGCATCTGTCGAGCGTCTTGCGCAGAAACCAGCACCAGACAAGCGTTGTTCCGTTCAAGAAAACCTTTCAGGGAAGGCTGTGTACCTTGGAAACACGATATCCAAGCGCAGCAAACCGCACACCAAGAACCACGATAAAAAGCAACAATGACCAGCTGATACGTCACTTCGAGGTGCTGGTAGCAGGTTGGATCACCATCCCAGTCTAGCAGAACTGACATTATTTACCGACACGACCCGTGAGCCGCGGGCATCGACGACTCTGTTGACTGCGTTCGCTTGCCTTCGTTGCTTGGTGGAAACGACCAGCTCTCTATGACCGTTCCACAGACATACAGTGTTCGTTTCGAGAGCCAGCGACTTCTCAGCGAGTTTTCGAAACTCATTTTCGGAGCGCGTTGATGCATCTCGCTGGTCGATGTCGACGACCGATTCGCAAGCAGGTGTGGCGTCTGCGGCATTGTACCCGACGCGTGCCGCACCACTGCTTTCCGTACGGGTGGTGGCGCTAGACCGCTCTGACCATCGACCTGCATGATAACGGGAACGAGCTGGGGACCGATCGAGTACCACATAGAGACAATCTGCGCCCTGTTCGGTCACAGTGAATGTCGTAGCTGGTTATGATGGGCTCACTTTGGCGGTTATGGCTGTGGGCGGCAGATGCATCGCGCTCGCATGAAGACTACCGATTGGAAGGAAAGGCGACCTCGATCTGTCCTGATCATCCACGAATGGCAGAAACCAAAGAACATGACCTATGGAAACATGATGAATTCTAGATGGGTCAAGGTGGTGTGGGCATTCACCCCAGAGGTGCAGCATCGTTACTTGCGCTGCATGACTGTGAACACGACTGCCGTTCGTGTCTCCTGATCGATCGGCACCTCCTCGTCGGGGGCACTTCTGTCCCTTTGGGGCCAGTCCAACCAGGATCTCATATCGAGTCGAAGGTGCATATGTTTTATCTGGAATGATTCGCGGCCGGAATGCTCACGGGTCGTGATGAGTACGGATTATGCGCCAACTGGTTTCAAAGGGTGTACCTTGGGCCGAGGCCACAGAGCCCTGCTCGTTGCGTCCTCCCCATGTCATCGTCGAACGCCGTTCCAAGCAGTATGGAAACCGCGGGCGTCTCTCGCTCGAGTCGCATCCATTGGACAAGTATTCTGAGTGCAGGGCGATGATCGGAGCAGGCGCTGGTCGGTGGTCTGCTGCATCATCGCGGCAGGAACGTCTATCGAATACTCCTAGCGGTGCGTGTGCAGTGCCTTTAGGAGGCCGATCAGATTGTGTTCGCCATACTCGTCTCTTCCGCATGCTCTTGACGATGTTTTCGTTTCTTCTTCTTCTTCTCCGAAGTTGGTATGAGCAACTGGTGATGCGTAGCAGAGGCAGTTTCCTCAGCGGCATTCAACGCATCATATCTGCGTTTCTTTCGGCTGTGGAGCTCATCTTGTGTGACTGAGATCCGATTCGCATCTTCATCTACCTGAGAGCCGCTCAACTCTGTCGACTCGACGATTTCACGAGGTATGCTCGCCGGACGACTCGACTCTAGGCGCGCATTTGACGTCTTTGCCGTCAAACTCGCCCCGGCTGCGCCATCTGGGATTTCTATCGATGCCTCCGCTTTGGCCGAGGCCAGCGCCTCGCTCAGTGCCTCCACCATGACAGCCACATTGCGACGAGGTCGCACACCAGATTCATAAAACTGGAGGCGCTCCTCCACTTGTTCCCGTAGCTTGCGCCCGAAAACATCGCCGAGCTGATCTGCACGAAAGTAATCAATGCGGCTCGCCAGACTCACCTTGTTCGCCAGATAGCGAGAAATTCGGCCCTTGGCACGTTGTTTCGCCTTGGCGATAAAGGTCGAATGAAAGAGCAGGCCGTACTTGGGTGTCCGTGCCATTCGGTTCCCACGAGCCTGTTTCAATGCCCGAAAGAGCGCCTTTTCGGCACCGAGGATCTGAACTGTCGAAGCAGGATACTTGGCCAAGTTCACCAGAGAGCCCGCGTGCGCAATTAGACGCGCTGCAACATGATCCCCGAGCAGCGCTCGCAGGCTCGGTGCTATGAGCGACAGTCGATGGCCCAGGTAACTCTGAAGATGTTCCCGATACGCAGCCATCTGTATGACTCGCTGTGCAAACAGGCGAATTTGGATCATATCCATGGGGCTTATTTCGGTGCCCATCGATGAACGGGCTGCGCGCAGAACGCCCTCGACGAGCTCTGTGTCGCCGCCCAGAATACGCGCTATTTCATCGTGCTGTTCCATCAGTGTCTCTGGACGCATACCAATCACGCACACCAGACGACAGTAGAGCACGTTATCGTTGACGAGTTTGACCAACTCAGGAAAGTGCCAGGAGTACCATTCGCGGACACGCATCCCAAACGTATTGATATCCTTGTCCAGCTGATCGATTAGATGGATCGCTTGAACGACAGAGGTGTCGTTGCGGTGTGGATTGAACTGAATCCGAGCGCGTGAGAGCGCGTGCGCCAGACCGAGTTGAGCCCTCGACAGCTCACTCGTTGGAACCTCCGCACTCAGATACTTCTCAAAGTGTTGGCGAACATTCCGCAAAAGCTCCTGAACATGTTCATCTGCTATAACCCGCAGGCGTTTCTTTCCCAACTGCTCCTGGAGCGCCGCTCCGAAGCGCGGCTCTGACACTCCGAGCTGCCCTCGTTTTGAGCCAAAATATCCCTGTAGAAACTCTAACAGAAAAGGTGTTACCCTGTTCTCGCATACTGCAGTCACCTCCTCTAGCGCATGATCTGCTGAGGAGAACGGCTCAAACGCCCGCAGTTTCACGATACTGGCAAAGCGGTGAAACTCCGTCCACGAGGACTGCACCGCGCCAGCACCAGAGGCTACGTCTTCAGCCTCAACGACCCGAAAGATCGCATAACCAGAAGCCGCTTCGAAAAGCAGATAGAGCTTGCTCATAGCTGCTGTTTCTGTCAAAGTGCAGATGGACGTCAGAACCGACAATAGCAAAGGTCCCGGACGTGCTGCACCCGAACGATACCCGTTTGTCGTTCAAGCTCTACGACGTCCTCGCGTCTGCTGGCAAGCCCGTTCGCGACGACGCCGTCCGTCGGCCTGGGACGGCAGCCGGCGCCCAAAGCCACCGATAGGGCGGGCGCTGGGTGGCGCGACGGCTCGCCAGCGGCCCTACTGGAGAGTCGCTTCGAACGAATTCGGATCGGAGTCGTCAGCCTGTTTATGGACGCTTGCGGATCAGCCGATGATCATGATCCTCTTCGATGGGATGACCTTGGAGATACCGTTCGCATGGATGATTGGAAGTGCCGGTGGCCTTCCCCCCGGACTGTATCGCAATGGTACACTTAAAAGAGCGCCTCATGCTGCGTTCTGCCCAGTGAAATGAAACCAGCAAACGCGCTGGATTGTTTCTCCGATCGATTGACGCAGAAACAATCAGCATACACGACAGACATGATGAACATCACTAACAGGCGGTGCCACCAACAGAGCTCGCGTGCTGATTGTCATGTTCATAGGCTCAGCGGAGCGGGGTTGCGTCTCCAGTGCATCGCTTGCCTAGGGTTGGGCCTGCGCGTCGTCGCTGCCGCCTCCCGTGCCCACCGCAAATCGGAACAGCGCAGCGGTGCGCGAGATGCTCGCCCTGGCTGGATGTGTGTGTCGGTTTCTTCGATGGGAAACTGTGTCGCTGCAACAGGGGTCGCATCAAAGCGATTGAGGCAGCCACATGGTCTGGAGAATCCGGTCGAGATAACGGAACGTGACAAGGTTATACTGACGATCAAGGCGACCCGTGATCGAGTCACGAAACTACGCAACCGCTATGAAGTAGCTGCTGCTCGCGAACTTGATGTCGCTCGTGCGCTTGTGGCGAGCGGTCGGCGTGAACGGGCACTCCTGGTGCTACGTCGCATGAAGGTGCAGGAGCGTGCAGTGATGGTTGCGGAGACTTCTTTGGGTCGTCTGGAAGAGATGCTCATCCTCATCGAGACGGCGGAGCTACAGCGCGATACGCTGCTCCAGATCAAACAGAGCTCGACGCTCGTGAAGCATTTGAATGAGCAAGTCGAGTTTAGCAGCGTCGACGATTTATTATTAGAATCACACGAAGCGGCGGAACGTGCACGGCAGATAGAGACTGCGCTACAAGGCCAAGTGACTCCGGATATAGAGGCGCACGCACAGCGAGCGTTGGCTCAACTCTACCGTGACCAGGAACCGCTGGTGCGCTCACATGGCGAGCTGATACGCCATTCGAACCCAATTGTTGACATAGAAATTCATCATAGGTCTGCCTCGGGCCATCGAATTGGTTCGTCACGGGGCGTGACCGAGCATTCGCGACCAGCGAGGCACCCATTCGGCCTGCAACGAACACCAGACGAGCACGTTGCGGCCCAGGACCCCTCAACAGAGACACCGGATTCGCATACGCGAACATCGAATGATGACAGGAGCGAGTCCCATGTAGCGATGTCATTTGGGGACCTTACTGAATCGCAGAGGACACCATGGGACTGTGTCGGATTCATCCACGACACAAACGGTATGACTCTGGAGTCGGACCTCGAGAGCGCGCAAAAGACATCCGCATGTACAGCGGTCGCTGAACCGCTCTAGTTTGATCGCTTCGCATTGTTCTATAGTGGCCAGGATCGTTCTGCGCTCGACTGGATCGGTCTTAGTGCAGCAATCAACCTTTTCGAATGAGAATTACAGGATAGCTGATAGATCGCGGCTTAGGTTTATCGGGAAGATTCCGACCATTCACACACCGACTCCTAACAATCGAATTGGTCGATACTTGACTCTTGGATCGGTGGACGTATGGGGGCCAGATCTCAGCATCAGAAAACAAATCGACAATTAGGTCATTCGCTCCAGTGCGCTGATGAACCATAGTCACTTGTGGGTAACTGGAGCACATGGACTGTTTCCTTTACGCTCGCTAGCGACGAAAGAGCTCACCAGACGTCGCGGCCTAAATAAGGGCAGCCTTGGCACGACCTGCTTGTGCCTTTGTTGCAGTCAGAATCCAGAACGTCGCGCAAGCCCGTTGGATTTGCCATTTCTCGAAACTTTCTCATAGAGAATGACGCGGGCACCAGCGCGAAAGCCGTGAGATCTAGAGCTCATCAAATCTACCTGCGTCACAGGATTTCCCACAATGCCTCGAATTCGGATGAGGAGTGGGCCAAAAATGTAGAATGAAACACCATCCAGCAGTTTGCTGAACTTGCATCTGCACTGCCGTTGCCCTAACTCGTCACGAAGAAGCGTCTAGGGGTCGAGTTCACCCGTTTGGGGCCATGGCGATGGTCCCGGCACAGGCAGCGCGCTTGAAGCACTTTGCTTTATCGAAACGATACGCATGATGGCGGTGATTGCTCGCCCAAGCCGGCGAGATCTTTTCGGGAACGCGGCGCCGAATCCCCCGAATGTGCTCGTAGGTGCGCTGCATCCTGGGATTGGTTCCACCGAAGCAATGGAATCGCCGACACCAGACCAGTTGAGACGCTCGATCGTGTAGAGATGTGCCATACAACCGCCCAATCGGGGACGAATACCCGAAGCGTGCGTCGTCTCATACTCAACTATTGTCGTCCGCTTCAGACTAGAGCGTAGAAACCACGACTCGAGGAAAGGCGCAGCCTTTGCGAACGAGAGATCCCAGATCGTTAGAGAAAATCGTCGATTCGACATGGTCGCATGACCGCATTCGTGTGACCTTCACGATAGTGATAACGGACCAGCAATCGAGTCGTGTCGGCCTGTTCACAGTTCTTATCAGTGCTCGTGCTACGCTTCATTGGCAAAAGAACAGGTGCGACATCCTTGTCCTCGGCGACAGCAAGCCCACGATTCTGTTTCAATGGTTGCCGAATCCTCCCGCTGACGCCGTTCGCCAACAGATGCTGCATCTGTCCCGAGAGCGCGTGCAGATTCCCTCGACTGAATAAAGGTGAATAAGCTCGACGAAAGTGCGTCACTTCATCTATGCTCGGCTCTAGCGGCAGCGTCACCGGTTTGGAAGGGTCAGAGGAACGCGATTCTGACTCATCGCTCGAGCCGGGTTCGTCCTGCCAGCGCAATCCATAGGCGCTGAGCTGCACACGAACATGCCGCAACCAATCGGCTCGCTGCGTACTCGTCGCAGCAAGAGCCGTTTCAAGAGTCAACTGGACGATAGACATAAAAGTGGGTAGAAAAACGAGCAAACCCTCTCGGCGAAGCGTCAACGCATGGATTGCTCTCACCTGAGGACAAGTTGCCATTTCCACCAGAGACCGCTTGTAGCTCTCTAGTAGATACTCATTGCGGTCGCGAGCCGGTGAGTTCGTGTTGGCGTACCCCAGTCGGGCAAGTTTGAGTCTGCTTGGAGTCGGTGCAGTCGCTTGGCCGCAGTGACGACGATACGAGAGTAGGATAGCGAGGCCCAGATGCTCGACGAGCGCCGAATCCGAGAGTTCATGACGCAAATTCGATTCAATAGAACTATGATAGTCAACGGCGGCGCTACACCGCCGCATCATGGGATCAAAAGGTGTCACTATTGGATAGTTCTCAAAGCACATGTCCACGTGTTCACGTATTTCACCAGAAACGGATCTCTCGAGCGTTAGGAGACCCTGATGCAGGTTCTCCTCTTGTCGAAGCGGTGTACACGCAGCGGCCGCAGAGCATTCGGCGTTCCTGGAGTCGCGCCCATTCGCACGTTTTGCACCGGACCCGTAACCGACATCTATGGGATGATCGGCTCGAAAAATATGTGCGCACGTCTCGCGAAGCGATCCGGGCGCATCGCGGAGCCCAATGAAAGACCAGCACGACGCAGGTGGCGGTGAAGAGCCCATGAGATGCAGCTGGTTCAGACACGCCCGTACATCATGGTTCAACGACGCTATAAGCTGCTCTAAAAAAGCAGGCTCTACCGATGTGACTCCCGGGGAGCGCAGAATACGTTCCAAGCGGCGTTTCAGCTGATTCAGTGGAGGGCGTCGACAACGGAAGACGACTGCCCCGTGTGTTCGCAAAACACGGGCTGGGCGCGAACGCATATCATCGAGCACGAAAACAACCGGTGCGCTCTTCGTCGATAGCGCGGCGCGGACGAGAGCGTCGGCCCAATGGGCACTCCGCTCTGTTGCGCTCGTTCTCGCCGTCTTTAAAGGGCCGAACGCATCGCCAGGCAGCTCGCCTTCGTCCACGATAACGAGCCGAGGTTGTCCCGTGCGCAAGGAACGAGACGCGATGACCTCTGCGAATCGACGCTCAATAACCTGAGCAGTTTCCTGCAGCAGAGCGCGTGGCTCCCAAGGCTCCAGTCCTGCCAATGCCGCCAGAACGCGCAGGCTCGTCGTCTTACTCGATGCCGTCGGTCCTGAAAGCACCGCCAACGGCGTCACTGGTGCAGCTATTTTCTGTGGACCGCCACCTATTATCAGTCGATCCTGCCCAGAAGCTGCGTGCTGCTTCCTGTGCCGAGACCAACTGATCAGCCAGCGCAACAGTTCGCGATACGTGCGATCGTCGCCGAGCAGATCAGTGTAACTCAGCGGAGCGTAGCGCTCTGTCCAAAGACGACAGTCTTCAGAAGAACTATTTTCGCGAATCAAATATGACTCGGATGCTTCGTTTGCGCCAGAGTTGGGGCCCTGGAGCCGCTCGGTGCGCCAGTTGTCCTCCGAGACGTTTGCACCCTTTGACCAGAGCGCCGTCGCCAACACCGCCTCCTGCTTGCCGTAGCTATAAGATGCTTCCTCGGATAGCGGCGTGTCTCGAAAGCGTATTTGCACCTCCCTCCCGTCTAGACGTCGCACCCGAAGCGTCTTTGAAGGAAACCGAAGCGTAAGCGTACTCATCGGCGCGCACCTATCACAGTTGCGCACGGTCGCGGAACCCCGTTGCCTCAGGGCGCGCGGACGCTTCCTCGGAGGGCGGACACGATTCGCGCGCTGCGCGGTCGTCAGCGCTTCTGGGTTGCGTTTTCGGCGAGCCGAATCCCCGGACGGGCGGCCTGTATAGTGGCGCGAAACGCAATCGTTGTGCCAGCGCTCCGACGAGGGCGTTTCGGGAAGCGGACGCGCCAGCGAGACTGCTTGTCCGTGCCGAGTACTCTGTTCGGGCTTCGATTCGGTCGTGGCTCCGCTGTCCAGAAACGTCTGGAATATTGTGTTTGTGAAGATGAGACTGATCATGAAGACGTTCATGCTTGCGACATACCCGCTTTCGATGTATTTCCAGGCATTGTATCTGGTGGTAATGGGCGCCCCTGAACTAGATCAGGGCATGCAGGTGGCGTTCGAAGGCAATTGCGATTGCTGTTCCCACTTTGGATGGTGTTTTCCGGGGGATGCGCTACGATGTTCGGTGCCCGACCAGGCTGTTTCCGTTCAGTGGTTCGTGGTATCCGCTCAAAAGATGTGCACGGCTTGGCGCAGGTAGTGTCGAGCCATGGCCAATTCGAATGACCCTGCGTCTTAGGCGTTCTTGATGGAGGCGCGGCCTTTGTCGTTGTCCAGCATCAGAGGGGCAATCGGCGCTAACGTCGTCTAGTCTATACAAGGCAGATCAACAGTAGTGGATATGGTATCGGATGTTGCGCGAAACAAACGGGCTGTTCTTTATCAAGAGCAAGCCCCAACGCAACGGATATGTTGTCGTCCAAGCTGAGCAAGAAAGTTTGCATGTGGTGTAGGGCACACGTTGCTCACCTATGTGCTCGATGAGCGCTGCAAACATGCTCTGTGAAGCGACGTTAGTGCCGAACATTAAGCGCGGCGGAAGCGGTGCGAAACCTTTGTTCGTCCTGCATCCATGACGGGCTAGAGTCTCGCTGCGTTCGGTATTTCAGAAAGCATCAAGGAATCTTGATCTAGATGAGCAATGCTTTGGTTGAAGACGGCCCCCACAAAGCGGCACTATTGATCCGGACGCCACGAGCACGACGCCATCTCCGAATTGCGCTAGTTATGACCTCGTGCACGGCCAGCATGCCGGTGTACTCGCTTGAGCCGGGCAATCGCCAACCTCGTGTTGCAAACGACCGAGGACTCAACAATCCCCGGGGCAACACGTCGGAGCCGTCGCGACTAGGGCTCTTTGTTTCAACTGAGCTCGAACGGGCCATTTTTTCGTTCTTTCAGACCTGCGGCAGATGCGAATGTGCTTTCCAGATGCAGCCGCAGGCTTACGCAACCGTGCCCCGAGACTAGTTTCCGTTCGGGGGTCCGACGATGCGGCCTCGCATGCGGCGCAAACCGTGCCGCGCTCGTTGGCCAGCAACTTCGATCTGAGAGACGGTTCGTACCCGGTGCCTTGCTATCGAACGCGGAAAACTTTGAAAGCCCATCTCAGGGATGAAGCGTCATCTTTTTCGAAAGAGGAGATAAAGGTTGTTTATTCACGGACTTGAATGACACCTGTGGTTTCCGAGAGCCTGCTGAAACCAGACTACAGGGAAACAAGCAACTTTGCACCAGCCGCGGCAGTGGAAGTGTTTGCCGTCCAGCTTCGGGACGCAGCTCGACAACCAGTTCGACTTTCACCGGAGCAAGCTGTTCTACAGCCACTTCGTGACGTCGCGGTTTTACCTTTGCCGTTCCTGGAGGCTCTCCAGGCTCAGTCTAGCCTCTGCAGCGAGTGGCTCGAGCCGCCTCCGGGATGGCGTCTTTCCCAGGCTAAGGTGCACGTACGGCGCTTTGGCCTATGTGGCAGTCGTTCGAGAGGTTTTCTCGGTCGCGTACAAGTGTAAGGTTTGCGGTTGACGACGGCACAGCCGTTGCAAAAGCGCAATGCACAGGGTCTCTGAGCAAGGTCGTCTGTCAGTCAACCGTCGGGGCTCCTGGACGAGCGCACTCACCTGAACTGAAGGTTGGCGCGCTAGTGCACTGCTCTGGCCGGGTGGACTGGTACGAGGGTGAGTGTATCTGCATGGTGGAGCAGATGCAGATCTTTTCTTCGAATGAAAACGTTCACGCAGAGGTGCTCTGGTGGAAACGGGTCATCGATCGCCAGCGACAGCTCGCGACCGCCCAGGGTAGACCGATCTCGATGCAGATCGACAAGTCAACATAGAAAACTCTCACGTAAATGTATACCTATCGTACCTAAATTCTGCAAAATGCGGCGAATCCAGAAGATGAGGAGGAGGGCTGTGCGACGTTCAACGGCGGATTGGCAAGTCGGGCGGTGCCCTTGGCGATCGTCGATAGAGAGACTTGAGCACGTAACGTACAAACCATGGACGCGGATGCTGTTACTGAAAACTTCAAGTCGAGGCTTCCGTTCGACCATAGGGACCTAAACCTGGGGCGTACCCACGTCCGATAGGCAACAACTACCAAGAGCCGGTCGCAAATACGTGCGAAAATATTCGTTTAGAGTCGATGATGGACTTGACCCGTCAACAAAACGTCGTTGTTGTATGATTGTGACAAAACCTCTCGACGTCCTGCGTCGAGGACTCAGTTTCTGCTCACGAGCGACACTAACCAGGACCTAATCAAAATGGACCGAACATTGCTCCGAAACGGGTTTGGAATAGACGCACGAGACGCAACTCATTTGAGACCTGTTGATAAAAGCGGCACGCTGGAGCGGCAAAGACCCTTCGCTGTGGTGTCGTGGCGTCACCCCGCGGTTCATTGCTCGAGATTTGGACGCCTGTCCACGCTGAGACTCGAGTCAAACCCACCGTTGTTACAAGATAATATGGCCTCTGAAGGAGACTTAGGAGATATTGAATCGTTTTGGTGCGGGTGCGGAAACCACGCGCTAGCGAGGTGTCATATCGATGGCGTCCGGTTCGAGTGATCCGCATGCTTGCATAACGCCTTGAATCATAAATTACGCATCTCATGTATTAGCAGGGCTGGAGATGCACCTTCAGCACAGAACGAGAGCAAGCACATGCGTTCACAGCTACAGCGCTGGATGAAAATGGGCTCAGTGTTCGTATGAGGAGACTTGATTCTCGTTCCCAAGTCGAGTTGTCAAGTGGGCCCGCTCCAAGTCACGCGCATTTCCGAGTCATCGATGCAATCACTGAAGACAAGTGGAATATTAAGAACGCCCCGTCAAAAGCATGTATCGTCGCGTCATGGCAGGCTCGGCCTCGTGCATACGTCGCGCGTAATGTTCATGTCTCAATGCTTTCGGATTGTCCGCAGTGCCAGCATGCGCGACAGGACATGCATTCTTTTCAAGTCAGGTTTCCGCCACTTGATTGCCACCTGATTCTCGGGAGCATCTTTGCAAAAGAGGCGGATGTTCCCCGCGCTGTTGGCACAGGGCTGTCCAGTCCTGTCGGTCGAATCGTAGAACGGTCTGTGCCCCTAGGGACTGAACGGTATTCTCCGCAGCTCCGGCATTTTCCAAATCTGGACGCCCTGCTTCTGGCCCTCGACGACCAAGTGGCTTAATCATGAATCGATCGTCATCTCGCCAGAGCTGAACCCTTCCGTCACGAATGAGAAACGAAAGATGAAATATATTTTCAACGGTGCGTCCAAAACTCGTCGAATCCAGCACCAGATCGTAAAGCTCTACAGGGCCATGCTCTCGCATACAGTCAAACATGCGCTTAACCTCCACATCCGTGCGCACCTGCTCCTGGACATCACCGAGTGGAACTTGCTCCGCGTGCTCTGCATTGGTACCTAGGTTCGTCTCCCGCGCTGGACGTGAGCGGGACTCTGAGGGCGCTTGTGCTCCTCCACAGGTCGTGGATTGAGCCTCACCGGACAGGTCTAATGGACCCATCATGAATTCTGGCGCCGGTGCTGAGCGGAAAAATCGATAAAATCGCCTGCCTAGCGCATCCAAATCCACGACACGCCGCGCATCTTGGTTTGTTTGAGGGTTTGCCGCACCAGCGCTCGACTCATCCGCACCAGCCCCACGAAGCGCTTGCAAAGAGGTCTCGCCTCCAGTCGTTGAGGCACGTTCGTCACGAAGCACAGTCCAGTTCGCAGCCAGGCGCTCCAGAAAAGCACTTGTGTCGAGCACGCTCAACCCTGTCTTCACTTTTGCCACAAGCTCGCGTTCCATCAATGTTATCTTCAAATACGCGTCCGTTAGCAGGCCATGCGCCAGCACATCATCCACCTGATTGGAAAGCTCATCGTTGCGATCAAGGAACTCCTGCAGCTGCTGCGCATCAACTGCACTCCGCACCCGATCGATAGCCGCTGAGTGTTCTCTCAACGCCACGCGCAAACGCTTGATTCGCTGCTTGTCCTGCTCACGGTCACTAAGAGCATCGCTTGCACTTTCCTTGGTACTAGCCATAAAAAGTTTCCAATCACTGTCCAACGCAAGCGTTGAAAAGACGCTTGGCCACTAGACTAGCGAGGAGAACGCGCGCTTGCGAATGTAGCGCACCGGGCCTGCTTGGCACACCCTGGCATGCGGATTTCGGAACCGTCCGCCCCGGCTACCGATCGATCCATGATGTGCCACGGGGCAACGACATCGCGCGCGCGCCATGCCCGCGCTGTATGGGGCCTCCCGAGAGGGTCCCGCGTGGGCGTCCTCCAGCGATGCCGAACCGAGAATCGGCATCGACGGTCGTTCCGTTTGGCGCGGGCAAACGCACACAACACCCGCCGAGGCCGGTCTCGGGGTACCTTTGACAGCCGCCCCCACAGTTCGAAGCATTCGCTTCCATGCGCGGGGGTGGTGGCGGACCCCGATCGATTCATCGATCGATCCGTCGTTTGCTCATCTGGAGCGCTGAAGAGCTCGTTCGACGGGGGTCCGTCGTTCAGGAGAGCGTTGCGTGCGCGACCGAGAACTGGCAGTGCTAAGCTCTACATAAATAGAGAAGCTGGCGGGCCTCAAAGTTCGGCGGATACCTTGCGTGGGTGTCCACACACGTACAGCTTGGCGGGCGGAGGTTGCATTGTCGGTTTCTGGAAAGGTTTGGCGCCAGGTTTTGGTGACGTGTTTGGTACTTTACGTGTTGTCAAGGCCGACTCCCCGCAACGGTCGTCGCTGGCCGCAAGCGAGCCCTCAAGTCAAGCATACTAGACATTGGTTGCTCTCTTTTTCGCGGGCGACGGTTCTGAAACCCCGGCCCGAGACGAGCGACGCTGCATAGAGTGCGGCGATCTAATCCTTGCACTAGCGGAGAAACGGACGACTTTTGGGGGAACTGAGCTTGGACGAGCCATGGAGGTCCAAGTGAACACGTCCATAGAGATACTGGCACCCGCTTCAGTCATCTGGGATATTCTAATAGATTTTGATCGTTATCCTGAATGGAATCATCTGTTCGTTAGCGTGAAGGGTACGCCCCAGCTGGGCGCGACGCTAACAGTACAGATGAGCCGCAACATGCGCTTCCGACCTAAAGTGATCCAGCTTCGTCAAAAGAATGAGCTGACCTGGGAGGGAAAACTAGGCCTTGGATGTTTTTTCAGAGGGAAACACAGTTTTCGGATTGAGCCGACAGCAAATGGGTGTCTTTTCACCCATACTGAACGATTCACTGGGCTTGTTGCGGTCGTATTTCCACGCGGTCGATATCGAAGACGCCTGACAGAGAACTTTGAGCGGTTCAATCAGGCACTGAAAGACCGCGCTGAGCAAGCTGCGCAGTAGAGCGAACCCTCATAAACTCCTCTCAAGATAACCTGCAAGCGAGAACCAATGGTGATCACGAGGTCAAGCTGCAAGAACAACAGATTCAACCGAATTGGATATCTTGGCGAAACAGAGTGGATTGTGCATCGGCATCCAGCCTGTGCTCCGGATTTGCGGTTAGAGCAATCACGGCCGATTGGCGAAATACGTTTATTCCGGATCGACTGCAAGTTCTCCGTAGATTTACGAAATGCTCTTTCCTGGATGAGCGATAGAGAGCGCTATGTCAACACCGTCCCTGAGTAGGCGCATTAGGAGGCGTAGTGAGGGTACTCAAGCGGGTTTTTGCAACGGCAAAGGCCGAGGTCTCGACTCACCTCTTTATCGTTCAAGAATAATAAGCCGCATAAAGTATCGACACGAGTGGAAGCTTTGCCAGTCGAATACGAGGCGACCCCAAACCAGGATGCGCAAAAGCACTCGCACTGGCTCCGTTATCGCACCAGCGCTGACCGAGCATGCTGCCTCGAGTACAAGTTGACGAGGGGATTCTCAGAGAACTCGTGCGTCTCTGAACAACGAGCAGCATACGAACACTTCGAAAGGCCAGCTTATCAAAGGGAACGCCCCAGTCCGCGTTCCTGTGACTTCATAGGGCGTTCGTAAAACTACCCTATCGTTCTAAGCGGACCTGCCACAACTACCTACTAATACCATATGCGCTGCCTACTCTTCTTCGGGAAACAAGCGTCCTAGATTCTTGTATCCGATTGGGCCCGATTGAGCCTCTATGCCGAATCTCGGACAAGCCGAGGCAGTAGCTCGGAACGCAAACGCTCTCTCATCGACACACTCGAGAATATTGAGCAAATCAGCCGGCTCCCCAACGCGCGGTTCCCCGACGAGGCGCGATGCCGTACGAAATCGACCCGTCGCACAACATCCTTTGACTATATATTCACGAGAACGTCTTCATGGGACGCACTTTTGCATACGTCGCCACTGCTGCGACAGTCACTGGACTTGCCATTGGCAGTTATTTCCTCTACAGGAGCGCTCGCACCCAGTGGCAAACACTGCTGCGCACGGCCCCGGCTTCAAAGCCAGCGACATCGAGTCAGTCGCAAACCGAGCAGGCAAAGCAGCCCGTCGAAACTGAGGCAGTGTCCACCAAAGACATCTCTGTTCAATTGAGTCAAGATACCGAGGTCCTTTCGACAAATCACGGATCCGTTTCAAGCTCTGCTGAACCTGGCAAGGGGTCGACGTCGGCGGTGGAAGAGCCCAAGAGGCAGCCCGCAGAGGATGCTACCTCTACCTCGTCCAGTGCCACGCCTGTGCCAGCGCAAACGGAAAATACGGCGAGCATGAACGATGAGGCGAGTGCTGGAGTGGATGAAGCCGATCTAGCGGCCCAACTGGATGCCTCCCTTCGCAACATCCAAGAGACCGGTAACGCAGATACAACTCGTGAGCGCAAACTATTGAAAAAACTCCAGTCAATTGAGTCATATGAGCAGCTCAGTGCACCATGTCGCTTTGTGATTGCTCAATGGTGTCATACAGTGTTTTGTACACGAACAGCAGCGCAATACAACCCAGCAAGCGGAAAAATCAGTCTCGAGCAGGCGATGTTGGTACGCGAAGAACTCAAGAAGACGTATCTGGAGTCCGCATGGAGTCTGCTGGAGATGGGAGGCTTCGACGAGCTTGCCGCAGAGGCAGCGAATGTGTCCGATGCCGAAACTCGTCAGCTGATTCGCGAGTCGGTGGCGCGTTCTGCGGCTTTGAAGCTTGATATTGCTTGCCGCATGCATGATGCTGAAAAAATGCACAACGCCTACAACGACGCCGTTCTACAAGCGGAGAAGGATGGAAAACCTATAGACGTCAACGATCGCTTGGTATTGCTTGCCTCGGCAGCGCTTACGGGTCGATGCGACGAAGTTGTGCGTCTGGGTGGTGGCGTTGGTCGACAAGAGCTAGAGGTGCTGCACTCGGCTGCGCTCAAAGATCCTTCCATGATTGACTATGGTGCATTGTATTTGCTCTCGCTCAAAATTGTTGAGGAGCATCATCGTTTGGAAAAGGAGTCTCGTGACGCCAGCAAGTCGCCCGCGGAGACTCAAGCTGCCTCAACGAGCACCATTGGTTTTGTACCGGGTCTGGCCTGGGAAGCGTACACCGTCCGCACCACTCGTTTCCGTTTGCAATCGAAAGAGAGTCCGTCTTCCAAAAGCGGTAGCGCCGGTCTAGCGAATCCGGTTCCTCTGCGCCCCGGTGTTGTTGCTGACAAATGGACAGAACAGAAACCACATGCTGGCGTCAATCTGATTCGAACTGGCGCTCTTGTGCACTATATCAACCCTGGGGCGGTGCCAATCCCTGTAAGTGGTTTTGGAACTGAAAAGGAAATCCGCTTATTCGGCTACATTGACGTACAGATCAGGACAGCAAAGAGCAGATGCGGCACATGGAGTTGTTTCGCCTAATCCAGGACAACACAAATCCAAACCTTTGGCGCGGCACTGAAACAACGACGCTTTTCTGCGTCAGCGGGAAGCGAAAGGGGCAAACGCTCGCCACTTCGATTTTGGATGTGGAATTCGAAATGGAACCTGACAGAGCGGCCATATGGAGAGTGCTTTGAACATTTGACGTGGATCGACACCCGGTCACAGCCATGTGATGCGCTCGCGCTAATGCACCGATGCGCTATCCGAGCAGCAAGCTCAGCGAAGTTTCATTCGGAGCGTGCAGTCATCGACCACGTACCCTGAGAGCGGGAGGAGCATCATCGACATCTCCACCATATCCACCAATCAGGCTTGGATCACGGGCGCGAGCACCGTGAATCGAATGCTGAAACGGATCGAAACCGAGTTCATCTCCTCTCCGCGTGCACTGTTGTTGCTTTGGACAAGGCTCTTTTTCATTGAGCCGACGTTCGCCAGCGATGAAGCCTCTTTGGTGCTTTCGGTGACCGCTCCTCGAGTCTGGAGAATCGATCCGATTCCGCGAGTTGTTTCCCCTCATGACCATGATTGCTCAGTGTTCCTTTTCAGAATGTCCAGTGCTCTTCGCATTCATCGAGTACTCTCGTCATGACGCTCACATCGCGACACCCTGCTTCTGAAAGGCAGGCGGCGATAGCTTCACCAGAGCTGGTTCACGATTTGGGCTTGCTGATCCAGAAAGACGGGCTGGTATCGATGGCAACTGTGCCCCTTTCATGCAGAAGGTTCAGCAAGTTAGCACCGACACCATATGCATTCAGATGCGATGGACGCTGGTCACTGCAGTGCTTGTTGTGACAGCTGGTGAGGCAGGGACGCCAAAAACACCGGCTGTCTGCGAACCATCGCCATCGCATTTTACAGTAGCAGCAGACTGACATGACCAACGACGCTGCTGAATGTCGCACATCGGAGCCGGAAGTGACAAGCACCTCACGCTGATGTCATCTAGAGAGCAAGCAAGATCTGTTTTTCTCTTCCACAGAGACTGAACTCTCTTCGGCATCAGCACCTCCAACTGGCCACTAGTCAAGCAGACATCCGTATCTGTCGGGGAATGCGGTGAATATGAGAGCTCTGGATCGGATCTTGATAGCCAAACGTCGCGAATATTCCTCACGACACAGAGCGCGGGCGCTTGTTCTTGTCGAGGATGAATGATGACGTCCGTTCCGGTGGTAGTCTCCGTTCAAAATCCATGTCGCTCCAAGTAAACGCGCTCAGGGTGTCTTCGCTTTGCCCGACAAATGCACCCCGTCCCAACCTTGCTATCATGCTGCTCAGAATGATTGATCCCGGTGGGCATGAAGAGGCGTTTGCACTCTAAGGGAGCACCGTTATGCTGGATTGCCTTGATCGCTGCAATGAATGATTTCGCAGAGTTATTCAGGGCGAGTTAGAACCAGGCCCCTGTTACCCGCATGCTCTCGTGCCGGAGCAGGGCATCCCAGGCACTTTGGCATGGTTCCGATGAGTGTTTCGCCCCAGGCATAGGCCCAGATTTCATCATTTCCTCGCTGAGAAAGGAGTCATGTCCGCGAATGAGCACGCCCGGTAGAGTATCGCACCACTGGAGAGTCCTTCTTCGACTTTCAGCAAGCGCAGCGTCATCCTGGGGCCCAACTCAACGAGACGCACAGAAGCTCGATGAGCCAAGTCGGCAGAGGTCGGCTCTTGGGCCCGTGACCTCCCAGATTTCGTCTGTCTGTCACTGATGCTTCGGTGACTCGTCCCGAAGACGCTCGCTGCCGGCATCATTCCAACTCGTCCTGTCGACGGTCTCCAGCGTTCGAACTGGAATTCAGAGGGCACTTCAGCCTCACTCTCTGAAGTACAGATCGCTGCTGTGACAGATGGATCCGCCAAGTCACTAACGTCCCACAAATGCCCTGCCGCTATAGCGCCATGGCGGCTGCCTCTTCGTTCCACAAGTCGTCGGATAACACGGGAGAGACCCAACGGCCGCACGCGAACTCCATAATGTCGCCATTCCAAGACCTGAGTATCCGCATTCCAATCAAGCAGTAGAGCCCGTCTCACGTCATGCTCTAGTCGAAGTTTATTCATATCCAATGGAGGGAAGAGGTTCCGAAACATGGTCGCGAGCAGCTGCACGTGCGGCTCCTCAGATTCCAAGTTGCTCAGAATTAGCAGCGGCGCCTGATCATAATCGGTGTGCTTGAGATTCAAAGGTCTGCGTTGCGCTCGATGCACATCCGCAGCCAGGGAGAAGCGCTCCACCCGAAACGTTACGGTCGGTCCACGTGGTGTGCGAGCGAAGCGCACGTTTACTGAAACCCAGACGACTCTCTCTGAAGATGACAAAGTGCGTAACGCCCAGCGGTCCTGCGACATCCAACAAGTCTTTCAACTCCGATCGAGCGCTCTCCCGCAACCGCAGAGCAGTATACGGGAGTAGCACCCGGCGAACGTCGTGTAGTAGCACTCGAAGCTCGGGACTTGCGTGACCCCGTCGAAAGACAAACGACTGGGGCGGATTGTTTCCCTGAACACCGTCCATCGGTCTCCGGTTGTTGCGTCCGGCGCTTCTTTCGGTAGCCACCACTCCGTTTCGGCATCTTTTCTACTCCGAACAAAACACCGGGGTCCGAACGAGTTCAGGTGAAAATGGGTTGCCTGAACGTCACTACCCGTCCTGGCGAGGTGTCGTGCAAGCGCTCGGCCTCGAGTATGGTCATCGGCGCGCAGTACGCTGGTGGGTCCCAGCCCAAGTACTGTCTGCAGTGTTCGAAGACGGGCCCATCTTTACACAACTCCCAGTTAGATTCAGGTTCAGTTTCGCGCTGAGAGACTGCTTTGCAGCTAGCCTCACAGGTTGCTACCAGCGTTTTCCTATCCAAACCTGTAGCTAGAAGCAAGTCTAGCGCGCTTTGGCAGCACACCACGTGCGTGCAGCTGTGGCCCACAAACGAGTTCTCTCCGGGTTGGATGGCACAAAGCTCTAGCTACTGATGTAACTTTTGAGGAGTGGGACAATATTCGTTTGCGTTGATAGGCATGATAAGGCCGGGCCTAACTGTTCGCTGGCGATACCGGATTGGAACTGTTCCAGGGTGTTCTTTCGGCTGGCGAGCACTATTTCGTGGCAATCAGGTTGAAGGCTGGACTTTCAATGCTCGCTTTTCTCGGGAGTTTCGCGTGTTTCAGTGTCACTTGAGACGAAACTGGGAGAGACAACATCGTATGCGCCTGGATCGCGAGTACTTACCAACGTCACGCTGCGCGCCACCGCGGCTCGTTCGACGCTGGTACGACCCCGAGCGGCCTGATCAGACAGCGAACGTTGAGCGAGCCTTCGCCCCATCCAGACGCGAGAGCGCATTGCAGCGCTGGAAAAGGCTAACGCTAGCTATGCGGGAGCGTCTCTCTGGCGGCCTTCGCAGTCTTGGTCTTGTCTCCGAGTCAGAATCGGCGGCAACGACCAAGCTCTTGCGCAACAATGCGGACATGACTGGCCTGGAAGGAGCAAGGCCCGCGTCTTTTCGCGACGTTGGCCGTATTCTCAGCCGATACGCTTGGCCGCGGGACAATCCAGCCCTTCGACGTCGGGTGATTTTTGCGGTATCTCTCCTTCTTGCATCCAAATTGCTCCTCGTCCAGGTCCCAGTCCTCTTCAAGCTTCTCTGTCGATATGCTGTCCAAGACTGCGGACTGGGCCACAGTCAACGCCAGCCTTTGGCCAGTCTTGATTCTGGTTGGATATGGTCTGGCGCGCGGTTCCGCCTCGCTGACCAATGAGCTTCGCAATGCTGTCTTTGCGACTGTCAGCCAGAAGGCGATTTCAGACTTGGCGCTCACAACCTTTCGTCGAATCCTGGATCTTGATCTGAGTTACCACTCGTCAAGAAAGACCGGGGCGCTCGCGCGCACCATCGACCGAGGCATGCATGGAATTGACTTTTTGATGCGTGCACTTGTATTCAATATTTTGCCGACGATACTAGAGGTCGGCCTTGTGTGTGGAATGTTGGCATACAGCTGTGGTGGGCGCTATGCGCTCATCGCTGGCGGTGCGCTCACTGCGTACACCGTCTTCACGCTCATCGTGACGCAATGGCGGACGCAGTTTCGGAAGAGTATGAATATAGCTGAAAATGCTGCGAGCAATAAGGCCATCGACAGCCTGATGAATTACGAAACCGTGAAGTACTTTAACAACGAGTCGGTAGAGGCGGATCAGTATGCAACGTTCCTGGAAAAATATGGACGAGAGAATGTGAAAACTCAGGTTTCGTTATCCGTTCTGAATTTTGGTCAGAATGCGATTTTTACGGTCGCCATGACGGCGATGATGGTTATGGCTGCTCGTGAGGCCATGCAGGGTCTGCTGACCGTTGGCGATATCGTGATGGTCAATGGGCTCCTGTTCCAAATGTCGATGCCGCTGAACTTTCTTGGCACCGTGTATAGGGAGGTTCGTCAGAGCCTCACTGATATGGAGATGATGTTCGGCGTCATGCAACTGCGACCGCGTGTTGTCGAGTTGCCGAACGCCTTGCCATTGATTATCGAGCGAGACGCTGGTATTGCGTTCGAGCGCGTGAGCTTCGCGTACCCATCCCTCAACGAACAACGGAACAGCCAGAGTACGGTGAATCATCAGATCCTTCGGGAGGTCTCTTTCGCGGTGCCGCACGGCAGGAAGGTGGCACTCATTGGGCCCAGTGGCTGCGGCAAGTCCACCATTCTCAAGCTCCTATTTCGCCTGTATGATCCGGTACAGGGCTCGATTTTGATTGGCGGTCAGGATATTAGACGCGTCCAACTGTCTTCGCTACGCCAAGCGATATCCTGCATTCCACAAGACATTGTCCTTTTCAATAATACCATTGAATACAATATTCGTTATGGCCGGATTGATGCAACGAAGAAAGAGATCGAGGCTGCAGCCAAAGCTGCGTACATACACGATACAATTACCCAGCAGTTCCCGGATGGCTACGAGACCATCGTTGGTGAACGCGGCATCATGCTGAGTGGCGGCGAGAAACAGCGCATTGCAATCGCTCGGGCGATCCTGAAAAACTCACCCATTCTCGTATGCGATGAAATGTCTTCCGCGCTAGACTCTTCTACAGAGCTCTACATCCGCAATGCAATTCAACGGGTTTCTGCCAGCCGGACATCGATATTCATTGCACATCGGCTCGCCTCGATTACCGACGCAGACGAGATTCTGGTTATGAACGAGGGCCGGATTATCGAACGCGGCCATCACCATGAGCTCTTGCGCGACGACACCACAACGTATGCGCAGATGTGGCGTGCTCAACAGGCAGAGATAGCCCTGCCACGTCGTGAGCACCCACCTGAAGAACTGCCATAGGCGAGCATCACGCCAGGGTCTGGCTTGAGGTGGGCCCGGTTGGATAGTGCACTGGATAAAGCCGCATTTATGCCGAAAGTCGCTCCCATAGACGCAATCGCAACGTGCATGCGTTAGCAGGTTACTCCGCTCCATCAATCGATGGTGGAAGTTGATTTGAGTCTTTTGGGTGAAGAATACTTCACGTGACCCAAATCGTGTTCTTCTTTGAATGCATATGGGAATGCCAGCTACCATCAACCGAAGCACTCGTGATATCTCGGCTCATCTGGTTCCGTAGAGCGATTGGATTATCATCTTTTGGGGCTGAGTCCGAGTGTCGCGGCGTACACGCGCCCAGGACGAAGCGGGTTACCGCGGCGGTAACCGCAGAAATAACTGCGAAAATCGAGACGGGATTGACCCCTTACCTATTCTACATAGGAGTAGGTCGGAAGCTAAAGCCTGCTGCAGCGCGTTCCAGGAAGTATGAGTCGTTTCATCATTTCTCTCTCTCGACTCTAAGGCATCCAGATTGTTGGGTCACTGGACCGTCTCGTTATCAGGCGCAGGTCTTTTGGCGCTGGAGCATGGTCGAAAACTCCAGCCCCGAGCCACCTATAGCGCATCCCATCAATAGCTTTGGGGAAAGCTTCTGTGCGTAGCCTTATCGCTTTACCCACTGGAACGCCCGTCTTGCCTTGTGTCTGCCGTATTTTTTCCGTTCAACCATGCGCGGGTCGCGGGTGAGAAGACCGATCGGTTTGAGCAGGCCACGAAGTTGAGGATCGGAGTCCTCGAGGGCTCTAGCGATACTCAGTCGCAGCGCCTCAGCTTGACCAGTGATCCCGCCACCGCGTACAAATGCATGAACATGGAATTTCTTTTCTGTACCAGTCACGATAAAGGGCCGCATAATATCTAAACGATGGTCGATTCGGGGGAAATAATCCGCAACATCCCGGCCGTTCACACGAAAGCGCAGTTTGTTTTGCACTTGCCTATCTTCTGGCAGATGAGTCTCTTCAGGAGGCAAGTTTGCAGGAAACAGACGCACAACAGCGACGGCAGTCTTGCGTCGCCCAGTGGCGTTCACCGAGCCGTCTGGATAGAGACGGCGACGTCGACGCACCGGAGTCTGCACCGCCTGTGTCACTGACTGCTCGTTCTCTTTGGCGTCGTTCGCTAACGAACCAACGTCGAGTTGGTCTCTTGTACTGAGCGGATCCGTCCTGCGTTCAAGTTCCTCGAAAGGGTGTATGTAAGACCCTCCCGGCATAATCGTCGAACAGACGCGCCGCACGAGCCAGGTGCTCTGCTCTCTTCTCGATAAGCCAGCAAGTCCAGCCACTTTTGGCGTTGCGCCCCGGTCGAGGGAGAGCCTTCGATCCAAGCACGGGTTGTCATCTAAAATGTTGTTCTTCGCTGAGGTGGTTAGTGTCCCTCCGTCTCGATGCGTTGGGATAAAAGGCCGTTGACGAACGGCGATCCCGGGGAACCTACCTGTTTGTGCCAAGGCTTTTCTAAGAAGCCCAAGCGGGCGCAGGGCTTCAATTCCTTGTCTCTGCATAAAAGAAAATCACCAGATGGTCTTGCATACGCTCGGCAGCTCAATAGAGCCAACAACACTAAACTGTTCCTGGACGAGGGTCGCGTTGATCCGCTGCCTGCTGAACAGCCTGCTCGTGCGCCTTCTCTCCAGACGAACGCAACGCCGCCGTCGAGCCGCATGCCGCTGCTTTTTCTTCCTGGCATTTTCCGGGGCATGGAAGCACTCCGTTGAATGTTGAGCTCTGAAATTCGATTGTGGAAGGATTCTCACGCGATTTGGTCGCTCAGACAAATCTGGTGGCTTGCACAACTCCAGTTAAACTAGTTGGAGAGCAGGCATCCAATCATACATGCAGCTTTACCAGAAAACTCAAACACCATCCAAAAAGAGGACACGTGATTGACCAAACGTTCACGCTCGTTACTCGGACGCTCGCCCGAAAGAACGCCAAATCGTTGTTTCTGTTCCAGCTACGCCACCGCCTTGACATCTGCAATCCAAACTGCGGTCCAAGCGATGGACCAAACTCAGTGGCTTGCGCAACCTTCGGCGTTGGGACATTGTCATGACACCAGGGCGCATCCACCGTGCAGCGCTAGGTCGGCATTTTTCGACTTTGGGTCCTCTCCTCGAGTGGCATCTCTTGTCAACTGAGGGCCAGTGTCAAGGCCTGTAACTCGGGACTCGCTCCCGAAATTTCCCGCGAGTGCCTTCATCATGATGAATCGTGCCTCCATTCCTCGCTTCATTGAAAAGAGCCGACAGAATTGCTCCATGTTGCGGAGCAAACGATGTACCGCTCGAACCAAACATGAAACCAGATGCGCATCCAATGCTGACCACTTCTTCAGTACGTAGCAGTTTGGCATTGTTGCTTATTAGCGTGAACGTAAAGGCCGACCGATGGCCAAACGCTCCTAATTTTCGAACAAGAATAGGTTTGGAAACGATTCCCGCTCCAATCGGTGCAAACGTCGCAAACTGAGGTGCGTTTGCTCGCTCGCGCTGCGATTCCGAGACTGCCGCCCAGGACGGACGAACCTTGGATAGCGCCGCCGTCCAGTGCAGCCCGTGCCTACTCCAGCATCGACAGGCGCGGGGAGTTGTGCGCCACGCCGTCCTCGGCGCGGGGCTTCAGCGTGACCAGGACGCGTCGGACGAAACACCGACAGCGTGCCGCGATCAACAGCGCGAGCGAATGGCGCGCGCTCAGCCGTCCAAGCGCGCTCGCATCAGTCGCGTACTGGCGTGAGCGGCGACACCGTCGACGTCCCAGGGCTCGTTCCGAGCGCGCTTCCTAGGCGTGCGAATCGGGTTTCGCACGTACCCACTAACCAAGGTCTATACTGTGGTGGTCTTGTTGTCTCTAGGTATGACAACGAACATGCATGATGCAGGCAAGACACCTATTGAGGCAGTGTATCTCGCGGCCGGTCTATCCTCTCGTTTTGGCGGACGCATCAAGTGTCTTCAAGAGGTAGGTCGCCACGGCGAGACGCTGCTGGAGCTCTCCGTGCGTCAGCTCTGTGAAGCTTACTCTGCCATTTCTGGCCTTGTTCTGGTTGTTTCAGAGCACACGTATCGGCCTATCCACGCTCTCGTGGGGAATCACTTCTACGGCCTTCCGGTATCATTTTGTTTTCAGCGAGTGCCTGCTTGGCGAAAGCGACCCCTCGGTACGGTGGATGCCTTGCTTGCGGCACGAGAATACGTGCACGGTCCTTTTCTTGTGCTGAACGGTGACTCTCTATACGGTATAGCGGCGTTATCGCTTGTATGCAACCACATATCCAAGGAGAGGACTGCTTGCATGCCTGGGTACAAACTCCGGGAGGTACTGCCCGAGGAGGGACAGGTCAACCGCGCCATCGTGCGGACTGATGATCAGTGCCGACTGCTGGAAATCGTCGAACAGTACAATATTAGTTTTGAAGATATCCGACAGGGCCGATACACTGGCGATGAACTGACCAGTATGAACATATTCGGTTTTTATGATATTGGTATCTTCGATCGAGCTGAGGAGCGATTTCGGACTTTCCTTTCCGAAATGGAGGCGATGCGTGATGCACAGCAGCCGCAGGTCGCCAAGCGCAATGGTGCCGCGGATAACGAGACCTACGCGAACAAGGAGTACATCCTGTCAACGATGTTGAACGAATTGCTGCAGGAAGAACAAATCGAGCTCTCGGTATTGTCGTGTAATTCGATTCGCACACCACTAGAACTAACGAATCCAGGTGACTTTGCCTTCGTGAAGAGCCATCTAGATCTCGTTGGCTTGTGAAGGCTAAGCAAGGCAGAGCAATAAGCCCACTGGTTCATAAGAGTTCATTCCGAGGCAGCAGCCTAGGATTGCGAATGGGTCCCTCGAAGAAATGGGTGCAGGGCAATAGAGCGTATATCCGGTCGATCAGCTTGATTTCGCGTGAGACATAGGCGAATAAAATCCTTAGCCTCAGCGGAGACGATAGGCTTAGAAGGGAAACACAGATCTTGCTCCGATGCTTTGAGAATGGTTTGATCTCGCAGGATGCGTTCCTGGGTGAGATCATTCCCGAAAGGTTTCATCCCATAGAGCAGCTGGAACATGATGACGCCGCAGCTCCACACGTCGACTTTGCTACTGATGCGCGGACCCAACGGGCCCTCCTCTCGACGCATTGGCTCAAAGCATTCTGGTGGCAAGTACCAGTAGGTGCCAGCGCCTTGCGAGGTTAGCTCCATACCATCCATCGTATTCAGATGCTCATCCATGATTTTGCTGAGACCAAAGTCCGTAATGCGCACCTCTCCGTTGGTGTACAGAATATTGCCCGGTTTCAGATCGTAGTGAATGATCCGTTTGGGCTGGGAATTCAAGTACAGCAGGGCGCTCAAAACTTGAGCGATGATCGATTTGGCCTCTCTCTCGGAAACGTAACGATTCATCTTAAGATACGTGTCCAGATCACAGGCCTCACCGCAATACTCGAGCACGGTACAGAACGTGTGATCGTCGATCTCGAAGACATCGAATAGGCTCACAATGCGAGGATGTTTCAGAGCGGCGTGAATTCGATATTCCCGTGTCGCATGCCGAATGTAATTGCTCTTTCTCGCCTCGCTCCAATAAGAATGGAGCTGATGAATTTTGCAGGCCACATGACGGACCTGAGTCAGATCAAAAGCCTTCCAAACCTCGGAAAACCCTCCGCGACCGAGCATGCGAAGGAGAAGATATCGGTTCGCAAGCAGGGGAAAGTCACGAAAACGAGACCCACTCTCGTCTCGAGCCCGCTTCAATTCACGTAAAAGCACCGCGCGTTCACACTCCAGCTTGGTGCGTTCTTCGGCCAATGCGGCCTCGTCGCGCTTCAAGGACTGCATGCGCAAGCGAAAGATCTCCTCCTGTTCAGCGATATGGGTCGTGAGCCACTGAGGCGCATCCGATATGGAGTCTGCATTGCTGGCGCTCGGTCGACGCAACTTGCTCAGTTCTTTTCGCGACTTTTCGATCGATTCTCGCTCTGCCGCGACCGCGTTTTGACGCTCGTTCAGTCGGATAAACTCGACTCCATCTTCCCACACCTCCTGTAGGGCCGTTCCGGTACGCGCCACCACTGGCTGGCCCAGTTTTTCGCATTTCTCCGCTGTTTTTCGGGCACTCCAAACCCGCTCCAGTTTACCATGATCCCGCAATGTGTCGACCAGCGCGTGCCGCAGCGCATCGGCACTCCGCTCCATGGTCGAGAGTCGCTCCTGGGTTGACTCAAGTTCGAGAGCAACCGAGCGCAGCTCGTCTAACTGCGCCGATAGGCCCTTGATCTGATCTTGGTACTGGCGTCTTATATCGGCGACGGATTCTTTTGTGGTGACATGATCGGTCCTTGAGCGTCCTTGGGAACTCTGGGAGCCAGGCAGTCGGCTGTCATAGCTTTCCTCATCTGCCAATGAATCCATTTCAAATTCCCTAACGAGGACTGAAGAATCGGGACGGGCTCTCTCCGTCCGAGAAAAGAACTGATCCAAAGTGATGCCATTGTTTTGATCGACAGGGGGCACGCGAGCGCGTCGCTTGCGCGGACGAGTGAAGGTATTCCGTTCCTCCATCATACCGGGTGTTGGCCATTCTCGAACCTGACGGAGCGGTTCACTGCGACACGTTCTTTCGCCAGTGCCCGAAGAGATTGGCGAGGTGCTACTGTTGCCTCGGGATGCAGGCGTCCGCGGAGGTGTCCGGGTGCTCAGCTCTGTCGGGCATGCGCATCTGTCGACGCATCCACCCCGGGGCAACACAGTCTCAGCGACGCTGCACGTGCTGCCCGAGTTTGCTGGTTGTGGTCCAGACCCTAAAGCCCAGTCGGAATCGACGGAGACTCTCCTAGGTTTCATTGAGATCTCTTCGACAAGCTCAGCTTTGTTGCCCGAATCACGCACACGCGTTTCGGAGACTCCGCTCTGTGGCATTTGCGTTCGGGATGAAGCCAAGCTCTCGTTGCTCCCAGCTTGGCGAATCTCCAGTCCCTGAGGCACTCGCTCAATAGAGGCGTCACCTGATCTATAGAGTGCCGGATTGCTTGCTGCTGCTGCTTCCTGTTCATCGCTTGGTGCCGAGGCGCTCTGGAAAACTGCACAACGACTGAAGGGCTCTTGTTGGCAAACACGCTCTTCGAGTTTGATCGCTTCATCGGCGATATCAGTCAGCGGATCGCAGCCATCGCTGTTTTCTGTTCCACATTCCTTCGAACTTTTCATTTCAGACAGTACCTGGAGAGTGGCTCCACTGTTATTAGCCGCCTCTACATTCGTGCAAGGCGCTATTGGTGCTGCTATACGCGTCCGCCCCGAAATCATACGGTATGGCCGGGATTCCGCCGGACTTGCGAGAGCCTCCCCGGATCCAACACCACTATCCCAAGGGCGAGGGTTGAGCCTTCTCTCAAGCAGCGCCAGCTTTTCGCGCAGCGTCCGAACAGGCGCTCGCTGACTCCCGAGCACAAGTGTCTCATTGACAGAATCAACAGAGACGCTTCCCGCAGACTGAGCACAGCACCGAGGGTCACAGTCAAATACACTGTTCATGGAATCAAGCGCCCAAATAGTCACACACAGCGGTTACGCAGCGCAACGCCACTGCGTTCGAAGCGCTCGAGTGTGCGTGTCAGCCCCCTGGTCGCGCTCTGTCACGGCCTTGGCGTCTGGCGCGTCCGCTGGCCGCGCCAAAACCAGCAGACGCTCCAGATCGCTTTCGCTTCGGCCACCGGCCAACGGCGCCGCATGGGGTCAAGCGGTGCAGGCGCGAATTTCGCGGCAACGCCGTGTTCGGGGGAGGCGCACCCCTTGCACCGTTCGCGTTTCATGGACGAGATCCTAGACAATACGGTTGCTTGGAAGGCCTTAATTGGAAAAGGAGAGCGTGCCAGCACCAGCGTCCTTTCTTGACTCTATTTGAACGGTGGTGCACAGCCAGATAGCACTGCCTATCCTTGGCGAGTTCGGGGTGCAGGACAGAAGAAACGTGCAGGCAGCATATCTCCTCTGAACCACAACGTCTGGTAGATGATTTTGGTGTGGGCTTAGACGACGGTTGACGATTGCTTGAATGATAAAGGCATGGATCATGCGTAAAGTGCTTCACAGAAACACGCGCCTTGGCTTTCATACCGAAAGGCGTTGTGGTTCGCATTGCTATGCGAGGCGATACTGAATAGCGCGGGTAGGAAGCGAGGAGCGGTATGCTTTCTTTCCTGGGATTGACGCGATCACGTATGCATGATCATCTCAAATGCTGGGAGGCATTCCAGGGGTCTATATTTGAGATTCCAAAAAGCTGGATCAGTGGTTCCAGCACACGCTTTATTTGTCCCACGGTTGCTCTAGATGCCGCCGTTCGCTTCGAATATTGCTGCTTGATCAGCGCCCGCTGAGGAGTTTGTTCAAGTGTCTGTTGGTGTTTCTAGACTGAGGTGAGCTCCACGCATGAGGATGAAAGGGGTCGATGGACGCAGTACCATCTGCTGTTGCAATGCCTCGGTGACTCGGGAAAAGCCGGTTTCATCACACTTTCCCGCTCGGCACAAATTTGATGGTAAATGGCCCCGATTTTCTCTCTCTGCGATCTGCAGACGATCGAACGAGTCGTCTGGAGGCTCATACTGTCGATAGTGCTTTCAGATTCGAATGCCCCACCGCGAAACGCCTATGGAATGAAACACCGCAGCAGCATGAATTGAAACCCTTCTGGAACCAACCGGAAAACATTGCCAACATACCAAAAAAGAGTTTGCACCTGTCGAGAATCCTCGATCGGAAACATGTCCACATTCAACACCGAAATCAGAATTCGTTCCATGTCCAACAAGAGCACTGAACCGAATGCTCCACTGCACCAAGGAATGCAATTTCAACTCGAGGCGCCGCTCCGCTATGGCGGTTGCGTTGGATTCACGTAACATGAGCATTCAAAGAAACGTTCCTTCTACAAGTGCCTAAATAGTCGCAGTGCACGGAGTCGCGTTCGCCCGTTTGGCAAGCGCACATGGTCGATGATCTCCGGAGGCTCTGGCCGTGGACGTTCATGCGGCTTTGAGAGAAACGCTCGCCGTTTCATTCGCCTTAGAACATATCTCATTGCTTGCCATCTTCATGAATCTGTCAAAGATAGGCCGTTTTTCTCCGAGAGCGTACGCAGCAAGTGCTCATCGCCTTGTCTCCCCCAGAAATAGCTTCGAATACGGGTACAAACCTTGCGGTTCCGCCCACGCCGATCCCAGTTGTATCGCCAATGATCCCGCTTGCTCACGAATGCGTGCCCGCCGTCGCGCGGATCTCTGGCCATCTGGTGTCCGACCAGTCCGGACGGTTCCGCGCCTGATCATCCACAAGCGTGCTTCATTCGATGTGGACTGCGCCGCCTCGTCGGAGCGTGCCGGCTGCGGGCCACGCGGGGCTCATCGGCCGCGTCGACGGCTGAGAGCGCACCGTTTGTGACGAAACTATGTTTCCAGCGTTTGCGCTTTCGCCCACAGCGATCACCAGTAGAATCGATAAGCACCCTCTTCCTTTGCACCGATCTAAAACACCTCGGAGGGCATTGCTCATGTCAGCGCAGGTTACGCGGAAGTTTTTTGTTGGTGGAAACTGGAAGTGTAATGGTACGAAACAGTCTATTCAAGAGCTCTGCGAGGCCTTTAACGCCGGCAAGAATATCGATTCGAGCCAAGTGGAGGTCGTTGTCGCACCGCCCGCACCATATGCAATGTTAACGCGATCAATTTTGCGGCAAGATTTTGGTGTCGCGTTACAGAACTGCTGGGTTGGGAAGCCTGGTGCCTTTACCGGCGAGGTTGCAGCTGAAATGATTAAAGATATTGGGCTTGATTACGTGATATTGGGGCACTCTGAGCGGCGTCATCTTCCAGAGATTAAGGAAAATGATGATCTCGTTGCTCGAAAAACCAAGTACGCGATAGACAAGGGCTTAACCGTGATTCTATGCGTGGGGGAGCTTTTAGAGGAACGGGAAGCGGGCCGCACGAGGGAAGTCAATGAGCGGCAGTTGGCTGCAGTGAAGGCGCGTCTGGATCCAGCTGACTGGTCCAAAGTCGTCATTGCCTATGAGCCTGTATGGGCAATTGGCACGGGCAAAGTCGCGACCGCTGCGCAGGCGCAAGAGGCGCACGCAGAGATACGATCATGGTTGCATCGGCAGGTGAGCGAAACTTGCGCGTCCCAAACGAGAATCCTCTATGGCGGCTCTGTGACACCGGAGAACTGCGTCGAACTTGCAACGCAACCGGACGTGGATGGCTTTTTGGTGGGTGGCGCGAGTCTGAAACCAACATTCCTCGACATTGTGCGGACGCACGAGGCCAAAACAGCTGCGCGGGTTTAATGTGTTGAGATTGTGAGCTACTGAAGCATCTTCTCGCCTGAGGTGTTATCCAGATGCCCTGTTGTCTAGATCTCACGCCGCACTGTTTTTTTCCGTTGGCTCATGAGCCGGCGTGTGCCTCGGTGTTTGGAGAATATTTCAGAAGCAGATATCAATGCGAAGGCTGGACCGATATAGTGGATCGAAGGTCTCGGATATAAAGAACGTTGTTGCAGCGAATAAGCATATCGCCAAGGAGGATGCTTGTGCCTTCAGGTTGTTTTTCCTCGGCATCTCGCAGCTCGAGGTTGAAATACGAGTCAAAAGACTCGAGCACTCCGTAGTACTCCAGATCCCACTTGAGGCGCACACAGACTCGGGCGCCTACAAGCCTTGCCAACAAGGACGTTGGCGTAAGCGGACCAGAGAGGTGGTTGGTTTCCATGAGCACGCCTGGGCTCAGAGGCTGTACAAGGCCGCAAACTCCTGCGGAACGCACACACCTTCACTATCAAGGTCGCACGATTTGTCCTCCGATGCTCGGTTGAGAAGCAGTTCGGGTGAACGATAGCAAGAGTTCACAATCGACGGTGTGGACAATCCTAGAGCGCAAGCTTTTCTGACTTAGAAAAAACTTAATGAGTTCCCCTGTGCGACGTCGGCAGGTGCTAGACTCTGCCCATAGTGTTGCGCTGATTGCCCGCGGTCACCATTGGATGATTCCGCTGGACACCGGCGCGTGGCCCGATGAGCTTCGAGCCCATCCCAAGGCGGGTCCTTCTGTGACCGAACGCTCCTACGGGATTCGAGTCCCAGACCCATGGACGCGAGTATACTTCAAGTCAAAACCATTGTGACTGCTAAGTTTTCTGGATCGAAGTTGTTAAAGCCCTGCTGAAGCATCCAGTCGCAACAAACCCACGCTTCAGATCGGAGTACCCTCAAAGGACAGTCGTGCTGCTTGGAGCGCCAGCTTCTATGTGCATCTGCTATAGAACTGAGGAATTACGACTCTTGTATTCTTGATTCAAGGATAACACAAAATGGGTCAATACTGGCAAGTGGCACTGGCATGGCAAACTCTCAAGCATTTACGTAACACGTAGCTGCACTCGCTCAGGACTGCGGGTCATATATCCGAGAGAAAGTTTGCTCCTCCATTCGCTGCGAGTGCTTGCAGCACTATGGGCCGCGCTGAGGATCGACATGGACGAGGCGGAAGCGAAGCGCTAGTGATTGCATGTGTCAGGGGAGTCATCCGCGACTGCAGCCACAGTGGCGACAAGAGTGCCTCAGTGATCTAGAGAATGCAACACCAGCCTGGATCGTTCTTGCAATATTTCCGGATCTTAGACGTCGAGTAAATGCGACAATTTGTTGTTTATAATCAAGGATGTCACCGTGCGAATCAAGTGTTCATGCATGAGGCCTTTTCTTGTGATTGTGATTGAAAGGATACAACGCTCTGAAACGGAGGAAAACAGAATTCTCTGAATCTAAATATGAATTTGGTTTCGACGTATCTGCCTCAACGTGGAAAACGTCCGAATATTCGGAAAAGCTCATCGAGCGCGTCGCGAAGCTCACTGCGTTGCAGTGAACTCTATCGAAAGGAAACAGCTCCAGAGTGCACGTGGTATCGTTCAAATCGCTCACCCGTTGTAAAAGCCTTGCTTTTCTACGTATTTAAGGTAGATCGATAAAGGAGCATCATGTCTGAATCTTCTCTGAATTTCAGTCAGCCATTCGGAGTGTTGCTCTTCCGCTGGCCTTGAGCCGTATCGCCAGCGCCACTATTTTCTCGCATGAGGAAGCTCGGGGACGCTGCCCTACCAATTCAGCACAAAGAAGAGCTTCCCGGAATCTCCAGCTCTTGTCTATAACAATGTTGCTGTCTTTGACGAAAACACACCAAGCCCGACGCTGATGCAGGCAGATCAAGTGGACGTGGTTGTAGAAAAGATTCGGTTTTCACTCATTTCAATGAATTTTGTTTCTGAGAGCAGACCGATCTCCAGAAAAGTTCTCACGGCGCAAAGGCAAGCCCTAGGCGACGTGCAACCAAATCGGGTCCGCCGTACTCCTCAATCTTGTTCTGTAAATCGGTCTCCAGCTCAGTTAGAGGAGGCATCTCAGGTACTCCATCTACTGCTCTGCCTCGAACGAAACAGGCGTCAAGGAGGCGCTCGGCCACTTCTAGTGAAAACGGTCCCCATTTGATATCCATATCGCGTCTTCTTCGAAGCGGAGGCACGTCGAGTCCAAAACGTGCCGCTACTACCAGAGGACCACCGTGACGACGTACAAGTCGCGCGAGATCGGGTCGACCTTGACGTTGTAGTTCAGCTAGACTGGGCATTTCGTTACCCTTGTTTGCCACGCGCATATAAGCACTCAGTTCACGCACAAGGTCGCGCAATTCGAGAACATATTCCCAGCTGGCATAGTCACGAAGGCCGAACCTCTCCGCGACCACACGACTCCCACCGTGATGCTCGATGGAAGCAACAAGGTCGAGTCGCTCCGCTTTGGCCAGCACCCGCAGAGGCGGCATGACCCCTGGTGTTACGGTCTTCTCGGCGATAAACGCCAAAAGCTGCTGTCGAAGTTCGTCGAGCTCCAGTGGCTCCGTCGCACTCGGTTTCGTGTCTCTAGACGGCCTTCTCGGTTCAATGCAACAGTTGAGCTCGCGGGCAATAGCGGCATAGCCGCCTGGCGTGCTGCAAATGATATTCGCCAGGAGTGGTTCGTGCTTCCGCAGCAGTTGCAAGCTTGGCAGAGACTTTTCAGGCAGGTCTAAGCGCCTTGCAAGTTCCTCAAGCTGCGAGCGCAGCAAATTCGCTGCTTTAGCCGCGCTTGTCAACTTTTTTCCGTTCGCATTTGGTTGCCAACGAGCGAACTCCGGGTCAGCTCCGGTGCGCTCAACGAGTGCCAACTTTTTCAAGAACGCCTGCTTCCCGCCATGTAAGCGGAAAGCTCGCAGAATTGTGTGACCACCTTCATATCCGTAGCGCCGGAAGCTCGTACTCCGTGGGCAGCCGCTCGCTGGACAGTCCTAACCTCGTCTGAAATTGGGCTATCTGGCGTGCAACCGCAACGACATCCTTCCAGTAACCACGTTTCTGACGGTTGCCCAGTGAGTTCCTACCGTCCTCCTCTTTCTAGGCTACAAAGATTCTGCAGGGGTAGAACGAAAGCGCTCATGTTCCGCGTGATCTGGTCTAAGGCGCGTGCGAAACTCATCGATTCTCGTATCAACAGCGCTCTGTCGAAATCGTCAGACTCATCAAAAAGCGCAAACTGAAATTCGATAGGCGCCTGCGAACCGCTGACCCGAACCAGCGTGCATTTGAGCTTCGTTCCTGAACCGAATACCTCCGGAGACACTTCGCCCGTATTTCCTTGAATGAGCGCCCGTGCCGGTGGTCAGTCCTGCCGCAGACCTACAGAAGAATATACAAGCTAATACGTCATCTTTTCAGATCGAACCAGGAAATACAGCACTTGTTAAGGTAGTGTTTGAACTAGCGTTGCGATCACGGCAGCTCCGTTCAGAGACCTGTTTCTCGAAGGTTCAGCACCGCTGTCTTCAGATCCGGGAAACGCTCAATCGGCTGTATGATTTTACACCAGAGCTGCATCGGAACAGCGAGATATGCATAACTGCACTATCGGAGCTCTTTTTTTCCCTCGCGGTTTCTTTGGAACGACACCGCCAGTTTCAAGACAGTCTGGCTGGTAACTTGTTATGCATTCTACGCCTTTTACAGCCTGCTGAGGATTTCCCTGAAGAAGAAGCAATGTTTCATGGTTTGGCTACAGCGCAGGGGCAACTCTCTCAACATATGAAGTTTGAGGTATCTCTCACAACGGGGACGCACCCTTTCCCCGCAGTTGATGGTGGCTTGGACACCCTAATCAAGCTAGAGAATGTGGACGCTGAGCAGCCCGCAACTTATGCAACGGAGCGAAGTTTCAACACCAACGAGTTCAGACAGAAAGGAAACTGTGCGCCGAATACCGTCGTATTCACAGACGCAACAAGAAGTAGTACGTTTCTCTGCAACAGCTCTGAGGCTTCTGATGTGTTCGAGAAGGCTGCAAACTTATCACTCGAGCAAGCTGCAACATATCCAGAAGAGGCACGAGATAGCCGAAGGCAAAGAGGGCCCTCGCATGGCCCAAGAGAATCAATACAGTCTGAGGGCACCGTCAATGATATCGACGGAGGGTGAGAATACAATGCCATTGGAGCCTCAGGATGGCTTGAGTGACCATCCCCCGCAACGAAGATTCCGAGGTTTGTCCATCGGTGTCCGTGCACGAATATGCTCCGTCGCCTCAAGAAGTGACGGAGCAAACACAAATGACGGTTGATGTATTCGATTTTAAGGTTTCTGATTCGAACCAGTTTGCCTATATCATGAATGCGCGTAATCATTCCACACTTCAACGTCGAAAGAACCGAATCAATCAAGTGCCGCGTTCCCAAATTTGCCGAGCAATGCGCAGCCTAGGCCGCGGTGCCACCGCTTGTATCGTTTTGTTCCTGCTAGAGCGTGCTCGTTCAAGAGCCCATTGGCGTCAGCGATTCGATGCCGTTCGGTCGCTACGTTGGGTTTGCTCTCTTTTGGCTCGCGATGAACTCCGTCCGCTGTTTCCTGGATTAGCCTCTGGACTTGGCTCTATTATTTTGGGTGATGCACAAACGAGAGCCGTGATCATTGCCGAAGGAGCTCTTTGCTTTTCAGTCTTGTTATCTAAGGCGCTAAGTTTTGATGGATCAGGGACGCTGGAGCAGGTGGATTTTGAGCGATCGTCTTGGAATATTATTCCACAAGAGAATGAAACTTTCAAAGCGGCAGGCGTTCCAGTAGGAATTCAGGTTGAATCTCAAGCTTCGATGGAAGAGAAAGATAACTGGGTAGAGATCGTCAGGCCGAGGCTGAGAGTTTTACTCCGCCGAACACTAGTAGAGAACAACGGCTCTTTTTCGTTACATGGTCATGTTTCTCCACTGGTGCAATTTGCTGGAGCCCGACTCTGCGTTGAAATCCTGATTCAGTTGCACAAGCACGAGACTTTCGCAGAATTGATCCCAATGATTTTTGCGAGTCTTGCTTATTATCTGACTAGCGAGCACGTCGATGTCGCCACAATCGTCCGAAAATATTTGTCCTGCGTTGAGGATTCGCTGAAGCTCAAACTGGCAGAAACCGCTCTTGATCGGATTCTTGAAGAGCTTGAGGAGAACCCTTCAAAAGTTTCATCTGTGGGCATGTGTCAAGTGAAGTTCTTGAGATTCATGGCGGGTCTCTGTGGCTATCTCGGGCAACTGCATCATGCAGTGGCCCCTCTACGTTTGATGCAATACTTTGAGCGAAATCATCGAGTTTTAGATATTCTTTTGGCGGCTCTAGACATAGAAGGTGAGGCGGGGAATCAATCTATCCGGCTATGGAAACAATGCACAGATGGCACGGATAGTGTACAGAATGCGCCCGCATCTACGACTTGTTATGTTGAACTGGTGTATTTTCTGGGTTCGGTTGGGGCCCTGGATCGGTTCGCCGATTACATCATTGCGATGCTCGAGAGTGCCTGCGCAGACATCGCAGCGGTGCCTGTTGTGAAGCTGATGAACCTCGCGAATCGGTTCATGCAGGGAGCTCTGTCTAGTCCTCGCGCAACCGATGAAGGAGCTCTCTCAGTTCGATCGATCTGCGTTGACATCCTCGAAACTTACGTAACTATTGGTGCAAAATATAGTTCTATGCAGAACCTGGTAGTCCAGATACTGCAAGGAATTCGTGTTTTCGCAGAATCCAACATAGTGCCGGTGTCAGACTTTAGTCGAATTTATATGCACAAATATCTTGGATTTGTGGCTTCTTTGAGCATACAAACTCGAAGAACTCTCGAGGATACATCTAATGTGATGGCTCAGTCTGTGCTCAAGACCGGGGTTATTGGATCTTTCGCGGATACGAAAATCGTTTCACGCGAACGCGCTTCGATCGTGGCCGTCGAAGCAGCAGAATGCCTGTGCGCGATTGCAAGAGCCGCAGGCTTCCCATCGGTAGAGTCTCTCGTTGGCGCTCAGCTCAGCTTTCTCATTGATATGGTTCGAGATGAAACCGCTCTGCGCTTTATTTTTGAAACTGCTGGTGCCGAATGCTTGTTGATTGTCCGTGACGAGATCATTTGCATTGCTCGCGGTGTCGCGTTCCAAACAAACGAACGTGCATTGCGGCAATTGGATCTGCTTGACGCGATCTGTTCTCTGGTATCTCAACATCCACTCATGAAAAGTCAGACAATCGGAAATGAAGATTCGGGAGCAGACGAGAAGCAACTAATCATAATTCACTTTCAGCAGCTCCTGGAAAGTATCTGTGGCGCTGCGATTGCTGCGCTCGACAGGCCGATACCAATGCTTCGGCGAGCTGCCTTGAAGCTCTTGCACACGCTCCTGAGGAGTCTCGCTCAACGACAGGAGCTTCTTTTGCCTGTGATGGCAGCGGTCCTCGATGCTGTGCCTCGTTCAGTTCATCAGATGCCAGCAGATGTGCTTATAGTGGCTTGTGATGTTGTTGAAGCAGCCTTCGAGGAGGCACCTTGGTTTGCAACCAGCCGCGCTGGAGCAATATGGTCATCATTTGCCTGCTTCTTACCACAACCAGTCGGAGCGAAACCCCATCGAACAGCCATGTGCAACGCGAATATCAATGGTAAGCAGTTCAAGCTTGCTCGGGGCGTCACTTGGGCAGCTATCGCTCGTATTCTTGAATGTTTGCGTATAATCCCATTGGGTTCTCTGGTTCAGTACGAAGAAGCTGTTCGTGCTGCTTGTGCGGCTGTGCAAAACTTTGAGAGAATCAGGGGCGCCCCTGTAGGATTTGATTATTCGGCTGTGAAAAGCGCGGCCCATGCTCTGCAGTCTGACCTGGACCAATGGAAACGAGACCGAACGGAATAATTTGTAGCATATTCCGTTGCAGATCAGCTTCGGGCCGAGTTCGTCACACAAAGCGGATACAGTACAAGGTTCAGTAGGAGCGATTGAGATACGAAACCAAATTGACTCCTTAAATGACGTTAACTAAGCAGAATCTTCCAAAGCACTGAAGCACCAGAAGGGGCAGTTTCCGCCGTCGCAAAAACGGGTTCACCTGACAGTTCTGAACCGTTTGGTCGTCCCTTGACGGTGACCAGCCTCGTCCCGAAAGAGTCCATATAGATTAGCTTCCACTGGTACTGAATTCATGGATAGCGACACATCCCGATAGTTGCCATACTTTAAAATTCCATGATGCCTGGAGCAATGTCATGGACAGTGCCAATCTAGGGAGTTGTGCTCGACTGGCACCATGAGCGCATGGGTGCGGACTCGACCATGCGATTGATCTCTCGGATCACGCCCGTCGAGCGATCTCGCGAGTTCGCACTCCTGCAGTATAAATTCATCACTTCGAGTGCGCCCTGCAGAGGAAGCAGTGCTCGCATCTCACGTCTAGCAGAGCGAGTACAAGCTTCATGAGTGCGCTTCTTTTTCAAGTCTCAACAAGTCTCCTTGCACTTCCGGAGTCCAATCAACGAAGAGGCGCCTTTACGCAGCGCCCTCTGCGAAAAGCCTCGGTTCTTCTTAAGTCAAACATGGACGAAACAAAAACGCTTCCAGCTGCCGTGGAAAGGCTTGCAAAACTGGCACAGCTTGTGCCCAAATCAATATTGAATCCAAACCGAAGCACTTCGGAAAGACTGATTCACTACTCTTTTGAAGAGGTTACACGGGTCTTCCACTCCGGTCTAAGTGATCGAGAAGCCCCGGTCGTGCTTTATCGTGACCCCGCGCTCTGGTGCCCATATTGCCAGCGAGTCCAGTTTTATCTCGAAGAACGCAAAATAGCTTATCGAACAGTTCATATTCCGATGCGTTGTTATGAGACAGAGGAGAACCCCAAGCCTCGCTGGTATCTCGCCATGGTTCCGTCTGGACTGCTACCAGCGGTAAAACTTGTACCCTCTGGCCTTTTACTGACAGAGTCCCTGGATATAATGGAGTTCTTTGAAGAGCAACGGTCATTTCGCAGTTATCCAGCAGCATATGCGACGGATACGTCGGAACAGCGTCGGAAGGATGAACTTCTGCGCCTTGAGCGGAGGCTGTTCGCGGATTGGCTTCGATACTTAACGGGATCTGTCTTCTTGGCTGATCGTCTCCGCCAAGAATTTCTTCAGACAATGGATGCTGTAGAGCGAGCTATTGGAGAGTCTCCAAACGCGCCATTCCTGTCGGTTCTCGAGAAGGGTAACGACCCGGGGCCTGGGCTCGTTGATTGCGCGATCGCTCCTTTCCTGGAACGCATCGAATACAGTATTCCTTTCTGGAAGGGATTGGAGATCCGAAAGAATCCGCGTTGGCCGCGTTTAGAAGAATGGTATCAAGCGATCGAGAGTAGGCCTTCATATCTGAAAGCGAACGCTTATTCGACAGTGATGAACCTACCGCCTCAAATAGGCCGGTGTACAACGTCGCCCGCAGAGCTCGAAGCGGCAACCCGAGTACAAGAGCAAGTAATTCATGAGGCTGAGCATACACAATGGTATGAGTATAGACCGGATCAGACGTGCCCTTCAGATGTGCGCGAAGCTCGTCTCGAAGCAGCGGCTGCAATCATCCGGAATTTCGCTCGAGTCGTCTACGATATGAAGAAGCATTGTCGTTCCGCAGAGTCTGATGATGGTTCCGTTGAGGAGGCGCTTTGCAGCGCTGCGCAAGTGCTTATTGAGGGTTCGGCGGACAATGCACCACCAGTGGTCAATCCGGTCGCCCGAGAAGCACTCAGGCATATCCGCGGTCGAGTATGCGTTCCACGTGATTTGAGCTTACATTCTGCGAGACATTTCTGGGGAGCCATCAACGCACTCTTAGCAAAAGGCTCATAACTGAAGCAGCGCGCAATTCTAAAATTGCAGCTCATTTGGCCGTAATTCTAGTGGAAGATCTTTTTTCGATCTTTTACAAGGCGTGATCTTTGAAGCACGTTTCTGGCGTTGCGCTCAAGTCAATATCCTAGAATTCATCGCTCTCTACTGTTTGTCTTTCATCAGTTTAACAGCCGTACTAGAGTTTTGCAGGGATGTAGCACTGTTTGCAGCCTTTCAGCGGCCCTACGGAGGATCGTCTTTTGCACTCCGTACGCGAGCATTCACGCCGGCCTACAGAGCGACGTTCTTGCAGGTTTCAATTGGCTATCCTCGTGCGAAATTTTGATGTGACTGCCCCATAGGCCCCAACGGCTCTGTTTCCTGCGTCTCTGCAGGAGCTCACGCGCGACCTGATCAAAGAGGATATCAAAGATCGCGCCAGGAGCAAAGAATTTTCGCATGACAGCGCCCCATCCACCATAGTCGTCATCAACCGTCTCCATCAACGGCGGAGTAGGAAAGCGTTCCTTCACATGTTGAAAAATCGGCTCGGAAACTGGACGAAAACCGTATTCAGTGATCGTTCTCTGTGCCTCTTCGCCGAAGCAGTATTCGACAAAGGCATGGGCAATATCCGCAACGTTATCTTGAGCTGCATTCTGATCAATAACGCTGATAGGAAATTCAATAAGGCAGTTCGACTCTGTCTGTGGTACGCAGTAATCCAAGGGAAGCCCTCGCATCTGCGACAGAATAGCTTCATTTTCATACGTGATAAGGACGTCTCCAAGCTCCTGCCGTACAAAGACGTCTGTGGCATCTCGCCCATCGCGCGGGAGCAGCGGTGCCCGCAGGTAAACCTCTTTTAGAAAGGCAAACGCAATCCAGTCACAATCAGCCTCGAGTTTTTCACAAAGGGGAGCATTTTCCGGCTTGGCTTTCGCCTCAAGAGCATTCCGGATAAAATCCTCGTCGAATGGCACGCTGCCGGAACGAGCCGCCGACCATAGTCCTAGGAAATTCCAGCGAGCAGCGCCAGCTGATTTCGGATTCGCAGTGATCACTGCCAGATTCTCTGTGAGGATGTCCATAAAGCGTTTGCATCTCTTCTCGGACGGACTTGAAGGGCCCTTATGCACACGAGATGCAATCACAGTAATGGAACGCGCAACAATACCCCGCTTTGGTGCGCGATCTCTCCAGCTCGGTTTTATGTAGCCGATACGAACGAGCTTTTCGATATCATCGGCAAGTGCCAGGCAGCAGACATGCGCGGGAAGACCGTCACGTATCGCTCGGGACTGGACTCCAGATCCAGCAAAACTGAGACCAAAAATGACTTTCTCCCCTGTTTTTGAGAGCCAGAAGTGTTGAAACATCTCCGTTATCCGCCTGAACACAGCCCTGGTCACGGAAAATCCTGCGAGAATGATCTTTCGCTGCTTCTTCGTGGCCACCGCAAGCAAGGGCGAGATTGTTGCCGTATTCATGCTCGGAAATTGGTCATCAAACTGGCCTATGTTGCGATCAAGACGACCGCATTGGTGCCTATCAGCAAAGATTCGCGATTGAAACCCCCGAACTGGTTTTCGACCAGGATCCGGTGTCACCCGCTCGTTAGGTGTTGGCCCTTTTCGACGCCGGGCTTTGAGACCAGTTGCCCAGTCATCGAGCACTAGTTTTAAACGAAGGGAATCAAAGCGAGGCGTCACGAGAACGAAAGTTATAATCATGCAAAGTTCAAACGGACGAAAGATAGTGTTTTTCCGTCGAGTTCCGGTGGCAAAACGACGCAACTGCGTACCGCTGGCTAGAGCGAATCAGCCCCTTCCAAGAACTGAACTTCGCTGAACAATTCTGCGCACGATCAAGGTAGAATCTGCTTTAATTCTGCAATCAAAACACTTTCTTGAAACTTCCTAGCTGAGAGAACATAATATGGGAGCCGGTTTACACAGGGTGGCGGACTGCCAATTGCTATGTGCGCGTTCTCCTGCCGGCCCCAAGACGATCTGCACGGGATGGGTCTCAGGAGCCGGTACGCTTGTTCATAGTTTTACCTCGCGAAAAATTTCTCCCGCCGTCGAAGATATTCACTAAGGCATGTCGAAAGTGTGTGAACCTGGTTGCTTGCATTTTGCCCATGGAACTTCAGGCAAGTCTTCCTGTGGTGGGTACCCACCGGAGGTAGGCGCTCGAGCCACGAACGCCCCTGTATCTGAATATCGGTGCAATAAAATCGGCCGCATCAGTTACCCGGATTTTAATGAAATTGATGTGCTCCGTAAGGTCAATGCTGAAAGCACTCATAGAAAGCCTCTCGGGGCGCCGACTAAGAAAATCATATAGACTCAAAACGGCAGTTATTTGGAATAATGTAGAGCTCTTTTGCATGCGGGCACCGATACCCGGACGAAAAAAAACGCACCCGCACTGATTTTCTTTCGTGCCTCCGGTAGTACACCGTTAGCCCGACGAGGCGTTCATCGCAGCGGCCGGAACCCGACGCGGCGTCTTCGTGTGGAATGTGGCCCTGCAATTCTTTTGCACAGCTTCAAATGAATACGGATTGTTGTATTTGATTGGCGCTGTGCCCCAATCGCGATCTGCCCTGGGACGGCAAAACTGGTACTGGATTCGAATGAAAACGACGTCACGAAACGCAGATCCCGTATCGCACTCTTAGAGCTTATGCTATACTTGTGGTACTCGTGGATGCTTGCTGTCTAAATCGGGCTTGCACGGCGATGCTGTCGGCGTTGAGGCTCTGCTCGCAGAGACCGTGTCATCGAACAGAGTTCATGATCGAGGACTGGATCGTCATATGATCGATTCCGTACAATTTTTCGTCGGTTCGGGGCATCTGCAGCAGGTCAACTCTGACATCCTCAAATCCCACGGAGCTGTTCCTGCAGGCTGGGCAGTCTGTGAGACAAGGCCCAGCATAGACACTCAGTTTCGTTCTCTGGGGGGAATATTCCCATTGAACTGGCCTGGTGGAGTGCTTGTAATTGAGTTCACAACTGAATACTCTTTGTCATAGACTAGGTTTTCTTTGCGTTAGCGGTGCCAGCGAAAAAGCGTTCAGCGATAATCGGTCTCAGCGTAGAATGCAGAGAAAACTCTCCTTAGAGCGCGTTCCATCGAGAGCCGCTCAGGGTTCTATCGGAGAAAACCAACTCCTAATCCCTGATCGACTAGTCATGGTACCGATTTTATCCAACTCACCGTATTAATCACGATCAGTCGAAAATTTTCGTATTTCAATGCAGCACGCAGGATCCAAAATACTTCTGCATCGATCCACCAACACTTGCTATGCTGAAACAATTCATTGCGCAACGCACAGACGAGCCTAAATACATACTGTTTGCAGAAAAAGTTGCTCAAGAGGTTTCCTTGTATACGGAGCCTCTCAGAGTCCTCATCCACACCATAGTTCTCTGCTCTCGGGAAAGGTATGTTAGCCAAGTACGTGCAAGTCTGAGCATCATACGATCCCGGCGCTGCTCCTGCTTCACAAGAGTTCTAGCTCTCAGGACGCTCGTGGCGACGGTCGCTCCTTTGTTAGGATTCATCTTTTGCAGGCAAAGCAGCTGACGTTCGACTCCGATGGCGCCTTTAACTCTGGCTCTGGTAGTGATGCGCGCGCTAAGCGTCGCTCTGCTTCTTTGCGCTTTGCGACAGAGTAAAATGTTTCACCTCCCACAGGGAACTTTTATCATGAAATACTCCATTCCCGCCCCCAGCAAAAAACACTGTGTTTTCCATTACTGACAACAAGCAGCAACGAAGCGGTTAGTCTATGTCCAACAGCGTAGCAACTCGGCTTACACAAACCATCTTCAACTTTCTCCCGGTATGATAATCGCTAGCATTTTCCAAAGGGTTGGTCGTCCCAAGTCTTTAGACATCTGCCAGTACAGCTGACTGGCTCTGAAGAGACGCCACACTGCCAAACTGAACTGTGACCGCTTTTGACAGTTCGCCGGCAAAGGGCCTATCGCTCGAAGATCCGGAGAGGGCGCACTTGGAACGCTGCGCACTGCAGCTTAGCTTTACCGCCCAGATGGGTGGTCTCATTTTTCGCCGATCGCTGACCAAAAGAGTTGAATATCGGACGGATGAGTCCAAGCTGAACAGACGGGGAACCGTTTCCCGCAGAAGCAGGTACGCCAGTCAACTTTGGTTTCGTGCCCTGCTCGTCTGCGCTCTATTCGCAGCGCGCATAACCGCTTCAAAACTCGCAAATATTAACGATTGCGATGAAGTTTATAACTATTGGGAACCTTTGCACTTTTTGCTTCACGGAAGCGGAATGCAAACTTGGGAGTATTCACCCGTTTATGCCCTGCGGAGCTATGCGTACCTTATGCCTTTCGGCTTTCCTGGCGGGACTATGTCGTCGACTCGGAATTCCTCTCTGCAAGAGCAAAGTTGGAGAGTTCCATTTTTTGCGGCTGGCAAATGCGTTAGCTTGTGGCGTCGCGGAAATCGGGCTAGCTCTAAGCATCGACAGAGACTTTGGAAATCTTAGCCCCGGCAATCGGTACCTTCTCTTCTCGGCAGTATCGGCGGGAATGTTCTATTCGAGCCCGTCTCTGCTTCCGTCGAGCTTCGCGATGACTCAAATTATATGTGCATATTCATGCTGGTTACTCAAGAAGGACTTGCTCGTCATTTTATTCTTCACGAACGCTGCGTTGCTTGGTTGGCCTTTTACAGGGCTGTTGGCGATACCCCTCATGTTTCGAATGCTAGCTCGCCGGCGTTTCGCTCGCCTACTCCTATACGGAGGCCTCGTTTCAGGTACGCTTTCTTTTTTTGTGTACTTGATTGATAGCTACTTTTATGGTCGCCCGGTGATCGCGCCTCTGCGCCTTGTACTTTACAATGTATTCCCAAGTGAAGGCAGAGGACCCGATGTTTTCGGCAGAGAGCCTTGGTTCTACTACCTCATCAATGGAAATTTGAATTTTCCTGTGTTTTTTGCTCTGGCTCTATTTTATGGACTGTATCTCGTAGGGAGTGCATGCGCTGGCCTCTTGGGATTTTCCCGGGTCATTCCTGTACGGAAGTCGACGAGAAACGGTTCGGAACTCGTATTTGCGACGAGCATGCTCATCTGGCTAGTAGTGCTCTCATGTCAGCCCCATAAGGAGGAGCGATTCCTCTATCCGATCTATCCTATAGTGTGTTTGCTGGCTGCTGAATGCTGCTACCGATGTGCTCGTCTTCTCGGTGATGCGAGTGTCTTACGCGGATTTCTTGTCACTTTTTGCGTTGTCTCCAGTGTCATATTCAATTTATCTCGCATAGCTGCCCAACAACACTACTATTCTGCGCCAATCGCAGTATTTGAGCAATTTGTGAAAAGGAAATGCACACTTCCTATGTGCACGCTCTGCATGGGCAGAGAATGGCACCGGTTTCCATCTTCGTTTTTTCTTCCAAACCGAACCACCCTTCGGTTTATTCCGTATGCTGACTCAGGACTGCTGCCAAGGCCGTTTGAATCAACCAGTAGCATACCGAAAGGCATGAACGACATGAATATAGCAGTTTACGATGACCGATATGTGACCGACGTTGCGCGCGAATGTGACTTTTTCATCGACGTGGTTGACCATCCGTCAGCAATGCCAATGCCGCTGAAAACATGGTCGATGGTCGCTGATGCACATTTCTTGGACAGAGACAGTGCCAGGAGTCTCCATCGAATCTTTTATATTCCAGGGATTTCAGCCAAGCTGCCGAGACATAGATACATTCTGCTCGAGAGATCGTATCTCCAGGAAAGCTAGCCGAGCGAATACTCGGGCGTGATTACGCCCCCCAGAATACGAAAAGAACATGCGCAAACTTTGTATATGCGAGCGCTGCTTTTCGCCCCGTCGGCAGTGCCTTTGTAAGCGACTCGCATCCAGAGCCATGAACGCTTGTTGGATATCGAACTATCAGGTTGGAAGAAGCCGATCACATCTTGTCACGCCGTCTAACGTACAAAAACGTCTAGGACCCTCAGCCTACTCTGGGCACGCGACCGCTCATGCTTGTGAACCATTCCAGACGCTCTATCGCTGCAAGAGAGGCCCGGCGCTCCAGAGAATAGGTGAACCACGGCTAAAAGAGATTTCATCATCAGAAAAACCGTCTCAAGAAGCACTTCACGGACACGATATCATTCGGATCTTTTCCTCGAACAAAAAGCAATGTAAATAAATATTTAAATCAAAGGAAAGCCATTTCAGATTTTTGTTCAGAACTTCCACGAACATTTGACCAATGCATGAGAGCGGTTCCTTTGACTCAAGCAAAGGACCTGCTTCTCAGACCGAATTAATTCATCTTCTATTAGCTCTATGGGACCGATACCTTCGGTTGCAGCGCTGCGCAACAAACGACCGAAACTGAGGATGCAGGGGAAAGGGATTTTCTCTCCAAGCTTTGAGCATATCAAGCATTTCATCGTCTAGGTGGGTGAGTCCGAGCGCGGCAGGATCCCAAAAATTGATCCCGTTACCCCAGCTGCTATGAACGAGTGAAACGCCACCGCGACTTTTTGCAAGGACCCGCCAAGGAGCGAATTCGTGCTTGCAAAAGTTCCAAATGGGCGATTTGCGGTCATCAAAGCAGAGCCTTTGCAACACTCTCCATTTCGCTGGATCGCGCATAGCGAATTCAACAGCATAATGGAAAATTGAATGATCAAAACCGCCATACCCCCCAGAGCAACCAGGTGCGAACTTGACGTGACCGCGTGGCAAAAAGTATCGTTGCACTTTTGCAATAAAACCGCGAAATTCGGGGGAGGAAATATTATATATTGCGTTTCCATTCACATGATAATCATTGAACGCGTATCGCCCGGGGCATTTGGATGTTGAGCCTCGTATCCAGAAGTGGTCAGACGCAGTGCCCTGCAATAGCATCTGTGTGATTGAGTCCAACCAATACGCCCGGATCGGATGAACGTCCGGTTCCATCAAGAAAACATATCGATAATGGTTCCGAAATCTTGGGTCACTGAACATGTTATAGAACTGATAACAGGTTCCGTCGGGATGGACGTCCGCTTCTGGGTCCACGTTGGCCTCCACCCAACGAATCGTCCGGAAACATCGGTGCCAAAGGTAGTCGGTCGGAAACTCTGATCGAGCCATTCTCAGTGTCTCTTCATTATTCGCGTAAAATACGAGGTCCACAGATTTTGAGTATTCTCCAGAGGCGCACGGAAAAGCCCATAAATCATCCCACTTCCGCAATGACAAGAACAGCCTCGGTATTTGGCTCGCGGTAAAAGGCCGCACAATTGCCAACTCTGCCGGAGACGGAAGCGATTTCCGTCTAAGCACATTGGTTTCTCTCAAAATCACGCGCATCTGTAGTTGAAGCAAGCAAGAGTCATTTGCAGTCCCATTCGCCTGAATTGAGACCCCCAAATCATGAGCTTTAACTCGGCATTCGCCACTCAACGCACTACTTGAGACGACCAAGCTTAGCTTGCATGTCGTGTTTCTTTCTGCGCACTCACGAGAAGGGAAATAAATCACTTCGGCTGTAGTATTCGTCCAGACGAACACACTTTGATTCTTTGCTGATTCAACTTTCCACACACGAACCGCGGGACCTGCCGGTGGTGTACCGTCTGAAGGCAGGTACCACGCACCAGTCTCCCATTCAGGCAGCAGAAGGCGCGACTGGAACGCCCATCTTGGTCTACCAGCCGAACGAGACGATCTGCCGAAGAATGAGGCCCGACCGGGGGCGACAGTATTCAAAATGCTATTGTAATGTTCGACGAGGTCGAACAAAACCGTATCCTGTCGTTGAGGAGAGCTCTGATCAAGGGAAAAGTCCCTACCTTGCGAGTCACTGAATTGATTCAAGAGTCGCTGCTCCAGCAAAGCCTCGCCCTCAGCGAGCCACTTTGCGCAAGTGCTCTCCAAGGTTCTATTTCGGGTGGTTTCAAAGCCTGCAATTGCTAGGAAAGTTGCGCACGAAAGGATTGTGAAAAGCGCCGTAAAAAACAGGCTCCTCGCAAACTGTTGAAAGACGCACTTCTTGCGTGTACGGATCTCGCGGTGCCCGCTCGAAGTCTCCGTCAAAGTCCTCCTAGGAAGCGTCGGTTCCTCTGGATCATAATGGCTCCATAATTTTTTCTTCATTGGTGCATTGAAAAACTTTTTTGCTATTTGTTTCTGCGATCACAAGTGCCCTTCAGGCAAACGCAGGCAAGCGTTAGGAATGAACAGCGTCGCGGGCATGAGCGTCCCGTCTGCCATTGAAATCGATTCTGCACTTTATAGCATCTCCGCGGTTGCGATTAAAAGCTGAAAGGTTCGGTTTGAACCAGGATTATCCTTCTGTAATTGAAACGCGACCGATGAAATTGTATGGAAGCTTTCAGAGATGCGAAAATGATTCTCCTCCTGGGTGGCGGCTATCGAGTTCTCGACCGAGGATCTTCTTTGTAAGAGCATTCTTCCCTGCATCCCCAAGGAGAGCTTCATATCTCCTGCACCTCGATTATTGACCTTATTGTGGCCATAGTTCAGATGCAGAGCACAAAGCGGGTCTTTTTCCAACCCTGTTGCCTGAACTGAGTCCTGAGGTCTACACAGCTTTCAATTCGAACGCCTCCTTTCGACCTCTGCGATGACTCAACCATTTATTAAGCATTGGAAGTGGGCATCCTTTGTCGGAAAAAGAGATTGGATGAATGGAATTGTTCAGCAGAGAGGTGTCCAAGGTGCTCTTTTAACCAGAGGATCATGGTTGGTCGAAAAATGGGTCTATGCGTGCCAAATCGCTCCGTTGTGAGACGGATTCAACCGCAAAGCTCCGCACCGAATAAACGCACACATAGCACACATTCTACAAATAATACTTTTACTGGTGAAAACATCAAGGCGCTCCATTCTTTGGCTTGACCAAAAGCATCCGATTTGTGCGAACCAGCATCAAGACGCATCGCTGAGGGGTAAGCAACGAGTCGGTCCCAATCAAAACCTTGGATTTACGACTACGACCTCGTCAACGTGCCTCGCGGCATCGATTCTTTTTTGCCTTGTGCTGCTTTCTCTGAGCCAGTGGCAAGTCACCGCTAAAGCGCAGAAGCTGAATCACACTTGTATATCAAAGCAGGGATGCCGTTTCGAGGTAGCTACATTGATACGACGACTCCTCGTGCGCTGCCGCTACTGCAGCAAGTGTATCGGAAGTTGCGTCCGGCGGATCTTGGTGCAGCAGCCCGTTGGAGCCTTCTCGTTGGTGTAACCGCCTTCTGGTTCATTGAGCCGTACGACTGGCTGCGTTCTACGTTCATGACGGAGAATGATGGCGAAAAAAGTCCGAAGCTCAAGTAAAGGACAGAGCGGGAGCCTCAAACTCGCAAACGGGGGGATCTGACCCAAACGCCGACAGAAAACTTTTTCGACAATTTCAGCCTCGTTGCTCTACGAGTGGCCACCAAGCCGATCGGGACAACTGAATATAAAGTTTATTCACAAAATTGGTCAAATTCGCACTATAAAATCCACAGTATGATGCAACTGGGTTAATGCTATTAGATGGGCAACGACGACTAAATATTGAGCTAGGATTTTTCAGTAAGGCTCAGGCGTTACTCTATCCGCCGGATGCTCTGCAGCTTCACTCAACAGTTCAATAAGGCCACTTGACAAATCTCTGAACGATTTTTTCGACTGATCTCGGAAGTTGGCGACATGCGGATGTGCGGTATCCGAACCATTTTCTAAAGATAAAAGGGCACTCGTGTGAGAATCGGCTCGATCTTTTTCTAACTTGTCGAACTCATTAGGGAAAAAGCGAATATTGCCAGTACCGTCCTCATCGCGACATAAGAGACCTTCGTGTTCGGCCAGAGTTAACTGCCACTGAGCCACACTAAGCGGAATATGAAACGTTTCCGCAACTTCGAACGCATTCATAAAGCCAGCCTCTTTGATTCGCTCGATTAAGGCTTGTGACACACGTGCCGTTTCTGTTGATCGCACAACAAATTGCGCTTCGATTTTGTCAAGTCGAAGAGAGAGCTCAAGACTGGGCCACAGCGCGCAAGCATCGCAGAGGTCGCCAGCAGAAACCATGTCCGCCATTGGACGCGTGCTGTTGTAGAGTACGAAGGCATCAAGAAGACTAAGCAATCCGCCGTTTTTCTCTACAATTGGTTGCAGAAAATCAGAGAAATCCCGAGCAAGATGGGCGTAATATTCGGAATGACTTGAGCTCTTCGCAAATCTGCGTCCGATACGCGCCTTTCGCTCCGCAAAACGCATCAGATCTCTGAATTCGGCAGAGAGCAATGCTTCTGTATCCCCGTTGAGTTTTTCAAGGCGGACCTTCTTGCTTTCTTCAATGAGCGCCTCACTCATTTTTCTAAGCCTTTCTGCAGCATCGGAAAGATGGTTGATATCCGTAAAGGCGCTGCTAAGCAGCACTTTGCGGTCTTCATGGGCGCGTTTTTCTGCTGTTCGCACTCCGAGTACGCCAGCAGGTCGTGGCTGAGCTGAAAGATCGCTACTCATGGCTCCGTGAGCCGTGCTTGTTTTTTTCCTAGAAGTTCTTTCAGAAGAGTCGAGCACGCTATGTAACTGTCTTGAGAAGAGCTTCGACTCTTTCGAGCGACGCGGCCACCTGAGGCGCAATACCGTTTTGGTCCCAATACGAATGAGTACAGCATCTGAACCCCTATGAGCAGCGCAGTTCAGGCAGGTGTCCGTCAAGGGATCCTTTAAGACCTGAATTGCAGCGAGATCCACACCATTCAGCTGTTGAGCGAGTCGCTCTCTATACAGCAGGCGTTGAGAGGTCAGATAGACAGTCACGCCGCGAGCACATGCGTCCCTGGCACCGGCACTTTTACTCAAGTAAACCGTCACGTTTTCGCTCACAAACAGGATCGACTCAGCTCCTCGCAGAACAGGCAAACCTGCTGTTGTCAAAGTCGCTTTCTCAAACGGTCCCAACATCCTCAGTCACGGACATCTAGAAGGGCCCCGCGAAGAGCGACACCGTCTCCCCGCAAATACATGCAGTGCCGAACTGAAAACGTAATTTGAGCAATCAGTTCTAACCCCGATTGCGAGTTTCGCACAAGGCCTGACGTGTTGAATCTGGGTCTCAGACCTTGAAATGTTTCTGCACTTTCTGCGAATATCTCGTTTCGCACCCTCTGCATACAGAGTCAGCGGGGAAAACTTTCGAATACGTGCTTCGGAATCGTCGTTGCTCTCTAGGCGTTTCTATGGGCTCAAAACAGAGGTCGCAGCCTCGTATCGTTTGTACTATGCAGATGTTTATAAAGTGAAACTCCCAGTTGGTCACCGATTCCCTATGGACAAATATGAAATGGTACGTAAAAAACTCGAAATAAGTGCCCAACTAGAAGGAGTTTCTTTCCTGGTCTCACCGGTAGCGGAAATCGAGGATATTCTGCTTGTTCATTCTGCGGCGTATGTGAATAGGTTTCTCGCAGGCACTCTATCGGCGAAAGAAACTCGCCGGTATTGGTTTTCCGTGGAGCACAGCACTCGTGCAACGCACTCTTGCGTCCGTAGGAGGCACTGTTGCGGCCGCTCGCGACGTTTTAGAGGTCAGTTTTCGATGTGCATGCGCAACTTGCCGGTGGTACTCACCACGCCTTCCCCGATCACGGAGAGGGTTTCTGTGTATTCAACGACATTGCAATTGCTGCTCGTGTGGCGCTTCGAGATTACGCATCCGCTCGAAGAATTCTCGTGCTCGATCTAGATGTGCATCAAGGGAACGGAGTCGCTGCTATATTTGCAGGAGACAGTCGCGTTTTCACATGTTCTTTCCATGGTCGTGGTAATTATCCTTTCAAAAAGCAAGTAAGTGACTTGGATATTGAATTCGACGACGGCACTGGAGATGAGGATTATCTCCAGATCCTGGAGGTTTGGCTACCAAGGGTCATGGAGAAGCACAATCCGGACCTTGTTTTCTTTCAGGCCGGCGTTGATGCACTCCTTGAGGATCGTCTCGGTCGTCTCGCGCTAACAAGGGCCGGCTTGCAACGACGGAATAACATGGTATTTGATTACGTCCTGCATAAATCAGATGCAGGGATTGTAGTCTGCATGGGTGGGGGATACGCAGATCCGATTACAAAGTCAGTGGATGCCCATGCCGATGTCTACATAGATGCAAACCTTGCGATCGCGCGTCACCGAGAGAAGACTGAAGAACTCAAAGCCACGGTGATACTGTGCTGCGAATTTGATGAACGAACTCAGTCTGTGGTGCCTTTTATTTGAAAGATTGACTTATAAAATCTCCTACCTCAGGATTGCTGCTAGAGCCGACTGTGTGTCTGTACTGCAGACAAAAACAATTATTTTCAGGCGCTTCGACGCAATTTCGTGTCAGATTGTGAGACTCTTCATGCCACTGCTTACAAAGCAGCATGAGAAACCAAATTTTGATTGCACGCAGATCAGAAAATCTGACGTTTTGCAACGGTGAGTTCTGCCAAGACATCGATCCTGCTTTCTTCGCGAGGGACGCAACACCAAACTTCCGAGAGTAAATGTTCCGTCGTGCGAAAGCGTCTCGCAGCTCTTTTTTCATGTGCTCGCTGTGCCGACTCTGATTTGACCTTTTGGGAAAGAAACTCCAATCACGGATCTTCGCAGAAGTCTTTGACTCACATTTCACCCAGATCCCTTGTTCCCACCAAAAAAGAAGCGTTTCTACTGTTATGAATGCATTCTCACAGTTCCTCACCGAGCGAGACTGGACGCCGAACAATTCGCAAGTCATTCGCGGGCACGAGTGACCGAGAAAAGCAAGTTGGTACATCACTCACACTGGAGTTTCCTTACCGGTGTTCGAGACCACGGTAGCTTCTTCGCAGAGATTTCTGAAGCTCCGAAAAAGGCGATCTATTCGCTACTCGAAATCCGTTCGAGCTATATGCATTCATCGCTCTTCTGATATTTCCTTGCTCCTTCGCCCGTACGTATAACCGCGACCAGTGGCCGTTGACATCCCACGAAGATCACAGCTCTCGGCATGCACCCATAATGGAGTATTAACACTCGACTCGTAACCGTAGTCGAAGAAAAGTTCCTCACCTTCCTCAATTTGACGATCTGCATAGAGCGCTACGCGAATGTCACCATTCACAATGCGGTATCGCACCATGCAGTTCTTCCGAGGCGCAGCTCTACTATGGTTAATGAACTTTGTGCGCTTTCCTGCCCTGTGCGCATCAATGCATTGCTCATCGTTCAGATCAAACAAGTAAGATACCCCAGTGGTATGGTCATGAATGCGTCCGCGTCTCTCAGCCTCTAGTTGACTCACAACTTCCCCGCAATATTCACCAATGAAGGAGCCTTTCGGAATCATCGTGCGCGCGAATATACCCCATCCATGCACCTCCGAACGGCCCAATAGTAACCTTCGTTGAATGCCTAACTGCAGATTCATGTTCTCACAAGTCCTTCTCTCCCCTGGTTGCGCACAAGCTCCGCAGCTAAAACAAATATCCGGGTCGCATTCGCGATCCGCAGCAAAGCACGGGCACTTTTTGTTATTACACTTTGTGCGACATTTGCAGCCTTTGAAAGCCCGTGGGCACAAATCACCGCTGATGCGGGAGGAACAGCAACAGTATTTCTCACAGAAGCGTCCGTTGGAGAAGCATATGCAGTTCGCTTTGACGCAGGATCCCTCATGGTTACATGGCCGATATACGTATGAACGAATCGTCGAGGGACGATAAATGTGGCGACGCACTCTTCTTGGTGGAGAATTTGAGGTTGAATGTTCGCGATTTTGTACAATAGCACCATCGGGCCTAGTCCGCTGGGCACTGGGCATTTCCGTGACACCCAAGGGTCCGCTGAATTCCGGGTGGATCGCAGATGCACCACACATCTCTGAATCCGAGCAGTCATTGGATCCAGCCTGGATGGAAGCATCTGCACGCTTTCGAAATGAAACAACCTCTTCAGAATGTTCATGTGCGTTCATCGCCTCGTGAGCATGCCTTGCCTGCTGCGAAAATAGACTCTTACCGTCGGATTCGAACGCACCTAGCGCGCACTCAATGCAAGATCGATCTGGAAGACATGCCCGACGAATACGACAGAAATCTGCCATAAAAATTTCTTTTCCGATCTCAAGTGACCGTATTTCAGCTGGCGTCCAAGCACGACTGCTCTTTTCTGAGTCACGACAGGTTTCCAAGAAATTCTTCTTCATCAGCAAAAACGTTTCACGACTGTTTTCGTTGCTCATCTCCGCACAATTACTTGGCCAAAATCGCAAGAAGCAAAGATCGCTGCAAAAAGATGGCTCTCCGACTCGAAAGTCCAAAAGACCGAAGAACGGCCTCTTTGCGGTTGGTAGCGGTTGCTGAGAGCCATGCATTGCACAATCAAATGAGTAGCATCGACGACAAAACAAACTACGCATTGAGTCAGATTCTATCACTGTGCGTGGGTCATCATTAAGCAAAGATTTTGTTGCTGCGAGTTCAGGGTCCGCTGGCAGGTGTTGCTTGTGAGAATAGTCCTGCTCAAAGGCGTCATGGTGATATTTGTTAAGCACAGATTCAAGATCAGCATCTCCGATTGACGCATAGACGCACAGAGCGCGAAGAATTTCGGATTCGTCTCCAAAATTACGCAAAGTCTCACGGATCAAAAACAGATTTCGCTTCTGCTCTTCCATCCACTGGGAAAGTCTCGCAGCATCGGTCGCATCCATTACTGAGAGAGAACCGCACTCTAAGATTGGGAGAAGATCACTCGGAGTCCCAAGGCCGAGGTTGAAGCCTCTCCTCCAAACTGCTAGCGGCCCTGAGCTTGATTCATTACTGCATTCATCATGCTGATCCTCTTGCAACTGGCGTATTTCGTCCATGGCGGAGAGGAGCTGGTATGCCGATTCTATATCTTTCTGAGTATCTCCGAGAAATGGCACGAAAACATTGCTAATCAGGATATCGGCCCCTGCAAAGTTCCTCCTGATCGGTATGTAGGCAGTCGATGCGGGTAACGGCTCTATGTGAGGAAGCACCACTTTCCTACAGCGCTGCAATTGCAATTTGCTTTTCTCATCTTGAATGGGCACTTGAAAGCCAGATTCACTGAGAGCAACTTCCTGTTCAGTTCGTAAAATCATCTGAGACTCCGCAACTTTAGCATTTTGGATCCGTTCTCTATTTTCGATGAGAAGCTTCTGGATATATTCCCTTTGGGTTCTCAAAAACAACTGTTGTGTATCGCGGAAAAAAATTCTTGCTGCGGAAGGGATGCTATCCTCAGTCTTTCTCCTCTCTATCAGGTTCGCCCGCGCCGCTCGTTTCAGCTTCTTTCTCATCCCTAGCGAAGTTGTTCCCTGTCGCTGAGAAGAGTCAAACGTCCAGTGTGTCCTCTTGGAATTGTTGAGCAGTTTCAGACCAAACGCCTCAAAGTCCGAGCTCGTCCCTCCTGAGGCTAGCTCGTCTTCGAGCTGTCAAGGACACGGTTACTGGCGCCTGGCAGAGCGGTTCGCGCTTCCGAAAGATTGGGATTGGTCCTTACACTGTCTCCGAACGCAAAGCTATCGAAAAATTCTCACTCTTCAAACAAACCACTGCGATACAGTTTGGCGAGTCGTGGGCTAACAGAAAGAAACACTTTTTTGTAGATCGAAGAGAACGAGTTCACGATCTTGGTTCCAATACCAAACCCAGATCATTTATCGAGTTCGAATCATCATCTGAACGATTCCTTCAGTACGCCCGCGCATGTGGTCCTCGCAAATTATCATGTGAAAGTTCGGTCCAACAAATATACGCACATCAAAATTACTCACTAATTCTCATGAAAAGGAACGATTTTTGTTGCAGGAACGCTCACTACCCATTGAGCCTCCCCTCGACTTTAGAAACCGTTCGTTCCTGACCAGTACAGCCGGCTCAAAGAGGATCGCCTTCGCTTCCGAGACCTATGATACGAGTTTTAGACTTTTTCTCATCGGTCCTTTTTCGATTACCCGGCGATACAGGGACCGCAGACATCGGTATCTACTCTTCTACGAACAATCGCCGGAATTCGGCGAAAGTTGTTGGACAGCGTACCCTCGTATCACGTCAAGTAGAGAATAAAGTGCGTACTCCCAGCGACGGTTCAACGAAGGCTCGGCGCTCCGATGAAACCCTATGGAAGCCGATATGGGCGTCCGCGCGAGCGACCGAATGCGAAGATCAGTGACGCCCACGATATCGGTCGAACTGCATCACCATACCTACACAAGGTGACGCTGGAGGTTGTTCTGGGAAACGTAGCTGCCACACTTGGGTGATACGAGGAACTATGTTGACGATATGTGGGCCTAATCATCATCTTGGGAGTACGGTGCTGAGAAACACTCACTCAAGCACTGTTCGTTAGGGTTGCGGAAAGAGAGGCTGTTAGCGACCAGGGCGGTTCAGAGTTGCTCTACCGCTCTCGACTGCGCATCTGGTTAGTGTAGAGTCAAGCGCTCGTTTTGCCTGGCGATTCTGTGAACTGCCGCTGGCATATCAAAAGAGCTCCTTCCTCAGTGCGAGCTCTTGTTTAACTATAAAAAGATAGTCCTGCGGTTGTAAGCCCTGTTGCCGAGTTCTAGTAGTGTTGCGCGTCTTGTCCACTCGAGAAAGTTGTGTCATCTCTACCAAATAAGCGCAAGTGTGGACTCTAGTTTTGAGTTTTCTTTGCAGCATCTCTCGGGAGCCGCTAAGCTTTGAGCAGATACCCTGATGGCGTGCTCTTGTGGCCGAGCAGCGCGCATACGGGCATGCGCTAAGCGTTGTGTGCGAGATGAGGCCGCTCGCAACCACAGCGCTTCTCGTGAGTCGACCCATTCTTGGGAATCACCACCGCAGAATAGTGAAGAATATGGGGGTTCTGGATCCAAAGCGGTCTGCCTGTTGGGCTGTATGTTCAAAAGCATGCGGACGACCTCATGTCGGAACGAGCGACGCCAAATGAGCTTCACGCAGGGCTCGGACGCAGAAGTGGAAAAGCATCAACCCTGAGAAAAATTCATGGTTTATGGAGAAGCTCTTTTCGGGATGACCCTGGCCGCGGTCAGTATTCGAATCGACGACCATAGGGTGCGGATAGCGATTTGCGCAACATTCTTGTGAGAGCGCACTGTGAGTCGAACGAGTGCATGAAGCTCGAATGGGTCCACAAATGACATACACTTCCTACGAGCACACACTGTGAGTCGAGCGAGTGCATGGAGCTTGAGCGGGGTCCACAAATGACATACTCTGGAGTCATCTCTGGCGATTCGTCAGGGGCACTGCCATTGCTATGGAGGCTGCGCAAACTTTTCTTACAAGGCTCGAGCTCTAATCGCGATCGAAGCTGCTCTCTCTGAGAATCCTAACTGTATGCAAATATTGTCTTTCAGATGGTGCATTCTGCTTTGTATTTGTCTGAGCGAGCATCTCCATGTGCCCGCCATTGAGACATGGAGAAGCTGCTCTGATTGCAGAGATGCGTCCTCGAGGAGAGACATGCCGCAGCAGGTCAACTGGACAGAGCTTGACTGTTCTGCTAGTCGCGAGTACTGGTAGTGGAACTCGAATGCTGAAATGGATAACAACCGCTACGGCGGCGCAGTCGGCGCACTTCTTCGAGCGATCGGCGTTCTCTACGATTCTCGCTGCGAATCACCGCCGCATCTCGTGGGTGGCTTGGTTGCACAAAGTGCAACAGTCGCTGGATGAATGGGCGCTCCAAAAATGTCCGTTTATCACCACCTACTGCCCCGCTATGTCCCCGGAAGGCGCTATCGCACAGCCCATGAGTATTGCCTATCTCATTACGATACGATCACTGAGCGCGCGCACTTACCTTGATCCAATCAAGCGTCTAACGTTCCAAGCCAGGAGATAATATTCACCTGAACGCATCCAGCATGATTTTTAGGAAAAAACGCACTGGGCTGGTGATCCCTTGATATTTAAGCTGTCTCAGGCCACAGGATGTGAGCCCGCACGATGATCCGATCGCTTGGAGCTCGCTGATCTGGATCGGATGGCTGCTGGGGCCGAGACGCGCGCCACATTGAAGCCTGCACTTAATTGCGAAGCTTTGAAGCGGTGTGTCGAGTCTGCACTCCAGTTTCAGACGCTTACTGATCACACGAGTGAATCCGCTCGGGCATGCAGGCAGAACACGCAGACAAGCCGTCGGCCGCTACGGTTCGTTCGCAGTTGCGGGAGTTGGAGCGACGAGTTATTCAGGTTGAAGCCCAGCTTGCGGTCGCGAAACGTGACCAACTGCTCGCGCAGGCAGCGTTAGACACACTGCACTCACTAGCACCTGGTCGTCAAGCTGCGCGTTCTGTTGGCAAGTGTTTTTTGTTCTTGCGACGTGAAGAGCTAGAGAGCCAAGTGCTTCGAGACCAGGAGGAGGCGCGGCAGACTCTGGAGAGACTCTCTGAGCTGAAGCGTCGCTTCGAGGAGAAACTAGTCGCCAGCCGTGAGACGCTGCAGCGCGACCCAGGCTCTGACTGACCGTGCACTTCAGGGCTCCGGTTCGCAGTAAGGCACAGGTTTTCGGAGCCCGCCCCATCTGAGAAAGCGTCGGGCGTCCCGGAACCCAGCCCGAGGACGTTCGAGAGCGCTCCGTGGATGTGCGCACTGCGAAAACAGGCCGTCGTTTTCGCGCAAGGGGCCTCGACGTAGACGAAGCCACAAGCAACTTGGCGACTTGTGGACGCTTGGCTTTAGTTCTCCAAAATTTGGATGAAGCTTGCTTTCAGGGTGCGCATGTAGAGTATCAGATTCTGAACCTCGATCTAGTGAGCGATGAGGCGTTCATGGTTCCCGGATCAAGCTCATGCCGTAGCTCCAATGCAGCTGGATGACGAAGCACAAGAATCCTTTTCAAGGGACGAGTTGGAGCGGCTGAAGAACTTTGGAGTGGAGGCTCTAAGTATGCGATAGCGGCGGACACCGTTCATCCGGCTCCAACCGCTAAGGGTCGGAGCGCTCAGAGGTCTGCGGTATGCACGCTTCGCTTTTTTTGCTCACTATTCTTGAAGAATTATATAGATCAAAGGACCTTGTGATGCACCAATCTGCTGGCCAATTGCTTGGCTGGGCATGAGCGCTAGTTGCATTGTTGTTGCGGTGACGGCGCATTTCGCAGCGACCGTGCATGTCGCAATGGCTGTCGAGGCCGTGAGCCTTGAAGAACGGCAACCGCCCTGGGCGCTGGTCTGGGCTAGAATCGAACCACCGGTCGGTTGCGTTCCGTCTTTTCAATTGGGCTCTGGAGGATATCGCGGGAGTTGTGACTCAGCTAGAAAACGATGAGCAGCCAGGCAATAGCATTCGAGGCCGCGTTTTCAGCTCACTGGGAGTGTTTTCAGGTTGTGCGCCCGAGCTCTAGCGTCCTAGATTGTTGCGCAACAGAACGAATATGGCTCACGAACCACACACGAAATAGACGAGTAAACCGCACTCGCGTTCAGTCTAACCTTTGCTATACAACAAAACCAGCTTTCTGGTCTTAGAGCGAACGACCACTTTCAACTCAAGAAACGACGCTTAGATAAATTTCCGCTTTCTAAAGTCCACTATCGTTGAAGATTTAAGTTCCGCTCTGTTTGCGATTGTGTTGCAGGCACTAGTTCGATTTTCAAACCTACACTGGATAAACCAGCTTAGTATGCACCGCTCAGGAATGCTACTATGGGCTTGCCCTCGAACTCTTCTGCTGATGTTACCCAAAAATTTAGTAAATGTAAGAGAATCGCTGGAACATTTGGGTAGATCAGGCTTCGCGGTAGCCCCGCCAGATAGCAACTGGTCATTTGAGCCCTTCGAGTCCATGGATAGCGCTCAGGAGTTCAACCATGCGTCTATGTGCGTCACGATTCGGTTCGCGCACGGAAATTCCCCTCCCCAGGCGTTCCGCGACTTGTTCGGACGTCAACCGTAGAGCATTTAGACCTTTCTGTGGTTTTCATGGAATCCACTGCTTAATTTTTCCTGGTTAATCATGAGTAACGAATATATGGAGAGTTTCGCCAAATCAGTTACTAAGGATGAAGTCGAAGAAAGCGAGATAACACCCTTTCCGGCATCCCTGGGTTTTATGGACTCAATTTCTTTAGACGGGCAAGAGAGCTTACAGTCGGGTCATGCTGAAGCTTTAGATCCTATTTTCTCTTCTTCTTCTTTGCTAGAGTCGATTCCGCAAATCGAAGTTCAGCGGACTGACCATACAGTTGCCCCGTCTGCAGACTTCCCATCCTTCGGCACACAATCGACATCGTGTTTCCTGGAGGACAGACACACAATTTTGAGCAATCAGAGCCTGCATTGCAACATGTGCACTTCAGTACCACATCGACTACCGCGACTTGTCATCCACGCTGCAGGATTGGGACTTTGTCGAGAGACGAGAAGTCATAGTATCTCGTGGACGCTCTCGCGACCTGCCATATCACCAGATGCTAGGGCAGTTGTAGTAGGCACCGAAGAGCCGGAAGAACTAAATGCCCGCCAAAATCGCTTGATGCATATAAATTTGGAGCCAGATCGAACAAATGCAGCGCATACAGAAGAATATTTCAAAGGCGCTCTCAAGAAAGCTCATAGAAAAAAAGAGAAACCGCCTGAGACATACCAGTGGTGGTCGTGCCAATTGGATGGCTTTCTCCGCGACATTGCATATGCTCGAATGAATACAATAGTTTTGGCTCTCTCTCGTGGGCGCCTTGGGTTGGTACACACGAATGCTGAGAGTCTCGTTTCAGGACCCGACAAGCCACTCCTGACTAGGCATTTACATAGAGACGAAATACGCGAGATGATCCTCATTGGGGACATGGACCACGTGTGCACGATTGGTTTCGATGGTCAGCTGTTGTTAACCGCCTTCGAAAGATCGTTTTCAGTTGCAGACTATGGAACTATCAGTTCTTCTCAGTTTCCAGATGACCAAGCCGAAGTTGGCCGCGCATCCATTGGGCGAGTGCTTAGCAGTGTTCGACAGCTTAAATCTGTCGGACATTCTACAGAGACATTTACTGCTACCACTGATGATGGCGGATTGTATTTGTTTGATCTTCGCCTCCCGCCATCACGCTCTGCTATTTGCTTGCTGGAAACATTTCATGATGGTCTTTTTGCGCACGATTACAGCGGCAGCTCAGCCTCTGTCATCGTCCTTGGTTACATGGACGGGATGCTCTGTAAGCTTGACCTGAGGACTCTTCGTGAACTCGGGCGTGTTACCGATCGCGCACAGAAAACTGTTGGTGATCTTCGGTCGCTAACGCCTCATCACATTGCCTCCTTCGGATCACCCTCGGTTGTCATATGGCAATGCGATGATAGCAGTGAAAGCATCACTCCAGAATGGCATGGTCACGGTTTTCGGTGTGAGTACCATTCAACGAAATCAGTGGAGGCCGTAGCCGGACTTGAAAGCCTTATTGGAGCAGGCGATGTCCATGGGCCGATGAACATTTTGGCAGTAACGGATTCCTTCGGTTACTTGTCTGTATTTGATGTCTAGCCGGTTCGCTATGAACAAGTCTGTTTTCCACTGGTAGCACAGGCTTGGCACTCATCGAGTAGGCGCACTGCGAAACTGCCGAGGATTTAAGATATGATCTTTCTGAAAGCGACACGCCGATGCTCTTTGGACTTGACGCAACAAAAAATTCGTATTTTCGAAGATCTGCTGAGGCTCGGTATCCATGGCTCCCCATTTCAGCGTGCAAGAAGGAACCCGACTCCACTATTCTGGATGCGACATCTTGAAACTGTTAGCCGATTGCAGGTAAAATTTGTCCACTGCAAACTCCAAATCCTACCCGCTGCAAACCTGAGCCAGCATGGCCGCGAAGAACGACTTCATCGTGGTCCTCTAGGAACACCCGTCTGCTTCCGTCGGGTAGGACAAGCGGGTCTTTGCCACCCCAGCAGAGTTCGATCAGGGACCCGTATGTGCCTGGTTCTTTCCCCGAGACGGTGCCGCTAGCGATGAGGTCTCCGCAACGCAGGTTGCAACCAGTTGAGGTATGATGGGCGATCATCTGCTCAAAAGTCCAGTACATACCACGGAAATTGCATCGGCTTATCTCCTTGCCGTTAAGATATACGTTGAGATTCAAATCAAAGTTCGAGCGATTGAGGTTCTGGTTCAAATATTCTAACACTGGAGGGTCCTGTCGTGGCGCCGGAACGCGAAAAGGTTCAAGCGCCTCCTGGAGAACCACCCAGGGAGATATTGAAGTTCCAAAATTTTTCGAGTTGAAAGGGCCCAGTGGTTGATATTCCCAGCGTTGGACATCGCGCGCACTCCAGTCGTTCACCAAGACATACCCGAAGATGTAGTCCCGGCTACAATCGATCCGTACCCTTTCTCCTAAGACGCTGTCTTGTCCGATAATTGCTCCGACTTCGAGCTCGAAATCGAGACGCTCTGTGGGGCGAAAATGCGGCACTCCAGATTCTACTGGCTGAACCTGTCCCCAGGGCCGACGAATCTGTGTTCCGGAAACCACAATAGAAGAGGCTCTCCCGTGGTAGCCAATGGGAAGGTGCAGATAGTTTGGAGGCAGCTCATTTCCTGGACCTCGCATCATCAAACCGAGATGGGATGCATGCTCTTTGGATGCGTAAAAATCCGTATAATCACCTGACTTCAACAGGCAATGACATCTGCACCGCACTTTGCTCGTGGAAAAATGGATTCTCGTCCTCGGATTCTGCACTTCTTTCCAACTGGGGGCAGACAGGACTGTCTTTTGCGAGCGCTCTCTGAAGGAGCTGTCGAACCTCTGAATGACACTTTTTGCCAAGACGTATGAAGTTGTTGAGAGAGCGCTGCCGAAAAACAACATCCGGACTACCACGAAGCGGAGAATCGGGTGCACAGTTCTCAAACAATCCCGTCTCGGCAACTGCAAAAAGGTCAAGGACCTTGTCTCCGATAGCCACTCCGACGTGCGGTTCGAATGAAGAGTCTGACGCTTTTCGGAAAACCCCAAAAGGAATATTGCTCAGAGTAAAGTCGGAGTCGCCGCTCACGGATATGAAAGACACTGCTTCTTCCATGTGGCTCAGGCTGATCAAGTACGTAGCCTGGGGCGCGGAGTTCGAACCCTAATCGAGATCTCTGCGGGCTCGGACGCGCAGAAATTTTTTTGTTGTCAAACCAGTACACATTCAGCGGTGGGTGTTCCTTTCGCGAACTTTGTAGAGACACCTAGAGTATGTGGCAATCTCTGACCAAGCACTGGATCATACGTACTGGTTTCCCTTCAAGAGCCAGAGGAGGCTTTGTTTGCAAGTACTCTGTGTCGGACACTAGAGTGAACCGTCGAGTTCACGGAAGACGCCCTCTTTGGAGGGGCACAACTCGCTCTCTACAGCGACCGCTTGGTTGGAGCCGTAAAGATGAGGCACACTATCGTCAGGATCGTTTTCAGCTTGAGTGCTCATATACTGCCGAGAATGACTCCAAGAATTTCGGTTCGAACAAAGTCGACGACCGCGTTCTTGGAGCGGTGGAATCCCTAGGAGGCAGAGTGACTGTTGCGGATGTCGCGTCTCAAGTGGGCATTGACCTTCCGATAGCACAGCGTTGTCTTGTGTCTCTTGCAAACGTTGTTGGTGGCCACCTGGAAGTTTCTCGTGACGGAGAAATTGTTTACGTCTTCCCTTCGAACGTGCGTAGGGTCCTGCTGCAAGAAAGTGTCTTTTTCGCAATGCGTGATCGATGGAAAAAGTTTGCGCCTGTTCTCAACTATCTGCTGCGAATATCTTTCGGCATCATGCTCGTGGCAGTCAATTTTCATTATCTACACGAGCATCATGGTCATATCCAGCTCCATGCAGAGCCGCGACGAAGACCGCCGTGGTGGCTACAACCGGAGTTATCCTGGCGGCAGCCTGTACCTGTGGATGGGCCCAAGTCCGTTTGATCTCGTGTTCTATTCGGATCGAAGGTATGGAGCACGAAAGCGGAAAGGGGACATGTCATTCTTGGAAAGCATATTCTCATTCCTTTTCGGAGACGGGAACCCCAACGCCGAAGTTGATACGCACCGTTGGCAGAAAATCGGCGAAATCATTCGACGCTGTGGAGGGGCAGTCACAGCTGAGCAAATTGCGCCGTTTCTGAATCCTCCACAGCCGCAAAAATCTGATGAGACAAACGTTGTGGACGAATCATTCATGCTGCCAGTTTTAGAAAAATTTGGTGGCAGGCCGGAAGTAACAGATGACGGCGACATCGTGTACGTTTTCCCCGACCTGTTGAACACCGCTTCAACAAGTGGATCCGTTGTGGGTTCGAGCGCGGACTCGAGTGCCTCAACAGATCTTGGCTACATTGAAGAGAAAGAATATGTCTTCTCTAAGGCGTCCTCGGGGCAAATTTTGGGTGCGGCTGGTTTGGGTGTCCTGAATCTTCTCGGTGCGGTAACGCTTGGAGAGTACATGGCCCAATTAAGAACGGTACCACTACCATTTCTGAAATGGCTGTATCCCCCGCTTCTGGGCTATGCGCTTGCCTTTATCATTATCCCAGTTGTGCGATGGTATCGTCAAAGGCAGCAGAACGCTCTCATTGCGAAGAGGAATCAAGCCCGACTCGAGTGGTATCAGCTGTTACGTTCGCGGACTCCGGCAGTGATGCGCAAGTTGGAGAAAGCTCGTCGCCTTCGTTCGAAGCTGAAACAGATTGATGCCGAAGACATTGCGTACACAACCGCGAAAAGTCTGATTGAACAAAATCAGGAGTTGTTTGATGATTTTGATAAGAAACTTCGTTGAGACTGTGCGGCGTGAAGCTCAGTTTCAGGTGGGGCTATTTTTGTCCCCAATGGGATCTATATTCTGGAACAACTCTTTGAGAGGCAGCTATTTTCGGTTCTTCGGAGCGAGCAAGAGCCTTCTATTTTAGGTTCTGCAGTCTTCCAACTCGTGGCGCTCACTCCCGCGAATTTTTTGAATTCTTGTGGACAATCTGACTGGGCTTGTAAATTTCTCGGTTGGCATTAAGCTCCTGAACAATTTCGATGGTTATTTGCTCGCAACCAGAATGTCTGAGTCCAATCTATTGTTGCGACGGCGCTTTCTCGTCGGCATGGGACCACGGTCCGGCAAAGGCGGCCTAGGCGTATCCGGATTGGCATCGCTCACCGTTTAGACAGGTGATCGTCGAGCTGCGGCGCCTCGATCTCGATTAGGGTATGAAGGCTTAGATTTGTCTAGCCGGACACTGGGTACCGGCAGAATACGTCTAAGCGAATAAGACAACAGTCAGGTTCTCCTTTCAACGCACGTCGCAACTGCGCTTTTTGCAGAGTTGCTACATTTTCTACATGAACTCTGCACAGAAAAACGATAAAGAGTTATACAGGAGCTCGAGATGTGGTTGGTAAACTTAACCGTTTTAAACCATTCCCATCGACGTGAGTTACGCGGTCAGAATTCTTGCAGAGTCCGCGCGCAACAAGTCGATAAACAGCGAACTGAAAATGTCTCCGAAAGGGAAAGAAAGCCGGCGGGATTTTGGAAAAATTTTGCTAATGTTGATATGGAGATTCGAGGATTCTTACGGGAGAACGGTTTTGAAGCTGACGGTCGTTTGCCCAGCGAACGCGAGTTCGTTTCTGCGCGGTTTCCTCGTGCGGATTTGCTCTACCCAATCCGCTTGCATGGTGGTTGGGAGGCCGTCGCTGCAAAACTCAACTTGAAACCGACCTCAGTCGCCCGACCAAGGAGCCTTTTCGTAACTTTTGCGGTCAACTTGCGCCGAGGGCGAATGATGCCGCCCAATTTTTGGAAAAAATTTGAAAACCTAGAAAAGGAACTCAACGACTTTATCGCTACGCATTGCGAAGAACGAAGTCTGATGCCCACTGCCCGTCAGCTTTTATCGCATAATCGCTCAGACCTTATTCGGGCAATAAGAAAGCATGGTGGATTCCCAAAAGTGGCCGAACGTTTGCGATTGAAGATACACAGAAAACCAAATGGATTCTGGGATGATGAGCAGAGAACATTCGTAGAACTCAAAAAGTTTATCGTTGAGCATTCTCTTCCCCTGAATCTGGTGCCGACGTATAAAGTGATGCACTCACTGGGGGCGTCAGGGCTTGCGAATGCAGTAGCTCGCCATGGCGGAACGGCACGTTTCGCTGAACTCCTGACCAACGCACTCCAGAGTTGCTCACAGGATAGGGAGACGAGACGATTCCCTGCGTCAGGAGCATAGATGGATATTTTGTACGCCAAAAAGATTTCGGAAGCTCCCGTTTTCACCCCAGAACGTATTGGCCGCTCCAGAAAATCAAAGAATCTTCACTAGATCAAAACTTTCCGTCGCTTTCATGAAGTTGGTTCTAACAGCTCTTCTGTCGACGCTACTTTTCAAATCTGTGGTTGACTTCTCAGTTAGCATTCTTGACTGAAACCATTTATTCTGGAACTCTGTGCTGTCAAAATTCCTCTACGGAAGGCTAGGTTTTGTCCAATTTTCGGGGCGAAGGATTTATCATGTAACCACTGAAGCGCCAACGTTGATCGAACAGCAGCTGTATTTTTAATAAGGCGCTTTCCTCTTGTCTCCTGATGAAAATAGTAATCCGGTGATTTCGAATCTTTTAAGAAATATTATGGCCTCTATGGAGGTTTGGGAGCGTTTAAGCGCCTACGACGATCAGTCTTTTCATGCCAAATCGATGAGACGGGGTTTGAGGGCTCTCAACACCTGCTACTTCCACGCCATTTAACTGCTCGCCGGGAATGGAACCAACCCAAACTCTCCTCCGTGATTACTGTGTAATAGTTCTAGGTGATTTGAAGAATTGTTAAATCAGGATTCACGCTATCTTCCAGCTGAATACGATGGGAACAGATAGGAAAAACAAGCGCATTTACGGGTTCAAAGAAACTGCGCTTGAAGATGTACAGAAACATCAAAATAGACCCTATTCTGAAGACCGTCTCGGTCGAAACCTGACGCGGGATGTTTCTGGTCCAAGTTTGACCTTGTTGTGGCAGTTTGGCAACTAGCTCGAGAGGGTCTGTTCACTGCTCACAGCTCTCAGGTACGAGATTCGCCGGAGTCGCGATGCATTCTTTTGGAACTTCGTATAAGAATCCGCGAAAATCATAAACACGCTCCAGAGTTCGATAGTGCTTATATGGTTGCCAAACGCAACCACAAAATATACCGAATAGGTACCCTACGGCCCTGCTCCGAAGGGGCGATGCGCTCACCGAGGCCCTCTCCGGCAGAGCCTACCTCTGCAGGGAGAATTCCAGCAGCTTGAATGATTGCATAAGCAAGCTCGTCATCACCAGATTCTTGACTATGTGCTGCAGATCTGATCGCGGCCCATACCTCGAGGTGACCCTCAGTTCGGGTTTCGTAGAACTCGTTCCGAAGCCGAAGAAGCTGCGCTCTGGTGAGCGGGACTGGTGTCTCGAAACGCTTTGGCTTTCCAATTTTGCCTCCTGGCCAAAAACCAGGAGCACGATAATCTTTTTTATCTGGCCTCATTGCTGTGATCTAGCAGCGAAACAGCTCAACCAAACATTCTCCGGTTCAGGGAGATAGGCATCCAACAATGTCAAAGACAGGTTTCGTATGGAGTGGCAGTTTGTCTCGGGGATACAGACACCGCAACCCTCGCTCACAGCCAATCCAATTTTTACGCTGCGCAAATGGCGTTCTCTGCGAGAAGCCGCAATATCTTAGGGAAAGCCGAGCACTCGAACCGTATGCTCCCAAAAAGGAAGTTTTCAGGAGTTACGAATGTTGCAGCCATGCCCGCTTTGTCTGGAGCTACCTATCGTCCTCTTGGCAGGCTCTTGTTACCTCGCGCGGAAAAAACCAACGACCGTACGCGCGGTCTGAGCAACGATCCCCGAGCTTTTCTCCTCGAGCACGGAGTATATATCAGCTGTCACACTTCGGAACAGGATAGCTGGAGAATTCTTTGTTTCCTCTAGTAATATTTTGTCTTCATCTTTCGAGATTATGGGCAAGATGGCTTCGGCAGTCTCAGAAAAACAGCCCACTACAGCGAGCACGATTATTCGGACACGTTCAGTAGAAGCGGACTGCTCATTTCAAGCGTTTGCGACGGATATAAATCCGGAACAAAGCGCCCTCGAGACCAAACCTGTTGAATTGCTTGTTGCGGCTTTCGAGTCGTCCTCTGCCATAGGATCGTGGTCATCTGATACGGATGATGAAGGGATTATTGATTTGGGGTACTCGGATGCAAGCACTCGCGATGAAGGCCTAACAGTATCATCTCAGGCTTATTCACACGAAGGAACAAATCGAGACCGAACTATCGCACGGAAAGAGAACTCGAATTTCCTTCAGGCGGATCAGACAGAGGCTGATCTCGTCAGGGTTCTTCATATTCCGGATGAGGCTCGGCAGAACTATTCCACAATTGCAGAAATACGACAGCGTTGGCTTCCGCGAAACGACGAAATTCATGAATGTGCTATATTTCCACCAGATATTCATTGTTTTATTAGTTCGTTCGCTGCCTAAATAAGACTTGACGACGAGAATATGCAGATTCCACTGTTTCAGAGCACTGTTTGGAAAAGACAAATTATGGAATCTATGAGTCGAACTGGAATCTCTGTTTGCTGAGCGTTCCTGCTTGCCGCACAGAAAGGCCCCGCTCGGGGACCCTTTTTGTAATAGTCTAGTACTGATCATGTAAGGAGACATGTTGAGGTATGAGTATGCTGAGGGATCCACTTTTGTGGGTGTCCATCGGATGAGATTCGCAGCCAGAATCCAGATGTTTGGGTTCATTTCTCGGTGACACACTTTCTGAATCTGTTTCGCTCGCTGAATAGCCACCAGCAACGATGAACCTTATTTGTGACAATTTCAGATTTAGTGTCCTCGATAACCTTTTGCGGACGGTGAAGGTTTGTTCAACTGACAAAACGCTTTATATGGGGTATATATACTAGAGGCGAGGAGGAGGTGGTATATCAGAAGGAGACTACCACCTGGTGGCATTACCCAGCACATTTGTTTTGCCCAGTGCCGTTGAACCAAAAAGTTAGCAGTTGATACCGATCATCCTGACGGCCACGACACTCATCTAGGTCTCGTTCTAGGACTCAACCTGAACGATTAGTTCTTGCAAATACGCTGTTAGAAGGTAGAATATTTTCAAGCTCAAGCTCCCCTGCTTTGGAATATCACACATGCATTCAATGACCAAACCTGAAAATGGTTCGTGAGAAACCGCTGAGCCCAAAAGTTGTGTATCTGAAGACGAAAACAGAAAGCAGACAACTGGCGAGGAAGGCATTGAATCCGGTAACATACATTTTTCGGAAACCTCAGAAGGGACTGAATCGACGTCTACCGCGGTAGCCTCAGGAGAGTACAATCTTATATTCGCTCTTCTAGAGCCTAGGCGTACGAGCCGCCAGCGAGCACCTCGGTCAAATCTCAGTTCGGATTGGGAGTTGTACTGCTTGAAGTCTTCCGCAACAGTTACAGCTAGTTTCAACAGGGGAACTACAATACAAGCGACGTCACTTTGGGCTGCTGTGAGCGCTGCTGCAGCGGCAAGTTCCACCAAAGGAACGTCCTTAAATGCACTGACCCGGTCCGAATGCATGCATACATCCAATCGACTACCCGAGCGCTTTTTCCTTAGATTTGTCCTGGGCGTCATAGAGTCGTCGTTTTCGTTTCCGAAACGTTTCATCTCTGGGCGTTCCGCAATTTCTGTTTGCTTCCCACTGAGTTGAAGAAGAATTCGATATGCTTCTGCTGAGAGGTCACGGTTTTTCTCTTTGTTCAATCCAATGACCAACTCGCGTATACGCTTGAAAAGATGTGGTCGAAACCCACAGCAGGATGCAAATTTTCCGACTTGGGTGAGCTTCAAATGAAGCCTGCTGGTTCCGATGGATTCAACCCCAACAAGGCCGACATCCGCGAGACTCACAAGGCAAATTTCAAGCAGATCGCGCATCTCAGCATCGTTCAAACTTTTCCATGGATAAAAGCTTGGGTTGTCACGAAATCTTCTCCATAAAAACGTGCGCTGTAGCAGATCGAGACACCCTTCAGGATCGCGAGCCATGTCCATGGCAAGTGTATAGCAGAGCAGCAAGCATATATCCTCTTCGTCACGCAGACCTGCTTCGATGGGGATTTTGTTCTCGAGCAACTTTTGGTAAAAAGCCTTCCACGAATCTGCAACGAGCAGATAGAGTGCACCACGTCCCACCTCAGGGCCGCCGCAGTGACCCAATATGCTTAAAAGAACATGGATCGGGAGCTGTTTCCATGTACCATCGGAACTCCGACTCCATTCGGTACCCTTCACGATTACGATCGGTGCGCGGCATCGTAGGCCACCCAAAGCGTTCAGCGACACCAGAAGTGTTGAGAGCTTCCGCTCTTCGTACAGATCCTGCATGAAGCCTTGAACAGTATCGTTCATTGCTCCGCCTAGCAGCCCGATTCCGAATGCAAGAAACTGAGTTATGTCAACGTTCATCACATTCATATCCGATACACACTCTTCAACGACCATATGCTGAGGAGATCCATCTGCTGCAGCTGCACGAAGCAATCGGCGCGCAGTCTCCAGGCACTCAGCATCGGACTGGATGAAAACGATTGCCTGTTGCGCATGATGCCGTCGAATTACTTTGTGAATGGTTTGGTCCATTCGCGCAAGACGTTCCAGAATATTCTGTTCACGATAACCGATGATATTCAGTTCAAGAGGTATTGGAGAATGCTCTAACGTAAAATTGAATGAGCTTTTGAGCGAAAACCAACAAGATAGATCAGTGACGTTTCCTGCCAGGCTGCTAAAGCCGATTCGCCGCGCCGCGATCGCTGATTTTCGGCCGAGAAGACTGAGTGCAATCTCATAGAACGCCCCATCATCCTCATTGAAATTCTGCAAATTGTCGAATAGTATCAGGTCAAATTGTTCCAAGCGATGTACTGGCCCCAGTATGCAGCTCCGGAGCAGTAGCTTTGGTGAAGCGTAAACGAATTCAGACGAGTTGCAAACCTCAGTGCTCCCGGCGCTGCCCCATTCGTCAATGCTTCGAACTCGACAGCCAATTTGACCGAACTGCCTCAACCAGTCATTTCTCTTCGAAGAAATATCCGATGGATTTGGGTTCAGGTAAAGAACTCTGCATTGCGTCTGTCGTTTTGAACGTAGCTGGCGCAAAACAGATAAAAAGATTAGAAGATCCTTGCCCGCGTTTGGTGGCAAACCAAGCATCATGCTCGTATCAGTATGTAATAGAACATGGAACACTTGAGACTGAATAGCATTCAAATGCGACATTCCTGGAAAAATATCAGAAGAAGCAGATCCAAAGCCAAGCGCATCCGCCCGCAGCGGGCGCAGGTCCAACAGCGCTGTTTCCCTGAAAGTAACTCGTGGTGCGTGCAGAGATCGAGTTTCAACATGAAAGACCTGATCCGCACCCAGCCATTGCTCGGAGATACAAACGAAGCTTATGTCCGGTGGCCAAGCTCCATCGAGATTCAGGCAAACCTCGACATGCAACGAAACGCGGCGACGGACCTGATCCTTCGAAAACGAGATGTGTCGTGAGTAGAGAATCGACTGAGTGTCGTTGCCCTGGATCCACAGCGTGAATCTTGCAGGATCGGTGGACCTATTGCTTCGAAGTCGGGATCCACACTTCCAGCGCGGGGTGCAGCAGATATGGATACGAGCCAGGTTTTCCGTTATCGGCTGTATACTCCCGTCGATCTCCAAATGGGGAAACTCGGCCAAAATTTCCCGAGCAGCTCGCACGAGAGTGGCTGATCCCAACAGTTGAAGCCACTGCGCCTCTGAATATTCGCGCAAAACTTGCAAATCATAGGAAATATCGTTCTTCTTGATTGCATCAAGCATAGAAACAGGAATCCCGTGCGCTTGTACGAGTGGGTGGTCGAATGGCCACACACGCTGCTCCACTGCTCGAGCCAGTTCGCTTGCCCTTCGAGCCAGAGAGGGCCATCCATTCCGTAAGCTGATTTCAAAAATAGCACTCAGCAGGCGTGTTGCTGACTCTTCTATATATTTCATATCGGATAGGAGCGCGAAATTTCGCATCGGGGTTTGAGACACGTATGCCTGAAACAAAACATAGACCTTGCCAGCCGAGTTATTCAACCAATATTCAGATTCGTCCCCAAGTTTTGATCTACGGGACCGATGCTTCGAAAGAGGAAACTCATATGGGCATGCTTCAGTGTACAACTCTTCCAGCTCGGGAATCTCTTCCTCGCGGAGTAGAACTTGCTCAAACTCTGATGATAAACTGATACAGTATATTATCTCGGCCATTGAAAGCTCAGAATGCAAGTTTTCCCGGAACATCTGAATAGTGTGGTAGGATATGTAGAAACGGCAGGCAACGATGCCCCAATCTGTAGGCTCCAGTTGCGACAAACCGGTTTCGCCGAAGACGAGACCAGCCGAGACCAGCGCATCAATTGATTTTTTCAGAATCCCACTTCTGAACGCCGCGAGAGCCCTGTCGTTTTCGACTTCTTCGCGCGCGACCCCATAGTGCAGCGGGTTCTTGGCCAGTCGGGTGGATATATACAGGCTGCCGAACCACGCAAGCGCGTCTTGCTCCGAGGTCACATAGCCCGTCGCGATTTCCGCATTCAAATGATCTACGATCGCGAATCCATTCAAAATCTGGCTCTCGATAGGTAACTGAAGACTCAAGAGACGGTAGAAATATGCTAGCCGTTGTTCTTCGGTTAATATAATGCCTTCACCGTAGTTATCAAACTGCGGGCGCCCCGCCCTCCCGAATATTTGCAAAACGTCTAGAATGCCTATATCGACAAAGCCTCCACGCTTCGCATCATATATTTTGGTCCCGTAAATCAGCACAGCTCTGGCGGGTAGATTGATACCCCATGCTAATGTCGCTGTGCTAACCAGGAGACGCACTAAACCGTCTCGAAACATTTGCTCTACTAATTGACGATCTGCTCGTGCGAGACCGGCGTGATGGATCCCTATTCCGTTAGTTAGCAGTGTTTTCACTTCACTCGATTTGGCTGTCTGAAAAGAATTCTGAACAGAAATATTCATGGGCGTCAGAAGCGCTACATCATTTCTTTCTCGTGCCATATGAAGCAATTCCCCCGCAAGCCACTTGGTCTTTTTCCGGGAATGTACAAAAACAATGATTTGGTGGCCCTCTACCAAGAAAGATCTCATTTTCTCGTAACACACCTCCACCATGATGGAATCTGGACTCCTGCCATGCTTTTTGCGGATCCCAACGAATCTCTGTCCAAGCGGGACCGGACGATAGCCTTGGTCAAAGTAAAAGAGGCCCCTCTGAGGATTCACCCGAAGGAATTCTGCAATATCCATGTAGTTCGGTAACGTTGCGGACAAACCGACCATGCGAACCATTCGCTGCTGATTCTCCACCATACGCAAAGTCCTGGCGACGACGGCCTCCAGTACCGGGCCGCGATCATCATGCAAGAGATGAATTTCATCGATGATGAGCAAACGTAAAGATGCAGCAACACCAGCATGCCAATGAATACTGTTGCGCGATAAAACATCCCATTTCTCGGGCGTTGTCACGAACACTTGGCTGCGTTGCACATTTGGTATCGATGGGTTGGTATCTCCAGTGTACTCCAGGACCTCTACACCAAGTGGTCGTAGAGCAACTGCAAATTTGCACACGATTTCAGACGCCAGCGCTCGCATAGGTGCAATATACACGCAGCGCCAGGACTTCGAAGTCGTTCTTTGACGCAACTCCTTCGCAATAGCCAAAAGCGCGATATTTGTTTTCCCCGCACCGGTTGGAGCACATATCAGCAAGTTCTCAGCGGTATTATACACGGCCTGGAAGACGGCACTCTGTACAGGATTCAGGTATTCTATATGTTCGAATATCTTCTGTAATGGGGGATCGATGCATTCTGTGATTCTTAACCGCGGTTGGTCCTCATGACATGGTATTGGCGGTGGAACGAAGATCTCCCTGTAAAGATCTTCCACATGCACTTCAGACCCACCGCGCTCATGTCGGAGACCCTCGTCAACCATTCGCAAACCGTCATTATTCTGAACAGACTGCATCGTTTTCCTGGCTCCACGACTCGAATAAGTTCTCGCTGGTTCTAACCATTGACTCTTCGTTGGAAAACCATGAGCTTCAAATTCGCTTCCAGGGCCGGACGTTTTGACGTGTTGGCTCCGCCCCAAATCGGCAAACTCGAGCTCCGCGGAGTTCTTGTCAGCTGTATAGGCCGAAAAGCACTTCTCTCTCTGAACCGCTGGGTCGCAAAGCAGCCTGGTGGCTAGTTTCACAGAGAGGCGGGCCCGGATCTCGTCTCCAAGTCCATGGAGTTTTCTCCTCTGTTGAAGAATAATTGCTGCGAATTCGGGATCGCCTACTATATCATACACATCGCTCTCAAGTTCTTGGTCAGATCTAGAGCCCTCCAAAAGAAAAAGCAGTGCGTCACAAACAGCTGCAACCGCGTCCCCGTCAGGACTGATTCGAAAAAGCGCGTTCAGGAAGCTTTCGATAGCGGATTGGTCGTTCAACGACGAGTCTTCAACTGAGCTTTTCTGTTTTCCCTCGGCGCTTTGCATTCCACTTTCAGCTGACGCGTTCGAGGTTGTTTCACAGGTAGACCGGGCCGTCTCAACGCCTCCATGAAAAGCTCGAGCACGGGTGCATAGATGCTGTTGCCCCTGTGGCCGCCGAACGCCAGAGCGCGTCGTTTTGCCGCTGGAATCGGTTGGGGCGGTGCCGGTGAGAAACTCGGCCTCTGGCTCGCATCCAGAGCGAACGCTGCCTAACGAAGCACGTCCATGCGACACTCCCAGACTGAAAGGCACGAGCTGCAAAAAGCGCGAGCGCAGTGTCCCGACCTTACGATAGGCTTTCCGAAGCGCTCTCTTCAAAAGAACGGTTGCAGAGTAATAACATGAGAGAGATTAAGCGATTGAGGATTTCGAGGAAAACAAGAGAGCTTCTTGCAGGTCGCACTACCAATCAGAAGCAGGGAGATTCGATATCCATGGCAAACACGGTAGTCCAGAGTCTTTTGACTCTACTTGCGTGAGCAACATCAGAAATGCTGTTCCATTAACTTGCATGTTATAGATCGGGGAATTCTAGCGCAATCAGCACGAAGTATTACTTCGGAGTCCTTTGAGAACACATTGCGGCGCTCTCGTAAGGCCATCGACGGGGTTCAATGAACAATGGCTCCAAAAGCTACGCTAATTAGTAGTTAAAGCTCGCAGAATTCAAGGTCTTTGTATCTGTCGTGGACTTTCACACAAAAGCGGTTTACTTCAAAACACCTATAAAGTCTTTGGATTGTGAAAGTCCACCTCCCAATGAATGAGGATTGCGTAGGCATATATGGCAAGTATCCCAACAGGAGTGCTGAAGCGATGTCGCTCGCTCTGTGGATTGCCAATGCCTTATTCATAGTTTCTTCCCTTACACCTGCATAAGCATTAAGCCCTCGTAAACTTGAAGCCATCGCTCGGTGACGGCGTATCTATTCTTGAAGCGTTCATTGTTCTTTGCCACCAAAGATATGCAAGTGCACTTAACTACAACTAGAACATTCTCTAGAGCTTTAAGCATATCGATTGAGCGACGGCGCCCGAAAGAATTCCGTTTTCTTGCCGTAGTGGCGCTGCCTGCTGCAGCGTGCAAGATTAGCAAACTGGGATCACTGCAATTCAGAGCCAGCCTACCGCACGCCGCGCGTGACCAATGACATCCACGGGAAACGTCTCTTCCGGCGGGTGCTTTACAGAGCTGTTCGTGGACATGAGTGCTGAGCTTGCGGAAACTCCAGACCTGTAGCTCGCTGCTCTCATACTTTCCCCTTACGCTTTTGTTTAAGGTATGCATCTTAAACTATATGGGCGGCAGCACTCGAGATTTTATCAGCGACGAGTTACTCCTCGACGAACTGGAAGCGGGAACGGGAGATTCGCTTGCTTCAGAGCTCGTAGCCGCCATTGGCGCTGAACGTAACACGGGACCAGGGCCGAATTCTCGTAACCGCAAGGTCGACGGTGGTAGGACTAGCTTCATTGGCTCGAAACGACCCTCTTGGGAAGAGCCACCTGCTCCGAACTCAGTGGGTTCAGAAGCTGTTCCCGCCCAGCTGGAACGTGTTTGTGAGATCGTCGGCGAAACCACCCAGCATGGACGACTAGACACAGACAAACCACACTCGACGTTTTCAGCTCAACAGAATAGTTGTGAGAGTGACCACGGGAAGAGCGTCTCCACCAGTCGATGGTGCCACGCTTCTGACAGCGGAGAGACGTGCGGAAACGCGTGCCGTATCCATAACAGAGAGAATGAGTCGGCTCTCTTGCGAGAAAAGCTTTTCAGGCTGAGCCATATTTGTGAGTTGATGCACGCGAGTCCTGATGTTTTCGCTTGTGCACTGGCTCGTCTAGCCTCAAACTCGGAAGAACTGACGAGGAATTGCATCATACCACATCTCGTAGATGCATCTATGTTGAAGGAGAATGCCCTACCCATTCGCTATCTCCGAGCATGCGTCGCAACGGGTTTGGTCCGATGCGTTGATGTCGTCCAACTGTTCATCACTCGAGATGCAGGCGCCTTACACAATTGCAGTTTGGCTTTTCTGATATTCATTCGTGATATCCTGCAATTTTACACTTTTCGCAACGGAGATTCTGAGGAATGTGAGAGTTTTCTCGATGGGCTCACGCTTCTCGCCGAAGGCGCGAACCAGAGGAATCAAGCGAGGGAGCTTTTGGTTTCGCTCTTGACAAGTCACCGTGTAATAGCTTTAGCTCGGATATCTGCACGCCGAGCTAGAGCACCGTGGGCCCGTCTGCAACAAAGATTGCGAGAGATACCGTTGGCTGCACTCGCGGAAAGCGTTGCAGAGGATGAATTTGACGCTTGGTGGCTCAGCAATGGAAAAGAATACGTGGATGTATGGTTGGAGAGAGCTCCAAGTGATTTTTCTTTCCTATGTGACATGAGAAACTTTCCAAATGCAAACGTGGAACTCCGTGTAACGGAAATGATTGAAAACATGAACCATCAATGCCTGATTCCGAACGAGGTACGACACGCCCTCATTCATCTCTGCCAAACCCCAGATATTGGTCTTGGAATCGAAGTACGATGTTTCGAAAGTATTTCTGATGCGTTTTTACTGGACCCTGAACGGCAAAAAAGAGGCGAAAAGAGACTGGGCTCTCCGGAATTACTGCTGTCCCTAGCCGAAGCATATTCTTCCGTGATAACCGCCTTTTGTACCGGCGTGCGGAATGCGCCCCGCGAGATCCCAGCGGATCCGCCGACTAGTCCGCATTCATCTCCAAAGGCAGCTCCGAATCCAGGATCGGGGGAAATGGTCCAGCAAAATGAATTGATGGAAGAGAGCCGCTGGGGAGTAACTCAGCCTTGCTTGCTGAAAGAGAAGCATGACATTGCTGAGCACAAACAGGGGCGTATCTATGCGACTCGATCACCGGATTACCGCTCCCAGCAATATGCAGAGTTCTGTGGTTTCAGAAGCACACGACTTAGGGGCCTTGGAGCTCGAGTATTACCCGCGGTCCTTCGGAAGAATGAGCATGTCGACGACTTTTGTATGCCCCTCACAATAGCATTTGCCTTTATGTTATGTGCTCTGTCTGACTCAGTGCATTTCTCGCGCGTGAGGAAACCGTGCTCTTTCGCGCAAGCTCCTCTGAAAGACAACCAGCTTGGGCAGAGTTTGCATGGAAAAATCGCAACCCTTGAAAATGGGATACGCAATTGTGTGAGTGCCTACACGAACAGAGAACAGTCGGGTGAAAATATTGAAGAAGGAAGCAACAAGGAGTCTGTTGATGCTGATCAGAAGTGTACGCTGACCCATTGCCTTCTATCTGACTCAGGTTCAGACGAAATTTCTCGCGACTCATGCTCAAAAATGCGGCTTTCGGGGAAAATTGCCCTGGATATTGCCAGACTGGCGATTTCATTGATGCAGTACGACATACATGGAAAGCGAGATTCGGACCAGAAACCTAGACTTTCGTCATTCGGGCTCACTGGAGCCTTCATGGTGCTCTTCCTCGCTCAGATCCCGAAACTTTTTCGCTCGCTAACGGAAGCTATTGTGAGGGAACTCATCTTTGCTATACATAGACTTATGGTAATGTGCGACCACTGCGATGGGTCCAACCGAGAAGACATTACGTATAGACTTAATTCAGCAGATAAGCTGACCGAAGACTCAGGCACAGTTTCGTCTCCAGCTTTAATCGCGCTGCAGAAAATTCAATTCTTAGTGATGGAGAATGCAGATTTGTGCGGGATATTAGGTGCTGATGGCCGGTATTTAAGGGAGCTCTCTGAATTTCTTTAAATTCGCGCTCTAGTTTTCGTCATGACAGAGATTTGAATGGGCAGCGTGCGCTTTCAGTACGAACTTTTCTTGAAACCCGAATTTTTCGCTAAGGCAAGTTGCTTTCATCGGCACTCTAGCCCCTTTGTGGAATATTAAGTCGCTCCTGCAGGGCAGCATCATTTTCCCTTTCTTCATGAGTGACAAGGGACTCGGTTTGCGGACAAATCATCGGACGAGCACAATGGCAATCAAACTTGACCTGCAAATGGCAATGCGTAAAGCTAGTTGCGAGTATGCAAAGCAGGCCGACCTCGGCATCGAAAATGAAACAAAATTCCCACCGTTTATCTGGCGCTCCGCTAGCTCGTCTAGATAGGCCCTACTGCCCGGCTGGTAAACAGTACACTTCCTTGGTCTTTTTTTGAACTGGGTGCGTCCGTGCATTGAGATATTTCCAAGGAGCGAACGTCAGAACTTGTTCCCGCCCGGAAGTCTCGGACGGATGGAAATCAGTCTCGAGATAACACTTTTCCTTTACGTTTTCCCCTAGGCTCGAGCCGCCCATGCCGAACTATGATCTCGCAAAATCCGCTCGGAGAGGAATTGTGAGCTTATCGTATGACAGTCATCGGCTGCTGCAAACGTCGTCCACTCGCTCTAGTGTTCGAACAAACCAAATTCTATTTTCTCCTGACCTGGCTCAGGAACTCACACCGGCGGCCGGCGGCTGCAAATGAGTTTCTCACCGACTCCAACGTTTACTTCCGATAACTTGGGTTCCCGCTGCGAGTGGCGGCCGCGAGTAAAGCGCGTTGTGACCTGCGGTTTTCGTGAGGCGAAAAGGCGGAGCAGGGCGTGAGCTGATAAGCGGCAGTTTGTCTAACGAAACGAAGGCAACTCACGTTGACTAGAACGAAGCGCCCGTGTTGCCGTGTGCAAAACTTTTTAGAACATATCCCTCTGTAGCATTTGCAGGTTGGGTGTGCTATTCCACGGAGACGGTGGCAGAAATATTTCAGTCTCCCGAAGGTTGTGTACCTCTGAGCTGAACTGGATCTGTCGTGCCTCATAACCTTTTTCGGGTCCCAAGATGAGCGCAGAGCGGTTCGACGCCCCGTTTGGACCTGGTTCGCGACTGCAGCGCACTGGTTCTGTTTCTTGCAACTCCGAGATTCGTGCAGACACTAAACGAGCAGGATCTCTTCAGAGCGCATTGGAATACGCAAACGAGCTGCTGAAATTCAGAAGCAAAGTTGCTTTTCTTTTAGACTACGACGGAACGCTTACCCAAATCGTCGAAGACCCAGACGGTGCCGTGCTTGAGGAACATGTCCGTGATTTATTATGTAAGCTCTCGCGAAAGTATCCTGTTGCGATTATCACCGGTCGCTCGCGAGAGAAAATTATGAGACTCGTCGGTATATCTGGGATATACTATGCGGGCTCGCATGGTTTCGACATTGAGATCCCGGTCCCAGGGCACGGAAGCGTGAATCATGCTGCCTCCGAGAGGCAGCAGGTCTCTGATATCACTACTGTTGGCTTATGCAATGGCTCAGATGGGTCTCACTCTCGGTATCATATTGCCGCGGAGGTTGTGCCGGTCTTGCATCAAGCTGCTCGGCAGCTGCGTTCGATTTTTGGCATCGAGGACGCTCACGTAGAAACACCTGCAGCGTCGTGGCCTCTGTGCACGCCAATAGCAGAGTCGAAAGATAATGCTATCGCGACCACGCTGCCTCTTGGTGGTGTGTTTGCTACAGGATCAACTGATAAGGACTCAATCTTACCCCTACCGATCCAGCCGGAACCAGCCTCACCGCCCAGTGTTGATCCCAGCATCCTGAGCCAGATTGACAAATTGCTTTCGAGTTCATACCCATTTCGAGGTGTATCTATTGAAGACAATCATCTTTCAATATCAGTTCATTATCGGCGCTGTGATCCAGCTCATGTTCCAACTATTGAAAAGATTGTGGATTCTGTTGCATACAGATTCGGTCTTCGAAAGACCCGAGGGAAATGCGTATTCGAGCTACGACCCGCAGTCAAGTGGGATAAGGGCCGGGCGGCAAAGTGGCTCCTTGAGATGATCGAAATGCGGGAAGAGCGTCATTGTCTGCCTGTTTACATTGGCGATGATGTCACTGACGAAGATGCGATGAAATTCGTCTCAAATCACGGCGGCTTTGGAGTCATTGTGACGGAAGATGATTCACGAGAGACATCGGCGAGTCTGAGGCTTCGAGACCCTGTCGAGGTTGCCCATTTTCTGGAACGCTTCCTGAATACAAGAGAGCACGAACTAGAATCTGCTGCAGCTTGAAGTGAATGAGACGTTGCGACGCACAAAGTTTGAAGCTCCCCAAATATTCCTCTGAATTTTGAGCCTGCTGCAAGATGCTCGAGTGGGTCATCGCGAAATGGGAAAAAGATTTCTCATTCATTTCCATTCTGGCAAAGCGATTTTTGGTCCGTCCGTGAAAGCCGCAATGCCCATGAAACGTCTGCTTACAATTCTGAAAAAAGAAAGCGAGGCAGAGATAACTTTTGGACGGATTCGAGAACTTTTCACATGCTTTGGCGCCCAAAAAGTTTGCTTTTTTAGTACTTTTCACTGGTTTTCGGGAGGCTCAGCCGATTCTTTACCTCCCATCGAGTGCCGCAAGCAAATCCAAGCATGCATTCGGCTGGTCTTGAAGAGGCATAATCTTCCGATTTGCTGAGACCTCGTCTAAAAATCTCAGAGAATTCTTTTGGTTTCGTTTTTTTGCCTTAAACGAACCGTAAAGCTGCGAAAATAATGCTTTCAGAGATCTAACGTTAGCTACAAGTCCTTCTGCTACCATCAAAGAAAAACTTCCGTGGGAACAGTGAGGATCTTGACGACAAATTTCAATCAAAAATAGGTTGCTCCTCGAACTCGCAGATATCGTGCCTCGCCGCTCCTTAGCTTTCGGTACTCTTTTTCTGGTTTTCAAGGTAGAATATTTTTCACTTTTAAAGATGAAGCAAAACAAGCTTCATTAGACTCCAAGCACTGAGATAACGTTCTCTCTAGGTGTGTATATAGATTTTGATGAAAGAATATTCAGCAAGAGACAACAAGTGTCTTCTTGAGGCTTCATTATGACTAGTTAGCAGCTATTTGCTGCCACCTCAGTTTCAGCAATGGACTCAACGTGCGAAAAGTACGTCGCAGGCCCGGCGTTACCTAATATCGTGACCGACTCTGAGCTGAGAAAACTGGCCCTTCTAACGTTGGTCTCCCCTACCTTATCGCCAACTTAAAAAAGATCGTTCCGTTGAGATTGAAGAAATAAAGGATGCTTCAACGAAGTCTATGGTGATCCGGGAAAATACGAAGATTCATAGTCAAATCAAAAACTTGTGTTCCTAATAATTTATATCCTCGCTCACCGATAGAACCCTATCGAAACCGAGGAGATCCTGTCGCAAGGCCCCTCTCAAAAGCGATAGGTTGCTTGGTGTCCCCGCCTTCAGAAGCATACACTGCAGGATACCCCTTTTCAATCTCCAATCCAGACAAGGCACTACTGAATTACTCTTCAAGGTCGCAGCCCCTTCACGAGAAACAACACAACTGTACAGAAATCCGCCTGGTGGCAATCGCCTGCGGATCGGTTTGAGAGGAATTCGAATCGTTAGCAACGATTTACGACATGCACCGACGCTTTGGCGGCGTCGCCGTTGAGTCTAAGTTTGACATACTATGTCGCGCTCTTGCTCGAGCACCTTGTTTGTGGTTGCGCTGATCTGAGCGCCAGGGAGCTCGTCGATCGCCTGGATCTGAGGCAGAGCTCCCGTGAGAGCAAGAGCTCAACGCGCGTCGCAGGGATGTGCGCGCGACAAGTTGAAAAAACCCTGATTGCTGGAATTTGTGTTATTGGTTCGAACGCTCGAAGGAAACGAAGATGTACGCTTTTGTGAGTGCTGTACCGCTTGCGCAACGCTCAAAATTGTGCTTGAAGAAAACAAATGGAAGAAGCCTGAACCGCGACCGCGCGTACGGATATGGGACTTTGCGTATGGAGCAGTCGCCGGCTATGCCGTTCCTCTCAAAACCGCCGAATCTGTCACCAGACATGCCTGGTTATCGTGGTTTCGATCCGCTCCGCTTGTCAGACGCGTTCGATGTTAACTGGTTGTTAGAAGGCGAGGTGAAGAACGGCCGTGTCGCGATGCTTGCTTGCCTGCACTTTTTCGTGACCGAGTATTACCAGTTCCCGTTTTATGCAGGCGCACCCAAGCTGGCTGCGCCTGCTCACGATTACTTTGTCAAATCAGGGGCCATGATACAGATTCTTGTCTTCATCGGGTTCCTCGAGATGGTTTTACATCGCGGCAAGGTGCTTTACTCAGATATGGAGTGGAAAGGACGCAAGCCCGGTGAACTCGGTTTCAATCCACTGAATTTGCCGAATGACAAGGCTATGAAGGATCGCGAAATCAACAATGGGCGTTTAGCCATGCTCGGGTTCGCAGGAATCATTCACGGTGAGTTTTTGAATGGTAAGATGCCCATAGAGCAAATCACAAACTTCCAACCGTTACAGTGAAAAATGAGGTGGATCGACACATCCATGACCATGGAGAAAATAGAGTTATGGGAGCAATGAATGACAACAGTAAAAGATGAGGGAGCTGATTGCAGAGTGATTTTTACCACGCCAGCAAACATATCCTATTTAGGTCCAAATTTCTGTGGGCAGCTCTTTTCAGCCCAGAGTCACACTCCTTAAGATTCAAAGTGCGACATTTGAGTTTGATCCTAGTCACGGGCGAGGGGCGAGGTGATTTTCTCGAAGAGCATTCCGTAGTTGTTAAGCGCATCGTTCTTTGCCCATCATTCATCGCAACGCGAAGATATCTGCCCTAGAACAAAGTGAAGCAGTCTGATCCTGTTCTTTCAGACTCGTGCAAAGTGGGCGTCCAAGTGAATCAGCTTCAGAGGCAGGTCAAAATTACGGGTCTAGATATTGGATGCGGGCCTCGTTACCGCACTTTGCAAGACGATAGAGACCCGTCTAACCGGTCAATGAGCTGGATGAATTCCGTGCCACTCCAAGGCCGTCGCCACATAGTGGCGTACTCCCCGAGCTCGCCATCATCACATCCATCCTTGAGTCGAACGAAGTGGATCTTTCGCTTTGTGGAACGTTTTGCAACGATTCCGAAGAGTGAAACTACTGGCCTGGGGGCTCCAAGGACGTAAGCAGTATGCAAACGATTCGGATAATGTTCATTACATACGCGGAACGCCTGCACCAGTTCCGCTGCTGAGACACCCCCCACAGTATCCTCGTAGCAATTCTGTTCGTCTACAGGCACACATTGCATGCAGTTTTGCCGCCTGCACTTTTTCGATACCCGTCCCCATTCAACGATCCAAACCCAACGATTTCGATGAAGAATATCCCGGTTGATGTCGAGCTTTTTTGATTCCCCGAATATAGAGCGACATATCCGAGACCACATACTCGAAACATTTGATGTGTTTGGAATATCTTTCGGTGGGGAGATTGCGTTCCTATCGCTTTGAAGGATGCTCTCCGCCACCTCTAACATGAAGATCAAGAGTCTCAATGTAAATCCGTGGACAAAACGTACAATGAAGACGGGGCGTGCACAGGAATCAAATCCTCCGAAAGATATCACCCCTGTTTCGAGCTCTTTCGCGAACTCAGGCACGGATAATTCATGAACAGATTCTTGAATCCTCCACTTAATTGTTGCGGCCAGTTGTTTAGCAGCCACGTCTAGACGGTCCCCAAACGACTCAATGTAACGCAGTATGGTAAAATCGCTGCACCATTGGGATTTGTTAGCAGCCTCAGCATGCAGGCCCTGTAGTCCAAGAAGTTTCCTGACACGCAGAATCCGATTTTCTTCAAACTGATACCGTTGACATGGACGTTGAAACGAATTGGAACCCGAGCACGCTCGGCAACTACAGAAGAATAGGGGCGAAACACTGCCTCCAAACAACTCGCTTGTTTTGGCCCTTGACAAGTCATGCACCACCGGTGCTCTTTTCTTCACTCGAACGATGAACTTTGCTAGCTCCAGCTGGAATCCGCGTGTTGCGCGTGTCCCCCCAAAACCATTGAGGAGACTACAAACAGTGGTAAGCAGAGCCGCAAGGCAGAAGCCCACGAGAAACAAAGCACGTTGTTGCCACAAAGGCCTTCCTTCTGAAAAGTGCCAGAGCAGTTCCCCTAGTAGAACGCTGTTTCGAACACTGGCACAGTGCATGTATAGATTTTCTAGAATCAAGACCGACTTCAGGCAGAAAACCCCATAGAAGAAGCGGAGGCAGACTTCGGGATCCGTCGCAATCGATTGGCAAGTTCAAACCATGCGCACAACAACCCCGGCGAGATCAACAGACACGCTCAGGCAACCCCATGCTCGCCATTCGCTCTACGCATAGCTCGTTTGCCGCGGTGCATTGATTGAACTGCGCAGGTCCATCTGGATTCAGATCATGCGATTTCCGACAATCCGATTATTCCAACTTCAGCAACAGCGCGAGCGACTTTAATACCACGATCAGATGCTACCAAGATATCGCCGTTTTATGTTTCCTACGTCAGCCGCGTGTTTCTGCCAATGAAACACGCAGTTTTTCGAACTCGTGCGTCCCGCAAAGAGTATAGTCTATATCTCCGCTGAAAGCGCAGGAAGTATTGTTGACTTTTTCTTATTTGCCAACAGTGACGCGTTATGCCATGAAAATAGATGAGAAAACACGTTCTCTTTTTGAAGATGGCATCATGCGCTTACTTCCCTGGGACTCAAACGAACATGCGATGCTTCCCTCTCCTTTAAACATCGAAGGATACTGAAATATAGCTCTAATCAGAATAGAACTTTTTGATTCACCTCGCGATATGAGGATAGCCTCGCACAACGATAGGCACCGTATATCTCTCGTTCCAGCAACGGATCACTTGCGTCAATAGCGGAACGCCGTGCCAATGCTACCTGTCTTCGTTCTCGAGAGCGCTCCGCTTCGAACAAGAGTGAGCATAATGGTATCTGTATGTCCAAAAGAGCTTACTCCTATTGCACCGGCGCAAATGCTTGTTAGTTTTCCTGATTTTGAAATGAACAAAAAAGCAAATCTTCAAATTTTTGGATTCAACTTCCTGTTGTAAGAGGATAACATGGGGCATTTCTCGAAGTAAGATATCAGAACTATTCATATATCTGCAGAGGCACGATCTCCGTTCTCGGAAAGCTTCCAGTCCGGGAAAGGTCAATCTTGCCCAAATTTTTTGAAATACATAGCTAGATCACCTTTTTGAAAGTTTCATCAGAGTCCTGGCTTGCGGAGTGATCCGGCGACACGCGGTCAATCCGTTAAGCAGCGCGACGCTCAGAAACTATCGAGGTATGTACAAGTCCGAAAAAACTCATAACTCTTCTTCGATAATACACCACGATTTTGCGCGAGTCTCTCTCAAAGTGCAAACGTATTATCGACCTCTTCCTCAAACCCACCGGGTGTGCACTGCGAAAAGCATCAAGTTCTGTTGGCGAACGATTTTGGGACCACCCGCCTGTGCAAACAACGCGCGCACAATCCTGAGACGGTGGTCCGCATGGCGGATTTGAATATACGTATTTCCATTTATCGCATAACGAGCGCAGACCGTGGCCTATCCTCGTCCTCCAAGGGAGAACCGTCGAACTCACATGCCGCTCACGCGAAGACGCCGAACAGAGTCAAAAGTTAACGACTACGTCAAGCCAATTTTCAGACGCCCTAAGGAGAACAGCAGAGCAGTTAAAAATGAGAGGAATGTGGTTAAGGAAGAGCAGGTTGGAGCGACTGCTGCTGCTCAAGAGCAGACTGAAGAGAAAGCCCGCTTCCAGAAAAAACGCTGTGCCCAGACCTCAGAGCCGCGAAAAAGGCCTCGAGGCGAACGCAAAAAGGAAATGATTCACAAAAACCAAGAGGAGCGACGAATACTACCAAAACAGCGGAAAACTGCGGAAAGTGGGAGTTCAGAACCAGAGAATTTGCTATCTGTCCGCGGTACCGAGAAAATTTATAATTGCTCAGTCGGGGAGGTTAGGCGAGGCTCAATCGTTTTGGCAGTGCTTTCAGTAAGGCATTACATACAGGATCGAGCGTATTGGTTCGCAGTAGACGGTTCGCAAATTGATCTATCGAGTATGGATGCAGATGCGTATGATATTACCTTGTGCCATAACGGTGAGCGGCTGAAGACTCGAGTATGCCTGCATCCTCGCCTAAATTTACTGGTGCAGCGTGGGGATATTAGACGTGGGAGCATCATAGAAATCACGATGTGGTCGCGCCGATTGAATGAGGTCCGTGGAATGTATGCGCACCAAATCATTATCGTGCATGAGTGCGAAGTTCTGCACAGGCCGGAGGACTGCGCCCGCGTTGAAATTCCCTCGACGATTGAATGGACTCCGTCTGCGGGCGCACTTGAGGTTGCCGCAAACGTTCCCTTGGCTTCCTCGCGAAAAACGTATCTGGGACCTGATGCATTCGATGCGCTGCCAGTGGATAGCCGATGGCGAAATCCAAGCAATCTCGAGTACGTCACTGACCCTAAGTCACTCAGGTCCCTTCTCGATGCTTCAATGAGCATTTCGGACGTGTTTGCAAATAACTTAAGACGGCCGTTTGCGGGCCGAATTCTACAGAAGACAGCTATTGCACCCTGGCCGAAAAGGAGCGACACTCGTCAGTCGATGCCGCTCAAATTTGAATTTGTCATCGGTAATGGAAGGGATGTTGCACATATAGTTGTATGGAACTCCTTATGCATGAAGTATTACTATCATTTGCAGTTAGGAGATATCGTTTATGTCGATAATTACCGCATACGTAGAGGAGAGATCCACCTGAATGCAGCCTCTCCCCAAGGAACTATCCGGAGGCTTCCCCGTTCAAGCATCACGTTGTTACCATTTGGGACGATTCCGCAGATCGGTGGGGGGGATCCTGGAGATCTCTATAATCAGTGTATCCTCACCACCGCGCTGGACTCGTGGGAAGATGGAGAGTTTTTCTCTTTGACAGGCATCGTTACGTATGTTTCGCCGCTCTTTCGTGAACGTGGAGCCTATCGATCAATGGATAGGGAAAATGCATTCCCGGGTGCCACAGTCTTTCCAGAGGACTACTTTGTTTTCAAGAAGTATAGGATCATCCTTTTGCGAGACGGCTCTGAGGCCCGAGATGTGTGTATCCGTTTGTATGAGACGTCTCAGCGTGATCAGTTCGACGCCTCATGCGAACCAGGGGCCGCGGTCTTGCTCACTGCACTAGAAAAGCACGAAAAGTACAACTCGCCACTTGATGGAATCAACATTAGTGAAATATGTTCAACTCGGTGGACTGCAATATATCGACTCGATAACGGAAGCGCAGCCGGGAAAGATCAGGGCGAAATAGGCTTTCGTGACGGCCTACCGTTTGTTGTTCGGGAAAATCCACTAGCTCGAAGGATCATACAGGTGCTTCGATGGCTTCAGCCTTCGCCAGGCACCAAATCCACGAAGTTGAAACAAATTTTCTCTCTAGATCAGGTACAACATAGCACCTTCCGCTACGTGGACACACTGGAACAATTCGCAGCGCTTTACGCGAGTCCGGAACAGATAGAAAATATGCGTGTTGAATTTGAACGCTTGAAGACGGTTCGGGCAAACCTATTTCTGCGGGAATCGCAACAAGTTCTCGTTTACGGTTATTTGACATGTATGAAATCACTCTCCAAGTCTGATCAAGAGTGCATTGAAGCGGCAAGTTCTGCGGGACTTGGGGGAAAGGTCTTGTCCTGTGTTGCAGATGAGGCTCTGTGTCTCGGAAAACTAACTGCCCTTAACCAGAGAAGCAATTCAATCTACGTAATAATCCCCCCAGGAAGGCCCGTTTTTGGCTCTGGCATCGCCAAAGTCTACAACAAGCGCACTGCTTTTCTAGGTCGGTTCGGTGGAAGCCTCCGGGGCCTGATCCGTGGGAACGGTCTTTCACTGCTGCATGATCGGCCAATGGCCTGCCTTTTGAACCTTTATCGAGTCGATTCGAGCACTGATTTCGCGCTTTTGGAGGTCGCCTATGAAATAGCTTTAGATGTGCGCGCTACGTCTGCGGACTTTTTAGAATAGCAGTATCCGCGTTAACGTCCCTGTCGAAACAACCTCATGAGCGGTTGGTGATAGCTGCGGCCGCAGGGGGAATCGATCAGAACAGCGATTGAAGATTTTCTCGGCAGCGGCACCCCACAAAGTTTCTCTATGGAACGTTTATCCCCTAGACTTCTAAAAGGTTTGCAGAGAAGTTTTCTTCAAATCGGTCTTACAGCGGATAGCAAAGCACCGCTATTCCCCTCAATCAAACTTGAGCTCGGAGAAAAAGGTAAACCAGTGGATAATCCCCCAGCCTACTTTACTAAAGGCTGGAGGCAGGAAAGCTGGCTCTTGGTGGGCTTTCGCGCCTTCTCGCAAAGCGCTCTTGATTCTTGGCGCGAGATTTTTTGTAAGGTTGGAAAACAGCTCCCAGTTTACGAGGTGACAGTGAACGAGCGCTTCTTGGATCGCCTCTTCGTTTGGCTTCAAAGAAAGAGACTGCCGCATGGACACCTGGTATATACTCCGCGGCCCGGGGAGGCGTTATTCGCGGACTTCTTGACAGTAATGCAGATCGAAAGTCGGCTGAATGCTTATGTGTACTTTTTAGATCGGGCTGCACGTGTTCGATGGAGAGCCATTGGTGCGCCTCCTATAAACGCCTTAGCCACTATCGAAGGGCTTCTGTGCGAATATTTCGACAACGCACCGCAACAACAGCGCTGTCATTCCATGTAAGTAGAAGTACTATCTGTGCCTGCTGGCCTCCTTCTGCAAACGCTGCAGCAGAGACGTATCTCCTCGGGCAGAAAGAGTTCTTTTATAGACCGTACGCTCTCATCTATGCAGAACAGCTTCTCTGGCGACATACTGAGCGAGAGCCACGGCTTGTTTCGGTTCCCGTGCCGGGCACGCAGTAGTACGATTCAGCGAAAGCACCAGCCGGCCACTTGTCTCAGAACAATTTACACTGAACATATCCTAGGAGTGCGGCTACCGAAATGAACTGAGGCTGGTGGTTTTTTGGCTGTCCCATCGGGACACTTGCACCATCCTCACTTACTGACAGCGAGTCTGTCGCGAGACGTCTTCGTGCCGATAACCGAAGGTTTTCGTGTCTCCGACGCGCCCGAAGCGATAGGCATTTTTCCCTTGTCTCGTTATTTTGTAGCGTTGCGCCCGTCAAACAGCTGGTGGACAGGCGGAGTCCTGGTTTGCACAAAGGAGACGCTCACTGCACCGCTTGAAAGCGTGCCCACCTTGTTGGACATACGGCGTTCGTCTTTGTGGGATGCTGCTGTAGCTACATCGGCGCGAACGTTGATTGACCGACTTCTTGGCTTGTGTGGCCGTGAGCCGGTTTTACCTTAGCTGAGCACTAGTTGCGAAATGCACAGCTTGCCGAGAAACCATCTATATATGAAGTTCTGGACCAGGATGAAGCATTTCAGGGTGTGAGTTTGAGCTTATTGAGCGTTGAAGAGAGCCGAGCCTGACAATCACTGGCGGTAAGCCCGCCAAGAAGTGTTCTCGCTTGGCTGCGACGGATAGTTTGCTTTTAATATTGCTCTCTCTAGAAGTTTTTGTCGAGACTATTTTTAAGGATAGACGTATACCCCATAAGCCGTGGCAGACTCGAACCGGCTCCGGCAAACGTTAAACGACAGCACTGGCTATGGAGCGAGCTGTTGCATGCCCATCTCGACTGCTGAAGTCGCCGTATGAAACCCATTCGCTTTGGGAGAGTCGAATTTATTTGCTTAAGATGCAACGAAAGGAAAAGCAGAATGTAGTATGAAGGTTTGCGAGTGCCGTGGAGCCCCTGGAGATTCTTTGGCCCCGGCGGTGTTCGCGAGATGCGGCTGGTGGGTCTGCTGTTCGGCGAGGTTTGTTTTAGAATCACACCAAACTGGTTCCGGGTGGATTGAGCTCGCGGAAACACTGGTTTTGAGCTAGCGACGGCGCCGCAATACATCAGAGTTGCGTATTTCCACACGATCCGGGCGCATGCGCACATAGCAACGAAAACATACGACACGATTCTGTCGAGCACCGGGCGTATGCTGCTTTCCCGAAGGTCGTGGCCTTCTTGTCTGCCCATTCGAATTTCATATGATCAATGCGCGGAGGCTCAGAAGGTCTAGCTGGCTTCTTCATTCAGTGGAACCGCTAACTTGGCTGAGCCTCGTGCCAGCGAAATTTCGACCTGACCTATTGCGCACAATCATCGGTTGGCATTTACGAGAAAACTTGGCGACCAAGCATTGGGACGCAAGCTTCAGTTGTCTAACCGCCCCTGCCGTTCTGGCCGAGAGAGTGCATGGACTTGGCTCGTCTGCAAACCTGCCCAGATCCAGAGGTCACATGTGCGTTTGCGGATGAGGCGCCGAAGGCAACACCAGAGTTTGTGCAAGGTAGAGTGCTCGCTCATTAGATCCGAGGTCCATTTGGGAGCCTTGACGAGTTTGGCGATTCATTTGCGGGCGACGAATCGGGCGTCTCAAGCTTTGCAACTCTCGCCGGCGCTGATACCTCGAGTAGCCAAAATTATGTGCTCGGAAGGTGAGAAACCGTGTAGCGGAGCTCGACGGCAGTTATTAGGCGTTCACGAAAGAGCGTTTTGCTGGTCCATATTGATCAAGAAGAGCAGAAATACCTGCTTTGGCCCTTCTTAGTATAAGCCTGAAGCTAGAGCCCGCAAGTTTACCCTTGTCTTACGCGGATTTAGTCCGCCATCCATCTCAGGCGCATAAGCCTCGGAATTTGATTAGGTATGCATGAAGAATAATACATTGAAGACGCTTAACTTCATGCGGTTTTCCTCGCTCTAGTTCAATTCAGAATTGTTCAAGAAGCCAAGTTAAGTTGAACACTAACCTTCACTTTTCGTCGGTACGCCGGCGACGTGTTGCACCCTGGAGTATTCAGCATCGGATTTATTAATCGATGATCGTCATTTTCGAAAGTTCTGGCGACGCATACAGAGAGCGTTCTTTCCAAAGTAAGACAATGCCTGTGGATTTGAACGTTTGCTCCGCGAACGTGTATCCCATTAAACAACCTCTAAGCTCGAGATCGCAACGATTTTATTTTGTCTCAAATGCAGGTATCGAGATACCGAAACCCATTAGTTCTGTCGCGACTGCGGTTCATTCCGAAGCATTTGCAATATTAAAATCGATGCAAATGCGAACCCAATATGCCGAATTCGTACATGAGAGGGCACGGAGGGGCGAACCCTCAAACGAGGAACATCCCTTTGTCGCAGCAGCATATTCTCACAAATCAACGCGAATCGATCAAGGAAAGTGGCTCCATTAGGAAGTATAAGATTGCCCGCAGCGTTTCTTGCACACGAAGCAGAATTCTCCAAAACACATACAGGTATATATGTGTTCCCTCGTCCCGAAACACGATGCGCAACTTCCTGAACGAGATGTATCCTCCTGGCAAGATTTTCCTCGAATGTTAAGCCTTCGGGCGGCAAGGAGTAGCCGTGGGTGAAGACAAGAATGCACCGTTCACATACTCGATTCCCAAAGAGGCGCTTTAGCTCCTCTAGCACCATTTGGCATCCATTCGAACGGTATGAATCCAATCGTTCAACAAGGAAAATCAGGTCAAACTCAAGATCTCGCAGGTAAGTCGTGATGCTCTCGCTGCTGCCAGCATATGCCCATGATTTCATGCCCTCTGGACCTTCATCAAATAGGTACTTTTCAGTAGAGGGTATCTCAACAAGACGTAGCAGAATACCGTTCTTTTTCACATAATATATTGTCGCGTGCTCGTTCGGGAATGGGATTGATTCGTATTTGCGATTGGGATAGGCTCTTTGCAGTCTCTCTTTTTCATATGCGCTTTCCTGCACAATTTCAGGTCCCCGCTCTGGGTCTCGAATCAAAATCTCCTCATCAGAGAGAAGCAGCTTCATCGCATGATTCGCAGCTGCTGTGAAACGTCCAACAATTCGATTGATAGATGCGGATTTGCCGGAACCAATGGAGCCTGCGAACAGAATATTGATTTCGTTTCGTCGGAAGTGAGAGCGAACGATGTTCGTCAAGCGATCTACAATGAAGTCCCCTGGCCAGAACTCGTCGACCGAATCGTTGAGAAGTTCTTCGAGAGACACCTTCGGCGGTTCGAGTCGTCTCATGCAGTCAGCAAGCTCATCCTTGTCTATTCTGTTCGCAAATAGTAGCACACACCTGCACACTTGAGGAATATTTTTCCCGTATATGAGATCTTCGTGTCGGAACATATCTTCGCTCCGAACGCCCGCTTTTCGAACCGCGTCCAGAAAGCGGCTGATATTTCTAACTGCGACATCGTGGGTCGTCTCTTCATCCCCTAGAGTCTCTGCCCTTAATCCCGCAATCCTGATAAGCAACGCGCCATCACGTAACACCTTATCAACTCGCTCGCAACACAGGTTCGGAAGGGCCAACTTTCTCGAAATCCAAAGCAAGCAAAGTTTTTCAACATTCCCGACGACCGCGGGGCTCAAAGGTTCAGATGCATGTTCCGGTGCAGTAGTTGACCGAAGAATCTTATCACTTGCGGCTGAAAGCTGTTCACTGTTCGCTTTGTTCTTTTGTGTGACGTCGAGCTGCGCACTACAGACATTGTTAGCGACTACGTGCGCTTCGAGTCGTGAAAGGTCAAACTGACGATTCACCAACAAACCCAGATCGTATGACTGGCGCTCATCAGAGACGAAGACCCCTTCAACGTCTACAGAACTCTCAACTTCTGCTGCAGGACCCCCACTTGTCGACGGTTGACGCGAAGCGCCTGAGAAAAGACTCCTTCTAAGTAAGTGCCGACGACGCGATCGGGTTCTTCCTGTCGCACCGTGCGAGCCTCTAGTGTTCGGTGCTGCACCGAATGTTTGACTTCCAGACAAACCGCCTCCGGCAGCTCCCGCAACACCAGCAAGTTGTGTTTCACTCACCGGCGTCCGAACAACAAGTTGCGCTTCTTCCAAAACCTCTTCGCGATCAGTTGTTTTCTTAGTTCTGGACATAACATGTAGGGGCTACAACAGAAAGCAAGAGCCATACATAGGACGCCCCGTTGCTGTAACCAGTAGGGGCAAACAATCTGCTGAATTCGTTGTCTTGCCGTGCCAATCGAAAGAGGCGTTTTTCTCGCATTTCAAGTCCGCGGGCATTACATTCGAGATCCACGCGATTCCACGCCTCTAGCATCGGTGCGAGTACGGTTTGCTTCCAGGCAGCTATTGGAAAAATGAAATCTCGGTAGAGTATTTTATGCTGGCCCCTATAGATGCATATCTGTGGCCGTGAATAAAATATTTGGTTTATCATGGAATAAGCCATGTCAGGTCGAAGGAGGCGTGAAAACTATCGTGAGAACTGCAGAAGCTTTGTAGCAGACGATGCGGACCATTCTTACAGGCCAACGTAAGGGAATGAATCTTGGGAGATGACCTAGTCTTGCAGCTTATGGTGAAAATTCAATGACAAGATAGCAGCACTCGTTGAATGAAACCGCAGAACTGGCGGAGCTTTGACGAATCGCTGTGAGCTAGATCACATACCACGCTGCCAGTACAGAATACCGGTTTAAAATGGCGCATCGCGCTTTCTTGGTTTCGCCGCCTGGGACGATGCATTAAAGTTTCGTTTTTCGTCATTTGATCTGATTGCTGCGGTGCAGCAGCATTGAATGCAACCCGTTACATTGCCCTTTCTCATCTGAAAACGAAAGGGAAACATTCAGGTCGTTAAGAAGATGAATGAGCCGTCATATAATGCACGCTACAAGCCCTGAAATTTCGAAAGGAGATGTCGTTGATCCCGGTCAAAAGATTCAGTTGTTGCCTTGTTCAGAGTCTTGAATAGCGGCGATGCTTAGAAATTCCATTGAGATCCTTTGATGAATAGTGATTCGGCGAAACTAGATAGAGCTTCTTGCAGTAAAAGGAGTTTTTCAATGTTCCCCCAAACAAACACGATGATGGTGTAAATCTGAATCACCAGGATGACCGGCTAAGGGCGGGATCAACTCACAAAAATTAGTCCAGGCTCCGCTGAGATTGGAGGGTCGGGAGCCAAAGCGTTGGAAACAAACAAGTCTCGGTCAAGAATTGAGTGACGAGCCTTTCAGGAAATGTCTGCAGAATTGCTGTGCTCAAATTTCTGTATAAAACTTCGCATAAATGCTTTGATCGTTTATAATTCAGTAAGTTTCGCTCGTCTTATCAGCGGGGACACAATTGTAGCAACGTCTCTGTATTCTCTCATTCAGAACAAGCTTTTCGGGACCCGCTAACGAATGTTGCCTACGCAATAGCGGAATGCGCGCTCGAGAGGCGTGCTAATGAGATTTCTCTTGATACTCAAGCTGTGAACCTGGATTGGCTCTACGGAATGCGCCTAAGCCCATTACTGGCGCTTTCCAGTTTAGATACGCAGAGCGGTCTTAAAACGTTTTACCTCGCAGGTTACCCTTTAACAACGGCCATGATTCTGCGTAGACTGCACTCTATATTAAAGTCTTGTGCTTTGTTTCTGGCACTTTGCTCCCTAAACCGCAAAGCGGTTTTAGGAGCAGACAGCTCTACTGGCTGTGTGGTTCTAGTGGCAAATTTATTCAACGCTGCGAAGGTTTTACCAGAATTCCAGAGGCACGTGACGGAGTTGCAACATCTATTGAAAGGAGTCGGGATCTCAACAGGTCTTTGTATCTACGAAAATGGTTCTACGGATAGAACAAGCCTTTGGATATCTCAGTGGAATAGAACTGCAGAAGGGAGCCGTTTCAAAAGAATTATAGCAGACAAGGATCCGTTTTCAACTTCGATGGAGCGCGTCTCTCGCCTCGTTGTTGCTAGAAACCGTGCTCTTAGCCTTGCACGAGAAGTTCTATCTGAAATGGAAAATTGCTCAGGTAGATATCTGCTCTTTCTTAACGATATCGTTTATGACCCTAGGGATCTGTTCTCCTTAGTTGTGGATGGTATGGAACGCGAATACGATATGGTGTGTGCGAAAGACGTCTATCGAGGTTTCTATGATCGTTGGGTGACTCGCGACAGCAATGGGATGATCCCTTCGCGATGGGCACCGGGTTTTTTCAACTCCAGAAACTGGATGGAACGGAAAGCTCCAGCTGTTTCCAAGACAGAACCGCAATACCGGGCTGTAAGAGCTTGCTGGAATGGAGCAGCCTTGATTAGAGAAAGCGTTGCACCGCAGAGTTTTCGTGCATCTTCGCCCGGATCATGCTATTCATCGGAATGCAAACTATTCGCTGACGATATTTTCAGATCCACAGACAAAGATGCCCGAATCGCTGTCAGAGCCGACGTCACAGTTGCGTACGATATCACCCATCTCATTCTACACAAATTTTTCCTATCCAAATATGCCACAGTATTTCAAGTTTTACAATTGGCAAGTGAGTTTTTGGTTGATAGTCTCATGAGGGAAAGACGTGTGCATATTTTGACATCTGATCCGTGCCCGAAGATACCGATGCTTTGTTGTTGATGCTTTATTTAGCCGTACTACCTCCATTTTTGTTTAAAACTGCTTCGATTTGTGACAGAAACATTATTTTGTTTTGCTTGTCAACAGGTTCCGTAGAAAAAATATTGCACCGATGTCTCTCTCTGAGGAAGAGACACATTTGGTGACGACAGGAGCTTTTTGGTAAAACGACACCACTCTGAATCGAGGAACAAAACATGGACGTTCGAATAAAGAAACCATCCAGCAGTAGAATCAGATAACGGAGTCGGGCATGAAAGAGGATCCTTCGGAATAGTTCTTTTGGTGAAACAGACTTTGCACCAACGACGAAGCAGGGGGTAATAGCGTACCACGACCTGAAGACAGAAAAATACCCTTACTCTCACGAAGCAGTTTCCGAATCAGCGGGGTTGTGGGTATCGCTTTAGGGAGTCCAATTTTTGGCTTTACCCACAAGATACATGATTACTTCAATGCGCGTCAATGCAGAAATTGGTCACTCGAATGAAAGTGCTCATAAGGAAAATCAAATCATAAGCAGAAAATCCATGCGGCGCGTAGATCTGTTTCGCGTACAAATCTCAATTTTCGATCTGTCCTCAGTGAAGTCCACTCTTCTAAGACATATGAAGCTTTATTCTATGATTATTTGTCATAATCAACAAAACTGAATACACGATGGAAGAAAGCAACGTTTGTTAGGTGCCCCGAGGGAATCGACATTAAACTTGACATTCAGAGCCAAGTATTTTTCTGCTGAGTGATCAGCTAGATTCCTTTGATCGCTCGGGGGAGGTTTTGCAATATGCTTCATGATCGGTTCTTGGTTTGCAAAGAAATTGATGGATTTCATTCTCTGAATACCCGTCTTTCATCGCGAGGGAAATACCCGTATTGCTGCCCTCTTTATACTTTTTGGCAGCCTTGTTCTTTTTATCTGTTATCTCAGTTCTCACGCATATCTCAAGTTCTATAAAATACTCTAGTCCAGCGGCGTGCCTCTTGGTTGTCTTTCTCTGTTGTCGGAGAAACGAGGTTCTCGCGCATCGCTGAGGTCCGCTGCTCTCCTCAATCACAGTCGAACACTATTTTATTGGGGGGCTGGACGAGAAAACGTACCTTTCTTTTTACAACGACACCAGAATTTTATATCAGGGAAGTTCTGCACCTGCAAGTTCCCGATGATACTGCACCTACATGTCTGGGATGTTTTCATGGAATTTTTGCAAATTTTTGTATAGAGTACATCCATTTATCTTCACAGTTCGAATTTTGCCCGTCACTACCCGAGAGGGACCAATAACCGAAGATTCTGGGGATTTATCTGAGCAGCTGATGATTTTGGAGAATAGCTTTTCTCAAAGAAGGATATCAAAGCTTAAGTGCTTTCTTTTGCAAAGTTCCACGCAAACCCCACCAAACTTGAATTAACGGACTCAAAACCAGCAATTGAATCGATTATAAACTTGCGTGATCCTTCTGCACGACCGGTTCTCGCATGCAGAGCCTGGCGGAATGTGTGGATACCGTGTATTGTACTGACCTCGTATCGACGCAGAATCCTTCAGAAGACGATTGTGCTCTCGATGTTCAGAGCCCAAGTTCGCCCGGTCATTCATTCAAATGTTTGGATTCCGATGAACCTGCTACGACACGCAGAGCGATGAAAACAGCCCATCCATGTCTTTCTAATCAACTTCGGTGCGTGCGCGGTAAAACATGGACGGCACTCAAATTCGCGAGGGCATCATTCGTGCAATAAATGATCGTTTTTTGGCGACAGCGTGTTTCAACTTACACGGTTCTTCGTGGTATGGACACGGAAATCAGTCTACAAACGAAGTTGAGAAGGAAAATCCTGATACATGATCGCAAGCGCTCCCGGAAGAGGTATAGGAATGTAAATAGTACGCATCCAGATAGTTCGGATCTCTCAAGTTGGGAAGTTAAAGAGTTTCTCACTGAGAACGAAGATGGTCTTGGAACTCTTCTGAAGCCGTTCTTGGCGTGTCCTCGCGAATATAGCAAAGTGGCAAGCAGTTGCTCTAATATCTCAAGCGTTCCCCAGGTCTCTAGAGCAAACAGCCAGCAAACGGCTGCTCAAACTTCCGAACCTTTTGCTTGTGGTTCGGAAGTTTCAGAACGAGGGTCGCCGCGCGGTCTCGGGGAACCCCTTAGGCTAGTCAGAATGATCTTAAACAAAGTTTCGGATTCCAGTCTTGAACTTGTTTGCAGAGAACTAGCCGAAACTTTCTCTGTTGCGAAAAGCACGGGGGTCGATATTGCTTGCGTCAGAGAACGCACGGCGAACGTGCTGTGCCTTGCTTGTCTTGGAGAGTTTGAGGATCAGAGTTTGAATGAAGTGCGTTCTGAAGAACGAATTGGTATCTTTGCCAGTCCATATCGAGCTGCTTACTGCGCTGTCGTTATATATATGCACTGCACTGAGGAACCAATCTATGGAAATCTCGTTACTGGCCACTGCATAGATATCCTCAAAAAGACTAGCGAATTATATCGGAAACCATTGCAAAAATTACTTGGAGTTTTTACAACGCTTTGTTTTCTGTTCATGGGCGGGCTTGTGGCAGGGGAACACCTTTTTTTTCTGACGAAAAGGTTCCTCCTAGATAACTTCGATGAAACCACGCTTGTTGTGGTGCTCCAGATTCTACAGATCTGCGGTTTGTACCTGTTCAGAACCCACCCCGAGAGGTTTTGCGAACTCGAGCGACAAATCCGGGAGGCATGTGCGTTAGCAGATCACTTGCAGAGCTTCAAATACGATCGGAAGAATGCTCTCGCAGGCGTGCTGCCCACTTGCCCAGTGTCGATTACGAGAGATGTCATAGGCGATGTGATCCACGCAATTCGTTCTAAATCGCAGAATCAAAGGTGCGGCTTGCAGCCGTTCCCTAGAGCGTTGAAATGGATAAACGAGAAGCTGGGATCCTCATTCATTTATGAGCGGCGTGTGAAGGGGCTTTTGGAGATGGAGGCTGATGTGAAGTTTCATGCAGAGAAACGCTGCAAATCAATGACCGCATACTTGCACCCTACGTCTGATGATTCAGCATCAGAATTGAAGGCGCAGGATGAGCGCAAAGAAGCAGTACGTAATATATCACGATCGAAAAGTAATGTTCAAAAGTTTTTGTCAAAATGCGGTATTGCAACCGATATCGGGAGAGCAGTTGTTGAGATTTTGATGTCGTCCGTTAACTATATTGAAGCTTCCTTGAGGATAAGCAGGATTCTTCGCCACGAGATCCAATCAAGTCATCTCAGTGGAGCTCTTGAGGCGATACTTCGTTGTTATGTCAATGAATCGGAGTTGAACGAGTTTTACAGTTTATTGTTGGTCGAACTCTTGCGCTTGCACGGCCAAAGCCTCGTTGCGCCACTTCGAAGGGCTCTGCAGAGCGTCTATCCAGTTGCATCGCTCCTCGACGAAGACGCAAAAAACAAAGCAACAGATCGTGCCTCGCGTCGGATTGAGGAGCTGATGCGGACTTTGAATCAAAATGGGGTCGATAGCAACTCTATCCTTGTTCGTTCTGACAGAAAGTCGAGACACAGTTGATTCTATTTGGTTTTTAAGAGCTGGATGCATTTGGAACATTAAAAGATACACGCACCATCGAGACGATTTGTATTTTTACGGACGTTCTACACAGAACTTCGAGGAGAGGCTGAGTGCTCGTGCCGATACGTACCTGTGAGGTTTTCTTCTATTCTGTATTTGCGAATACCTTTTCGAAAAAGGCTTGGGAGTGCGTACCTTAGGACAGCAGACTAGTTCTCTGCAAAAGGCGTCCATGTCGTGATACAGTGAGCCAAACTCCTTATTCCGCTCCGAACATGAAACATGCAAGATACGATATTATCTTCGAGGATTTTGCTCCAGACTATCGCTGGTTAGGGGTCGCGTTGCATGAATCTCTGGATTTGAGAGAACGCTGTGGAGCAACTAGGCGCGAGTAAAAGATTTTCAGATCCATGAACTGTGGCTCGTTTCGAGCGAATGGTCGTTTAAGGTTCGTCCCCCGAACAACGGAAGCATACAGCTCCCCCACGCAGACTTTGTAGTCTGCAGACGCTTCGCACATAGTTTTATTCCTATACTTCAGTGGAAATTGCGAATGTTTTCACGAACCGTGGCCGTTCTCAAGTCGAAGATCGCGAAAAGAGCTACGTCTCTTCACGCAAAACACGGCCCTAGAGACTACTATAAGGGAAATCGTTGTCATCGTTTGGGGCGGCACACCCGCAAGGGAGGGTACATCGTTGACCATGCGGATAAAGTGCCAGAGTATATGATTCCGGATATTCCAGAGAGCTTCCCCCTGAAACCTTACGTGGCGCTTGACTCTGGGTCAAAGTGAGTTCTGGAAGATCGGAGCTGAGATTGAAGGCATTCTGAGTTCTAGCGTTCACGTTATTCTTTCGAACCACGAAGCGGACAAACATGATGATATTGGGCTTCTTTCCCCAGCTGAAAAGCACGAGCTATGTGGCTTTGTTGCTATGAGGATATTTTGCGGCTCCATGACTCTGATATCGTCCCCGGATCACGACCAAACTCTCACCGAAACTCTTTTACGGAGTTACTGTCAGCATATTTCAGGGTATAATATTGCGCAAGATAAATGTAGAGATGAATTTGATGTACGCCTAATAACTGCCGTCGAGCTCCGCTACACGGTTTCTCACCTTCCGAGCACATAATTTTGGCTACTCGAGGTATCAGCGCCGGCGAGAGTTGCAAAGCTTGAGACGCCCGATTCGTCGCCCGCAAATGAATCGCCAAACTCGTCAAGGCTCCCAAATGGACCTCGGATCTAATGAGCGAGCACTCTACCTTGCACAAACTCTGGTGTTGCCTTCGGCGCCTCATCCGCAAACGCACATGTGACCTCTGGATCTGGGCAGGTTTGCAGACGAGCCAAGTCCATGCACTCTCTCGGCCAGAACGGCAGGGGCGGTTAGACAACTGAAGCTTGCGTCCCAATGCTTGGTCGCCAAGTTTTCTCGTAAATGCCAACCGATGATTGTGCGCAATAGGTCAGGTCGAAATTTCGCTGGCACGAGGCTCAGCCAAGTTAGCGGTTCCACTGAATGAAGAAGCCAGCTAGACCTTCTGAGCCTCCGCGCATTGATCATATGAAATTCGAATGGGCAGACAAGAAGGCCACGACCTTCGGGAAAGCAGCATACGCCCGGTGCTCGACAGAATCGTGTCGTATGTTTTCGTTGCTATGTGCGCATGCGCCCGGATCGTGTGGAAATACGCAACTCTGATGTATTGCGGCGCCGTCGCTAGCTCAAAACCAGTGTTTCCGCGAGCTCAATCCACCCGGAACCAGTTTGGTGTGATTCTAAAACAAACCTCGCCGAACAGCAGACCCACCAGCCGCATCTCGCGAACACCGCCGGGGCCAAAGAATCTCCAGGGGCTCCACGGCACTCGCAAACCTTCATACTACATTCTGCTTTTCCTTTCGTTGCATCTTAAGCAAATAAATTCGACTCTCCCAAAGCGAATGGGTTTCATACGGCGACTTCAGCAGTCGAGATGGGCATGCAACAGCTCGCTCCATAGCCAGTGCTGTCGTTTAACGTTTGCCGGAGCCGGTTCGAGTCTGCCACGGCTTATGGGGTATACGTCTATCCTTAAAAATAGTCTCGACAAAAACTTCTAGAGAGAGCAATATTAAAAGCAAACTATCCGTCGCAGCCAAGCGAGAACACTTCTTGGCGGGCTTACCGCCAGTGATTGTCAGGCTCGGCTCTCTTCAACGCTCAATAAGCTCAAACTCACACCCTGAAATGCTTCATCCTGGTCCAGAACTTCATATATAGATGGTTTCTCGGCAAGCTGTGCATTTCGCAACTAGTGCTCAGCTAAGGTAAAACCGGCTCACGGCCACACAAGCCAAGAAGTCGGTCAATCAACGTTCGCGCCGATGTAGCTACAGCAGCATCCCACAAAGACGAACGCCGTATGTCCAACAAGGTGGGCACGCTTTCAAGCGGTGCAGTGAGCGTCTCCTTTGTGCAAACCAGGACTCCGCCTGTCCACCAGCTGTTTGACGGGCGCAACGCTACAAAATAACGAGACAAGGGAAAAATGCCTATCGCTTCGGGCGCGTCGGAGACACGAAAACCTTCGGTTATCGGCACGAAGACGTCTCGCGACAGACTCGCTGTCAGTAAGTGAGGATGGTGCAAGTGTCCCGATGGGACAGCCAAAAAACCACCAGCCTCAGTTCATTTCGGTAGCCGCACTCCTAGGATATGTTCAGTGTAAATTGTTCTGAGACAAGTGGCCGGCTGGTGCTTTCGCTGAATCGTACTACTGCGTGCCCGGCACGGGAACCGAAACAAGCCGTGGCTCTCGCTCAGTATGTCGCCAGAGAAGCTGTTCTGCATAGATGAGAGCGTACGGTCTATAAAAGAACTCTTTCTGCCCGAGGAGATACGTCTCTGCTGCAGCGTTTGCAGAAGGAGGCCAGCAGGCACAGATAGTACTTCTACTTACATGGAATGACAGCGCTGTGGTTGCAGAAAGCTTAATATCCAATCGATTAGATGCCTCCCCCATGCGTAAAAAGATCGACTGTTATTTGTGATTAGCAGTTCTCAATCCATGAGCGGAAGTGGGCCATTCTCAGCAGTTTTTCTCATCAGTTTGCCTGCACCATATAGAACGCTCTCTAAATCTCCTCAGACTTCATTCGATTCTTGCCAGTACGGAGCATCGCGCGTCGGCACAGAGCAGCACAAGCAATTCGTCAGCGCATCTTCCGTCACACGAGGACAGAATATCCGCTTACCGCCATCATCGCAGCGCCTCTACTGGCATCACTCGAGACCAAGATCAAGACGTTACGAAGAAAGAAGCTGTGGCGTAAGAAAGAGAGCATGCACTCAGGTGTGGAGGCCCGCGAGGGTCCTCGTCAGATTCAAAGCAGTGGCGTCGCATGGGGATGGCCAGCCGACAGTTCCGCGCAGGCATTTCCGAGAACTCGCGAGGTTCTTTCGGTTTCGAAGCGCGATGGCATCGCCTCAGCTCGCCATCGTTCGAGGAGGCTTCCTGCGTGTCGGTGCCTTTGCGCCAGGCGATGCTTTTTAGATGCCTCGGCCTGAATGGAGACGAAATAGCGCTCGGCGAGTTCTTCTGATCTGCATGGTTTCAGCGCCTGTGAGGGGGCGGGGCGGTCAATGAGCGCTCGCTGCTGTTTTCCGCAACGCATATTTCGGAGTTGTACGAGCTTCACCAGCGGCTTGTATGGAAGCCACGTGGGGCTCAGGTAAATATCTAGAATTCGCACTGAATGCTCAGAGGTCTACGGTTTTATGGATGTTGCGAAAGAAACCGACGGAAGGCGGATATCACGAGTCTTCGTACAAAGCTTGGATAAGCTTCGTGTTAAACTTTATTACTGGTGGATTGAAAGCAGTTTCAAGTCTGCCGCCTGGAATGACGCTTTGGCGTTAGCGCAACGGGTCGAATACATGTGACATAACTCGTGACTCGCCAAGGATATTGAATCAAAGTACAGGCGTTCTATTCACTACAGAATATTTACTTCCACGTGCTATGCGTATGACCCAAGAAAGATACTATGCAGCAAAATTGAATAGACCTCTTCCATGCCACCCATTGGAAGTACTTAAAAACCCCATTTCGTTTCTTCTTCAAGTCCGATTGGAACTAGAACTGAAATGATTCTACTTTCTGCTCGATAGCATTAGAGTACAACCCTAGCTAAATTTCACTTTCATCCCCAAACTAGTGAGTCTGAGCCAACCCTCAACTGTGAACGGACAAGCACGGACTCGCCAAGTATGAAACGAAGGACTCTAAGATTCCTTGGCTAGGGAGCCCATGACGCGATCAAGAACCTCACGCAAGCAACCACAACCATCGTTGATTGCGGCTCTCAGTGTCCCAGTGCAGAAATCCGCGGACTGTGTCTCGCAGGTTTTCATGCAGAGATTTGCTAGAATGCTGCATCCGAGCCGATCCAATACTATACGGTAGCGCGTTTCAAACTCGCGGACCACGTTAAGCGCATATTCGAAATCGTCAATCCGGGCACATGCTGTCAGCAGAATATTCAATGTGAAAGTGTCCGGAGGCACTCCGAAGTTCTCCATCAAGCTCAAGACGTGAGAGGCTCGGTGCATGTCTTGCAACCTCGTGCAAGCTCCAATAAGGGCATTGAAGGTGAAGATCGTGGGCCGCAAATTTGCTCCACGCATCTCTTCGAAAAGGGCAAAAGCTAGTTCAGACATCCCGCTTTTGCTACAAGCATCTATTAAAGCATTGTACGTTGTTGTGTCAGCAGATATATTCGCGTTCTTCATCGTTTCAAACGCTTTCCATGCTCTGTCAAATTCACGCGCCCGGGCCGCCGCTGTGATCAAGGTGTTGAATGTTATACGATCTCCGCGGAGACCTGCGTCGCGCATTTCGGCGAAAGCACTGAAGGCTCTTTCGACCATTCTTGCTCGGGCAAATGCACCCAAAAGTGCGTTACACACAAAAATATCATACTCCAACCCTTCTTCTCTCAGCTGGCGGAAAAGAGATTCAGCTTGATCCGGGAGACCTGCTCGGGCGCATGCGTCAATGAGAGAGGCATAGCAGAAATTGTTAGGTCGAATTCCGCGTCGTCGCATGCGATCCAATACTGCATATGCAAGAGCCACATCCTGTTTTTTTGCGCATATATCCAGAATAGTTCCGTATGTAACGATATCTGGTTGAACGTTGCTGTCCCGTTCCATTTGGCCCAGGAGTTCCAAAGCTGCGTCAATTCTACCCGCGCGACCTACGAACTTCAGAATCGCGTTATAAACGACCACGTTCAGTTCTCTGGGGTACGTTGACCTGATCATTTGAAGAAATTCCCATGCCTGATCGAGGTAGGAACTATCAGATAACGCCCCGAATATTGCTGAAAACGTGAACGCATTCGGAGCAACGCCTTCCTTCACCATTTTGTGAAACATTTCAATGGCCTGAGCAGGCGCACCGCATTTGCCCAAACAAGATATCAGAATCGAGTACGATGCCACGTCCATGGAAATCCTGCCATCCGCCTCTACGAGCTTGCATACTTCCAATGCCTCAGCGGCGCGTCCCGATTTGTACAATGTGCTGAGAATCTTGTTGAGCTGACGGGTAGAGCGAATGTCTTTGACCCTCATGGACGCTACAGATGTGTGCTGCTGTTTCATTGAAATCAAACGGAATCTAGCACTCGCATCGGTATCTCTGGGATCCAGATGTGGAACCAAAATTGAGAACCGCTCGTCTGCCTTATGTCGCTGAGCAACTGAGTCAGTGTTTGCCGAGCTAGGGAGCATTTTCCTGTTTGTCTCCTTTCCGTCGCAAGTTCTATATTTTGAATACCAGCTTGTGGGCGAGGGAGGAGATCGATCGCCAAAGGATGAGGAATACCCGTTTTCAAGCGGCAAAGGTGAAAAACCGTCTTCGTCTGCCAGCACACCCGATGCAGTCGCGAAGGCAACCTTCTCTGTAGCGAGCATATATTCTTGGCTTCCGGTATTCCCCTGCGAATCTTCTCGCCGAAAAATAGGCTTCTCTGCATAAGTTTGTAGAGGAGGCTGGCGGTTAGACGTCAAGTTTCTCCCCGTAAAGTTGTCGTGCCCTTGGCGGTTGCTAACAGATACCGTTCCCGATCCCAGTGTGTCCACAACCTTTTGAGCGTTGAACAGGAATGAGGTCACCGAGTGCGTTGAAGTCGGTTTCGACTGGCGTGCGTTTGCTGTCAGTTCCTTGCAGAAATGCGCGTTTTGTTTGAAGATTGTGGAGGGACCATTTCCTATCTGTTGACTAGAGCTTCGCGGCAGACGAATGTCTGGCGCTTTTCGGCAGGTAGCACCTTGGTCATAAGAACAAATACCTCTTTCTGGCCATGGCAAGTCCACATACCAAGGCCCTTCGCGCAGGTCCGTCTCTGCCGAGGCGACGAGCCGCTCCCCGAATTCCGTGGTGGGATCAAGACAGACAGTTCCAGTCGAATCGCAGGTTCGCTGTGAACGATTTGATGTGTCTACGAAGCCGCTCTCCTCTGAGGCGTTCGGTTCGTTGTTACGCTCACCTTGCAACGTGCCCTGCTGCGGGCGGGTTTCACAGTGCGCTGGCCGGGTCGTCCTCCCCCGGTTTGGTGCATTAGAACTTGGCGACGATGTCAGAAAGCACGCAATACGTGTTGTGCAGATACCCGTCTCTCGCATTGGTCGGATCTGCAGAGTCCAGCACAAGAAACAGCCGCTATTACATACGTTTTTGCGGCACAGCTGGAATTGCTGGTGGCGGAATACGCCGGCGGAGGCGGGAGGCGCTTCAGGCGAGCTCGCCCAGTCATCTGAATCCGTCGCGAGCACAGCGCCGTTCACAGATCGGATGACACGTGTAGGGAAGCGGACACGCTTGCTCAAGTCGGACATGCCCATCGCAGTATCTGCAAAATGGTTTTCTAATGAACCTTTCCGCAACCGAAGCAGCGTCGCATGAGACGCTACTTCCGAATACGAATCGGTAAAAGTTTCATAAAATAGCGAGCTGAAGCCGAGCGTAGAACAGTTGACTCAAGTATTGTCGCCACGACTGAGTAAAAAAGGTAAATTCAACTGCGCGAAGAGGAAAAGTCGCCAGTTGACCTCTGCCAGCTGCTTGCTGTCGAGCAGGCGTGGGCATTCAAAATTTTCCTAAACTTACAGAACAGGAATCGATCCTGGGAATCATACGAGAAGTTATACTGTGGAGAGTTGGTAATTCTCGGAGTTTACCTCGGGCATGAGCAAAGGAGCGGATCTTCGTTTGCGGGAATGAAATTTTGAGAGGCTTTTTGTGTGCTCTTTAGGATGGATTTTGCTCAGGCTCCCCCAGAAACCGCTTGGTTTAGCTCCAGAGCCATGACTCGTATCGTGGCAAGTTTTGGTGACTGTTTGATGAATCTCTCGGAAGCACACTGGCAGCGAAAGGTTCAATATGATTGGGACGTTCTCGGTATGAAACGCATATGATGCATTTTATCACATTTCAGTGAGCTAAATAAGTTTTCCGTTTACATGCTAGTCTTCGGATATTAGTCCAATTTGAGTCGAGTCGACCTCTGCACAGAACTTTATGAAACCTTTTCACGTTAATGAGCACGTGAACACAGTCCACTTCCAACCGATGATCTACTCGAATAGGGCAAAAAATTAATTCATGGTATAACCCGGGCCTCTCCCATGAAACTATTGCTGCTTTTTTGCATAACCATAGAAAACTTTGCCTACGAGCCAAGAAAATCCTTTGGGGTTCTCGCACTCTACATGAAGATCCTCTTTTCTAAAACCACTGGATGTGTATATTTTTTCGTCCCACGTGCGTCCAATGCGACATCCGAGAGCAACTCGGCGATGTAGAGGTGCGATTACCCGAGAGGCGATTGTCTGACTTTCAGATGTGTGCCATGCGTGGTCCATGAACAGGTACTTTCCCCCCGGTTTGAGCACTCGGTGAACCTCTTTGACGAACGCTGCGCGATCGTCCACGCTACAAAGGATCAAAGTTGCAACCACGAAATCAAAGGTGTCGTCTGAATAGGGCAAACCTACCGGACGAGACTGCTCGTGGTGGATAGTGAGGTTTCGTTCCGCTGCGCGCCGTTTAGCCTTCGGAGGGAAAGTTGGTGACAGACTCGCAGAATAGAGCTCAGTCACCCATTCTGGATAGTACGGTAGGTTCAAACCGGCTCCAACACCAATTTCGAGAATCTTCGGAGTTTCGGACGAGTCCTCCCAACGAAGATTTTCAAAAACTTTTCTACGCAAGTCTCTCATTGAGTCCGAGTCAAAGAGCTCCATTGCTCCGTCGAACAGTCTGGTCTCATACCACTGGGAAAATCTTTGGCCCATTGAAACTTAAGGTTTTCTGTGATTTTCTTTCCAATATGTCGCTGAACTCCAAGTTTTAGTGGACTGAAATAACGCATGCCCAGTACTTCTATCGTAACGCGATTGATAAAACGATGTGCCGGCGAGACAGACAGCGGTGACGAAGAAAATCGCGCGTGCGCCACACGCGGTTCTCAACAATGTTTTTACTACTTTTTATTGGGCGCTTTCAGTCGGACAAGTCTTGCGTTCGCAACGCTTCAGCAAGCGTTTATGACTACACCAAGCCCCGGGACTCTCGAGGTTGACTTTGCTTTTCTGGACGGAGCGGATATTGTACCATACACGGCGGCTAGAACTGGGGCGATAACAGAAGAGCCTACTAACGTAGCCTTGAACGTCAGCAACGAGCGAGAGGATGCGCCTTCCTCAACCGAGAACCATGTGGGCTGTAGGAACCGCTGGTATGACTCTTTGCCTTCATACAGAGGCCGTGGCATCTTTTCAGCCTTCGCGCACTGCACACCTCGAGGTTCTCTAAGGTACCTTCTGCGACTCGTTTGCTTCCTGACTTTGTTAGGCGTTACTGCTGCACTTTTCATTTTCATCGTGGACCTTTCCGTTCATGGTTTGGAGAAATTACGCAACCTTATCAGCAGCGTCACGGGAGGGGCACTTGGCTACGTCTTATATGTGCTCACTGGGGTTACTTTGTGTCTCTTGTCAACTTTCTGGTGCGCAGTTCTAAGCAAAGAGGCGGAAGGTTCTGGTTTACCTCAGATGAAGTCGATTCTCTCGGGTTTTTACGATAGGATGAAAAAATCTCTTGAGCTTCGTGTTCTTTTTGCGAAATCTCTCGGTCTTGTGTGTGCTATTGGTGGGGGATTACCAGTTGGCTGGGAAGGACCGAACGTGCATATTTCATGCATCATCGCTCACCAGTTCTACCGAATCCACTTCTTCAGGGATCTGTGCACAGACCGAGCTCTGAGACTTCAGACGCTTGCAGCAGCCTGTGCCGTGGGCCTCGCCTCGTCCTTCGGCGCACCACTTGGCGGCGTTCTATATTCGATCGAGACCATTGCCTCTTTTTATTTGGTGCAGGCTTTTTGGAAAGGCATACTCAGCGCTCTTTCAGGTGCTATTGTCTATGAGCTGTTGTACACGACCCCGCTGGTTGAGGCCTTTGAAGGAACGAGTTTTGATCCATCTGATGTCAGCAGAACGCAGATTTTGCTCTATGCGGCCTTGGGAGCATCCATGGGTGCTCTCGGAGCTCTCTTTATTCGATGCGTGCGAAGCATATATGAGCTTCGAATGAAGCACTATCCGGGATCAAGTCGCTACATTTTAGTGGGAGGCGTGGCTTTTCTCGCGGCTGCCGTTCAGTACCCATTTCGTCTTTTCGCACTCGATCCCAGGGCTGCAATCAATGATCTATTCAAGGCGGTTCCTCTGCATATGACTGATCATTTTGGCTGGGCTGAGCTAATTTTGCTGCCGTTGGCGAAGTTTGTGCTCGTCGCACTTTCTATAGGCCTCCCGCTCCCTGCTGGCGTTTTTGTACCAAGTTTTCTCATTGGCGCAGGTTTCGGACGCTTGTACGGGGAATTAATGCGGATTATCTTCGGGGATGTCATAATTCCCGGAAGTTATGCCGTAGTGGGCGCAGCAGCATTTACAGCTGGCGTCACTCGTGCAATATCTTGCGCTGTCATTATATTCGAAGTGACGGGGCAAATTAGACACCTAGTGCCCGTTCTGATCTCGGTTCTATTAGCGGTTATTGTGGGAAACGCTTTTAATCGATCTTTATATGAAACTCTTGTGCTCATGAAGCATCTTCCTTACATGCCTATTCTCCGCAGAGACAGGACCCCGGAAATGACTGCGCAAGATATTATGCATCGAATAGAGTCAGAGCCGCATTTCTGCCCCGATGCGGATCCATCGCACATCAAGAGCGTCCTTGACAAGTTTCCATCACGACTTGTGTTTCCCGTGGTGGACTCGAACGGTTTCCTTCTTGGTGCTGTATCGCGACGAGTCATTGTTAGCCGGCTGCACGGCGTTCTTCGGGATTCAGCCGAGTCAACAGTTGAACAGAACGTATTCGTTCTACTGGATGTGGCAGACCTCAGTGAAAATATCGAAGGGCTTGTGGATGAGACACCCAGCGGTGAGCACTCATCAAAGGGCAAAGTGCCAGCAAATTTACAGGAGTCGAGTGCTTCCATCGTATTGCCATGTGACGTTTCACCGATTATTGTTACAAGCTACTCTTTAGTTCGGCAGTTGCACTTCCTCTTCGTTATGCTCATGCCATCGATGATATACGTCACCGAGCAAGGAAAACTTATAGGGACGATCGAACGTGAGGATGTCGTGTATGGTTGCAGAGAGACGAATGACATATCTTGAGGTTTGGGGGACACTTTTCGTGTGATTTTTGCCTTGCGAGTCTTCTCAAACATAAAACAAGCTTCTTTGCGACACGGCAGGAGGCCGCAATGTAAAGAATCCTCCAATTGAACAGAGAAAACGTACAGAGCTTCGTTGTTAGCTGAATGATGTTTTTCGAGCTTTTCCAATTTCATCGCATCGCCATCGACCGCATAGCAAGAAGTTTGCGGATACGGGTCCCATTCGCTTCTCAGAGAGGCATGCTATGTCTATTTTCACCTATTCCAGATCACCTGTTTCAAGAAAATTATTCGACCCGGCAACCTCGTCATAACGCCACATCTGTATGCATACAATCTCTGGAGACGATCCTTCAGCGCAAGTGCGAAGCTTTGGATCATCTCCCCCTCATCGCGTTCTTAAAATAACGGATTCGGTGTATTCTGGAAACTTCTATAAAGTTGACAGATATCTCTAGGAGTCACAGCGTGTGCGGCTTCTCCGCTTGGCAGTCGCGCTGGTCAACAATTTCTTCAGAATTGAAGTTTGAACTCGTAGCTACGGTTTACTTACAAGTGTGAATAATTTTTTGCTCCGACAACCCGGCAATACAAAGATTTATACGGCTCTCGGTGCTCCGCAGATCCAAAGCTTATCACTGAGAAACCCCTTGATTCCACGGCGCAAAAGGGCTCGTCGATCCCCGTCAACAGGCCCACATTGAACGCCATCTTGCGTGTTGTTGCACTCAAATACAGGCGAATTTTGCAAAACGCATTCCTGGATACGATTCCATTCAACCTTAGGCCAAATTTTCCGATGAACGAAAAATGCAGGCGCTTCTGTTTGATGGGAACCCCGCTCGTGATGATTATGCACCATTCCGAGTGACCCGACGTATAAAAAGACAGTGCCTTTTTCGTAAAGATAACGTCGCAGCCATGGTGACCAAACATCGCGACGTTCTCGAAGCCAATGGTTATACGTCTTATCGTGGCCGGGGACAAAAGGCTGGAAGCCAGGGACACAAGTACGCCGAGCATTGTACCAACCGACAAAGTCATGAAATACTCGACGTGAAAAAACCGGCGCCCAACTGGAGGCGAAATGAACGAAAGAGCCACATGGAATATCTTGTAGTCTTTGAAAAATAACACCGTCTACATCTCTGCTGCCGATTTTTGAGGTTAGATATCGGAAAGCCTGGTATACTTGTGGATGGATTTCTAGATCATCCTCGAGTATGAGCGCATAATCATGTCTGTCCCATAGAGGCCACGCCTGAAGCCATGACTTTAGCAGACCATAATGAACTTTTCGGATTCGAACAATCTTCGAGCCGTGGCTCCATATGAAGCCCTTAGCCACTCGAAGGGAATCCCTTGGACTTCCTCTATCAATCCATATCCTCAAATCAACCCGACTATGCAACCATTCAACTTTGCTTAACGAGTTCAGCAGTCTCTGAAGTGAACTTGGTCGAGAGTGCCCCAAAACTATTAGTAGAAGAGAAAAAGGTTCTACGTCCCCCCCGGGAGCTTTGGACAGGGGTTCGTGGTTGAAAGTTTCTCGACAAAGTGAAATTATTCGCAGAATGAGTCCAAAAATAAGAGTTAAAAGAAACAGCGATAGCAAGCAGTCCCCTCGCAACTTCAGTATGCGGTATCTCAGCATGCCTCACAGACAATATGCAAATAGCGTCTCGCGCGTGATAAAAAATGCTCTAATGCGCGAGGCCTCCAGTGCGTCGACAGGATGACACGAAACTTGCGATGGTTTTCGGAAAACTAAATCGTCCACAACACTTAGTGCTTGCATCCGAAAGTTGACCATTCAACTACTAGCCTCGATGAATTTTGGGAAAGCGAATGCATGATACTTTTCAGTATCCCGATTTGATGAATTTCGATGCTTCTATATCAGACCAGTCGTAACAGGGAAGAGGCATTTACGGACATTTTTAACATTTTTACGCTTCCATGTTGTGTGTGGTCCGTGAACCATATCCGCTCTGCTGCGCAACGATGTATCGACCTGGAGCTCGCACGCACAACCTGAAATTGCTCTCCATGAATCGAAAAACGCGGTCTCCATCGCGATTAGAGCTCGAGCCTTGTAAGAAAAGTTTGCGCAGCCTCCATGGCAATGGCAGTGCCCCTGAGGAATCGCCAGAGATGACTCCAGAGTATGTCATTTGTGGACCCCGCTCAAGCTCCATGCACTCGCTCGACTCACAGTGTGTGCTCGTAGGAAGTGTATGTCATTTGTGGACCCCACTTGAGCTCCATGCACTCGTTTGACTCACAGTGCGCTCTCACAAGAATGTTGCGCAAATCGCTATCCGCACCCTATGATCGTCGATTCGAATACTGACTGCGACCAGGGTCATCCCGAAAAGAGCTTCTCCATAAACCATGAATTTTTCTCAGGGTTGATGCTTTCCCACTTCTGCGTCCGAGCCCTGCGTGAAGCTCATTTCGCGTCGCTCGTTCCGACATGAGGTCGTCCGCATGCTTTTGAAAATATAAATGCGTTAAAAATCGGCTTTTCTTCCAAAAGGTTCGTGGTACATGGAGCCGATCTCGACGCTTCGATCGGAGCGACTTGTTACATTTCGCCGACCCTACTGAAAACTCCGCGTATCAACAAGTTGCTTGAGAAAGCCTTGTGCACACTGGAAACGTGGAGGTTCCGTTTGGTTCCTGAGAGATCTATGTTCATCGCTCCTCTCGGATTCTTTCGAGGGATTTCCTGCGCGTTTATCACTGCTCCTGCGCGATGCGCTGCGTTTTCGAAGGCGCAATACCTCACTCGAAAAAGGACGCACGTTTGTAAACAACTTTGTTTGCTGAGTTCTGAGTGTCTTTCGGAAAAGGGTTTGGAGGAAAGGCCTTGTTCGCTCAAACAAGAGGTGTACGGCATCCCGGGCTTGAAAAGACCTAGGATTCGGCAACACGTGAATCCGCTCTCGCAGCACCTCAAGGCTCTTGCAGAGATACCAGCTGAGTGGCCGAACCAAATATATTCTAGTCACTCTTCTCCTCTGCACGTAGACATTGGCTCGGCCTCCGGCGCATTTCTTCTACGCATGGCAGAGGCTCAGCCAAACTTCAACTATGTAGGTTTGGAAATCAGGCGATCTCTGGTCGAGTTTGCGAACGCTCGGGCAAAGAGCGCCGGCGTTGCCAACAAGGCGTTTTTCCTATGCTGTAACGCAAATACTGCTATCAGAAGAATTCTTGAAAGTTATACACCGGGAATCGTTCGGCGTATATCGCTCAATTTTCCAGATCCATACTTCAAACGCCGTCAGCAAAAGAGACGAGTCGTGCAGTCAGAACTTGTTCGTATTCTCGGAGAATACTTAGCAACGGGATCTGAATTTATATGCCAGACGGATGTTCTTGAGGTCGACAGCCATGTCAGAGAAATTTTTGATTCGATTGGAGGCTTTGTCTGCGAGGAACTTTCAGTTTCACCGTTCCCTGTACCGAGCGAGCGTGAATTATCATGTACGAGGAACGGCCGGCAAATCTATCGCTCGCTTTTTATTCGCAAATGAAAGAAAATCTATCCAGTAAAACTCCTTTCGCGAAAGCAAGAGGCGAAGTCCACGGTTCCGCTCGCCATAACATTCCGAATAGAAATGCACTGTTGCATCCTGAGAGAAACGGAGGTTCTCTTCTAGTACGAGTTGCGTCCTCTTGAACTGCACGGGAGCGTCTCTCCTGCATAGGGCATGCACTATTCACGCTCTTAAGTTCGATTTCGTCGTAAAATGCTATGCGGATGCCTTTGGAACATTCTGAAACGTCATAGATATCCGCGAGCCCCATCCACGCAGGGCCCTTGGGGGATGCATCTCGCATGCTTTCAAAGGAATCTTTTGGCGCACTAGATTGGCTAGTTGCAAGTTTCGAACTGAAAAATGGTTCATGAACGTTGCCTCGTACCTTTTTTCCAGCCTCTTCTTTTGAAGTAGCAGATGCTTTTTGATGTTGTAGTGATCGGAGGAGGCCCAGCAGGCTTTTTCGCTGCTATTCACTGTGTTGAAACTGCACTAGCGCTCACAGGAACTCGGCCGCGCGTCGTCATCTTTGAGGCGAGCCATCAAGTCCTCGGAAAGGTCCGTATTAGCGGTGGGGGGCGTTGCAACGTGACTCACGCAGAATTCGATCCTAGGATCTTCGCTTCGCGATATCCTCGGGGAAGCCGAGAGCTTTTGGGGCCACTGATGCGTTTTGGTGCGCCAGAAACACTGCAGTGGTTCGAACAACGAGGCGTGGGCCTCAAAACGGAGGGAGATGGGCGTATTTTCCCCGTTTCAGACAGGAGCGAGACTATAGTAAACGTTCTCGTTCAAGAGGCGGATCGACTTGGCGTGAGTGTGAGAGTTAGGAGCAAGGTCGCGAACCTTCGTCTCAGTGAAGCAGATGATGGCTATCGCTTTAGAGTAGAGTTATCTAGAAACAACCTATTTTCTTCGAGACATATTCTTATCTCTACAGGAGCCAGCCAAACTGCGCTTCGATGGGCGCAAGAGTTAGGAGGGCATCGCGTAGTTCCCCACGTTCCGAGTCTTTTCTCTTTTGTTGTATGTCCCAACAGGCATCCATGGATCGCGAAGTTAGCCGGAATTTCCGTATCAGAGGCTGAAATTACTTTTTCTGACAGAACTCCGTCGGCAACAAATGCAAGGGGAAAGCGCAAAGCCATGCTTAGAGAATGTGGGCCTCTACTGTTCACACATTTTGGTCTTAGTGGCCCAGCCGTCCTTGCGCTGTCCTCCTTTGGTGCTCGAGATTTTCATGGCTCTGAGTATAAGTTCATTGTGGAAGTGAATTTTTCGCCAAGAGCTCGCCTTTTTGCAGACATCCTCGAGCGCTACCGAAATGGAAGTGATCGCCGCCTCAGCGTCACGACAAAAAACCCGTTTGGATTACCACGGAGACTCTGGAGCTCGTTAGTGGTTCAAGTGGCTGGCATTGACGAAAGTAAGCAGTACGCAAACCTGAATGCTACAGAAATCCGACAAATCGAACTCGCCGTTACAAAATGTAAGCTACAGGTCGTCGGCAGATCTCCTTTTAAAGAAGAGTTCGTTACAGCAGGCGGTGTGGACTTGCGCGATGTCCATATGGCCACCTGCGAAAGCAAATTATTGCGCGGTATGTACTTTGCGGGCGAGGTGCTTGATATTGATGCAGTTACGGGCGGATACAACTTGCAAAACGCGTGGACAACAGGATATTGCGCAGGAATTGCCATGGCGGGTGAAATAGCTCGTCCAAATGAAGCATCCCTCGAGAAATTATAGATGACATAGTTCCAGCGACATGACCAGCCACGACGTCACTTGGATAGTGGCGACCAAGCGCGACGCGAGAGTACGATATCGCAACTGCCCAAATATGCAAGATCAGAATGTGATGCACCGAAACTTTGCTCCCGATGCCAGAAGCTGACATAGAACACATTGCTGCAATTGCATGCGCCCGTGTGGAGTGTCCAGACGGAAACGAATACTTTTCTCCGGGAGCAATAAAGGTCTGACGCGTGTTATGACTGGGACGTGGCCGTTTGAATATGCTTTTTACGCAAAGCTCGGTCACAGCGGGTGCTAAAAAACAGTGTACTAGAAGCGGCCACGCTATGGGCTCTTCCCAAAAGAGGCCAGCAAAAAAAGGCCCGAAAAACCATATGGTCCCGTCGCAGCTGAGTGAAATTAGGCGCACAACGAGGGATGCGGGCCTCGTGTTCGGGTGTCGAAAACGCTCGTAGAGCGCAGCAGCGAAAACTTTCTCGCCTGCTGACTTGGGGAGTCCGAGAAGCTGTTTCGTTAAGTCAAAAAGCTGTCCAAGCAAGACAATATCTACGACGAAAAACAAAAGCACGCTTGCTCCAGCTTCAAAGCAGACAGGAATAGACATCGAATGTCGAGCCTGCACTGGTAGGTGAAAACTAGCCAAACTAAAAAGTCTTCATCATAAATCGAAGATAGGTTTTCGGGGATGATTGTTTACGCATGGCAATTTCTGCCGCCTGTGGATTGCAGTCTCTTAACGAGGGCGGACACCCAAGGGCCATGATAAAGCAGGAATATCTATAGGCAAATACATAGGAATATGTTTTGAACGAGCCAGTTCGGAGTGCATATTGTATCGGAGCCTCGATTCAAAGCTGATCTGATTCGGCGAGATGTCAGTTTGTTTTGTCCAAGTCCCTGGTGAAGCTCGTACAACTCCGAAATATGCGTTGCGGAAAACAGCAGCGAGCGCTCATTGACCGCCCCGCCCCCTCACAGGCGCTGAAACCATGCAGATCAGAAGAACTCGCCGAGCGCTATTTCGTCTCCATTCAGGCCGAGGCATCTAAAAAGCATCGCCTGGCGCAAAGGCACCGACACGCAGGAAGCCTCCTCGAACGATGGCGAGCTGAGGCGATGCCATCGCGCTTCGAAACCGAAAGAACCTCGCGAGTTCTCGGAAATGCCTGCGCGGAACTGTCGGCTGGCCATCCCCATGCGACGCCACTGCTTTGAATCTGACGAGGACCCTCGCGGGCCTCCACACCTGAGTGCATGCTCTCTTTCTTACGCCACAGCTTCTTTCTTCGTAACGTCTTGATCTTGGTCTCGAGTGATGCCAGTAGAGGCGCTGCGATGATGGCGGTAAGCGGATATTCTGTCCTCGTGTGACGGAAGATGCGCTGACGAATTGCTTGTGCTGCTCTGTGCCGACGCGCGATGCTCCGTACTGGCAAGAATCGAATGAAGTCTGAGGAGATTTAGAGAGCGTTCTATATGGTGCAGGCAAACTGATGAGAAAAACTGCTAAGAAAATTTAGAATAATAATGGAATATCGTTGCTCCGAGAGGCTCATAAATGTCTGAAGGTCAAGGTGCGCTCTATTGGCTTTTCAACGACATTTGGGATTAAATGACAAGCTGTTTGTCCTTCGGAATTGGTGGATCTCTGCGCATAGGATTCGAATCACAGAACTCCTCCACAACTGCTCAGATTGCGAGATTGTATTGACAAACCATGCCTTATTTCGTAACAGTGAACTGCGAGCCCATTTCCGAAAGCAAGATGGGTAAGTCTTCGAAATGACTTTCTGATGTCGCCATCATTCTAGGCAAAGACACAGCGAATCGAAACATATGGAGATTATCATTAGGTTACTCAAATAGAGAGGATACGCCTCTGGATCCGCCAATGCAGCAAAGCATGTGCTCCCGAGAGACCCAATTTTGTTACGGCTGTATAGTATATTTCAATGTCGGCGCTTATACAAGAGCAAATCCAGGCGATCTTAAAGCTATCTAGAATTAAAAGGGGCCTGCTTCACAATCAAGTCACTCCCCAGATAGGTAGCAGTTCGAGCAGGAAACGGTTTGATCAGCAGCCCTCGCATCAGAAACGAATTCTTCTATCGCACATGCCCTTGAGATTGCGTGGATGCTCAGCGTTCCCCTCTGTTTGTTTGGGAATTCAAAATGGCTTCCTATAAGAGTCTAGGGCACCACTTTCTTTAGTTTGCTGCGGAGGATTTCGGAAGTCGAAGTTGTTGCATGGCTCAAAAGCGGAGCTGGTGGCGAGTCGGACAGTCCACTGAAGCAAAAAAGGCAAAATTATTATATCGTAGATGTTTTTTTGGTGATGAACGAAGTCTGGAGAGTGATGACAGCTAACCTTGACTGTTCGTTCACCGACGCAAGTGTGCGGAACACGTCTCTACGTTGATCTGTTGCCTCGGGTTTTGGTTAAACCTCAGTTCATGGCCGCTTCAGAAGAATAAGGCGATTCTTGCGTCAGTTTCCACTAAGCTACCTTTGTGACCGAAAGCGAGACGTTCGCCTCGCTTCCACCAGAGTCTTGCAATGAGACCAGTTTGCGCCTGCCGAGTCTAAAAATAAACGTAGCCGCTTTGCAATTGTGAATCGCTACAGATCGCGTTTCGATCTTGCGGGCCTGTGGTATTCTGCACCAATAGGGACAAAATTGGTTCAGAAGTCAACCATGAGATGTCCATGCAATGCGTCGCATGTGACGCGACGTTCGGCACGTGTTGGTAGCTGTGCTCAAGTCGGACCCATTCTGCGAAAAACTTCCGTTAAGCTGCAGTTACTCTCGCGTAGCTGACGGCGCCTATCGCGCAAGGCATGAGTAGCATCGAGGACGAAATGGACAGACCAAGAGATAGATCGGCGGAAAGGCAAGACCATCTAACGCCCGACGCCTCGCTATCCGCACAGCCAACTTTAGAAAACGCGCTCGCGGTAAGCACGCCAGTGGAGGGGGGAAGCTTGCTGGCGCCTGTTCCTCCAGAAGAACTCAGCTCTCGAGAAGCGATGAGAGTTTCTGTGGAGCTGGTGCGAACCGACCCAGAGCATGGCGAAACTAGTACGTGCTATGCGGCGACAGCAGTTGACGAAGGAAACCTACCTGGTGTCTCGGAGTCTCAGGGGAAACAGTCGACTGGTTTTGCACCATTTGCTCGGGAAAAACCGAGAGAAACCAAGCCTCCAGCCTCTCACTCTTCCGGCTCTATCGTTAGGGAGTCTGTTGAAGAGGAGGAGGGTAAGAGCTATACTTCTGCTCCGACCAGGAGCGAGAGCAACAACTCCAGACCAGACACTGATAGTGCCGAACGCACAGGAGCAGCGAGGACCGTGTTGAAACTTGATCCTCTTTCTGGAGAGACAAGTGTCCCGGGGGTTCTAGGAACAATACCGTCTGACAGTGATGATGGTCACCAATCACGAACTTTGAAAGTTGAGGATGCATTGGCTTATCTGGAGCAAGTCAAGGCTCAGTTCGAAGACAGACCTCGCATTTACGCAAAGTTTCTGGACATTATGAAGGAGTTCAAGGCACAAACTATCGATACACCTGGCGTCATAGAACACGTTACGAGGCTGTTTCGAGGATATCCAAATTTAGTCCTGGGGTTTAATACTTTCCTCCCAGCGGGGTATAAGATCGAGCTTACGGACTGCCTGGAGCCAGTTCCAGTTCATTCTGAGACCCCTGGCCCAACAGATGACGTCCAGGATGCCAAATTTGGCGCTTCCGAGGAGAGAGGTCATATTCTCGGATCTCATCTGAATACAAGCGCTGCTGTGAGTGTTGCAACTGCTCAGGATGGGATCAGACCGGTCGGCCCGCAAAATATCTCGACGAATGGACAGGAACAAGTCGACTTTGAAGGAGCGAGAGCTTTTTACGGGCCTCTGGAAACTAGACAAGCATTCATGCATCCCATGCAGATGGAGAGCGCTCCCCATCCTGGCTCTTTCAGAAACGTTCATCAAGGTCCCGCTCCTCCCAATTTGTCAGCTTTCAGTCACGAAGAATTTGACCATGCGATTCACTACGTTAACAGAGTCAAGCAGCGTTTCCAAAACCAGCCTGCGGTATACCAAAAGTTCCTGAATATTCTACAGACCTATCAGCGCGAGGGTGAGGACACCAGCAATGTGCTTGACGAAGTTGCCAAAATTTTCCAAGGCTATCCAGATTTGTTGGAAGAGTTCAAAAGCTTTCTGCCTGAGCCGGCCGTGCATGACGCCGAGAATCGTACACAAGTTGCGACACCGACAATTAGAGGAACGAACGGTGAGCACGTTCCAATGGGTATGCCCAGCAAGCGTGCCAAACGCACTCAGCAGCGCGAGGTGCTAAAAGGGGCCATCGATGGAGCGATGGTAGCTCAAACCCCAGCAGCAATGCCATTACCTGAACAAGCCATTACGACAGCACCTCGAGCGGCCTCAACGGCGGCAACTGCGTTGTCTGGTCTATCCCCAATTTCGTACGCAGCGAAGGGTGAGCTTCTCTTTTTCGAGAAGCTTCGTGAACGCATGGAGGCACATCAATTCCATGAGTTCATCAAATGCTTGAGCCTATACAACCAAGAGATAATTGGAAGGACAGAACTTATGAGTCTCGCAGACGAGCTGTTTGGACATCGCCACCTCTTAAGCGAAGCGTTCCGAACTTTTCTGGACTCATGCGCTCCGCTGCGAAAGTCGAAACATCCCGCAGACCTCGAAAACGTGGTTTCGGGAATCGAAACGGCGCTCTCAATTTTGGAGGGTCGCGCGCCGTTCTCAGCCACGGCGCCTGCAGTCGACGGTCTATGGCGATATAAATCGCTCAGCGAGGCAGCAGCCGAGTCCAAAGAACGATGCGATACAAGCTACAAACGCATTCCATCAGAGTTCCAGTCGATGCCGTGCAGTGGACGCGGAGAGCTCGAAAAGCAAATACTTAATGATATTTGGGTGTCTGTACCAACGGGCAGCGAAGAGGGTTCTTTCAAACATATGCGCCGGAATCAGTTCGAAGACAATCTTTTTCGTTGCGAGGATGATCGCTACGAATTGGACATGGTTATTGAGACGAACGCTGCCACGATTCACAAGCTTGAGCCCCTCGCAATGGTGATTGCGAACATGAGTGATGAGGAGAAGGCGAAGCATATGCTTGCAGAGCACGCACTCGGTGCAGTGCACTACAGGGCGATAGAACGCGTATATGGTGCTCATGGACCAGAAATGGTGATGCACGTGAAGATGCATCCGAGTGTCGCAGTTCCGATCGTGCTAAATCGCCTGAAACAAAAAGACGAAGAATGGCGGCGAGCTCGAGTAGAGATGAACAAGATTTGGCGAGAAATATGCGAACGCAATTATTTCAAAAGCCTTGATCACCGAAGCTTTTACTTCAGACAGAACGATAAGAGAACGATCAGTGTCAGGGGGCTTTTACAAGATGTTCATGATATTGCCGACGTCAAATCGCTAATGGAAGCAATCACTGTTTCAGTTTTCGCGGCGAATATTATGTCTGGATCCTGTCGCAGCGTGGCATTCGGTTGCGGTTTTGGACATCCAACTCTAAGTCGTGAATTTGAGTACAGCTGGCGTGCTCGTCAAATTAATCTGGCTGGCGTACATGGAACTTCGACTGCTCGTTCCACAGACGCGACTTCTTTCCAGACCTCTGTGTTCCTTTCCCCAAATTCCCTTGGTCGGGATCCTTTCGCGGCAGTATCCGCTCTAGATCCCCCCTGTCTACGGTTTCGGCTCGTGTTCCCGGAGACGCACCAAGATCTGTTCGATTTGATCTCGTTCCTGGTGCATTTGGAATACGCCGTGCCCGAGTGCGAACGACTGCTGCAAGCGTTCGAAAGATTTATCGGACGATTTTTCCGCATACATTTGAAGCGCCCAAAAATCGATACCAATGGCTTGTGGAATGAGGATGCTATGAATTCTCCTATGGAGTATATTCAATCCGTTACTGAAGGTGGCATTGCAGCCCCAGAACGGGGCAATCACAGGACAGACACAATCTCGAAAAATGGTTTCACTGAGGATCTCGAAAGCGAGTCAGGAAAGCCCCTATTGACAGAGAATGCTCGTGAGGAATTCGATTTGCAAAAACAACTTGCGCTTGTAGAGACTGTTTGCTTTTCAGTGTTGAACGGTGTGTCCGAGGTGAAATCTCACGGGATAGCCGTTGCCAAGTCGGAATCTGTAACAGATACTCCGGCTGGGACAGTAGATCTGAGTAAGACCACTTACAAAACAGATTCTGTGATCTACGGTGATGAGGCGTTGTATATCTTTTTGCGTTTGTATGAGATTGCATATCAGCGTCTAGCTGCCGCTCGCCTGATGGCGCAGACCCAATTGAGCAGGCTCGGAATGATGGGCACCGAGGGTCAGGCAATGGAAAATGCGGATTTGCGCATCAAGTCGATCTCAGACTCCCTCTATAACCCAGATGGGGATACGCAGGAAGGCACTGCCACGTTAAGTGCTGAGCAAACATATCGCGAGTACACAGAGGTGCTGCGGAGATATTTGACTAATTCCGTGGATGTTCAGGAATACGAGGATTACTGTCGCCGAGTTTTGGGTCCCGACTCCTACGTTCTCTTCACTCTTGATAAGGTCCTATTCAAACTCGTGAAACAGGCATACAACGCAACCCGATCAAAGTTTGTGGCACTCTATTTGGCGGAGACGCAGGACATTATCCGCAAGAAATCTGTGTCGGATGACTTTCGTGATTTTGAGGACCAAGCGAGAAGTATTGCTGAAGCTTCTTATTGTCTCAAAGCGCTACAAGCACTGCGTGACGAACGCGGCGGTCACCTCTACCGCTTTGAGGCTGTAACAAACCAGAACGTTACCCGAGATGGAAGCTGCAAGCCGCGTGTGAAAGGAAGTCAAGCGGGAGAGCCTTTGCATGATCAACTGAAGATTACCTTGTTGACAAGTGATGAAGGCATCCCCCGGCGCCGAGATACTTCCACGGCGACAGAGGCGGCTGCTTCCTATTTAGGGTTTTTTGCTTGCCAAGTGCCGTACCACTATCGTGCGCAACCATTTTCAAATGCACCTGAGATGCGGAAGCTTTACTATTTTGAGAAAATAACCGTGGAGGTGCCGATTAGGCGGGCCTTTGAATGCCTCTACCGAAAACAAAGGCCCACGGAGAAGATACACGCTTGTGAAAAGGATCTGCTTCAGAACTGGAAGAGGGATTTACTGAACCAAGTTCACGTTCACAATGGTCTCGAATCCAAAATGTCGCTCTACACGCATCGGCTTGTTTACCTCGGAGATACATTTGACGAACTCATCCGGCGAAAAAGAGCAATCGCGATTTCTGAGCGCGCGAATGGAGCTCCTAATACGCGTCATATGACTTTGCAGTCTATGACTCGCCGGCGTCGTTACAAGCGCTGGGTTCACTACCTTGCACGCTGGGAAGCCGATTCATTGGCGCGGACTCATTCGATGCAACGACATGCGTCTGAATTTTGCGATACTGAGTTGGTCCCAACCGCGGAAACGTAACAAAGTGGATTAATCCGTCTCACTTTACCGACCGGGAATTCATCAGAAGAGAGCAGCACCAGCCTTCACGCTGGTGAATCCCCCTTTCGATCCTCGTTGTCTGCGGGGTTCTGTTCGTCAGAGCCAGCAAGAAAGCCCTTATAAAATCGTTGCTCGAAATCCATTTTGACTTCCTGTTCTCGAATGTCATATCCCAGGACCATGAGCCAGAAGAGCAATGAGGATAGTTCGGATGCGGGCAGCGTGACCGGAAGCTCTCCTTGCACGCCAGACTGCTCAAGCAACGATTTCACGGTACGTTTCATGGCATCGATTGCGTCAGGTCCGGCACTTTGAGTCAATTGCTCGAGGTTTTCTGGTTTCAACGAGCGAATATATGAGAGAATTCGGTTGCTTCCCGCTTCGTATTGCGTCAGCTCACTCTTCAGCGCTCTTACTTCATCGCACAATTCGTTAAGGTAGCTCACTGCAGGCACCTCAGTGATCGTGCCATCGGGATTGCGCAAGCGGATCACAGAGTCCGGCACGATTCTCTCGATATCCTTCCGGAGCCGCTCGTTGCTCCGGTCTTCATCCGCGCTCCAGTATCCGAGCGAACGAGTTAAAGAGAGTCGATACTCGGCGTTCCGCAGCATGTAGCCTGTCATTGCTGTGGAGTAGAGCAAGTCTGCTAAGCGTTGTCCCAAAGTAGTAATCGCCACCGCGAATGCAAAAGGCGGCAAGTTGCCCAGCATGTTGACAATCATTTGTTTCATTGCTGCCTGGACTTCTTTTGGAGCCGACTCTGCAAACCTCTTAAGAGTATCTGGTGGAGATAGCGAGCGGATATACTCGAAAAAAGGGTTTGGCTTCTCCGTCGACGCTGCCGCAATGGAGTCCGTTGTCTTGCCCAAGTTAAACTCAATGTCTCGCGAGCCTTGATCGCTACGGCCAAACCGCGCCGAAGATGAAGGCGTTGAAGGACTATTATGTTCGCCGCCTTTCGGATCATCTTTTGGGTCTCGATCACCTTCGTTATTGTAGCTATTTTCCTCGCTATCTTTGGCGTCTTTACCCGTGTTCATGGAAAGACTCACGGCTGGCCTCGCAACGCGGCGGAACGAAAACGAACGGCAAACCTTTACGGGGGCATACAAATCTCCGTGTGTAGGTCCCAAAGAAGTGCAGCAAGTATCCCGTTGAAGAGCTGTGCGACAACGGAAAAGCTCCGTCAGCGCTACAACAAAAGTTATCCGCCCTCCTCCTGGTCCGGAGCACGAGCGAACTCTTTTGGAAAAGCAGCTCCTATTTTCTAAAAGCATCATGGAGCTTTATGGCCAGCAAGCGCGCGGTTTTGAGCCCGTTTCACTCGAGAACCCACGGTGAAAACAGTTGAATGTTCTCCTGTTGTCGCCACATTTTGCAAGGCACAGTTTCCACGCGCGCACTGCGACGCAGCGTCGGCAAACAGCGGGGCAGGCGACGGCCGATGTCGAAATCGCCGCCAGCAATATGTGTGCAGTGCTCGCCGCCCAGCCATTCCTTTCGTGTACTTTGGCTCGGACCGAACTCTTCACGGAAAAGACCAAGTAATGGCTCTTCAAACTTTCGTTCTAGGTGCATTTGAGTTGGCGGGTGCGCTAGAGGTGGGGACCTGTCTCGGCATCGGTGCACATGCCCTGAACGAAAACAGGTCCAGGTCACTGGAAGCTTTGCACGACGTTCTCTCTGGACAAGTGCTGCGCGCCGACAGGATTTGGGGCGGGAGCGGTTGGATTCTCATCCGTGGCGGTAAGCTAGGAAAGAATAGAGTCCCGTTACCAGGACCTGATGCTCGGAAGAGCCGCATTCGTAACGGTCAGGTTCCCGCGGCTGAGGGGAACGGAGCGAGCAGTGGAGGCTCTGCCGCGACTGCCACATCACATGGACCAGTGAGTGTGCCTGGTCGTCCTGCTGTTCACACACCAGGGGGAGCTGCCGAGAAATCGATAACCAGAACAACGAAGCCTCATGGAGGCCATACGGCCACCAACACGCAATCGAGTGCCGCTTCAGGGCAAAATATATCGTCTGCAGGAGCACGTAATACGACGAAGAAGGCGAGTGGTTCAGGAAATGCGCTCTCACCGTTCAACCTGTTTCCCAACCATCGCCCGACGCGTTTGCCAGGGCCACCAAAAGCCTTCGATCCCGCCATATTTCCGTAAAGGACAGCATATTTAGGACGTACGATTATCTTGTACTCGTGCTTTCTAGTTTCACCATAGAAAACACGACTTACAATAGCTCCATTCCATGATGTGATGGGTATTGAAAATACGAGCTGGCACGTTCGACTCGGACGTCCTTCATGAGCCAACTTCGAGGCTTGAGACAGGCAGCCTAACAGAGACAGGATGAAGCCTGTTGTGGTTGGCTTGCAGACGGTTCTTGCGGAGTGAGCTTCACATCGATAAGCTCATTCCCTCGATTCGTCGCAGAACTTACTCCCGGCAAGGCCGCTGCGATTTTTCGAAACAGCGCCTTGACATTTGCCCCAGTCCTGGCACTAGTCTCTATGAAGAGAACGTCCAGCTCTTTGGCTTTTGCCTCCCCTTCCTCTGTGCTCACCTGCCGCTTGTCGCTTTGATCACCTTTGTTTCCAACCAAAACGATGATAACTTCGTTACCTCTTTCATTACGCACTTCCTCAATCCACTTGGTTGTATTCAAGAAGCTTCGGCGGCTTGTTACATCATACACAACCACAGCAACGGAGCTGTCACGTATGTAAGATGGAATAAGGGACCGGAACCGCTCCTGACCAGCGGTATCCCAGAGCTGAAGCCGCACAGTGCGATCTTCCAAATACATCGTTTTTGACAGGAAGTCGATACCGATAGTGGCTTGGTAGCTGTTGTCAAACTTGTCGTACATAAAACGGGTTATGATCGAGGTCTTGCCGACTGCTTGGTCTCCGAGAAAAACTAGTTTGTACTTGGAGAGCGCTGCAGCTGCTCCGGCTTGCGAACTCATGGCCACAGAAGACTTACTTAGAAAGCCCCTTCTGTAAGCGTTGCGGGAACTCTAGTGCACCGAGAGCAGCCTAGTTTGTTCAAGCCCCACAAGCAGCGACGACGCAAATCCATTTGACAACGGCGAACGTGCGGTCTGCGGCACGAACCAAATCAGGACCGACCGTGCGCTTGCGATCCTCTAGAGTAATTAAAAGAGTTTGGGGACCTGAAACCGGCCACGGAATCCTGCAAAAAAACACTAGATGAGATGATTTACATCCTAATTGTTGGAGAGGACGCGCTTTTGGTGGTAGACCTGCGGGAGCGTCCCTACCTAGCGCTTTGCGTCAGAATATGCTATCTCTGAGAGAAAAACCGCGTCCCGAATCGCGGTTAGGATGCGCTCGTATACGATCCATCATGATGTTTGGAAAAAAACTTACCCAGTCTATTATGCGAGGCCGTATAGCCCCAGCAAATCGCTATCCGCGACGACGATCAGGAGCCAGAAAAGTAAAAAAGCAAGCGCAAAAGAAAACGGTGCACGACAGCATAGAGTCCAAATCATCTTTGTTTCCATGAAGATGCGTCTCAGGAATGATCACTCAGGTAGAGCACGCGTTTTAGACCCCATGTTTTGTGAGGAGCTTCCAGGCTGTGCCTCTCGGAGAAACAACTAGGAAACGCATTCCTTCGAAAGTAATGAAGAATTTCTGCGGACGAACGGATTCACGAGATCCCAATGGGTGCATCATTAGCTCTCGACTGACCTGAACATCTTGAATGACAGGTACCATGGGCTAGCATTCCCTAACAGGCAGAGTTTCTGATGATTAGAGAACGCGCGTCAAACACCAAATACGAGTCGGCCAATGTGCGAAAGATTGATCGGAGAGGGACACGCGTGCTCGGGTATGTCGTTGCCGGGCTCCTTGGAGAGCTATTTCCAGCAGGTGGTCGACGGCGCCGGGCACTCACAAGTGGCGCGATTTATGGAAACGCATATCTTGCATTTGAACGCTTTCTTAGCGAGAGCAGACACATACACAGAGAAGCTTCGAGACCAGCGACGAATTTTTTCCCATACAGATCGGGGTATCTGTTGGAGAAGTGCGTCTGTGGTTCCCGGCAGACATCCACGTCGCTGGCGCTTTGATCGGGCAGGCAACATTGTTTGCCGTGTTTTGCACGGCTGCGAAGGGCCACTTTGCTATGAGTACGACCATCGTACGCCTTGGAGCCAGGGTGGCCGCTCAGACTCCGGCAACTGCGACGTTCTCCAAACAGCCCTTAACCGCTGGAAGAGCAACCAGCAGGCGCAGCATATCAGTGATGCTCTTCTCCGTCGACACAGTCGCTCCTTAAGCCGACCGCTCTCAGAAGCAGAGTTGGACGTTATTGAGTACGTCATTTATGGGGATATACTGCGCCCAGATGGTCAACGTCTCACAGAGCTTCCTGTGCTCTCTCGCACGGAGGGCCCAAAAGATCACCCAGAAACCGTACCTCGCGTCAGCGCCAAGCCAAGTACCACTCGACACCCCTGCGGTATTATGTGAAGTCTCTCAAGCTAGCTTATGAATAGCGGAGGCATACCTGTTCAAATGCATCGCGGTGAAGCGCAACTACTTTTTACTTCGGCTTCATGCTCAGATCGCACACTTTCCTGACATATACTCTGAAAGCAGAAATGCTAACTCCAAGCTCTGGCTTGCGTTCAGCCTAGGGTCACATCGAGACTCGAAGCGGGTGGCAAGGTCTGCATCTGAAAGTTCATACATTCCACCTATGCACTCGGTCACGTTCTGGCCAGTCATCTCCAAATGAATACCTCCGGGAATCGAACCCATTTCCCGATGGACCTCGAAAAAGTCCTTAACTTCGCTCAAAATATCATCAAAGCGCCGAGTTTTCAAGCCTGATGCTGTCGTCATAGTATTTCCATGCATCGGATCGCAGGACCATGTCACAACCCGCCCCTCGCGCCGAACGCACTCTATGAAACGGGGCAAATGCTCTCGTACTCGACCCGCACCGACACGTGAAATGAGCGTGATACGACCAGGCTCGTTATCTGGATTCAAGATATCCAGTAGCTCCAGCAGTTCTGATTCTTTCAACGAAGGCCCGCACTTGATCCCAATCGGATTCGCAATTCCGCGCAAGAATTCCACGTGCGCACCGTCTGGTTGTCGAGTTCGGTCGCCACACCAGATCATATGGCCCGAAGTCGCATAGTGCTTGCCAGTGTCTTCATCCCGGCGTACCAACGCTTCTTCATATGGCAATAGTAGTGCTTCGTGGGAAACGAAAAATTCCGCCTGTTTGATCATGGGAGAATCCGCTTGAATTCCGCAACTAGACATGAAGCGTAACGCATCAGAGATTCGGTTCGCGTATTCGAGAAAACGCTTGCCCTGTGGTGTCCCATTCACAAACTCTAAATTAATTTCATGAATGCGATGGAGGTCAACAAAGCCGCCATACGCGAGCGCTCGGACGAGGTTGATGGTCGCCGTGCTCTGATGGTACGCTCTGATCATTCGCTCGGGGTCCGGGATTCGCGCTTGGGCATCAAATTCGGGGCCGTTGATCATGTCTCCGCGATAGCTGGGGAGCTCCAACTGCTTATTTTTCTCCCGTTCCATTGGTGACGAGCGTGGCTTGGCAAACTGTCCAGCCATGCGACCTATTTTGACAACAGGCATACCCAACGCATACATGAGGGTGATACTCATCTGGATTAGGAGAAGGAAAGTATCACGAATATTGTCGCCTCCGTATTTCTCAAATTCCTCAAAAGATTCGGCACAGTCTCCTCCCTGAAGAACAAAGGCTTCTCCGCGGCTCGCCCTGGCGATAAGTTTTTTCAGTTGCTCGCACTCGCCTGTGTACACGAGCGGTAACGACTTGCGCAGATTGGCCTCCACTTCGTGCAGCTTCGCCTCATCGGGATAACTCGGCACCTGCTTGACTGGCATCTCTCTCCAAGATGAGGGACGCCATAGGAGCTCACTGGCGTTCCGCTCTGAATGAGGCTTCGTGCTCACAACCATTTTCAGGGGTCGGCCGCACGCACCCAAGGAGTAATGTCGCCGGTTTGAGTGCCGTTGAGTGAACGACCTCTGCCCGCCTAACGTTAGAACAAAACAAACAACCATGATCTCACGTTCCCTATTTCTCGAGTTTTCAGAGCAGCAAATTTCGAAAGGTTTCTGGGTCCCCACAGCGACACTGTCGAAGCTGTCGTTGGAGAATACCGAATCCGTTTCGCACGACGCCTCTGCGAAGTTTCAAGGCGCTGTGTTCGCCGCGATGGCGTCGTCGGCGCCGCACTGGCGCGAACAAAATAGATCTCTGGAGCGCGTGAGGGCCCGAAAATGGCCGGCGCAGCATCGGACAGGAACGTTCTGGCGAGCGCGCCGCGAGTGACGGAATCAGCAGTCGGTAGGCAAATTTCTGCGGTATCGCCGCGGGATCGACCTGTTACGAGAAGCGGCGATCAATGCCGACAAGTCCGTTCCAAGTATGCCGGGACATTTTGCAAGCCTTTCGTTTAGATTGGGTTCTGCTCAGGGACGGAACTGTTTACCCGATAAAGTCCGTGGAAGGTATCTATGCGAGCAGGTCGCTACTGCGTTAGAAAAGGCCTCGGTTGAAGCGATACTTGCACGGAAAGCAGTTTCGGACACACTTCAACCTGATTCTGATCAACATGGGCCCTTCAGAGAGGTGCTCTGGGAGTTAATGAATTGGAAGAGACCCTAGATATTTCTCAAGAATCCTGCAATGAGGCGTCGCGCATCATTTCTCTGGTTTGAGATTTTGTCCTGAAAAAGTTATATACAATGCACGAACACAGCATAGTGGTTGTCGGATGCTAGCATGAAACGATTTCGATCCGTGTTCTAGCTGCAGAACACTGAGCAGACGTGTCTAAGTTCACTGGGGGGCACATTCCGGCCACTTCGTTTCCAGGCATTTGCGTGTGTTCAACAACACAACTTTCCTGAGTATCAGTCACCGATTTTTTGAAGTGTCTGAATACGTCGCAGAGCGCTGTGCATGCCTTGGTCGCAGCTGTATAGGGTGGACGACGCCGGTGTCTGTCAGTCATTAAGATCATTTCGCTATCCAGTCTTATTACGTTCCCTGATTCCGTCTCGTAGGCTTTTCGCAACCAATATGCTTTCAGATACAGTGGGGCTTTCCATACAGAGGGTAACGCCAACATTCCTCCGCGATTCATTCGCAAACGGATTTCCACCATTGAGCGTCTTTTTTCAGCTGAATGCTCTGGGATTGGCTCCATCTGCTCCTTGGTATGCTGGTCAATGTAACGGAACAAAAAAGAGGGCGAGGACCCTACACCTTTCACTTTTGTCAGTTGCAGAGCACAAGATATTAGGATGCTTGGATTCTATTTCGGAAGAGACAACATCAACTCAGAGGCAACACGCCGGCTTCCAGAGACGAGAAACCTCATCGGGTCCCCTCGAGGGAACCAATTGTGCATTCGCTGTCAGTGTAGAGCGCCACCATTCAATGCTCTCGAAGAAGATGATATTCTGCTGTTCTCATGAAACACGCTGGGATAGAATCAGACGATGCCAAGAAGCGAGATTGACCCAGAGTATGCCCCAAGAGGCCTCCCGAAAAATGACACCTAACAGCTATTGAAAGACTTGATTCCAAAGAGCCACTCAGAACTCACAGTCCTAAGTCGCAGAATAACTTACAGGGACGGAACTCTCTAGTTCTTCGACATGATACTATTTCTTGAAGGAAATCGTTTTCTAGACAACTGCGCGAATGAAGGAGCCTCTCGATCTGACTGAATAGAACCGCTCGCTTTCCCAAAAGGTAGCAGAGGGGTCGCGGATAGATCTGGAATCTCTTTGAAGAAGACAATCGATTCGAACAAGAGTATTCCTGAGTAGAATCCTCTGTTGCGCATGCGCGTCGGAGAGAATCGGCCAAACCGTTGCTCTAAAACGCCATTTACCGACAGTTTTCCAGAATGCCTCTCCAAAACCTGGACTTTCCAATCTGGTGGATGGAACGAAGCAGGCAGCCATTGCATGCTCCGCATAAGCCGTGCAAACCAGCTTTGCTATAGCAGCGCTCCAGAGTTGAGTCAAGGTGCGCGATGCGCGCGTGGCGCCGTCAAACCACAACGGTCTCGGCTTTGGAATCGCCAGGTTGTGTTTGTGGCTCGCGTGGGGACGCGGTACCGGCACCAATGAGCAGAGAGAGTGATCCTTCGCCAGAGAGACCTGAAGAGATCTTTTCTGAACTCGCAAACATCACAACCAGCCTCCGGGACAAGCTGGCGCGCCTTCGCCAGGTCACCCAAACCTTACAAGGAACTCAGGCTCTGAGTCAGCTTGCAGTTGAGTTCTCGCCGGTTGTTCTGAGAGCCTCGCACGCAAGTTTGTCTGCGGCCCAGTTCGTATTAGAGCTCTTTTTGTCTGGAAGAACTGGCTATGGACAAGTAGAATTTGAAAATGAGTCAGAACTTCTAAGTGCTGCACCGGAGGCGTCTGCAGAACGCCTGAATCTTAGGGAGGTTACGGCGCAAGGAAGGTTACCTGCAAGCTCTGGGGTTTTCGGAACTGAGGGAGAGATTTCGAACTATGTACAACCGCCTGAGCCAAGACATTTTGACAGGGATACGGCTCAAGGCGGCCGAACCGTAGAACGCCATTCTGTTCAAGCTGGGAAGGCACATCGCCTGCGTTTCACCGAAGCTGAAGATGCAATATTTAGCGAAGTATATCATGAACTTGCTCCAACAATTCGCAGCAAAGTCCAGATCGCGAAAGAAGTCCAGGCTCGTCTACCGAACGGCCACGAGCGAAAGGGGAACGTTGTCTACAAACATTTGCTGCTTCTCAAAGAAAAACATAACTGGCCAAACTTTTCGAAGGATGAGGCAAGCGCCCCAAATGGCGCAGATGACGACGGACAGGTGTATTTGAATGAAGCCGTCGTGAGTGTTCGTGAAACTCATTCGGATGAGCCGGGCAACCCTCTCCGAGGCCCGAACTTGAGAAAGCTCCCGAGCCCCAAAAGCGGAAAACTAGGTGGCTCCTGGCATCTATGAGAGAGCTTTGAGATAGAGGGACATAGCGGAATTCTAACTTCTTTGCGACTATGGATGTTCGATGGCAAACGTTTACAGCATATGACGCGGGGCGCCTATCGTAGAGAGGCCTGCGGTATGCCCGACAAGTTGCGTTTTATGCGTCAAGTAAGCGTTAAAGCCGCCACCTTACGTTTGGAACTGCATCAGTACCACAGTTCAACGAAACTAGCGCTTTCGATAACCTTGGATAACAGTTCAAGGAAATATCGTCGGCCCGAGAAACCACAAAAGCACAACACTGCAGTGTTCGACCTACTGGGACTAAAAGTTCAGCTTCGTTCGGCGCCAGTGCCTCCTCTTATTGTTGTACCTGATTCGAGAATCTTTCTTGTAGCGAAACCAAACCGGAACTGGCCGATTCTGTTTTGATTTTTTAGCCAGCTTCATCTTCACCCGGAACGTTTTCTGCGACGGCATTACGCGTGCTAATAACGACGAAAAGAACTACAAGCGGCGAGACGACGCGGCGACTGCACGAGGGAAAGTTAGTCAATATAGGATGTACGCGTTTGGGCATATTGTTCATATCGCACGTTTGTGCCGCATTGATCTTGCAAAAGAACGCGAACCCTTCAGTGGTAGCCAGTTCAAGGCAAGCATACGGCAACGCGTTCGTGTACGCAACGAAGCCGAAGGCTCTTCTGCAAGCATATAGTTCTCTTCGTTGATGCATTTAAGTACCTTAGGTCTTCGACTGGTTTGCCTCCAGCGACGCGGGACGGTGTTCAAGCTCGGCGTTCAACGATCGAGCGACAACCAGTACTGTGGACGTTTTTGATTGAGTCTCACAGCTCTGCTCGACGGCTTTAAACTCGACGGCCACTCGAAAGGATGATAACCTCGCGAGAGAACAAGTTAACAGTGGATTTTCTCTATCGGCCCACATTTTATTGGGAGCCGACCTCTAAATCTTTCACTATGGCTTTTGCGTGCCCCACCGTGGTAACCAAGCCGGGGGTTCTACGAGAGGCTTACTTACCGAACTCAACCTACGAGATGCGGGGAAAACAAGCATGTTGGGTCAAGCGTGCATTTTCAGGGATGATCGGCCAGGAAACTGCTTCAGAGCGCCCGATCTAGGCGATTTAAAACCTTCCGTTCAGATTCGGCTCCGTCTAAACACGAGCCCACCGATATTTTCAAGCGCGACCGGGGAATGTTGTTTCAGAAGAGCAAACTGAGTTCGGGTTGACATTCAACTTGTTCAACTGCTGAAGGGATCCATGTGTTTAGCGATGACGAATACTCTGGCGTTGCCTTGGGGATGCGATTGATACGTTTGCTCTCCTCAGAGACAGGCGAGTGGATCCTCCCTGTTTTCATCAAAATATCATAATTCCAACGTGGTTCTTAGGCACAGACGAAATAGTGACGCTTTAGGAACCTATGAATCTGATAAAGTCTTCGAACTGAAATATTATGATCCTGCCTTCCAAAGGAATGCTATCTAGAGTTGCGAGATGTGACAGTACGCACTTTCAATCGAGGATAAGCCCAGCACATCGACGAATTATCGCTTGAATCATAAGTTTCCGAGTTCGTTTTCGAGATGACCAACCATTCATCTTTGCTGCTGAGCGTTAATTCAGGATAAAACGAGATTCACTTGACCAATAGAAATATAGCGGTTAGACAAAAGTTACTGTATCTATTTTTCCATAGGCTCTTTGAAAAGACGACCACCGGTCTTCACGTCGTTGAGGTCGATACGAAAGGCGGGAACGGCTAGAGAAAGTTTACTCTAAATATCATCAATATCGATTTCAGGCAAACTGCCCCGTATAGGCTGTTTTGGAATTTGCTCCTCCTCATCAAAGTCAACCTCGAATTCGACCTCAGCACCGTCTCCCGCATCAGTAGCCTCGTTGAGCACAATATTGTCTGGGAGCTCACCCTTGCGCTGAAGCGCCCTTGACTCCTCCGCAGAGTACTTCAGGATGATGTCGCATTTATCGTCTTGGAAATCCCGCAAACCAACTAGAACGATATCACCAGCACCGACCCATACCTTCTTACGCATCTTACCTCTAATGTGACCAAGCCGCTTCTGGCCATCAAAACAGTAAATTTCGCAGCGGCCGTTACCAAGCATTCTCAAGACTTGTCCATATTCTGTAGTTCAGACCCCAGGAGCGGTTAGTAGCTGTTCAGGTGCACGTACAGGTGTCCGCCAAGTTGCAGCCGAGCTCTCGAAGACATCTATTCAAGACCGACTCAGAAACGAGGAATTCGATCCAATACTCTGCAGCGGCACGTAGATGCCCTCCAGAAAAGAGGATTCAAACGTTTCATCACGTTCGTGCCGTTCCAGCTCCCGACTAGGCTCACAAGCAACCGTACGAGAGCTCGACGACGCCCAAGAACTTACCTTGTCCCTCCTCTTTAAAAACGATTTCACGTTTTATCGAATCATTATCACTTTTCCCTCTTCTCCTATTCTTGCCACCTTTTCCCTTGTTCTTCGGCATACCGGCGCGTTTCTGTTACCAAACACTAGGCACAAACGCTATTGCGCCAAAAGAATTCGCCGGCGGAGTCCACCGCGTTTGTGTAGCGCCCGGAGATAGATCCCCGTGACTCATCCAGTTTGGGGGGCCTAAAACGCCCCCAAGAAAAGTTCTGCGACAGATTTCGGTATGCAGAATCCGAAACTGGGTTCTGGAGAGCAGTCTGCCCGCAGCTCCGCAAGAAACCAGGCGGGAAAGCCCGAAGAATTTGAGACCTGGACCCGTCACTGGAGCGCTTCTGCTGCAAGCGATGTGAACGACGCTGGTTTCGTCGGTTTGCGGTTCCCTGCATATTCCGAGCCTAGGTTCCCGTCGACGGACGCAGCCCAGCGCTCAGATTACGAGTTCTGTTTGCAACAATTAAGACAGAGTGATTACGGGAACTACCTGATAAACTTGCTGCACTCGAGTCACGATTCGCGTTGTGCTCACGCATCATTATTCGCGTTCAGCGTACAGCTTGCTCGAATCAAAGACGCCGTCACGAATGAAGACATGGGACGACTTCGTTTGTCTTTTTTCCGGGATGCGCTCCAGGGCATTTACGACGCCGACCATGCCATGGCTCGTGTTTACGGGCCTTTGCAGAGTCCGACGCTACGTGCCCTCCGTGAGACAATACAGCGCTTCTCGTTGCCGGTAGAGCCTTTCAATCTGCTTCTTAGCGCAAGGGAAGCAGATCTTCGATATCCGCAACCGGAGACAGTGCACGAACTCGTGAAGTATGCACAAGCGGCGCATGGATCGTGCATCGCCTTGCATGCGCGAGTGTTGCTCGCGACCCTCGAAAAACCGGTGGAGCAAGAAGCATTAGCAGCCATTGACCTGTTTGCAACTCAAATTGGCACAGCTTCAGGGCTTGCAGTTCTCCTGCGCGGTGCTCCGCACCACGCCGCAAAGTTTCAGACCTATGTCCCGCGTGATATCATGAAGGCTTGCAATGTTTCGGTGAAGGAATTGGTCAGCCAAAAGGTATCCGTATCTTCTAACCGCAAAAAAGCCTTTCAGTCTGTTGCCGAGATGGCGGAGGAATATCTGAATCGAGCTCGGCGTGAAAGCGCAGCTTGGAAATGTGTCCCCCGGGCCTGTAGATTAGCCTTTCTGCCAGCAGTTCTTGCTAGCGCCTATCTCCGCCGTCTGCGTTCATCCGGCTACGATGTCTACGACAGGCGTTTACAGCTTCCATGGACACCTGGTACGCAACTGAGGCTTCTTTTGAACCGCATGTTTGGCACCTTATTCTAGGTGGATAAGCCCTGCCCAAAGAGACCGTGATTGATTCGCTCTTTGTGCAAGAGTTCAGTTTCAATGGTGCGGAGTCTCGCGAGACGAACCGGCTGGATCGGATTTCAGCATTTGATACGCTCTTTGCCGGATAAAAATGTGGTTCGCTCGAGGCCTGGATAGCGCCTGCGGTATTCTATGGGTCCGAATCTCAAGAGCAGAGCTTGGTCCTTGCCAGGATAAAGCTTTGAACAGCCGTAAGTGAAGCATGCCACTGGAATTTCTGTATCTGGAACCATGATTGTCAGCAATTTTCGTATCATGAATTTGGCACTTTTCAGCACTCATTAGAGCTTTTATTATAACATCTTGCATGGGAAACCGAGTTGTCGAGCATTGAACAGAGTGCCTAGTACGATACCCTCTTCCGAAAAAGAGCCCAATAGCATGCGCCTGGGACCGCAAACAAAATCCGAGCGCTTTTTCAGTGAATGTAGACCTACACGACATCTTGCCGCTAAATGTAATCTGACCAACTTGTCCATTTTTATTCATGCATCTAAGTTGCGCACCAAAACTTGATTGCTACCGGAGCTGCCACGAGGTTTTAGCGCACTATGAATTTCTGTTGCAGGTGCATTTCCTCTATCTCCGATATTGAATCGGACATGGAAGAACTTTTAGAAAATTGAGTTTCCCTCAATCGCGCTCGACTGTCTGGAAACGTTTCATGGTTGAGCAACTTTTGAAAGTTCCTCCTTCGGATGATGCTTCCCAATTTGAACTTGAGACATCCGGACTTGCGACTGCAGAAAAATTACCACGCGATCAGCTTATGTACCGAACGTAGATTCGGAGGCATCGTTCCCATGAGAAGCGCTCCGGTCTCACTGCGCGCCACCGTTGCTCAGAGAAGCGCTCCGGTCTCACTGCGCGCCACCGTTGCTCAGAGAAGCGATTGGAGACATACGCGAAATGCTGCAGTGCAATCGCGATGCAGGCGAAGCAAGCGCTGAGCGAACCGGGGATCGATTGCACTAGAGATTCAGGCGGCGACGCAGTGATCGCGGCGACGGCGACGGCGACGGCGGTTATCTAAACTGAGAAAGACGGTTCTCACGACTAGAACTGAGTATCCTAGCCGTTCAGGACGTGTGCGAGCCCTGGGCACTTCAGGTTTTGCGGCTGTCGTAAATTTTGAAAGATCTTTGAATCGTTTGCCCTGTATCAAAGAGCGATAAACATCGGGAGAACCGCGTATACCGCAGCAACGAAAACAACATGATCGTATGGAAGGACGCTTTCACAAAGGACGAGCTCCTGTCCGACGGAATGAAGAACGTGCGTACCCTGGAAAGCGGGCTCCTTCTCGCTTGCGACTCGTACAACGTTACTCTTGGCGCAAGTGACTATGGGATCTCGAATAATGAAGAAGATGCTATGGGAGGCGGAGGCGACAGTGGTGCGGAAACGGTCAACGTTGTCGTGGACGCTTTCAAGTTACAAAGCATTCAGCTACCAAAGAAAGATTTCCAGTTGTATATCAAGAAATACTCGAGAAGGTTGAAGGAATATCTCGAGAAAGAGAACCCCGATCGAGTGCAATCTTTCATGGAGGGGATGAAAGAATGGGTTCCAAAAATGCTGAAAGACTTTGACGACTATGAGTTCTACATGGGTCCGACTTGTGATCCGGACGCCTTGCTAGTTCTGGCAAAGTACGAAGGTGAAAGCCATTACCCAACATTTATGTATCTCAAGGATGGTCTCATCGAGGAAAAGTTTTAGATACTTTCATCAGCCGTGCTTTTGTTGTAGCTCAGAGCCCCCAGACGATCAATGTATGCAGAAGCATGCGAAAGTCTCAGGGTAATAAACCTGTCTCATGCATATTCTCTCGCTGGCTGAGCTTCTGGTGCATGTTCTTCGTGAAGCTCATGTGGATCGAAATCCGGCGGCGGTGTGGAGCTTTGAATCGAGTGGTCAACGCTAGCGGAGAGCGGACTCGCGTCAGGAGAAAATCGTGACTGGGTCTTTCCAGGGCCCTGCACGCCTTGGGTGATGCGGTCGTTTGAGAGATTCATTTGCGGGCTCTCCGACCAATCTATTTTCTGACTAGTAAGACTGCCGTGTTCCGTCATAATATCTTGAAGCTCTTTTTCATGCTCTATGAGCGGTTCAAATTTGAGCGCGGCGAGCTGGTCGGATACATAAACAATAAGGGCCCTTGAGAAGACGACGTCTTTGTTTCGCTCGAGCATCTCCACGCCGAGTTGGAAAGAATTGCATGCGTCTTCTGCGGACTGTCGGGCTTCAAGTAGTTTCATGCGGTTCCGATCAAGCCGCGTGTCAGAGTCCTGTTTTTGAGTAGCTTCTAATTTTTCTACTTTCGTAAGATAGTAGTTCACCTCCTTCAAACGCTCCTCGTAAAGGCTAGCTCGCTTTCTCATTTCCTTGCACTTGTCCAAAAATTCATCGATCTGAGCGATGACGCTCTGTATTCCCTCCAGCGGCGGCCTGGACTCGTCCTGGCGGTGGACCGGCTGTAAGGAGCGCAACAAACCAATCTTCTGCATATGCGGCTCCAGCGCGGAAACAATGTTTGCTGTCTCCGTAGCAGTACTGTGAAAAGGATGAGTTGCCTCAAACATACGAAGAATCGATCCCACAGAGTCCGTCATGTTGGCCAGGATGGCCTTCCAGGCGCCCTCGTTGGCCTGCAGGATTGTCCGTACTCGCTGCGCCCGGCGTTCCAGGCTATCCAAAACATCTAGAGACGCCTCGTAGCGTGTTTCCGGCGCACTAGCAGGGCTACGACGCAGCACTGCGTCCTTCGAACTTTTCAAACTCACTTTCACACGGTGAAGCATGAGTGCAGGAGCTCTATACAAACGAGACAACACGAACTTTAAAATTGGTGGTGTCCTCTGCTCTGGAGGGGCGCAAAGATCTCGTTGGTGCGCTTTTGTCCAGTATTCCTTTCGAGCATTCGCGAAGGCACGAACAGGTGGACACGTGGCACGATCCGCGAAATCTCGACTTGGCAAGATGTCCGCATGCGCTCGGGGAACTCGGACACCCGACCGGTGTCGTGCTACCGGTGCGCCCTCGCCACCGTTGCAACGCATGTTGACTAGACGAGCGCGGATCCCCATCGATCTACCGCCGTCGAGACCTTTTGAAAAGAACAAGGCATCTTATTAGCGCCTTTGTGAATATATAGGCTTGAAAAATACGCTCGAGTAGTACTGCTAGCCTTCTTCTATTCAGCGAGCTTTTTGTAGAAATGTCATCAGAGGATAGATTTTGATTCAAAAATAGCCCCAACCCGGCACAGTTGTGTAGGTTCAAAGACGTTATATGAGCTGGGAGTCGTATGGAAACCCTGAAAGCTCCCTTTCCACTCGCAAAAGATTCCAGGTCTTTGCTGTTTCGAAATGAACGACCAGCGTCCATTGAGAACATTGTCTACAGCACAATGGCTTTCATGGCGCTGTTGGTCTTCCGGATCGATGGATATTGGATACCTCGGCGTCGCTTGTCTCGATCGGGGCGTCTAGGTGTGCAACAAAATGGGAAATAGATGCCAGCTCGCGTTGTCCATGGACAACGCTTTCCGTAAACACATGTAAATGCGTGATGCCCACCAAAGTTTCGAGCGGGCGACCACAGCGACTCTGAGAGAAGTTCACCTTCGTCGCTTACCATTGTGGCCAAAGCCAGTTTTTGCACGAATCCTAGGAGAAAATGTCATTGTAGGAATGCAGTTTGATTAGGTTAATTTTTGCCGCAGAGGCTGATGGATGCCATGATTTCGATCTCCTCTCTTTGAAGAATCCGTCAGGGGCGCTCGACGACGCAAATCGCCAATGGATCGCCTTCATTCAAGAATTGGAGGATTCTGTACGCTTTGCCTTCCGGCTAACAAAGCCCAATCGCCTGAAATCGACAGGACGCGAAAAGGTTATTCAGCAAAACAACCCATCTCCTCGCCAGTGAAGTTACTGATATACGGACGTACTTGAAGCGTGTTTCTCTGGCGATCGACTGCGCGTGGCTCGCAGAGGACCTCACGCTGGAGTGATTTGTATAATATTTCGTGAAGCTCTGGAAACTGGGAGACGCAATATGAAGCATGCTCTATAAAAAGTTTTTTCAAAAAACCAGAGAGTTCTTTCACCACGTCCCGTCCGTCACCAAGTCGACCTTGGCAGCGTATCGTCGCTTGTTTTTGGATAGACTCATTGGACGTAATCGAATCGTTCAGAGAGTGTCTGGGCATGGCGGGCCCCTGGCACTCGAATCCGCCTTCAGGCTTTAAAATGGCCATGTTCGGTTGTTGACGTTTCTCAAAAGTCGATAAAGTTCTATCTCACCTGCATTTGAGTCAGGGCAGCGATGGCGGAGGTGAGGTTCCTCTGCTCTACTTTTGATGTAAGTTTTCTATTGTTTCAGTAGAATTTGTGGCACTCGCTGAATGATCTGGCTGCATCCGTAATTGCTTATCTCTCGTACTTTGTACAGGTCTAGTCGAAGCAAGGACGCTGCCCTGTGAGTTATCTGGCACGAAAGGGCTAATATCTCAGGGGAAGGGGCGTATAATTCGACGCGTTAAAGCATCCCAATGGCGCGAATATTCTCTGGCCAGTGGCCAGTGACGCTTCCGTTCCGCCTGAGAGACGGGTTGCAGCTGTTGTTAGGTCCTCGCGCTCGCAAAGCTTCTCCTGGGGCAAACCGCCGCCCTAGTTGGTAACAAAGAATCTGTCAGATTTTCTTTGGAGTTTCCAGTGCTTGACGAGTTGTCATTGGGTCTCCATGGTTCCGAAACCGCGTAAGAGGCAGCGCGAGCCAGCAGGCTCGAGACTTGCTGGAAAGCGGAATCGAGCGACGTCTTCTCTAGACACCGCACGGGCACCTGTTTCATTGGAGGATGCGTCTCTGCTTGGTAAGTTGCAGGTACTCCGGCGCCAAATAAAAGCCAAAGATGAGGAAAAGCAGCGACGCGCCCAGGACACCGTTCTGCGGAGTAACAATGGCCACGTTGCGACCCGAGTTGAAGTGCTCGAACTGAACAGTAACCAGGTTCTTGCTGAACTTGAGCGTATAATGCTATCTGCTGCAACATCCATTCTTGAGGGTCGGGGTCTGTCTTACAAAGTGCCGCGACGCTCCGCAGGCAATCAGGAATATGTTGAAGAGCTTGAACGAATCGTTCTCAAAGAGGGTATCGCGATTCGCAATTTTGCCTCTATTGCATCAGTTCGCAAGACGACCATCATGACTCGAGTTATGCAGCTTGTTCATGAGCTTTGTAGCCGTCGAATCCACACAACGAAGCGTGACTTGTTCTACACTGACGTGAAACTCTTCCGCCAACAGACAGAGTCCGACGATGTGTTGAACGACGTCGCTTGTCTCGTCGGTTGCACACGCAACTCGCTGAATGTTGTTGCATCTGAAAAGGGCATAGTCGTTGGACGCGTCACGTTCCAGGAAGATGGGGACCTTATTGACTGCACGCGGATGGGGGTCGGCGGGAAAGCTATTCCTCCATATACTGATAGGATTACAAACATAACCTCTGATGCGGAGTTTATCCTTCTAGTTGAAAAAGATGCTGCTTTCATGCGCCTGGCGGAAGACCGCTTCTATAACAGAGTGAAATGCATCATCGTAACTGCAAAAGGTCAACCAGATGTGGGAACGCGCCTATTTTTGAGGCGCTTAAAACGCGAGTTGCACCTGCCGATCCTTGGGCTGGTGGACAGCGATCCGTATGGTTTGAAGATCCTTTCTGTGTACATGAGCGGCAGCAAAGGTATGAGTTACGATTCGGCAAATTTGGCAACGCCAGATATCAAATGGCTCGGAATACGTCCTTCTGACTTGGATCGCTATGGAATACCCGAGCAGTGTCGCCTAGCAATGACAGAAAATGATATCAAGACCGGAAAGGATATGTTGGAGGAGGATTTTATCAAGAAGAACCCGGCGTGGTATCACGAACTGTCTTTGATGGTGAAACGAAGGGAGAAAGCTGAAATCCAAGCACTTAGTAGCTTCGGCTTCCAGTATTTAACCGAGGTTTACCTACCGGAAAAGATTCGTGCAGGCGACTGGATCTAGCTTCTCCAGATCAAAGCGGATGAATATACGGCGTGTCGGGTAACGCCCATGAATTGATACAGCGCACCCGAGCTACTCGAAATGCCCTTGAAACCAGCTTGAAAGAGCTCTGTCACCCAAATTTAGAATTTTATGATTTCCTTCGCGAAGTTGAGCCGTCGGCTACGAAAAGGAAACCCGTTGGGATCAATGGCGCGTCGCACGGTTAAGGATCGGCCCGGCGTTCCAATGCATCTTTGGGACGAGTCAATGGTAGTTGTGCGCCGTCGGAATCTGGCTCTACGCTCTGCGATATGGGGCCTTCCGAGCCGATGAGAGTAACATGGATTCTTGCAGAGTGAAATGCGCTTGCCGGCTAGTTACTGCTTCAAGACAGAAATCTCTCGGCTCGCAGAGTCCAATGATCGTGTCTAGCGGGGAGTCGCTGCGGACTTGAGGCGCCTGCAGTTACGAAAACCCGTGTCTGAGCGAGATCAAAGTGCAGAGGGGGCTGGGAAATCCGCACATCATGTCCATAGAACGAACCGAAAATCCAACTTTCTGACTGTACGGTCGGAACCGAATCTAGCGGATTAGATACCAATACGTTCGAGCGGTCGGAATGAAAGGTGTGTTTCGGCACCGACTTCGTCCAAGGGCGTCCCGCGGGTGCGGCGATGAAAGCTGGGGTGAGTTTCGCAGACGAGCTGAGGAGTCTTGCGCGGAGAAAACGCCGCATGGGCTTCGCAATGCGGCGGGTCCCAGAGGCGCCGCGCATATTCCTCTCGAACAACAATACGGAAAACGAGGTTCTACAGGTTCGGGGAATCCCCACTTTCCTCCACAAAGTAGAGTATCAGATATTCTGAGCCAGCTGGCTACATGTCATTCAGAGTGTTCCGCGCTGTCTGCGGAGAATTTGTCACATGAATAGTTCCAACTGCATCCGCCGACGTCATGAGCTGACATTGTATAAGCATTTTAAAGGCTGAATCAGCAAGTGCTCGAGCCATTATATGCGACGAAACGTCCTCTCATGAAGTGACCAGGGCGGAGAGAAATGCCCTATAGAATGCCACGCGATTCGTGTTACGGAATCGGCGTTCCACGAGGTAGCGAACATCACCACTCCCATGCTCCACCTCTTTGCGAATCTCTTCTAGCAAGAGAATCAATTGGATCAATTCGCAATCCTTCTCATCGTCCGTCCAGGTAAGAATCGGTACACCGTTTTCCACATGGTAACCAAATGCCTGTGGGCTGTTATCAACGATTACGGTGCGACGCAGGTCACGATTCAGAACCGACAGATCTTTCAAGTAATTACCAGCCACATAGACACAGGCATCTCGAAAGAGACGGTGATGTATTAAATCGTTTTGGGGATCCAAAATATCTAAAAGTCGATCTGCATACGCCGCTTGAGAGGCCGTGAAAACAACGACTTCAAAATGACTCGAAGCGTATTTGAGGAAGACATTCAAATGAGGCCTTCTCTTCACGTAAACATTGTAGTCGCTGCCCTGGAAGTGCACACAGAATTCGAAATCGGCTTCGGGGAAAAACTCCGTTGAGCAGTGAACAAGTGTTTCATCGAGGTCTAAGACCAGGGTTGGGCGATGCCGCATCTCTGGCTCAGGATCTGGCAGCCGCGCGTCCGGTGTGTAGGGAATGTCACCTCGTGGCGGAAGTGAGGCGACCACGAGCCATGGGTCGATTTCATTGTCGAGATCAATGCTCGAATAATTCAGACAATTCTGGGAGATACAAATATCGGAGAGGTCATCCGTATGCTGTGATGTGTCGTTGGGCTCGACCACCTCGATTGTTTTCTTCATGCATCTCTGCTCATCTGTAGACGAACATCTGGCAACATTACGACCTCGCTTTCGACCCGCATTCATTGGTTCTGAACGAGGCAATGCATCGCTACCGGTCGGACATGTTCGCCGTGAACCACACGGACTTGCCGCGCTCGGATAGCGGCTCAGTGCATTCATATTTGGTAGTTCAACAAATGCTCCAACTGGCTGGGGTGGTGACCAATAGGACATCGCTTGAGACGAAGATGACGGAGATAGCTTGCTCAGTCGAAGTGACTGTGATGGACGTAGCGCGCTGCGCTCGCCTTCGCACTTCGCTTCGCGAGGCTTCGCGTTAAGGGGCTTCCTCCACTGTCTATCATCCGATTTTTTCTCCTTGTCCAAAGTGCGATCGCGGTCAGTTGAGGCTGCGCGAGAGTGCACTGTGCATAGATGCACACTCAAGTCTTCTTCGCTTGACTCACTCGATGGAATGGAGCTGCCCTCAGCGCCTTCTAGTTTCAGGCGGGTTTGACTATGCCAACTCACGTCCTCGTTCGACTCAGTAGAGCTTTCAAGTTCGTGGTCGTATCTTTCCACGTGCGCTACATTGTCATTTTCCGCGGATGTCAACGCTGCAGACAAGCTACCCCTTGAGGTTGACGAAGACCTAACGCCGGAATACTCTTCAGAGTGCGCAGTCAAGTTCCCGGAGGAGGGCGAGCCTGGCGACTCTGCCGTTTTCCCCTGGACCTGTTTGTTGGAGGAAAGCGTTGCGTTCTTCTCGCTAGGGACGAGCGTCACCTTCCTGAAGGGAACGCCTTCAGCGACTTCACTGTTTCCCAGCAACGAGATGGACCCACGAGAGTCGTGTGTCCCTCGGGCGGAGTCCTCACGAGCCCAGCTGCCTTCTGAACACATCAGTCTGCCATCGGGCGAGGTGAAGTAAGCGCGTCTTCCGCTCCGCGACTCTTCCAGTTTGGCGACAACAACTTTCGGTGTGGCCATGAAGTCTCAAAATGATGCCATGGAGGCAGCAGCAACTAGTGTCGCTGCACGTCAGACGGGACACTCAATCTGGTGTACAGCGCGCCGATCGCTACTGCCAAAGCCGCTGTCCATGTGAAACGCTTCCAGATCGCACCACGTGGCAGGGAGCGGTTGCCGGCTGCAGCGTGTCCGCGGACACCACGTACTGTCTTGGCGCATCGATCGACCGTGGCCGCTGTGGATGCTGTCCCAGAATAGGCCAGGACACTGAATTTGGCATCTGGTCGCGGCGGCATCCCGTTGCTGTCCATCCAGTCATATGCGGCGATTGCGGGCCGGCTAGAAATGTGTTGCCCATCTGGCCGCTCGAGGTTATGTTTGGGGGATGAGGACGGGTCTCATGCGGAGCGCCATTCCGACGCCTGGCTGGACGCATCTGTTAGATTCCGAATGCCGCAATAGGAAGCATTTCTCGTCTATCATGATGTTGATCGGATGTGCGGTGCAAATTTGCCTCAAACCAGTGTGCAATCGCTGGGGGATCGGCGGTTTCGTGCGAAGCTCAGTTCTAATCGGGTTCTGAAACTTTGGTATCGTCCAGAAGGAGCCAGCACCGCACAAAACAGCAAGACCGTATCGTAAGCATGGATATCCCCGGAGAGAAATGAAGGGTAAATATTGTTCGACTAGATTAGGTTGAATTCCTGGGCCCTGGCGCAATTATATAGATACGCGTTCTGGTAGTTCTTACGGATTATCGATGAATACACTCGATAGCGCAGGTATCATCAAAACGCGAACTCCAACAAACACGGTATTTACATTGGTGCAGTGATTCGAGGTAGAGGCAGAGAACTGCAAAAGTCCGCTGGAGCAATCGAGCGCAACTGCGGCTGTTTTGAGGCTCTTCCGCTTCAGGAAGCGGAATCGAACGCGTCTCCTTCTAGCCACAGCGGCCACTCCGATAGCGTTGGTCACTGTGCAGGTAAAAGTCGTTTCAGCTCTAAGCATTCATGAGTGGCTCAGAACATAATCGATCCCTCTCGGATCCACAGGAAGTTTGTCATTTTGGGGGTGTTGCTGGGCGCATCCGAGGTCATCTAGCATCTCGGATCGCGTAAGAAAGAACGGAGCAATTTCCGCAATTGAATCATGCTCATGGGACAGAGCGCCCTGGGCGGCGCCCTGTGAAGCCATGGATGTCCTCTTTGGGAAGGATCTCGGAGTGCACCTCGCGATCATCTCAGCGTCGCTGCGCGCCGCGTAGGAGCACAGTGTTGGACTCTGTGCTGTAGAGGAACATGTCATCCTTGGGTATAGGAGCCGTTGGCGCTGCTATCAGCACTCCCGTTGTGGTACAAATCTTTGTCAGAGGTGGGGTCGATCTCAAAGACTTTTTGGTAGGCGGGCCACTAGCTTGGAGTGACGTGCTAGCACGGCAGGGAAACTCGAAACCGCGTGCTCCTTCCGCTGACCGTACCATCGCCGGTGCGCGTGCTGGAGGTATTGGCGGTCGGCGTGCCGGTCAAGACGGAGTGGAGTCGTATTTGGACCGGGTGCCCAAGCCACGTAAATCTTGGGATTTGCAAGGGCAGTGGAAAGATGCGTTGACAGGCGGCGGCAGCAAGTCGAATCCTTTTGGTGCGGCGGCAACGCTTGACGACGTTCTCAGCAAGGTTCGTAGCCGCAAACACGGGGTTGGAGGTTCCTGGGCTCGTTTGCCCCCTCGTCGTCCAGCTGGCTTCGATAACAGACAGTTCGGCGACTAGAGAAAGCAAAACAAGGACAGCTTTGCAAAGGAGGTAGGTGAACTGTTTTTGTCCTGGGTATTTTCGGTCTAAAAGATTTTTAAGAGATACGTTCTGTTTCATCATTGCAAGTACGCACATTCCTCCAGATGCCCCTCCTAGTTAAATTAGAGAGCTTGAGGTCCTAGCGAGGTGACGATTGTGTTTTCCTTAAGGGTCCGAATGACTCGAATCTTTTCCCAGCGCAGATACATACCAACTCCAGACCGATGCGTAGTCTCCGAGCTTTGTTGCCCAGCCAAAAAGACTGTCGCTCTGAACGATTTAGTCGAGATGCCAATCTTCAAATCTGTGTTCCCAAATGTCAAGAGACTGTTGAAACTCGAAAACCGCCCAAATGTTTCGTTAGCATCATAAAGCCGAGCTCGACCGAAGCAGGGGTTCTAAACAGCCCCTTTGCAAATGCAAGACGTGCTTCAACCTCAGCAGCCCGCTTGTTTTTTGACCCACCCGTGGAGTGCTAACAATGCCATCTACATTCACCGGCGACGAATTCGAATCTTGGGATGATCCTAAGTCTCTTTTCGATAGCTAGTTCATCCTACATTTCTTGGTCTTGTGCTCCCTCCGCTACGACGGTTGCTATTTCTACGCTTCCGAGTTCAACTCATCCGATATTTCTGCGACCTGCAGGAAGCAATATGAAAGAACAAGGCGATCATGCTGGATAAGTTTATCGCTGCCCTCACTCTGATGAGAGATCTTTGGTCTCATTGGGCAGACCCCGATCTTGCTGTAAGGGGTCTGGAGTCTCACCTCGAGGCTCATCTGTTGCGGTTGCGCTTTTTTGTTTGTCTAGCTCCTGCGCCAGCTCCATGATGCCCGAGGGGTTCACGTAGTCCTTGCCACTAAGCCACCAAAGCTTTTCGTGGACTTCAGAACCTTGTTGAGCACGACCAAAGAGTGTCCGTGCGCTTTGTTTTTGTTTCGTGAGTAACGCTCGAATTGCGGGCGGCGCACTTGAAAAATCCTCTTCATCCAAGGACATTTCTGCCAGAAGTCGAGGAGGAGCTTTCCTCAGCGGCTCCGTTGAGGTTTTTCTGTGCCCAACGTAGACCCCCGAGAATCCTCCAGTCGTAAACACGGACCGACCCACAAACATTCTTAACTAGTGCGCGCGTAAAGCCGAACGTCACCTTGCGTGACATTCCTGGAACGAGACTTGCGCCAAACCGATACATTGCTATTGGAGGTTACCGGAACAGAATGGAAGAAACGACAAACAACGCAGTTCTGGTGAGGAACCTCTCCCCAGAGGTGACCAAACAAACCTTGCTGGACTTTTTTTCGTTCTGTGGGGAAATTTCAACCATAAAGGTGCGAACAATGGCGAAAGGGGTGGTTTTGCAGTCAGAGGCTGGTAACGGAGACCCGGGTACCTCGGAAGCGTTAGAGGCGCTGGTAGTTTTTCAGACTCAAGCCGCCAAGAAAACGGCCCTAGTTTTAGATTCCGCTACTCTGAAAAAGCGAAAGATTAACGTCTCCGAAGCGGGCGAGGAGGTTATCGCTTCTTTTCACGATGTGCAGCAGGCGGATACGTCGAGCAGCAGGGCTGAGGCGAATGAGACCGCGTCTGCCCGCCAAGCCCGCATACAAGGCCTGCGTGAGGAGTTCGACAACGCCATCAGACGGACTTCGGACAAGCTTAGTGATTTTAACGAAAAGCACCGAATTTCTGAAAGAGTGCAAGAGTTTGGGGATCTGACCAAACGGAAAACGAAAGAGATTAACGAGCAATATCGCATTAGTGAGCGGGCACGGGAGGGCTGGGAGACTGTGCGTGAAAAGACACGGCAGCTGGATGAGCGTCTACACCTGAGTGAGAGTGCGCGAGGTGGCTGGACTTCACTGAAGGAATCTTTCGGCAAAATAATGTACAAGAGTCGAGATGAGACGAGTGACAAGGCGTAGTCCATCGAAGAGACGAGCTTGTCAAGTTCTCTCAAAAATAAAAACATCCTCATAAACTCATTTGTTCGAAGAAAGCTCCAGAATACGCACATCTCTCTCCGACATGAAGACGGTGCAGCTACAGAGCTATATGCGTGCAGCTCGAAGCGGAGATTCCTTTTACAGCACCGGGCGATGTCCTACTCGGATGGCGTTACCGTTTGGTGCGCGAACGTAATACTAGCATTCATCATCAGACGAAACGAGCATAGGATGCACATGAAAGGCTGAGCTTGAGCGATTAGCGTGTGATATGAAAGGGTGAAACAGGAGCGTATCATTCGCTGCACACACGAGCAGCTCGGTGTTTTTGCGATGAGCCGCTTATCGTGGTACAACGACCGCAAGCTCAAATTAGGTCTTCATACACTCTTGTGCGAGCGGGTACTTTCTCTGCTCTCCGGAAAAGCTGCTTTGGGATACTCCGCTAAATATGCTGAGGTAGAAGCACAGGAAAATATACCGGCGTTCGGGTGAGAGTTCTCCTGTGGCCGAAATTCTGCAGGGACCGAAGCGAGTCGTGGGTTCCTGGAACGGATTCAAACATGAAATATGCCCTCTGAATGAATCTTGTCGCCGGAAGATGCATGGAGAATCTCTGGATCTGCAATGTACTGAGCTGAATTTCGCATACGAAAACGAGGCTGTCTAGTCAGGGCTTGCGCAACCAATCTTGTAGCAGCCACAATAAAAGACGCTTCTCAGTACGCCATGAAAGATGTCTGAACGCTGGAAGGTTCCCCAGCCATGTAGAAAGAGACAGCGCTCGCACGGCAGAGACTTTTTGGTCCATTCACAGCTGGCATCAGCGCTGTTCCAGACAAGGAGGCATTTGAATCGATGCGGGCGCATGGCACCAGGCTTGTGCCTGCATCGACACTCTACGAGCCCGGGACCGGAGTGGAATTGATCTCGCTGTTAGAGTTTGGTGTGTTTAAGCCCGAGGCCATCAAAGTCCATTCAGGGTCCTCAAATATGAGTTCGTGTCTCCTTTCGACAGAGGAATTTCCCCGCCGCCTGGATGCGTAATAGGTTACGCCTAATGATCACGAATCCTCTGCTCCGGAAAAAGTCGCTTCCTAAGAAGCGCTCGCGCGCATTCACCAGCAATCTCGCTGAAGATTCAAACGAAACAAGCTTGTTAGAGCCTCTTCTCCGACCGTGATCAAACCGGTTGGAATGCTCCCACAAATCTTGCCTTTTGCGAATATCCAATCCAACTGGTTACGTGTTCGACACATTGGGCTACTTCAGCATGGCGAGGCCAATCTTTTCGTAAATACGCCCACTCTACTTGAGGTCTCTGCTTGCATGAAAGGAGAAGTGTTGACTCCCGCAACGTCATCGAGGCCATGTTCAATTAGCCGGAATCCCCTTCGAGCACCAGCCGCAGAGTTATGAACGATTCAGTGTTCGCGTCTTCCTCGCGATTTGAGTCCACCCTTCTCTCTTCTCATGAGTGGAATCCACAATCGGCGGCAAAGGGATATCAGATAGGTACTGCTTCGTTTCGTTTTCCACGCTCAGGGGCGAGGGCGAGAGCTCTGAAGTAGTTTTGGGTGGAAATATCGACCTATCTCCAGATTTCTTTCTTCTGTTACGTCGATGCGATCGACCGCTGACACAATTCACGCCCAACTCAGAATTCAATCTACTTGGAGGGCTTAAACATGTACTAGTGGTTGACTCTTCTGTGACTCGTTGCTCCGAGTCCGTCCAGTCAACTCCAATAAAGCTTCCCAGTGCACCCAGGTATCCATCATGAACGAGGAAAAGTGCTTGCATCTTTTTCTTACTCCAAAAGTCGACGGCGTAGGATATTGCTGAGACAGTAAAAGGATGTTCTCGAACGAAACTCCCTCCGAAATAGATTCGTGGCACGCCTTCGATCACCGCATTCAAATAGGCGAGCTGAGCCACGTTGTAACTGACCATTCGGAGTGCACTCAAGGCAACGTCCTCCGCACGGAAGTGGCGACTGAAATAGACGTTGCTGAGGGTGCCATGCGCCCTACGCTCCATACCCAGCCATCGAAAGATATTACCCAGAAAGGGCAAAGCGATTAGAAGGTGAATGAAAAGCGAAGCTGTCCCAACAACGAAGCGTCGCAGCTCCCTGCGAAAGTTCGCCCAGGTCGGAGACGGCTCTTTCCGCATCGTCACTTTTCCAAATGAAGCTGCAATAACATTTGCATCAAGACCCAACTTCTCGTACGCTCCACCGTAAATGTCGCCAACAAGCATGTCAACGCGAGAGTTGTCACCGTGTTTCGTCAGTTCAATGACCTCATCGAAAGTTTTGCAGTTCGTCAGAATACGGCAGAGGCCCCAGAAAGTTCCGCCACCAAGAGATGTGCCACTCACGCGTTGAAACCGATTCGGGCCGATGACTTTGATAAAGCTAACACCTGACCCTATATGACAGAGCAAATACGGATACGGATCAGGCAGCGGGTCTACATAGTTCCGTTGTACCACCGGGTTCGGAGAACCGATCTGGGTGCTCGATGATATGTTCACAGAGTAAACCTCATGATCGAAATGCGTCAACAGGAAGTTCAGCCCAGCAACTGTGCACGCCATCTCATCTCTCGTGCTCAGCTCAACACCGACAGCACGAAAGAGTTCGCAATATTTGTACGCACCACCGCCCGTGGCACGAATAACATTTGGTCGCTCTGCATTCGTTGGTCGCCAATGTTCCTTGATGAACTTGACACACTCTTCAATGTTTCGAGTCTCGAAAGCGAAAAAGTGAAGTGTACCGCCCAGCTCAGGTACCTCTACCGACAGCGCTGAGCGATGAGCTGTGGCCACCGGCTCGAGAAAGTCGATGCAAAGCCTCTTTTCCACGGACCCTCGCTCGATAGGTTGGAGGTATAAGATTTTAGCCAGCGAGCCGCCAATGTCAAGGGCGAGCGCGTTCGACTCTGCAAGTAGATTGACGCGTTTGAGGACGGCCAGCGCCGTGCCTTTCCGCACCAGCGTCGGCGGCTCCAGGATAGTTTCAATCCCGGAGGTCCCGCCTCTGCTGTTTACCTCAGTTCCAGAAGCACCTTTCATAAGTAAGTCATTGATTTACGGGAGAGGTCGCGGTAACTATGTGTCCAGGCGCTGACTCGCTGTGCCAGACTTATGCGACGCCCACGCAAACGCGAGGGCGTGCGCGAGTGGTCCTCCAATGGTCATCCAGGCGTCGATCCTAGCAACGTCCGACTGATGACGAGGATCGTCCCACACTCCGAGGCAAGCATCGAGATCGGTAGACATGTCGTCCTCGGCGAATGTTGTAAAGTCACTTACAGATGTACCATATGCACGGAGAGCTTGATCAGCTATGCGAATCGCCGCGAGATACAGTGGCTGATGCGTGGACAAGTTCTGTCTCAGGCGGAAACCTAGAAGGCGAGCGAGATTCAGCAAGCGCTCACTATTTTCTGCTTTCAGATATTCTTGAAGGGCTGTGTTATTTAACGCATTTTCCAAAGCTTCTTGGAAAGCGGCCAGGGCTTCGGAGACCACCGGATCAGTCTCTGGAAGCACAGTTTCGGGAGCGAAAGTCCAAAGATCCCTCAGTTGACGCAGAACCAAGGTAGTAACGCACTCCAGAACAACAGCTTCTGGAACGCTTCGAGCAACTAGGTTTTCCAGAAACTGGTCTGATGTTTTACGAACGTCACCGTCATCGTCCTGCGACTGTTGTTGAGCGCCGAGTCGCATGCCTACCAGCGCCGTCTCGAGTTCCTTAAGCCGTTCCCTTTTCCTTTTGATCGCTTCAAAGCTCTTTCTCTGCAGCATTACCAAACTTGAAGTTTACTCAGAGAGTGAGTCCGAAAGCCATCCGCTGAGTCCAAACAGTGAAACTGCGAGCAAATGCTCCCCAAGTAAAAGTCGAGATCATTGACACGATGCGCACAGGGTCATTCAATTCGCTACATAGTATCGCGCAAGACCTGAACACTGTTTCGCCTGGGCTTTGGGAAGCACAGCTCTCCACATGCCTGCCCTTCCTTTATGGAGTGAGGCAGCGCTAGCGCTTGTCCAAGACAGGTATCAGCCCTAGTTGAACGTATCCAGGCGCTTCTCCGCAGTTGGCTCCAAAGAACGCGACGCACTGCATGAACATATGGCGGAGCCTTTCGCTACCGTCTTGCCCCGACGCCTTGTCCTGCTGGTCGAGCCATCAGGAGACCTTGCTAGTGTATGGCGCGTATGAACTCTGTGAGGGAAAGCGTACCGGAGGACTGGGCGTGGTTAGTTTGGCGCCGACTGGGCCGCTGCAAGCGACTTGGCACAGTCTTGGCACAGGCGTGCTCGACTTGGACTGTTTGAGTGAGACCTGTTTGATCTTGGCGACAGCGGACGGCGGCGTCCACGCATACGACCCGGAAAAAGGCGCGGTGCGGTGGACACTCCCTCGGAGTTTGGCCTCTGGGACACTCGCACTTTCAGTCGATCACGCAGCTCGAGCCACACAAACGTTCATAGCTGCTTCGTATTCGGACGGCTCGCTTGCTGTGGCTGATATCGCCTCCCAAGAATGGGTTTGGGAGTGCTCGCATGCCCATACGCATGAAGCTTGGTGTCCGTGCTTCGGAGCTGAAGAACATGTGCTCATCAGTGGTGGCGACGACGGTTACATGCGACTGTGGGACTGGCGACTCCGTCCGGAGAGTTCGAGCTGCGTCTTTGCATGTCATGCACATCAGGGTATAGGCGTTACTGCTGCGTGCGTTCTAGATGCCCATTCTTTCCTCTCTGGCGGGTTTGATGAGCACTTGCGCGCTTGGGACATGCGGATGCTCTCCAAACCGCTGGCTCATCTTCAAATGCCAGGCGGAGTGTGGCGAATTCAGCAAAACGAGGGAGCATTCCTCGTTGCATGTATGCATGGACACGCTGCTATAATTGGCTACGATGGCAAGGAGCTAACTTCTATTGCACTTCTTGGAGGCACCATGAACGGTTCCCTCGTCTATGGCGCAAGCTGGATCCGGGATCTCGGTGACTCGGTGGTCTGTGCTACTGCATCCTTTTACGACAAGGAGCTCTACTTGTGGCGAATGGCTGCCAACGATCTCCATTAGAGCATCGGATGTTGGCGTTTCATGAGACTAGTCTCGCGATGACCCCAAAGGCCTGCTCCAAACCAGTCCAAGAGGTTCGTTCGATGAAGTGACGGTCTCGTCTGAATGCTAAATAATGCCGATAGACAGGATGGGTGCTCCCGCCGAACTGTCTCCTGATCTCGCTGAAACAGATATCTCGAAAAAAGTTTGAAAACCAAGTTTTTCTCCCAGAGATGCGTAGGAGGTGCAGACCATTTCCGCTTTGGGGTTTTATCGCCACTTTACCTGTCGTTAACGGAAATTCCTGCACTACGACTTTCTCAGCGGGTATATTTTCCTGTGAATGCGTAGTGTTTTGTCAGAGAGACTCGAGGAATCCTTGAGGAGGTCTCATGCTCTGTTGCGTGCGCTCTGCGGTGACATTCTAGCACGAATGCGCTTTCGATGCCCTTAGCATACTGGAATATCTTTGTCTCAGAGCCTAAACACTTTGATCAGCGCTGTCAAGGGCAGCCGGTTTAGAGACCAGTACGGGAGACATGAGCATGCGCGCTTCGGAGGGGAAATGCATGGTTTGGCAATGACGGCAACTGCTGTCTAGTTTTGCTCCGCGGCTGGCCCGCTGAAAACTGCTTTTCTCCTTGGTGTGCAAACGGCGACTGAAGCGAAATTGCTGAGTTTGAAAATATCGGCGATACTGTTGTCCTTAACGTGGAGGCTTTGAGGTTTTCGGTGCCTGCCTAGCCCCCCTCGGGCGGTGCTATCGGTGAAGCTTCTCGCGTTGGCCCTTGGCCTAGCAAGTGGACTCGTTCACGAATGCCTGACTTGTTTCCGCCCCTGACGAAGGAAGCTGTGTATGTCAGATATCGTGGAGAATGAGGTTGTGGACGAAACCGTGGAGTCAGCTTTCGAAGCGTCCCTCTGGCTTTCCAGTGGCAACCAAAGTTTCGATGCCCTGCTGGGTCACGGCATTCGACGAGGCTGCGTCACGGAAGTTAGTGGTCCGCGGGGATCTGGGAAGACGCGGCTGGGCATCCTGCTGAGCTGTTGTGCACTCAGAGCAAACTCAGAGGTAATCTATATCGACACCGAATGTGGCGTTATCCCGGACCGTATTGCGCGTGCAGAGCCAACCGTTTCCTCGCAACTACACCGTATCCGTTATTTCCAACCGTGCTCCGCTGCTGAGGTACTTGGGCTCGCCTACTGTCTGGAGGCAAAGCTCATAGACGCCAGCAACGTCGCATTGCTGGTTCTCGACAGCCTTGCCTCCGTTATCAGAGGAGAGTTTGTTTCAACCCGTTTCCTTGCTCGATTGGGTCTTTTGCTACAGAAGCTGGCGTGTACAGCGAACACAGCTGTGTTGGTGCTGAACCATGTTTCTCTTCGAGGTCAGAATGCTCTAGGTGCTCGCCAAGTGCCGAGTATAGAGCGCATATGGGCATCATCATGCACTGCCCGCATTCAGCTGCTCGGAGATGACAGGTTCATTGTCTGGAAAGGTCTGCGACGTAACCAACAGACTAGGTTACCGACCCAGATCATTCCGAAGAATGTGTCAACGGATGATGCGATTGGAGGGAGGGAAACCTGTTGCACACATTCCGCGAACCATGAGGATCGAAGCTTGAACGCTTCGGCTGGAACATTCGATGCCGATCACGAATAATTGAAAGGAATGTTGAATGGACGCTTGACGATTCCCGAGGACGTGCCCATTGCCTTCCAGGTTTAGATCTCAAAGTCTTGCTCATAAATCCATGGAGCGCACGTGCTTGCCGATCGAGTTTCGTGGAATGCACGGCGATATCTGCTCACACAACTGAGGACTACCTCGGAGTTCAAGCCTCCGCAATCGATGGGAACGCCCATGAATGATGGCGATGACCAGGACTTGATTCCTCTTCTTCGAGTCTTTATGTACTCGAGCAGCGGCTAATTTATATGAGAGCCCCCGGTTTCCTGAAACAAAACGCCGAAGGTCAGAGACGCCTTCCTTTTGGAAAAGCTAGGCCCGGCGAAGCGCTTATTTTCGGTGCGGATCTCGGTGCAGGAGTCATACCGCTTTGTCCAGGGTTCGCTTTTCACCGACCGTACTATCCGCGGAGCATACCAATTGCCATGTTTGTACAAAGACTATTTTGGCTCCATCGACAATCAGCCATATTTTCAAGGACCGGAACGATATGAGAGGCTGGGCTCTGTTTGAGCGCTTTCGGCCATTAGGAGTGCGTCGAAAATCATCGGGATATGTGCTCTCGCCAGGCTTGTCGCTGAGGTGATGTCCATATGCTGCATTTCATCCAAGACTCTGCTAAGACGCTAATATCGAAAAAAATGCCGCCTGCTTCAATTTCAGGTCGCGCCAGCGGTTGAATCATTCTGGTCCTGTCTCTCGAGGCCGCTCGGTAGAAACGCTCGACTGAGATGGGCCGAAAAGGCTGGTTCATGCGGCAGCAGCCATGCCTCGTTTGCGTGGATCACTAGCTGCATAAAAAGCGCCGTCAGCACTGCTGTTTCGTAGCCGCTCTGGAGTCATTTCAACGCCGAACAGCGGCAAGCCTGCTCTGGGGCGGAGAACGGCCTGAACACAACCTACCATCTCCGGTGCAAGCTGCTCATGATCCAGGCTTGCCTCTATTTGATGACCAATTTGGCGCATGTACTTGCATATCCGAAGCCATTTGCTGCCGTTCGCGGCCCGCTCCGTGTTCAGGCCCCCGAACTCACATTTCTCCTGCAGTGCTTCCATCCAAAGCACATTTGGAAGCAGCTGATGGTGAACGCGAGGAAGGGAGATCGCTTCGGCAAGATCGTCACCGAAATCGAGGACATTCAGCAGGACCTGAAGCGTTGATGATATAATGCGAGGTCCTCCAGAGCCACCGAGAACGAGTACAACTCGACCATTTCGCACGACGATAGGTGGGCGACATCGACGACAATGGGCGTTTCTTCCCGGCTGGATAGTTCGGTTCCATAGGGGCGATCTCAAAAGCGTTGGAATGGCCAGCAATGGAAAAATCATCTACCTCATCGTTAAAAACGATCCCGGTTGCACGACTGCGCAACATAGAGCCGAACTCGAGGTTGATGGTTGATGTTAACGCAACCGCATTACCGTCAGCATCGAGCACACTCAGATGAGTTGTACCATGATCTTCACTGCTTATGGATGGATTGATGCCTTCAGCGCCGAAGTAGAAATCTGCAGAATGAGTTTGAAAGGTATCTAGAGTCTCGCGTAGGCGTGCAGCTACGGTCTTGCTAAGCATGTAGTCGCTCACGTGGGTTACAGCATCGGGCACAAAATCAGGATCGCCAAGACGCGAACGACTTGCGAACGCGTATTTCAGCGCTTCTATAATAAGCTGAAATGTCTCATTTGAATGCCCGCGTGAGGGTAGACTATAGCCTTCCAAGATATTGAGAGCCATGGCGATTGATGGACCCCCTGAACTCGGGAGCGGCGCACCCCAGACCTCGAAACCACGATAGAAGCTTTGTAGCGGTCGCCGCCGTACCGCCTGATATTCATGCAGATCCCGAACACGAACCAAGCCACCTGCACTCTGTATTTCGGCTGCCAGCGTGGGCGCATTGTCTTCATACAAATAGTCTGAGCCCTTGGTTGCCACTTGCTCCAGGAAGTTTGAAAGCGCTCTTTGTGTCAAAGTTTCGTTTTCGAGAAGCACGCGACTTCGACTGGGGTCACAAAAGACATCACACATGGTTGGCGAATCGAGGATCGCCAAACTATTCTGCTGGAGACGGCGGGCGAGCATGGTCCCCACGGACGCGTTCCGTGCAAGCCCGATCACCGGCAAAACAACTTGTTTCCACGGCAGTTTGCCATACAAGCCGTGCATGAGTTCCAAGCCTCTGAGCTCTCCGGGAACTGCCACAGAGAGGCCTCCTCGGCGAGTGCTTTCCGAACTTTTCTCGCGCAGCATTTCATGTGTCATATTCTCTGGAGCTGTCTCACGGGCATCGATAAAGTCCACAGTACCATTCTTCAGGCGAATTAACGCGAAACAACCACCGCCAATTCCAGATGCAAAGGGCGATAGAATGCCCTGACAGAGTGCGGTCGTTACTGCTGCATCTACGGCGTTTCCGCCCAGTTCTGAGAGTATTTGCAAACCAAGCTGGGAGCAAGCATAATTGTCAGCAGCGACTGCCCCATAATGCTCACCGCTAACGAGAGTGCTTGAGCCAAAGGGAGCAAATCCATGCAGATCCGTCGCTAGTTTCGGCAAGTTCCCTTGGGAATGGCTTTGCGACGCTCCACCGACAACGCCCGCTCCCTCATCTGCGCCACTTTTCGAGTCGCCATAACTCGGTGCAGCACCTTGAGCTTTGTTCTCTTCAGTAGGAGGCAAAAAGAAGGGCACAGAAAGCACTGCAGCGGCAAACACCACGAGGCAAAAAAACAATATGGCGTATTTTCGCAGCTCGCGGGGATCTCGCTCGCCCTCCCACCAGGTAGGCAAAACCGTCGTTGAGCGAAACAGAAAAGGTTCGTGTAGTTGTTGCGACTCCAGATCTTGCACCGGTTGCGTATGCTCCGTTTGTTTCCGCGAGGACATAACTGAAGTTTTATCGCTCATCTACAGATAGAACACGAGCACTCATGGGGCTGCAGCGCGAAACTCGCACCCGTCTCGAAGCAGCACAAGTCTCTCTCTTGGGGGATGAAAAGTCTCTGCACCAGTATGATCCGAGCGCATCGGAGCGCACGTCCTCCGAGCAGCCGACCATCGATGGACGCGTGTTCCAATCGAGGCGGCTGCGTTGGGGCCCCGCTGCGGCTCTCCCTGTTGCAACGACGCCCTGACGCCTCGGATCACATGAAAGTTCTGAGCACGCACGAGAGATGTGGATGGCTTATTTCTCGTGATTCCAAGTCTGGTGCAGTCACGATGGAGTTTTTCTGGGTACTTGAAACGTGATTTTGCAGATCATTTGGTTTGTTCTCCGGCGCCGTCAAGTCTGTTTGTATTGTCATTGAACCAAGGTGCTTGCCATGTGATTGGCAGGATTTCACTGCTGCGGTCGCATCTGAATGCTGACAGCTGAATTCACAGTACTAATTGTTGATCATGTCGGAAACATAATTCTGGAGATTCCGAAGGACTTTTTTGCTGCAGCACGCAGATCGAGATTTTCCAGCGAAAAGAAAACGTGCCTTGTGAGGCAGGCGCGAAAAGCGCGCGAAATTCGTGACAGATTGGTGCGCGCACGCATGCGTCGCACCGCTCATCCGTGTCGAGACCAGAGAGTGTTGTGTGGCGGCACACGGAGGTCTGCGTGTTCAGAGCTAAAAGCTGTTGTTGACGCTCGATTGATGATCGATTTCCCGTCCATCTTTAACATCGTTTGAAGAGAAAAGTGACGTTCTATTGCGCATTTTTGGTGAACTGAAGGGATCCCGTTGCCTTTGTTAGTTGCTCGGGGTCCTATACCAGCTGAGACCGTCGTGTGCCTGGGTCTTTCGCACGAGACAGTCGCATCTTTTCGAGCAAAGCGGCGACTGCAAATCCAGTGCTTGTCGGGCTTTAATAAGGAAAAAGACGCAGCGTTTTCGGTGAGTTCCAAGTCTTCGAGGAGCCGGGTTTTCACACCTGTCTATTGCAGCCCTTGCTAGGCGTTTGGCTCACTTGCGCGAAACAACCGAGCGTAGCGCTCAGTGTTTGCTCCGAGCCATAGGTTCTGGACATACCGTTTGAGCGAATTTTGTGTAGATCTGCTGAAGTCTAGTCCCGCTTGGAGCGACTACATCTGGATCTTACGAAAGCAACCAGTTTGGCGCACAGAAGTAAGAATCATGACCGGAAGAGGCTACGAAGATGAGGACAATTTCGCCGAGTCCCGTGAATTTGACTCGGACGAAGAAGATGGATTCTCGCATCCGCGACATCAGTCCAGACATGGTTCTGTGCGTGAGACAAACAATAGAGCCATGGTTGATGCTCGTGACCGAATGGCAGGGTTTTGGCCGCTACCTCCGGTCCCTGACGGTTTGGTTGCCCCAGTGCGAATCGGATGGCTCCTCAACGTTGTCGGAACGGTTGTGCATGACCCTGTCCGCGGCCGTCCAGGTGAGCGCGGTGGATCTCTATTTTCTTTCGGGGGATGAAATCGGCGGAGACTTTCGGGCAACGCTTTTCTATCGACCCTATTTCTACGTTAGATGTGCTTCAGGAAAGGAGACTGAAATTGAATCAGCGCTCTGTCGCGACTTTGGGGATGCACTCTGTGGCATTCATCGGGCTGAGCTCGAGGATCTAGATATGCTGAATCATCTCGCGACGCACACGCGGCAGACGTTCCTGCGAGTGGAGACATTCACGACTGACGACTTGGTTCGGATTCGAGGACATTTGCTTCCATATGCGCATTCCAAATCTGAACGAAACGCCGGCCCTGGAAGACCGACAATCGCAACGATAGGCGCGCAATTGCCGCCATCGGGCCGCGGTCGTCTCACAGACCCGTACGAAAGCATTCTGGAGCTTCGTGAATACGACGTACCCTACGTCACGCGCGTATGCATCGATTGCAAAGTGCGTTGCGGTTTTTGGTACAAGGTGCGTCAGCCATCTTCGCCAGGAACTTGCCCAGAACTCAGCTTACTTGAGGAGCTCGTTGAACGTGCGAATCCGACCGTCCTTGCGTATGACATTGAGTGCACCAAGGCGCCCCTCAAATTTCCTGACCCTTTCGCGGACGATGAGATCATGATGATTTCCTGGGTGACCGATGGCCGTGGCTTTTTGGGCGTCAATCGCCAAATTGTCTCTGAGGACATACACGGCTTCACGTATGCTCCAAAGCTCGAGTTTGAATCGCACTTTACAGTGTTCAATGAACCGGATGAGGCATCTCTGTTGCGGCGCTTTCTTCAAGAAGCTCGGGTATCTCAGCCGCGAGTTTTCGTGACTTACAACGGTGACGCTTTCGACTGGCATTTCGTACAGGTCAGGGCAGACCGCTTGGGCATCAGCGTCCTCGAGGAAATTGGCATATCTTATTCTGCCGCTCGGGGTTCTTGTCGAGGTCGCTCTGCTGTTCACATGGACTGTATCCATTGGGTGAATCGTGACAGTTATCTGCCTCAAGGGTCTCGAGGTCTCAAAGCCGTAACAAGAGCCCTGCTCGGGTACGAACCACACGAGCTAGATCCCGAGAAATGCTGGAAGCGGCGCGCTCGCGGCCTCAGGAGCTTGCCGCCTATTCCGTTTCGGATGCCGTCGCAACCTACCAGTTATACATGAAGTATGTGCAACCGTTCATATTCTCCCTCTGCAATATCTTACCTTTCGGTCCAGAGGATGTACTTCGAAAGGGATCGGGTACGCTCTGTGAAAGTTTGCTCATGTGCGAGGCGCACAGCAGGGCGATAGTGGCTCCAAACAAATTCAACACCGGCAATGGCCAGCGGACCTTCCGAAATCGTCTGCTGGAGGAAGAGACCTACATCGGCGGGCATGTGGAAGCGTTGCAGTCCGGCATATATCGAGCAGATTTGCCGATCAAGTTTCGCCTCGAAAGAGCTGCCATCGAAGAGCTTCAGAGTACCGTGGACCAAACTCTTTGCTTCGCAATTGAAAAGGAGCATCGCATCTCGTTTGAGGAGATTGCGAATTACGACCAAGTGCGATCGGCGCTCATGGAACAGCTCGAGAGACTTTGGCATGAGCCTGCACGAGACGAATGCCCTTTGATTCTTCACTTGGATGTCGGGGCTATGTATCCAAATATCATTCTGACCAATAGACTACAACCGCATGCTTGTGTAACTCGTGAGGTCTGTGCAGCTTGCGATTTTAATGGCACCTCTGATTGCCGTCGGAAGATGCAATGGGTCTGGCGAGGCGAGCACTACCCTGCCACTGTCGGGGAGATCGAAAGTATCCGCGCGTCAGTTCTGGCAAGTTTGCGAGCACGACGCCAGCACGGCGAGAAAGTATCCGAGGAAGCTGCCGACGTTATGTTTAAGAAGCGATTACGCGACTACTGCATGCGTGTGCATAAGCGGACCCTAGAGACAACGATTCAAACCCGCGAGGCGTGGATTTGTCAGCGCGAGAACCCCTTCTATGTCGACACTGTGCGTGCATTTCGAGATCGAAGATATGAATACAAACGGCTTCTCAAGCAATGGCGGAAAGCGCTGGCAGAAAGCAATGGCACGTCCAATGAGGCGCGTAGCATGTGCGTACTCTACGACTCCATGCAAATGGCGCACAAATGCATCTTGAACTCGTTCTACGGATACGTCATGAGAAAGGCAGCTCGATGGTACTCCATGGAAATGGCCGGGGTGGTGACGCATACCGGCGCCAATATTATTCGATTAGCTCGAGAGTGGATTGAGAAAATCGGTGTACCTCTGGAGCTCGACACGGACGGCATTTGGTGCGCAATACCGGTCTCGTTCCCCAATGAGCTCGTATTCCGTACGCATCAAGGCCGTGAATTACCCATGTCATTCCTTTGCACGGTTCTCAACATGAAGGTGGCTGCGCAGTATACGAACCATCAGTATCAAGACTGGTCACCAGTCGACAATGATTATAAGCAGCGCTCAGAGTTCAGCATCCTCTTTGAAATCGATGGGCCGTATCGAGCCATGGTGCTTCCCGCAAGCCGTGAAGAAGGAAAAAGCATTAAGAAGCGATATGCGGTATTCCATCGGGATGGGAGCCTCGCCGAGATCAAAGGTTTCGAAATCAAAAGACGCGGCGAGCTTAAGCTGATCAAAGTGCTTCAGAGCGAAATTTTCGAGCGGTTTCTCGATGGACGCACGTTGTCTGAATGCTACGCCGCTGTTGGAGAGACGGCGAATCGCTGGCTAGACGTTCTGGAGAGCAACGGAGGCCTCCTCAGCGATGCCGAGCTCATGGAACTGCTTGCGGAGCAAACGCACATGAGCAAGCCGCTCATCGAGTACATTCGTGTAGGCCAGAAGAGCTGCGCCATTACCTGTGCGAAACGTATACAGGAATTCTTGGGTCAGCAAATGGTTCGTGACAAGGGCTCGCATGCCGATACGTAATTGCTCGATACCCTCTGGGAACCCAAGTGACGGAGAGAGCCATCCCAGTGCAAATTTTTTCAGCAGAGGCCACCCAGCGGCAAATGTACCTGCGCAAATGGCTGCGCGGACCCGCCTACGATTTTCGCGAGCTTTTGGATTGGGATTATTACCGAGGTCGTCTAGCGAATACCGTTCAACGCATAATCTCCATTCCTGCAGCGTTTCAAGGGCGTTTTGAACCCTGTGCCTCGCATCGATCATCCAGATTGGCTTCAGCGGCGTTTGCGGGACTTGGTCAGCGCCCAGAAACAAACCACGCTCACGGGTTATTTCGGACGGAACCGCGCACCCGTCGCTGATATTGAGGACCTTGTTCAGGCCACCGGTGAACAACTCGCACATGAGCTGGATTTGTCTATGAGGGAACCTGTGGCGCAAACTCTTGTGGAGGGCGCGAGTACTTTTTCGCGCAGCGAACTAGAACCGTCTAGCAACCTCGGGTCAAAGCGCACAGGCTCGATGCCTTCGAGCCCGCCAGCAACTCGCGATGGCACGGAGCGGGATCCACCCAAAAGGAACACGCCGCGGTCTGTACCGTATCGACGCTGGTTAGAAGACACTGCCAAGCCGCGATGGCATGAGTGGCTTCGACAGCGTCGATGCCAGAGAAAGCTCCTGAGTGGGACGGATCTTCGTCCGCGTCTTGGTGGGTTGGCGGTCGAGCATGCTGACCTTATGGGGCCGCTCCACGTACTCAGCGTTTGTTCCACGGACGTACCACAGGTATGCCGACTCTGGCTGCAAACGGTAAGGGCACGCGCATTTGCGATACCGGTACGAGTGCCGCGCCACCTGCTTGTGCTGTATAGAAGACTGCCGCTGGATGCGCTCGGTCAGCCGGTCGAATCCTCTCGTAGGATGACATGGTGTGATGATCGATCTGTCGTTCACAAGCTCACCATCAATGACTCCACGATTTCAGAGACACAGCTAGAGGCCATTGCTCGAGACGCAATGCATTTGCAGGCGGGTTACCTTGCTTGCGTTTTCGGTGTCCGAGTGTCACCGATTCTGCACACTGTAGCCCTGCTTGGGAACAGGTGCTCACTGAAAGCGAGTGTAGCAAAACAAAGCCTGCGCTCGTTGCAGACTCGTGGCATCGAGATTGCTGACATCGAACCTGCCATGTGCGGGAAAGGGCACTGCTCCTGAATCGCTTCCATACGTCATTCTGTGTGGAAACCGGGCAAGCGATCGATCCGGACGGGGTGTTTGGGCCTTGCGCAGCGCTGACAAGCTCCTAATTTTTCTGGTCGGTTCGTTATGGTCCGAGAAAGAGGCGCGAGCAGCGCTGGGTCGGGCATTGCCGGACCTTCCCGCATGTCTAGACAATGGTTTTCAGCCACTGGCCAACGTGTGCACTCGAGCCGAGATCGTGCCTTGTCGAAACTGGAACAGTGCCTTTCGAATGCTGGGATTGACGTTAGCAGACCGCTTTCCGGCAAGGCTTCAAACGCATATCCTCCTGGTGCAGGCCGCGTTGCCGATAGAGGTGATGCGCCGACGCGTTCCCGCATTGAACGATTACCCGTTGAGCGTGATACCTTATACATCCAGCGATAGTTCGTACCAGCCAACGGGCTGGGAACTGGGTGCTTTGCGGCAGTGCGCTCGCTCGTACGGAGGAGATTGTATCTCATCTACCGTTTCGGTCGCAGCTGAGCTCGCTAGGACGTTTGCCGGTTTGCAACCTGGGCCAAGATCTCGTGGCGGAAACCATCGACGTTCTTGTGGCCCGAACGCAGCTTCAATGCAGCTGGCCACTCGATTTGCCTCTGAAACGTGCAAAATATGTTGCCGATGCCGACGATCTGCAGGAGCCCTCGACATGGCCAGAAATCTCTATCCCAGGTGCTTACACAGGGATTAGCATCGATATTGAGATTCAGGATCTCGCACTAGTCGCGATTCTTCAGGCAGAGGCCTTGTATGGAGTAGATGGTGCCCAGGCCCCGCCAGGAAGCTTCCTGGACGAGATTCTACGGCCGCTTGTGCGAGCGTGGACAGATCTCGAGACAGATGCGGATTCGACTGCCGCTATCCTGACAAGTCATCTTCATCGCTGGCTAGCTCGCGGTCCGGGTGGCTTTGCGAATCGCTCTCTGTATCGCCAGCTTTTGGACCTCGTCCGAAGAGCATTCAAGAAGCTAATGGACACTCTCCAGGAGATGAACGCATCCGTGGTCTACTGCGACACCGTTCCGGATGATTCTTTGTACCCACAGAGCACGCCTAGATGAGGCGATGGCCTACTGCAAATTTTTGCTTGAATCCTGCCAGGCCAGGCCCCTTTTTCGACGCCTCATCTTTGCACCTGTTCTACGCTACATGAGTGCCCTGCTCTGGTATGACGTGGACAACCACTGTGCCTATGTAATTCCTCACGCGCCCGAGGAGCCCTTTCAAACGAAGCATCTTTCTCCACCCGTGCGTCTCGAGTCTCGTTGGGACTTTTGTTCGGAACTGGAGTGCCCAAACAGCGCACCGGTTCACTCGAATCCTGGAAAAGACATTGGCAGGGCTCGTTCAAGCGGCCGAGAGAAGCGGCCCGCGTGACCGTTACGCAAGTGCAACAGGTGTCGTCGGGCTCCAAAATCCGTCTGAATCGATTCCGTTGCTGGTCGCAGACGAAATTTTCGAGCTCATCAGTCAGTTGATCCAAGAGAAGGGTCGCAAAGCTGCCGAACGCGCCTCCACCTGGTTGTTTCGCATGTGCATGCTTCACGACCCTTGGCGTGATGCCTTTCTACCGATTGAACATGCAGTCAACAAAATGCTCGGCCGGAGCCATTTTGCTAAGGAATCCGAATCCATGATGATCGAGCCGATTGTACTTGATGATGTGATTTGTCGACATTGTCTGGCTGTGAATGTTGTGCGACTTGGTCCGGATTCTGCTTTTGAAGTATCTGGATTGGCGTTGTGCCGACTATGCACCAACGAATTAGACCGGGCCTCGATCAGACAGCGAATTGGTGAACGCTGTGCTGAGATTTTCCGCGCATATCTCTTGCAGGATAGCGTTTGCAACAGCTGCGGTGCAGCACACGGTCGCGTTCTCAACGAGCAATGCGAATGCAGCGGAAGCTGCACAAACAGTCGCATGAAATCCGCCACAACAGAGAGTACACTCAGAGTGCTGTTCACAGTCTGGCGAATGGTTCGTGATCACTGAATTTGGAGGGATTCATTTTTCTCGAGTGACCAAGACAGGACGAGCATCTGCCTCATCGCGGTCACTCGCTGTGGAGACAGATGGCCCCAGATTCACCCATGGTCAACACGTCGTACACTTCAGCACGTCTACAATTGCGAGCACCAAGAGCTCATCGGAATCCATCACAACACCAGGCTAAATCCAAGTCTCCCGTACCTTCTTCGAAGCCACTCCTCGTGGTTTTCAAGCCATCTGCACGGGGTGCGCGCCTAATTTCGGGAATAAAGTCGAGAAACATGCGCCTGGACGAAGTTGGTTGAAACCAACTCCGTTCCGACGGCATTGGTTACCTACCAGATCCAATACTGCGCGATTCCGGTGGTCCAAACGAGATGAATCGCCCTATCGCCAGGAATTTGTTGAAGAAAAGCCCGTTGCGACTATGTTGCCCTTGCCAAGGAGGCCAAGCCAGCCTCGGGTCTCTCGTACAATATCCAAAGCCCAGCGGGAACACACACACTCTCGATTCGGCTCTACATGTGACCTCGTTTTCCGACTGGACGCTTCTCCAATAGTTCCTGGGTGTGAGGACGCGCCATTCAATGGGAAAGGAGCTGGAACATCACTGCTCATAGGAGCGCTTCAAAACTTGTCCTAGTTTTCACTAGCTTGAGGTCTTCAAGAGGCTGCAGCAGTTGTTAACTGCGCGTCTTCTCTGTTCGAGCGTTGATCATTCGCGCTGGATGCCGCAAACGCGATTCGATAGACATCCTCATAGGTGACGATAAAATGCACATCGAGGCCACGTCTGATATAGTCGGGTAGTTCGTCCCAGTCTCGCGCATTCTGCTGCGGCAACAAAACACGCTTCAAACCCGCCCGTTTCGCGGCCACAACTTTCTCCCGAATGCCACCTACTGGCAGGATCCTACCTGTCAGCGTTATCTCGCCCGTCATGGCGAGGTCACTCGCGATGGGTCGGTTCGTTGCCAGTGAAAGAAGACTGGTCACCATGGTGCAGCCCGCCGATGGGCCATCTTTCGGGGTTGCTCCCTCGGGGACATGCATGTGAATAAACGCACGCTCGAAGAAACGGTTCGCAGGCTCTTTGATCTGCAGAAAACGGCGAGCAAAAGACAGCGCAATGTCGCTGCTCTCTTTCATAACGCTGCCTATCTGGCCGGTGGCCTGGATTCGGGGACCACCACTCTGTAAGCCGACATCAATGCTCTCAACATAGAGAACCGCTCCACCAAGCGGCGTCCAGGCCAGACCGCGAGCCACTCCAGGAGGCATTTTGCGGTAAGCCAGCTCATTCGCGTAGGGAGGCTTTCCGAGCAGCTCCAGAAGCGTGTCGCCGCTAACGGACGTGCTGCTTATCTCTTGATTCACGAGCTGCAGTGCCACTTTGCGACAAATTCGTTCAATTTGTTTCTGAAGGCTACGAACTCCAGCCTCTCGACAATAGTCCCGCGCGAGTATCCGTAGAGCGCTTTCTCGAATGGTCAGCTGCTTCGCCGAGAGACCCGCCTCTTTGCGAGCCTGTGGAACCAGATGACGGCGAGCAATGGCAACCTTCTCCTCCAAGATATAACCCGGAAGAGAAATGTTTTCCATGCGGTCCAGCAACGGCAGTGGAATCGTGTCCGTCACATTTGCCGTGCAGATGAACAATGTTTTGCTGAGATCAACCGGTACATCGAGGTAGTGATCCAGAAAGCTGTTGTTTTGCTCGGGATCTAACGCCTCCAAGAGTGCTGATGAAGGGTCGCCCTGCCAGCCGCGACCCAGCTTGTCAATTTCATCGATAAGAATGAGCGGATTCTGTGTTTGAGCGACTTTGAGCGCTTGAATAAACTTCCCAGGCATGGCACCGACGTAGGTGCGTCGATGACCCTTGATCTCGGCAACGTCACTCATACCACCAACCGAGAAGCGATAGCATTTTCGACCGAGTGCTCGAGCGATGGATTTCCCGATGGTGGTCTTGCCAACACCAGGCGGCCCACTGAGAAGCAGGATCTTTCCTTCGACGGTTCCTTTGAGTTTCCCAATCGCGATGAATTCCTGAATACGTTTTTTCACGTCATCCATGCCGAAATGGTCCTCGTCCAGAACTGCACGAACGTTCTGAATATCGAGGTTATCCCGAGAATAGACACCCCATGGAATGATTGTCAGCCAGTCCAAATAGTTTCGCGTGACGTTGTACTCTGAGCTGGCCGGATCGAGTGCGCTTAGTTTCTGCAGTTCTTCGTCGATCACGGCTGCCGCCGGCTTTGGTACCTGCTTGTTCTCTAGTCGAGCCGACATTTTCGACTTGACTGATTCTCGTTCATCCTTCTCCAAGCCGAGCTCTTTCTTGATGTACTTCAGCTGCTCGTTGAGAAAGAATTTGCGTTGGGCATTGGAAACGTTCTCTTCGATCTGGCGGCTGATTTTTCTCTGTACGCGAATGGTCTCCAATTCGGATTTAAGGAGGCCCAAGGTTTTGCTCAAACGCTCCTCCAGACGAGGTTCTTCCAAAATCTCCTGTAATGCTGCTGCATCCGCTGTCGAAGCGAGACACGCCCCAAGATCTGCAAGATGATAGGGATTGTTGACATCTACGGATTCAAGAAGGAGCTCCAGTTGTTCCTTGTAGAGCGACCCCGCGGAAAGGAGCTCTCTGAGCGTCTCGACAACTGCAAGCGAGTATGCACGAATAGAGGTTGTCTGCTCGACCCGTTCCTCGCGCACCGGCTCGGTATGAAGGAAAAGCAATGCCTCTCGACGAGCGACACCAGTAGCCCGAATTCGGTGATGACACATGTAGGTAAGCTCGAGACCTTTTGGTCGTGGTGCCATTCGCAGCAGCTCTCCGATGACGCCAACTTTAAAGAGCTGATCAGGGTCTGGAGCGCCCCGCATGAGGCCGTCAGGCTGCAGCACAGCGCCATTGTCGTCTTCAGCGCTCTGTCGACGGCTCTGTCCAGCAGTCTTATGGAGAAAAAGGCCTGCGAACCGGTTACCACCTTCCCTCATGGCCAGAAATGCCTCACAAGCTGCTGAGTCTTGCACCAGAATCGGTGCAACAATGCCTGGAAACAGCGGTCGGCGGTAAAGCGGAATGCAGGGTAACTCTAGCTCACGAAAAGGCACACGTTGCACAACGGTTGGTGGCTGTGCTGTGGACTCGCTCCTCTTGTTATCAGAGGCCGCATCGCGAGACTGTTCACCAGTCTTAGCGGAATCACTGTCGGAACAGTGTCTCCGTTTTTGCTGAAAAACTCGCTGCTTCAGTTGTGCCGTTATTCGCAGTCGCCAGTCAGCGCACCACGGTCGCAGACGTTGTACAAATGGTTGCAGTCGTACAACTGGTCGAGGTGCTTGAGCAAAACCTGACATGCTGAGAGTGCGTTGCTTGTTTCCTGAACGAGAGAACTCAGCACCGATCCGTCAGTCTTCTTGAAGCTTGCCACGAGAGACCCCACGCAAGTGCTGTCAGTGATGTGCACCCGCCCCGCCGTGGTCGTCGTTCGAGAAGCAAAAAAGGCAAGGTTTGGCTCTAGGGCGTCATGGATGAGTGACCGAAGGACTTGTGTAGAGGACCCGTGAGGTCACTGTCCTCTGGTTCTCCACAAAGCAATGGAATCATCATTTGAGGCTTACTTTACTCCCAATTTGCCGTTTCAGAGCGAGATTGAAGCGTTTGTGGACCTGCAGAGTAAACTTCAACGACCTCTGGCGGTGGTCGCCTCTGGTGGTACCTCCGTACCGCTAGAGCAGCATACGGTGCGGTTTTTGGATAACTTCTCCACTGGTCGCCGTGGAGCAGCTTCAGCGGAGTACTTGCTGCAGACCGGTTATGCCGTGCTGTTTCTGTTTCGCGACAAGTCACTACAGCCGTTCCATAGACACTTTGAAGGTTTCGCCGCAAAACCGGCGGAGTTCTTTGCGCTCTCGGGGAACGGTCGGTGGGAACTCGATTCTGCACTCTTAACAAGCGTTATGGAGACTGGAGTATTGCAGTATCGCCAAGTACGCGAAGAACGTCGATATTTGCCAGTACCCTACTGTACTGTGTATGAGTACGTGCAGTACCTCCAAAAGGTCGCGACCAGTTGCGCAAGGCTCGGTCGCGCGGTCGTCATGTATATGGCCGCGGCTGTCTCCGACTTTTATCTTCCATTTGAAAACTTTTTCGTTCACAAGACAAGTTCCGATGAAGATCTCGTTTTGAGGCTGCAACGCGTTCCGAAATGCCTCGATATCCTGCATAGCGCATGGGCCCCAGAGGCGTTTTTGGTCGGTTTCAAACTGGAAACGAACATGGATACGCTGTTAGAGCGAGCGCGACAGCTTCTAGAGCGTAGTGGTGCTCATATCGTCATCGCAAACACCTTGCAGGAGCGTCACGAGAGCGTATGGGTGGTCCAGCACGATCGGCAGGAGCGACTCGAGAAAGCCTCCCCAGAGGATGAGCTGGAGAGGCAACTTGTAGCGTCAGTTGTGGCCCTGCACAGATCGTATTGGCAGGACAACGAATCATGGAACCAGCGATGATCGCTTTAATAACTCCGTAAGCTTGACGGTGCAAGCGGTTTGGTATGGTTCATGATAACCTTTTCAGCACACAACATGATTGCCGGCATATGTGCGATTTCTGTTGAATGAATACGAATGTTTAGTTGCGGCGAAAAAAGCAAGTTCGAGCTCGCTTACAACGTCCTCGCATCTGAGACTAGGGGCCTCTGACTCAAACCAGGTCGCGACTCCAGATTGCAAGCGAAGCGATTTATTAGAAAGGTTTGATTTTCTGACAGCATTCGCAAAACTGAGCCGTCCCGTATTCTCAAGGCCTCGGCTGGACGCGTGTGCAGTCAGCCGTGCCCATGGCTGCTACATTGGATATGACAGAGTTTGTTCCATAATGGCGTGTGAACCCAGCGTTCGGAGACTCCAGGCATGGATGGGCGGTTTCACGACTCGCAAAGACTCGCGATCAGGCACGCAGACAGACCATCTCTATGTAAAAGATCCGAGAGGCTCCGTACTTGACCAGATGGAGTGCGCCTTGAACATACGCACTGAGCAGCGCAGAAATGAGATATTGGATGTCCTAGAAGGCCTCGTCCGCGACGAGTCTCTTCCTTGGATGGATTCTTAGGCGATGCATCAGTGTCGATCGTGATCCAAGAGGCTCGCAGCATTTCGGCCGAGATGGTTGAATCGCTGTTACCCAGGAGCTGGTGCCCAGGATGTGCTCGAACTCGACCGATGCACCGATTACAGGTTCGGGAAGGACTCGACAGCTGTTCTGGTGTACTACCAAGGAACGAGATCCAACCAAATGCTTTCGACCATTCCTAAAACGTGCGTCGCGACGAGCCAAGCATTTCCTGCGACTCTGCGCGCAGTCTTGATGAGGCTCGACGCTGCAGCCAGCAAAGCACGAACAACCTCAATCGTTCCAGAATAGGCCCAAATGCTCATATCATTGGCTAAGCCGTATGTTTAGTTTTATGCAATGCCTGCGAACTTGTCTCAATGCTCGAAGAAAGACATCGTTACCGGGAATGCTTGCCGATCACTCTTCTGAAAAAGCGCTTTCAAGTCGCGAACTTCATGCATGGATAACTGCAATTCGTCAGCAAAAGAAATAGAGAGTTCTGATTCCGTAGCGACGAAACTCTTCAATCCCGTTTTGCAAACCTGTTTGTCCACCGCAGAGCGCCGAGCGAAAATAAAGGTCGTGTCGTGAAGATTCCTCCACAGTCGATTCGCTCGAAGCGAGGATACCAACCATTCAGAGTAGTTCAAATTTGGAATTGAAATCAGAGCCTAGATCTTTCCAGACTAGTCCATTTCTCCGATAAATAGGACTTTTTTCCAGACACCCAAGCAGGGATCGTCCTGCGGTCCAGCAGAGACAAACAACCCTCGGCCGATCGATCGCGCGCGCCCGCTGGCGAGCGGTGCCGAAACTTCGCAAACGATCTCGTAGCAGCACGATTTGTGGGTTGCACTCGGCACTGCCCGTCGAGGGAGTCAGGCTTTGTTATCTGCCCTGCATTCTTTCAGTTTTGTCTGCTTTCAAAAGGGCAGATCTCACGACCCACCGAGCGCTTTTGAAGTTATGGGTTTATGGAAGCGCTTAGAGGTCTCGACTAGCAATGCAGTTCGGTCTTCGGACGTGCGCAAGCTGCGTCAAGACCTTTTGCAACAGGAAGGGCGTTGGATTACCGAAGAAGAGATTGAGCTGATCTTACCCAATTCGAAAACTCAAAGCATCATCCTGGTCAAGTGTTCGTCGCCCAAAGCGAACTTGTTCGTCGTCGATAAAGAGCCCGTTCTTTTTCAGCCAGCGCGGTCGGCGCTCTATTTTCCTACTGTGTACGCGTTATGGAAAGTCCGACGTTGGCCTGTGCTGGAGACGACGCAAGAGGTCAGTAAGTTTCTACTCGGGGGTGCGGACCTCATGCTGCCGGGCATTTTCCGGGACCGGTCCTCAACTGCTTGGGACGTTGGCCAGGTTTTCGCCGTCTGCGTGCGGGGTAATCCCTGTCCCTTCGCTATCGGCGTGACTCTTCTGGGCTCCAGTAACTCAGATAAAAACGTCAAAGGGAAAGCGTTATCAGTGGAGCACTTTGTGGGCGATGCACTTTGGGAGTACGGCTCCAAATTGGTGCCGAATCAAGGCTTTCTAATCGGCGAGGCTGTTTTACCCCTCGAAAATGAAGAATCGGAGACAGCTGAACGGCAATCCACGCAGATGAGTGAAGAGGCCGAGAACGGCAACATTTCTTGCGCGACAAACTCAAACCACGCTGTCGATGAGTTAGGAAAGGAACTCGAGGAACATCAAATTTCGGATTCAGAGGAAGCTGAGACCGGTGTTTCCGCTGAAATTGACCCCGATCAGTTATTGATTCAAAGTTTTCTGCAGGCACTGAAAAATCAACCAGACTTGCCGCTACCTATGGATGCGAGCAAGTTCTACGTCGACCATGTGGTGCCCAGCAGGCCAGCGGGCACGACGCTGGACCTGAAGGCGACTTCTTTCAAGAAACTGGGCGGATTTCTCAAGGCAATGGCGAAAAGGAAACTGATCAAAACAAAGGAACAGCGAGGCGCCATTCTGATCGTCGATGTTGATCGTCAGCACGAACTTCTCCGGTCTTTCGAGTCACATCAGAGCGAGGTTCCCAACGCAGTGGAAACCAGCGCCTGCGGTGTATCCACTCCTCGAGACCAGACCATTCCCATCGAAGAGTGGTTCAAGCCAAAACCACATCAACGAGCATTTTTCGACACCAACGCACTTACCGTCTTGTCGGATCGCGGGTTGAATGGGGAGCCTCCTTTGGACTTGTTTCAGAGCGAGCAGGTGCGGAAAATTCTCGAGCATTACGTACGCCTCCATGGTCTGGAGCGAGCTCCGAATACGATCGAGATTGATGAAGATCTGGGCTCATGTCTGCAGCTTCCGCCTGCGGCGCACCCGCGACAGTTGCATTTCAGCGAACTGCATCGAAGTTTGTTGAACACGATGGAGGCTTTTCACCGCATTGGCCGTGATTCAAAACTGCATCGAGGGCGTGTCAGACCGATTCAGGTCATTGTGGAGGACCGCCAAGGCGGACGAAAACATATCACCCGCATCCAGCGCATCGGTTCATACGGGATTGAGGACGAGCAGTTCGCGGCAGATGTGCAGCGGCGCTTTGCAGCGGCCGCGACAGTCTCGGACGTTGCAGGCAGTGCGAAAAAAGGAGGCGTACCGGACACCGAGGTTACTCTTCAGGGATCTTTTGCAAGCGAGGTTGTCGAGCTACTCACGAACGCATATCACATACCTAGCCACTTATGCGAGATTGTCGACAAGCGAAAAAAACGCGGCAAGTAATCCGCAACTGCTCACACAATGAACGTTGCGCCGGATTCTCGTGTATTTGCGTAAGTTCTGATCGCGATGCGCATGCGGTTTGCTCTAGAAATGACAAAAGAAACGTGACTGATTACGTTACAGGAATCGCCGATGTCGCGGTGATCGCATTTATCCATGAAAACATTTTCCCTCAACGCCGCAACCTGCGAGACACTCCGAGTTGCAGCGATGACTCTCGAATCAAGGCATTTGTACAAGCACAGTGTGGGGCAGAGTGGGCATAGGCGAGATATCGCGCCGCTGATGCTCACCGAAACGACCGTCGTAGCGCAAAGGAGTCTTAAACTGGTCCATGGACACTTTTGAACGACGAAGTATGTTTTCGAGAGTACGATATCGGGCCATGCATCCGGGCGACGCCAGTCCGAATGGCCGGCAGAGACCCTATGATATATTTGTCTATTTATGTACAGATTTATTCCTCAAGCAAATGGCAGGGAGGGGCCGACCTGGCGACGGAACCCTGGGATTGCCTGGAATGCTGCTTGAGTCGGTCAAAGGGAACGTGGCTGCTGCTCGAATTGTCGTCAGAGAAGCGCATCAACGAAACCCAGTTTAGGTCTGACTTGAGCTTCTCCTTTCGCTTGCGTTTGCCTCCTGACTGTGATCGAGATGTTCATAACGGAGACAACTCTAGGTTCTTGGTGCGGACGTGGCACTCGGCTCGCGGTCTGCCCGAGCGTCGGTCAAAGACCCTGCCAGCAGCGCTCTTTTAGCGCGCGGTACGCGAAACGAATAGAGCGAAGTTCAGGGATGAGGGGACAAAGGCCAACGCCGAACGGACTTGCTGCTCTGCGAAGCAAGGCACCGAGCATAACTGATGATCGTTTCGAGACGGAAGTTCTGCAGGCGGAGACGCCCGTTCTGGTGGACTTTTATGCAGAGTGGTGCGGGCCGTGCAAGCTCATCGCCCCTCTTATTGATTGGGCAGCTGCTGAGTACTCTGGGAAAGTTAAAATCTTCAAGCTGGACACGGAGCAGAATCCCAAGTTCCTGCCTCGGTACGGCATATCGGGTCTGCCAACGCTCATACTGCTGAGAAATGGGGACGTGGTGGCGCAACATGAGGGTGCGATCGGCAAATCCGCCCTTGTGCAATTCCTTTCGGAAAATCTGCCGGAGATCGCATTGTAGGAGGAGGTCCTGGTGAAGGCGATCGCAAAACGCGAGCTTGAAAGTGATGAGCAATCATGAGCAAGGCACCGAGAGGCATATTCATGCACTTTGGAGAGCGGGGGCTCGCTGCTAGACCAGAAGTATGGAGAAGAGCAAGGTGGTTGAAAGACTTGCAAGTGATCTTTTTTTCTCATTGGCTTGAATGCTCGTCACGAAAGCAACCGACTAGAGGATCCCTTGAACGTAAAGTGCAAGTTGGCAACCATTCATCAGCGACACTCATGTTTACTCGCTAGCAGGCCACCGCATTCCAGCGAGCGTCGAAAGGAACTGAGACCTCATGACTTGAGCGTAAACGCAAATGCACGTCTCAATCCGTTCAGGCTACGGTGGTCAAGCTCGCGGTATCAACGCACACCCCGGGCTGGGCTGTGACGAAGCAGTGAAAACAAATGTGCGTCCTTCGGCGACACGAACCCTGAATGCGTTCAAGCTCTGGGACTAGGGGCGCGATTCTCATCGTATTGCGTTCATCCAGTACAGCGGGTTTCCTCGGCGTGCACTTGACCCCGTCGCTGAAATGCAGCTCTCATACAATTGTGAATTCGTCGCTAATTTCGATATGGAGCCGAGTTTTGGAAAAGAGGATTGGTGCAAGCGAGGACGAAGACCAGCTTCCCGAAGACCCTATAGCATTCCTCAGCTAAAGTTCGGGAACGCGCGCGCTCAAGGACAGCGAGGATCTCGCAACTCGCATCCCGAGGTGAACGTTCAGTCCCTGAGAGCTTCCCAGGAGCGAATGATCTGTCAGAGCTCTTTGAACAAGTTCGTGTCCGAAGATTCTTCATAAGAGAGCCAGCGAATCGCCGCCGGTAAACGGAATACCACGGAGGAAGCTTTCGACCTACCTTGGATCGCTCAGTGGGTCTTGTGGGTTTCTCGAAAGTATTTCCACATAAATGCACCGTTCACAGTACCCAATCCCTGAAGGGGTGACAAAAACATGCAACGAAGAGGCGCTGCCTGCCGCAGCTGTCTCTATAGAGTGCGCAAACCTCGAGTTCCCTCTTCATGCAAAAACCTGTTCCCGACAACGAGTCCTTTGCTGGCGAACGCCGCGTGCTGCTTTCGCAGGACGAAAAAGCCCTAGGCAGTTCCAAACACTTCAGATTTCTTCTTCTTGATCTTCACCAGAAATTCTGTCGGTCGCGATACACGATTGTCCTCGTTGATGGAGTTCTCGCCCAGTGCTCAGTCAGCTCGCGACAGAGAATGTCAGTCTTGGCGCTGGCCGAGCAGAGCGAGTCCGTTCGGCGCCGCGAACGGCTGCGAACGCGTCTCGTTCCGATCGAAAACGACGGCAATCTGTTTTCGTTATCCCTTCAAAATGGCCAACGCCGCCCCTCTCAAAGCGGAGCTGGCAAGTCTTGCCGGAAGTTTTGAAGGTCAGAGGCTAGAAAGCGCAGAAAAACTGAAAATCGACCTTCATGATGAGATCAGAGAGGCAACGAACTCTGAAACCGTTGCGCAGTGGGAACGAGTTGTGCACAACGCTGTTGCGGAGCTGCAGCGGAGCTGGGAAGGGCAGTGAGCAGACGTTCATACGCGAAACCTATGAGCTGGCGATGAGCTATTTCCAGGAAGCCGAGGAGGAGATACAACGCCTCCAGGCTGCAAAGCGCAGTTTGGAGGAACAACTTGGGACCGAACGTGCTCGCAATACTCAGCTCGAGGAACGGCTCGCAGAGTTGCAGTCTCGTTTGCTGGTCCAACAGCCGACGACCGCAACGACGGTGAATGAACCACTGGCGCAACAAGAGCTGCTGCGAGCTGAACTGCAAAGTTTCATGCAAGACCTGGTTCGAAACCAAAGGGAATCCCTCAGGGTTCTGCAGGAGGAGCTTCAGCGAGTGCGCGAAGAGGCATCGCATCGCGAGGAGAATCTGCTGCGGCAAATCGCTCACCTCAAGACCGAATTGGCGGTGGCTCGAACGGACGGAGAACTGTCCGTTCGTCAGCTGCGTCAGCTGGAATCTTTCGCGAACCGCGCTGAGGCCGCCACAGACCTGGGTCCTGGCACGATTTGGCCACCACACCTTACTCCGCGGCAGGGACGACGTCGATGGTCACATCAGGCTCGAACGGAGGACAAATCCACTCCCCAGAGATGACAAGATTGTGCCTCTGCGGGGCAAGTCCGTGTTTATTTGGTGTTGGATGAAGCGCCGGCCTCATATTGATCTGCCTTACTCCTTGAGACGAACCGAGACGTGACGGTATTCGAGTGCCGGCAGGCGATCCATTCTAGGGCCATCGGCTGAGACGCCAATCCGTTGGCGTCTTGGAATTGACGGAAATCAGCGGGCCTTCACTTGGGTTAGCATTGAAGCTACGTAAATGATGCGAAACACTGCATGCCCTAGGTTAAACGAGCAAGCGTGGTTCGAATGATGGTTCGAATGATTAGCGCGAACGCTCCGAAATGGTCGCAATCGTATTCTGTCTAATGCGATCCATGCACTTGTTTTGTCTGGTGTAATGTACTGCGCGCTGCGAGCCCATTGAAACAGTCCGATTTTTCGAGTACAACGATGCGTACGACTACCGCGAGGAGAGTCACCTCCCCATGTACTGGAAAAACGAACACTGGATGAGAAGACCAAGATCATTACCTCAGCGCCTGTCGTTACTTGTTCTAGACAACACTACAGTTGAGTGTGCCTATTGCAGTCCCAAGCGATTTCGCGCATCATCTCCGCGTCGTTCTCTAAAAATTTTCGGCAACTCGGACCTGCCTTGCAGGCTGATCGCATTCAATGGGTTTGGAGTTCGCACACCTCATGGACGAGAGGTGTCCCCGCTGGGCCTCGGCGTCGTCGTCGGGCGTTTGCGTTGCGCGCGCACCCAGCGCCCAAGCAGTTTCGCAGGCGCCGCCGACGGCCAACGACTCGCGCTGGTCGATCGGAGTGGTATCCTCGCTGAGAAATCACGTTAGGTACAAAACGTCTGGCATGAGGAAACAAAGCTTGATCGCTCCACGGATAACTCTAATGTTCACTCCTTCACTGACTTGCGGACGACTCTTGGGCACATTGACGCGTTCTGTCTCTCGAATGCTAACGAATCGTTCCTTTCACCACTTACAAGGTGTTTCCCGAAGCCAGCGCCAAGGCAGTGTCTGCGCCCGAAGCCGTTCTCTCTGTGCGTGCGCAAACGGGCGAAGCACCAGTGCTCACGAACAGAAGCTTGTTGAGAGCGATAGAAGTCTGCAGTTTGCAGCGACGGAAGCGGCTCCAAACGCTTGCGAATGAGGAGAGTCACCCGGCGTTCCGCTTTATCCAGCGAGTCGCTGATATTAGCGAATATCAGCTTGAAAAGAATGGACTGCGGGTGCTGCTTCGCCAGGACTCGACAGCGCCAGTGGCCACGGTGATGATCACGTACCATGTCGGTTCAAGAAATGAAGCTGCTGGCTATACGGGGAGCACGCACCTCCTTGAGCATCTCATGTTCAAAGGCTCTCGTAGCTACAACAAGGAGAACGGCCGCCCTATATGGACCGTCTTGCAAAACGTTGGTGCAAATGTGAACGCGTCTACATGGTTTGATCGAACCAACTACTACGCTGTCTTGCCGTCGGAGTTTATTGAAGAGGCGATCGCGATCGAGGCAGACCGCATGCGTCAGGCTTTGCTGCGCGAAGATGACCTCGCTGCGGAAAAGACCGTAGTGCGTAACGAATACGAGAGAGGAGAGAACGACAACTTCCAGGCACTTGATAAGGAAATCTGGGCGACCGCCTTTCAGGCTCATCCGTATCATCATCCGACAATCGGCTGGCGCGATGACATCGAAAACGCGACCGCAGCCTCTTTACGACGATTTTACGATACCTTTTACCTACCCAAACAATGCAACGCTCTCAGTGATCGGTGACTTTCCCGATGATCTGACGGTCCTTTCATGGGTCGCTGAACATTTTGGGAGTTGCGCCTCCTCGCCACACTCGATTCCGGAGAAACAAGTCGTTCCTCAGGAAGGCATTCAACGGGGGCCGCGTCGAATCGTTGTGAAACGCAGTGGGCGTCAGGGCATTTTGGGTGTTGCGTTCAAGTCTCCGTCCGGGTTGCATGAGGATGCGCCGGCGTTGGCAGTGCTCTCCGTGGCACTCGCGGGTGGCAAGACTGGTCGACTCTACAGGCGTATCGTCGACCCCGGGCACGCGACTCGGGTTTACGCCTGGGAAAGTGCCCTGCGAGATCCCGGATTATTTCTTATCTACTGCTTTCTAACTCCGCAAGCCGAGAACCAAGCAGTGGAGACAATGCTCTGGGAGGAGTTGGAGAAAATCAAAAAGTCTGGTATTGATCTTCGGGAGCTGGAGCGAGCGAAATCGCAGGTGAACGCGTATCTCAAATTCTCTCGTGACGGTACCTATGGAATTGCAGATGGCCTCAACGAGGCCCTAGCGATGGGCGACTGGACGGCTTTTTGTCGGAATCGCATCGAGGGTGTTCAGCTGGAAGATGTGCAGCGAGCGGCACAGCGATATTTTCGTGAGGATGCAAGCACGACAGGCTCGTTCATCCCGATTCGCTCCAATGAAGAGAATGAAGAAGACGCTTTCCTGTTGGAGGGCGAAGACCACACAGCTCCAGCGGGCCGCATTGTCGAGGATGCACAGACTTCTATGGACGCACAGCGTCGTGAGGCCACCCGGGCCGCCCCAACTGCGCTTCCACGCACTGCACTAACTCGAAAACCCAAGATATCCGAAGCGAATTCGCTAGGCGCAGTCCAGGATGCTCGTAGAGTGCGGATCGCTCCTCGAATAGAGAGCAGACCGCTGCTTGATGATAGACTGACTCAGCTCACTTTACGCACTGCTGTCGATGACGTTGTCACGCTTGTCGGTTCTGTGGCCGGTGGCACCGATCATGGTGATCGAGAACCTTTTGCATCTCTTATGGTAGCGGAAATGATGGCTGAAATGTTCGACCAAGGCTCCAGGCATCGTGATAAGTTTGCTATTTCCGAATTGCTCGAAGGTGTAGGGGCGCGGGTTAGTTTTGCAGTGACGCGCAACCGTTTACGCTTTCGTGCACGCTGCCTGCGCAAAGACCTCTCAATAGTGACCAAGCTGCTTTTCGAACAACTCACAGAGCCACGTTTAGAGGCAGACGACTTTGAGATGGCCCGGCTCCGGTTTATTGGTGATTTGGAGGCGTCCAAAGAGAGTACTGCCCGACGAGCAGATGAGATTTTCTCCGCCGCTCTCTATCCTCGAGGGCACCCCAACTACTCGTATCCAGTGGAACAGCTCATCGAGTCGCTGCAGGCTCTGAAACTAGATGAAGTTCAGCGTTTCTCGAACCTGTACGGACTCGGAAGCGACGCGCGCATTGCCGCTGTGGGTGATATTGATTCAGCGGAAATGCGGGCTCTCGTAGAGGATGCACTCCGAGGCGGATGGCGCTCAAGCAGATTTCCGTCCAAGCTGCCGATAGAGCACCAAGCTCTTGACCGCAGCGCCGTCGCAAACGCAAGCGCCTCCAAAGCCCCATCGCTGTCCAGCTGGCGAGTCTATCGGATGCCCGACAAGGATAGTGTTGACGTCCAGATTGGGCAGTCACTTGGCATCGACGCGAATCACCCAGATTACTACGCCATCGCCATGGCGGTATTTATCCTCGGTGGGAACTTTTCCTCGCGCTTGATGCAGGTGGTCCGCGATGAACTCGGCTTGACTTATGGGATTGGTGCCGGCGTGGAAGGTTCAGAACTCGGTTCGGATGGGTACTGGCGAATTGCAGGGACGTTTGGCTCGACGAACGTCGAAAGAGGCGTGGCCGCCACGCTGGAGCAAATTGAACGATGGTATACTCACGGTGTCGAGCAAGCAGAACTTGATGCCAAAAAAGCCACGGTTTACGGCAGCTATCAAGTGGGTCTCGCGACGACGCGTGGTCTGGCCGGGGCACTGATCAGTACCCTGGATGAAGGCCGACCCCTGACCTGGATCGATGAATACGTCGACCGAATCGGGTCTCTGACACTGGACCAGGTGAATGCCGCCATTCGCCGATGGGTTGATCCCAATGCTCTGGTTATCGCCGCGGCCGGCAATATCTAAGGCGCGAGCTTTTCAACGCTCAGGCTCATTGAAGAGCTGCCCGCAAGTCGGTTGAGCGGATGTCAACTCGGAAGAGTCGTTCTGGAATGACGCCAAAGAGAGACTCCAAACCGAGTGGAATCGACACGTCGTCGCGGGTCAGAAACGGGGCCTCGTTCTGGTTCGTGACTCGTTGGTCCTTCCGTCCGGCGACGAGGAAGCGACATCCCGTTTTTTCAATGGTTTGCAGCGCCTCACGCATTTTCGCTTCGTCATTGGCGTAGTATCGCACGTCAATCAGCCGTAATAGTGTGTCGACGCCAATGACAAAGATTCGTCCGGGCAAGAGCAGGGCCTTTTCCGTAAAGAGCGGCGCACGTGTGAGCGTGACTGGTCGATCGTGATGGAACTGACGTAAGCGTTGACGGAGCTCCCTATCCGCGATGATGCCCTTGTCCGCGTTCAGGACCGATATCTCATAGCCCGCTCGAGCATCCCATGAAACCATCTTCCGTGCTGCCTCGAGCAGAAGACGATGGCCTTCATGTAAAGGATTAAAGGCGCCAGAGAGCAAAACGAGCGGCACAGCGTCTGGTGCTGTTGTGAAACGCTGCGACGCCGGCAGCTGCGTTAAGTATCCATCACCTTTGGCTAGCCATTCGGCTAAAACGTCTTTTTCCTCGGCAGGAGTCGATTCGGCTGTCTCTTCCCCTCGAGTGAGCAGAACGCGCTGCTTAAGCACGGCGGCGAGATCACTCGCAACTGTCTGCAGCGGCGTTTGAGTCGTTGGCTCGTATTCCATCAGGGTGTGCAGTTGGCCCAACGTCATTCCGCTGGGCTCAACTACCTTTATCAAATCTTTTTTCTTACTAGCAGGTGTTGCTGCGATCATGCTCGTCTAGAAACCGAACGCATGTACAAGAAAGCTTGAGGCCAGCGTTTGGCACGGTCGATGCAGCATGCGGAGATCGGTGCCATGACGCTGCCGGAGAACACGGTGGCGCATCGGGCGGGCGGCGTTCGATGTTCGGTGTTCGGCACCCGATGGAGGCAAACGAAAGATGCGAATGGCTGTCGTCCCTATGAGGGTATCGTTGATGCTGATCCATCTCTCTGAGGAAATGAGCCTTCGAGTGGTGTGTACAAGATATTAGACCTGGTTCAGCGAATGCGTGGAGGATTCGCTCATCAACCTTGGATCGAATCGATAAGAGAGTCGTTGCGACACGATCGACTGCGGACAGTGAGTGAACGATCCATCCCATCTCGTGTGATATCCGGGCCAAGGTCGGGCGAGAGCCTTATAAGGCAAATTTCAATCGCGGTTTCTCAGTGTAGGTCGTGCTTCTCATCGTCCTGCATGACCAATGTTAAATTATGCAGCTACCCGGTGAAACATATTTCGCAGGGAGAATTCGTACTCCAATCTTTGTCTCTGAAAAAATTTAGAGAACGGCCCCTGGATGGCCCTGAAGAGAGAGACGGAGACACCGGTGCCTCTTCCATGATCGGTCGCTCGCGTGCCGAGCCGGCCGAGCGGTGATGTATCGCTTCTTTGGAAGGCTACGGCTCGTCGTGATTCGACGGCTGCACGCAACGCTCCATCGGTCGTACGTCTTCGTGATCATCAACATCGCCGGGAAGATTCCTGCCTCAAATCATGAAAGCGTTATTTCGTTCCTTGGGGATACGTTTCAACGGCTGGCTCACGCGTCGCGACTCGCCAAATCGATACCGGATCCGGACGCGTTCATGCAGTTGCGAGCCCGCCAAAGGACGCCTCCGACTTGGTATCACGATCACTTCGAAGAATTTGTTGCACATACAGGTTTACGTTCGTTCCAAATTAGTTGCTTAGCCCTAGGGATCACAGCGCCCTATTGATGTGCGTCTATCCTTCCAATGCTGCTGCACCACCGACGATTTCCGCAAGCTCCGATGTAATGGCCCCCTGGCGAGCGCGGTTGAATTCGATGTTCAGTTTTCGAGCCAATTCCTTGGCATTGTCGCTCGCACTGGACATGGCCGACATGCGGGCGGCCAGTTCAGCAGCAACAGATTCTTGTAGCGTTCGCAATAGCTGACCATTGAAGTACAGTGGCAGAATAGCGTTCAAAAGTTGCAGGGGGTCCTGCTCAAAGATCATATCCGGGGTGATCCCAATAGCTTCCGGTGACGGCTGTTGAAACGAGCGCTTCACCGCAAACTTACCCTCCTCGGTCGTTAGCTGAAAGATTTCATCCCCTTCCATTTCCAGACCAACAGGCCCAAGTGGTAGCATCGTTCGAATGCTTGGCTTGGAACTGATTAGCGATACGAAGCGCGTATAGAGGAGCTCTACACGTTGCACCTCATCACCGAGGTAGTGCGCAAGCAGCACATCCGCAATCTCGGACGCCTGTGAAGACGTTGGCTGTTGCGTGCACAAGAAAGCACGCCGAATCGGATAATTCCGACGACGGGCCCATTGCGTCACCTTGCTACCAACCGTCACCAGCTCCACATCTAGGTTCTGGGCTTTCAACTCCGATATACGCTGCTGTAGCTTACGCAGAATGTTAGCGTTGTAACTGCCACAGAGACCTCGATCACCGCTGATGACAACAAGAAGGACCTTTTTGATATCACGTTGCTTCAGCATCGGCAAATCGAAGTACTCTGTCGAATTCAATCGACTTAAAAGACTTCCAAGCACCTTTTGCAACGTGTCCGAAAATGGCCGTGTTCTCAACACGGCATCTTGAGCCCGACGTACTTTCGCAGCTGCCACCAAACGCATGGCTTCCGTGATTTTTTGCGTGTTTTTGATGGTACGGATGCGGTTCCGCAGAGGCGTGGTCTTCCCCGACATGACCAGCGTTTGTGCCGACCTGATCACCGCTGGTTCAACCGTGCGAGGCGTGACGCCCCCGCAGAGGAACGCGCTCCGCTTTGCAGAAACCGTATTTCCTCTAAAACCCGTAAAAGAACAGACGAATGCTTGCATTTTGACTGTAATCAACCTCAACTGCGAACTTGTATTTTGTCGCAATTCTAGCGTCTTCCGCGAAAAAGCTGCCGAGGTCGAATGCCTTCAATCAGATAGCCCGGCCAGTAACGAGTAATTATATGTAACGCACGCGCACTTGGTTGGTCGCAGTAGTCAGGGTGAGACGCGTCTTTACGCAAGGCCTCTCTTCAAACAGAGCCAAAAAGGTCTCGAAAATTGGCGCAGCACAAGCTCGAGCCTCGACACACTTGCCACTTTGACACCCTCTCGAAACCGAGTCTGCCACGGTATCACAGTTGAGCCTGCAGCGTTGCACAGGCGAATATGTCAAGGCGTCGTGTGTGCGCTCCTTTGGCACTGCTCGGCGCTTGCAACACACGCGACTGACAGTATACGCACGGGATCCGAGCATGCGAACGCGACGACGACCCTGCCCCAAAGGAGTGCCATTTTGGGCAGCTTGTGCGCGACGGGTCGGCGGCGATGCACGACGACGACGTCATAGCAATGGAGGCGGTCGTGGCCTCATCGACGCCGGAGGCCAGAGCGTGCGGTCAGTCCCGGCGACGCGCTGACGATCGATTTCCCTGCAGGCCGCGTCGCTGCGATCACCGCTCGGTCCGTCAAGCGGCGACTCGAACGTTGAAGATAGGACCGGATCCGAACGCAGCAGCGTAGCGTATCAGGCAGCGATTTGTTTGCGTTCATGACCAGTTTCAAAGCGACTCAGAGCATCGTTTCGATTAGGTGATGAGATACACCAAAATGAGTCTGGATGTCGAAGCAGTGAACCGAAATGGAGCAACTTTGGTATCGAAGGAGCGTCCTTTTGGATAGCGCGACGATTCTGGTTTATACTTCATGATGACGGTCATGGCTGGACGCGCCTCACGTAAGCCAATCGGCGGACTGCTCTGCGCCCACTCTAAAACACGTCCAGCCTGTTCGTTGTGCGGCAATATCCATGAGTCCAAATGCTCTATGCTTCGTTCAGCATGTTACGAGCAGCGATTCAAGCACTCAGAACGGTCACAAGTAACAGACATGATGGGCTCCGAATTCATGCTACTCGAAAGGACGCTTCGGGTCTATCTGACCGCGTCTGGGTGACCTATCGGGAAGCGCCGTTCCCCTGCAACGTCGGGCGTGCGGTATTGAGAGCCGAGGATAGAACAACGACGCATCTGGTCGGCCCGAGAGCGAACCCACCGAAACGTCATCTCGTTCGGCGGATGCCGCACGCTCTTCGCCAGGAGCGCCCGTATCCCACTACAGGCCACCGGAGCTCATCGCAAGGGCTTTTCATTCTGAAAAGGATACGTATTTGTTTGATTTTGAGTTCGCTTTGCTTTCTTTCCAGAGTGATGGTGCTGTAAATCCTGGACGCGAGAGACAATTTTTCGAAAAGCGGGCCGAGAAGCCCACGAACTCGTTGCAGTTGCCAGCGACGCAAGCCCCAGACCGAGGGGGCGCTTTCAGGTTGAGCGCATGGCGCTGGTTGCCGCCGGCAAAGACTTTTTGCAACACTTGCGTTATCAGTGGGATTTACGTCATTCTCTCGAGCTCAAGGTGGTTTTGGAGAACGAAGCGGTGCGCCAGTTCGACCGTCTGAAACGACCCGTCTACACTGTTGACGAGCGAATTACGGGCTTTGCGAGTGTTCGCTCCCTGGCAGCGTTTCCGCTACCGTGCAGGTTCCTCATCGCGGAACTCGTCGCAGTCATATCCAGTGGGTACGGGTGCGTCCTTCGCCGATGGGAGGTGTTTTCGCGAGCTCAAACTTTTGACTTTCCGTATTCCACACTGAATCAGCATGCCGTCATCACGAAGCCATTCGCCTTTGACTGTTCGGAGCTTACTCACGAAACGTATGACGGCTCGCGGATACGGTTAGGATACCGTATCCGGTTGCGGTTTTGTGCACGCGCAGACCTCTCGGAGCGCCGGATCGAGAAGGAGATTGTGATCCTTGCACCGAGAACTGCCCGACGGTACTCGCCGGGAATCTTCCTCAATGCGGGGCTCGAAAATATTTTGCACCTGGAACTTGAACTTGATCGTCGTGCTTACCACTTGCACGATGTGATCGTCGGTAGATTGACTTTTTTGGACAACCGCGTCATGATTCGCCGTGTAGATATTGAGATTCGACGAGAGGAGTCGGGGCGTGAGCTGTCACCTGAGTCCGAGCTGGTCGGGAGCTTTCAGATACTCGAGGGTTCTCCCAAGCCCGGCGCGGTTATCCCAATTCGTCTATTTCTGAAACAGTTTTCTGGACTGACGCCAACCTGCGCTGATGTGTGCGGTATATTTTCCGTGCGATATGTCATGCGCCTTGTGGTGATCGATGCAGACCTTCGCCGTTTCTGGAAAGAGCATGAAATTGTTCTCTGGAGGGCCTCGGACTTTCTCGAAACGTTCCAGGAGAACGCTGTTGCCCCTTGCGACCAGACCGAAAAAGAGCAGCTCCTTGCGGAATAAAGCTCCGTGAACGCCACAGCGCACGTGCATTCGAGGCACCCGGAACTCAGTGTGTACCGGCGTTTACGGAGCGCTTTTGCGTCCGTCGCGATAACCCCGCCAATGGGTCAGCATAGGACTTGGCGTCAGCCGCCCGCCACTTCTGTGCCTCTGAAATGTAGCGGTTGTTCGAAGTGCTGGTGCCGGAGTTTTCAATCTGGACGGACTCTATTCCAGCAACCGCACGATCACTTAAAAACTCGAGCGCGTCGGAACGAACGAAAGATGACTCTTCATCAAGCTCGGATCGTGGCCTCGATCGTGACAGAAGCGAACCTTGTCTTTACGTATCGGGTTTAATTTTGTGCCAGTTCGATAAGATCAGTCCCCTGTGCCGCCGCATCAGACATATGCTTGTCTATTCGAGTCTTCACGGAATATAGAACTCGGTGTGAGCTGAGTATCAACGAGTTTCATCACTTGCAGCAGATCTGCCCAACCTTGGTCGAATGGCCATCCAGTATGCAGGCCACTCCGAACGTTGCAGACTAGTCCATGACGATACCGGGGATGGGCGCAAAAACAGTTGACTCTGAACTTGATGTGGTTGTGCCCTTAGCTACTTCTGGTCATCTTGTGTGTAGAGCCAGCACGCTGCACTGTGCTGTGCACAGCACTGTCTCCAGCGAAGATCGGTTGCCAGATCGCTCCGTTCGTAGGTTCTCTGCCAGAAGCAAGCGCCCGTTCTCCTCGAACGCTGCGTTCCACGGAGCTTTTCACCGCTAGGGTGCTAGCCACGCGTTCGCTGCGCACGGACCGCTGATCAAAACACCTCAACAGGTGCCGGCAACCAAACAGGAACGCACCAGTTACAGGAAACTTCTATTTGTGCGTGAACAAAACCGTTTCATTCAACCACATACTTAGGATCGTTTCGTCGACGCGGAGACCTCGCACAGGGCGCAACGCGATAATATTCGCGTACGCACTCACCAGCATCGAAGCAGGCGGCGAGGCGGGCAACGGCACTGGGCCCCGATCGAACCAACGTGGAGTCTCTACGAAACTGTATGGCGCTTAACCTGGAATGAGCAGTTTCGCGGAGCTAGTGCAACGTGCCCAAAGGAGTCTAGCAGCTGACTATGCACCAGGCAGAAAAGTTTTTCGTCAGATTTTGGGTCTCGTTGAGAAGCCAGAGGAATTGGAAGTGGCGACTCAGTTACAAAAGGAGTTCCACAAGCGCTTCGTGCCGCTGAGCAAGCCAACGTGGAGCCTCTATATCCAAGCGTGCATGCGGGCTCAACGTTTCGATCGAGTCCTTGAACTCCTCCGAAAACCAGATGAGTTTGGTTGCCGAGGCTTGATCGCAACCAAAGCCCTCCGTTCTACGGTCGCTGAACTTCACGACGCAGGGGCCATCGAGCAGCTGCGGGAGGCTGCGCACCATGCACAAGCGCTGGCTCCGGCCTTGGTCTCTGACATACTTCGCCGCTTAGTGCAACTGGATGCAATTGAGGTCGTGTTGAAGACTTTAGAAAAATGCCCTCCACGTAGTGTGCGACCTTCTCATTTCACGATGATTGCTAGCGTCTTAAACAAGCGAAGCGACAAAGCTGCGATTCCCCAAGTGCTCGAGCTCCTTCGAAACAAGGGCCTGGAGCCGAACCGCGGACTGGCTGAGCTAGCGCGTGCGACCGTCCAATAAGGCTCCCTCAAGGAACAAAAGATCTGGTTCCCCAACACCGTTTATTTTAGATGGACCTGTTCAGAGAGCGCCATCGAACCTCAGACATGAGCAGAAGAATCCTAAACCGAGAAGACTCATGTAACACGCGAATGGACTAGATGCATATCTTTTCGGATAACGCTCGTGGGCTTCATGCGTTGTCCCATCTGGATTGGTTGTGCTGGATCTCCAGCCCAGCAGCGATCGCTTGGCGTATCGACAAGCCAACCTCATCATGCGGAGTGACTTCACCAGCTGCTCGAGGGGCATCATCCAACCGAATGCAGGCGCTCAGGCAAGTTCAGGCCGCCTTTGGATCTTATTTGCTTTTCGCGTGGGCTACATGCATCGCTGCACTGGCGTTCACCAACAGAAACAGGGCACCTATCGATGATGAGACGGCAAAGTTCAACGCATCAAAAATACGCCCGTTCAACAAGTGCCCACAAAAGAGGGCAGCGACAGCCAGGTACCAGACGTTATTGCTGGCCAGGGCTCGAAAAGCGGCAACCTCACTCAGTCGCCTTTCATCGAGTTGCAAAGAACCTGCTTTGCGCTGCAGCTGTACGAGTTGTGCGCGCGCGTAACGGAGATGGGAAAGAAATACGAGCGGAATCACCAGGAACGCCGTGCAGAGCAGCGTAACAAGCACGCGCGGATCTCGCCCGTCGACCCTAAAAACGAACCAGCAGATCGCCACCCAGGGCACCAAAAACAGCGCTACTGCATCGATGAAAAAGAGGAACTTTTGCGTTGATGCGGTCTTACTCCCATAATCGCGCAAAACTTTCTCGAACGCTGCGTCGTCCTCTGTCATGACGTTTCGTCTGTTCGTCGACCTCGTCACAGCGACAACGGGTCGCCGTAACTGGCGCAATCGGCGATGGCGTGCCGATTCCACACCACACCGACGCCGTTTGCGGCGCGCGCGTCGTTGCGATCATTATACGGGAAGCGTCGACAAGTGCGCTAGCGCGGGCAGGCGCAGTTGTCTCCCCAGATCCGCGGACAGCAATCGTCGACCCGTGGTATCCTTTCATTACGGTGATGGTGATGATGATGTTCGTGTGTAGCCGTCGTGAAAAGGTTTTCGCAATGCGATCAGTGCACTCTCGACCACTCGAGCCAGATCGGGAACGCGCTTAGGCGAAACGATTGTAGATTCGTTTACCGACATTGTTGAATGCAGTTTCTGTGGGTAGCACGATCGATCCATGCATCTGGAACAGGTGGTGCTCGCGTATCGTGCGTTTCCAGTACGACTGGACAGGATCGGAGCCTGCGTTAACCGAATGGCCTGCAGCAAATTGAAGCGTTACCGAGCTTGTCGCGTAATGCACGCGTCTCAGATCGCTGTGTTTTTGCCCGAGTTGGGCCTCTGAAACGGTGCAGTATCGCGAAAATCACGAACGCGCTCCGAATCTTGTAAAGGACAAGAAATGTAGTTCTGTCGACATGAACGTCTTTTATGAGGTGGTTCTGGTCGTCCATCATGCTGTAGCTCGGAAACATGCACTCCAAAGGCTTTGCGACGATCCTCACTCTCTGCAGTTCGGGGACGCGCGATGTCTCGCAAACCGCTTTAAACGTCTGAAATTTGTCACGCACTTTTACCTGCAAGGGTACGAGTCATTTGCATACATGAAGGGCGCGCATCTAAAGAGCGCAATCTTAGACGGCTGGGTTGTCTCTCTCTCTCTCTGCCGCAGCATTGAGGAACACACAAAGCTAAACGAGCCCCAAACAGACCGCTGTGGAGGAAGAAAGGAAATGACAGAGAGATGGATGCGTGATCCCCATAGAATATTGAATCGATGAGATGAATTATTCAGCTCTATAGAAATATTTTCTAGAATGTTGAAAATATACGTCGGCACTCAAATCCAGCCACAATATCTATGTTTTGAAGCATGGCTCCGTTCGAAACGCCGGTATGGTGATGTGTTGCGGAACGATACGAGCAACTCTCTCCAAAAATAAATCAGATGAGAATGATGTGTCGATCGTCGTATTCGTGGTCTTGTATTCTGCATCAGCGTAGAGTCTCGGTCCAGTAGCATGCGACTCGAATCCAAACATACAGATATGCTTACTCTGTGGATCATGCAGATCCTGGGACGATTGCAAGCTCATCAATGATTCCGAAACAAACAAGATCGGTTCGAATGGATCGGGGTTTTCATTTCCGGGAATCTCCGCCCCTTCAAGATTCGCACCTATAGAACACCCTCCACCGCATTGATTAGCTCCGCGAAAAGCGAGTCAATCTGGGTCTCTTCGCATTCAAAGCAATGACGAAATCGTTTGCCTTGGATTCTCCTCGTCTTTTCACAAACGCATCAAAAGCAGTCCAGATGCGCTATGTATTCCAAGCCGACAGGTGCGAAGTGGAACTTTTGCTTTTTTTTCACAAAAAAACAAGAGCAGCTCCAATCGTCCTCGTCCGCTGTAGCCAGCATATCCGCGTTTGGCGTCTTTGAGTAACGGAGCCGAGTGCGGCGTTCCACTCGTATGCAGGCCAGACTGAACCGTCGCATCACGACTTGTGACCGGAAAGAGTGGGCCTTTCGCCGCGGCTTCACATCAACAACAGTAACGTTCTCGACTCCAAAGTACGTCGGAGACAACGATAGCCGTGCGCATTCATGAACGTTTCAGATTTTCGACTCGCCCTGGTCACACTTGGAATAATCTTTGTCCAGTTCTCGTCTCCTTGGGAAAGAGGATTTTCTTGCGCTCTTCTCGACCATGCAAGCAGTTTTTCTACTTTACGCTCGTGCGAGAGTGCACTCGTCTCGTTTGTGCAGCGATACGCCTGAACTCGAAATAGAACAAATTTCTGTGATCTCCCGATTAATCATTGACTTGTTGACGATATGCATTATCGCGCAGCCTGGTGCATCAGCCCAAGAAATGTTGCTCTTGTGAGCACACCTCCTGCGCTCCGCAGCTGCTCTCCCGTCACAACGACGAGATACGTCGGCCCGGCAGGCCAGGAGAAGCCTGCCTTCTGTCTGGCACTCGGCCGCCCTCTGCATCTCGCTTCTTCGCGTGCACCGACGTCGTCGCCGATATCGGTGAGCGCTTCTTGTCTCACGAAAGAGCGTTGCAGCGATCGAGGCTGCGCTCCCTGAACGAGATCCTTATCGATCGTGATCAAGGTGTGGTCTCAGTGTCAAGGAATCTTGATAGAGACTTGGTAGTAGTGTCTTTGACTCGTCGGGGGCTTTTCATCTCCGAAACGAGTAGCAGGAGCTCCTTCGACTGGCACTCGCGTGAGCAGCGCGCGCGCCTCTGGACTTGAGCAAGGAGAGAGGCATTGCAGAGCCAGGTTTGTAAACGAGGTTGGGGAGTGAACGGTGACAGGGGCGTGGCGAGAGCATTGCAGCTTGGAAGAAACGCCTCAGGACTTGGCTTTTTTTCCTTCAGGCGCCCGTTCATGAGCTCGATTCCCATCTACGAAGCCGATGAGGCGCGTGCGAGCATTTTGCAACGGAAACCGCTCGATCTCAACCGAATAAGCCCACAACAGCAGGAGCGGTTGTGCCAAGTCTTTGGGGCAACGCTCTCTCCTCGGGAGGCCGTTCAAAGAATCCTCGGGTCCGTTCAGGAGGGAGGCGATGACGCGCTTCTAGACTGGACCAAACGACTGGATGGAGTGGAGTTTAGCGCAGCCGCGGCACTCTCAGTCCAGGATGCTGAACTGGAACAAGCACTGGTCACCTTGGAGAAGACGCAACCGGCGCTCTATCATGCCTTGGAGTTGGCCGCCAGACGCATCGCCGTGTACCATGAGTCGCAACCGTTAAACTCGTGGTTTACCACAAAACTAGGCGGACATATGGGTCAGATGCTGCGACCCCTGGACTCCGTGGGTTTCTACGTCCCTGGAGGAAATGCACCACTGCCGAGTACGGCGCTCATGACGATGATTCCAGCAATCGTAGCGGGTTGTCGACGATTTGTGGTGACCTCACCACCATCACGTGAAAGCGGCGATATTAGTCCGGTCACTCTAGCTGCATGTGCCATTTGCAAGCGCATGCTAAAGGAACAAATTCGTGATCTAGGAGTAGACCAAAACATAACCTCCGCGTTCCAGGTTTTTCGGCTAGGCGGTGCACAAGCGATCGGCGCCATGGCGTACGGGACGCAAACAGTGCCTCGAGTAGATAAGATTGTGGGGCCTGGCAACCTCTATGTGACGCTCGCCAAGCGCGAAGTCTACGGAGTCTGCGACATCGACGGGATTTACGGACCTACAGAGGCGATCGTGATTGCTGACGCATCGGCTAGAGCGGAACTCGTCGCGGCCGACCTCCTCGCCCAAGCGGAGCATGATGAAGCAGCTGTGCCGATCCTTCTGACGCCGTCTCGTCCATTCGCTGAAAAAGTAAGAGAGGCTTTAAGTCGACAGCTCCAAGCGCTACCATCAGCGGCCGCTGCACAACGAGCCCTACATGCGCTTCAACACCAAGGTGGTCTTGTCGTTGCAGACAGCCTCGAATCCTGCGCGGAACTATGCAGTGCATTCGCCGCGGAGCATGTTTCATTGAGCGTGAGTCAGCCATGGGAGCTACTGCCACGAATTCGCCATGCGGGTGGTATCTTTGTCGGTGAGACCTCGGGCGAAGTCCTTGGTGACTATATCGCTGGTCCAAGCCACGTCATGCCAACAGGCGGGAGCGCCCGGTATGCGAGCCCAATCAACGTGTTGGATTTTATCAAAATCACCAGTGTGATTGCGCTGGATGTTTCAACTGCACGAAAGGTGGCTGCAGCAGCCGAAAAAATCGCTTCTGCAGAGCGTCTCGATGCCCACGCTGCCGCAGCTCAACAGCGTGTTCACATGTCAGAGTGAGTGCCACATAAATGATGTTCATGCATGGTTATTTCGAGATGATAGAAAACTGGGCGAAAAACGACGCTCTGTCGTCGCCTTGAGTCCAATGGGTCTGACATCTGACCAGCCCGAACGAAACAGAACGAAAGATGGCCTGATTCCATCCAGAGCCATGAAATGACTCGCGGTTACCGATGCCCGCTCGTGATGTGATCCCTGGCTTGCACCATCGCTGCGCTTGCCGAATGGTAGAGGGATCCGAGCAGTCGCCGGTTTCCATTCCTTTGACCACGTTGACACGAAGCGGGAGATAGAACGATGCAGCTTGGCCAGCGACAGGAACGCGATCATCCGACAGCATCAGACCCTGTTGTCATCGCGTGCGGAGAGCGCAACACCACTCCTCTGCTTTCATATCTCTTCACCATGGAGAGCGCCATATTGGCGACGAGATTCCACGCGATCGTTTCCGGTACTGTTTGCACGAAATCGGACCATTTCGTTCGGAATTCCGTGTGATGCAGACACTGGGGAGGCTGGCGCTCCAGGAACCCGCTTGGTCCCTTGACCGAACCCAAGATTGCATCATTTCACTTCCATCCATCAATCGATCGACAGCACCGTGTAGGTATACGCTGCATCCATGACGAACCTGCGGCTGCCTTCATGCACTGAAAGCGCCTCACTGGGATACAACCTTGCGTTTGGATTCCTCTCGCAAAGAGGGCCCTTGCACGCTCACCCGAAAAAATCATTGCCGAGAGGAAACCGAGAGCCACAAATCCATCGCCTGAAGTGATTGAATGCAATTCCAGCCGAACCCACCGGATCAGCGAATCCGCGACGCGCTAACCCAGTCTCTCGATGACATGACGGAGTACCTCTGGAAACAGCCGACCTGTATGAATTGGGTGCGACTTGCACCGCATTTATCATGAGAAAGTGTCCACAATTCCAAGGATCACTACTGAATCAAATGCGTCTTCAGTGCTGGTTCCGATCCTCATGGTCCGAGTCATGTCGATTCCATGAAAGCGACTCTGTCGGTCGACATGCACCAGTCGTGTTCGCCAAGGGCACCGCCGCTCTTCGTTCTGCCGCATGAACTGCAAGAATCATGGAAAGGCGTTCGTATCCCACGTACGTATAGGTGATACGATCCTGCGTCCAGACATCGGGACGATGTTCCTGACTTGCCTGCATGGTCACCTCGACATTTACCACGCCAGGCTCATGGGCAGGCGCAATACACTCCAGACACTGAGCAGAATGACGATTTGCATGCACAATGATATGACCGAAGCGAATTCGAGCTACTGCAGGGAAGTGGTTGCCGAACACGAGCACTCTCGAGCCACCACTGGTCAGTCCGGTGTTCGGTTCCAGTCGATAAACTCTAGTCTCGAGTCGATTCGTGGCCGAGATCCTCGGATCGCTCCTTCGAGTATCCTCGACAGATGCGTTCGACGTTGTGTCAGCAACAGGGCTTGTCCGCCATCTCAATGTCGTTCCAGAGGCAATCCGCAGCGCTCGCAACGTACTCTGTGGATCGAGGGCGGTCCCGCTGTACAGAATATGGGCCCTTCCAAGTGCCTCTGCGATCGACTCGGCAGATAACTGTAGATTTTCGCAACAACGCGGAAAGTATGCTTGCCTTATCTGTTCCTCGAGGCCGGCGATGGTGATGTCCACCGGCACACAGAGGCGAACTGGCGTCAACGAGGCCAGCGCCTGTCGTTCCGTAACATTCGTGACCTGCCTCTCCGGAAATATATGCTCCCAGACCGGCAGAATCTGTAGCGTCACCTGCTCTGCGACGGAAAGGTGTATTCGATTCTCTGAACTGACTAGGGCTGATTCCAGAGGCGCACGTTCCATCCTAGCGCTTTGGTCCGGTTTATGTGACTTTGTTATCGTAAAGCTACAAACTTTTGTGCTTTCTTCAGTTGTGGATCAAGTTTACTGAAGAGAACACGATTCGTCGGTGCGGCACGCCTTCGACTGCAGGTGAGGTCCTAGCCCCAGCGCCGTTGCGGACACCGGACCTACGCTGTCGCCAGCGGTACTGGTGACTCGGGCCCAGAAAACGACACAGTCGTCCTTCTTTCAACGGTCTTGACGTACGTCTTGATCGCTTCTTTGAACCAATCAAGGTCGAGATTACTCCACAAAAGAGTTGTTCTAAAGTGGCCAGGCCGGACTCGAACCCTGTTCACGAGGGTTTCAGAAACGCGAACGCTGGAGTATGCTCGTGTGCCCTTGGACCCGATTCCGAAAGTGTTTGCCGGTGACCGGAAGCGCAAGACCGAAGACGAGGTGCAGTCCGTTTCTACCAGGGAAGCGCTGATTGATTTTGGCGCATGCGCTCGATACCTGGCTGACTTGATGGAGTACCAGCACGCGCTGGCGAAAGTGAGGACCGCCGACCCTCGGAGGTGCCTCCGTTCGTACTCTTACTGGCGACACCGACGGGCTCCCTCGGCAGCACGGCTTTGCCGGCGTGGCCCCCGCTGTTGGCAGCGTTCCCGGTCGAAATGCGCTTTGCCAAGTGAGTAGGTACCGGCAAAGCCGGTCCAAGACGCTCAAAGACACTGGCTGTTGCTTTCTCGTGGGGGCTAGCAGTGTCTCGTTGGCGCTTGACACCGGTGACATCTGTGCTCGGCGCTGGACGCTTCAAGGAGGGAGCAGAGGCTTCACCAGGCGCCCCGAGTTGCAATCTGCCTGGTTTCTCAGATACTAGAGAGGTTGCTGGTTTGTTGTTACGCGCACGGAGAGACGATCGCGGAGTTGCGGGCACCGAGCCACGGCTCGCCTCAGACAAAGACGCAGAAGAAGCCAGACTCGACGCAACACGCTTCTCTGCCTGTTCCGCTTCGTTTGTTTCCACTTTCGGACCCAGACGGGCAAAAACTGGTATCTTAGAGCGGTTGGGTGCGCCAGTTGTGGCCTGAGTCCGAAAGTGCTGCGGACTGGCTTGTTCGAGACTTGTGGCGACACCTGGTTCCGATCTTGATAGCCGTTGAATCACTGGGATTGTTTGGACTTTTTGAGCAGAGTTTTCTTGATGCTGACTCCCACAGGGCCTCTCATTCGAAACGGGCACACTGGTTGCGGTTCGGGCGCCTGCATGATGATGTTCGGTCACTCGCTGTTGTCCGGTTGGCCTGATCGATCCATCCGATGCGGCAGTCTTGCACGATTCGCGGACCTTGGTATTCATTTTTGTTTGTGTTGCGTTCCCCAGTGAGTTTCTGTCTGGCGCATTTGCATCTCCAGCGTCCCGTGAATATGCAGCGTAGAGAGATTTCCTCGAGTCGTCCCTGGTAGGCCCCGAAGGGGTGAACGATGAATCCTGCTTCAGCCTCTGCGACCCGCTCAGCGGACGAGTGCGAGCAGTAGCACCTCGCTGAACAGATTTTGCATCTACCTGTAATGATGGTTGTCCTCTGCGTTGTCCTACTTCACTGGAGAGAGTGGACCTGCTCTCTGGTTTCTGCCGCTCCCGCTGATAGGAGGGTGCGTCGCCGCTGCCGAGCGCGCTTGGAGTTTTTCCCCTAGACGATGTCAGTGTGTTTCCCTGCGGCCGCTTCAGTTCTTTGCTACCGTCAAGACCTGGACGGGATAGACTCTTCGAGGCATGCTCAGTCGCTTCCTCATCGGGTATGGCACGCGAGCTGCTCCCCGAGGAGAATGTCTCTTTCTGGTGAGGTGTTGCTACTCGGGGCTGCGGCAGGGCAGCGCCCTCAGTGGCGACTGGCTCTCGCACGGGAGCCTTGTCCCCGTTTTCACCGAGGAAGTGCTTCCCTTGATACTGTGATGGATTTGATGGATGAAGACGGTTCCTGTTCATCGAAGTTTGATCCTTTTTGGAGATGCTCGATAGAAGTTGTGGTACGCTCCCTCGAGATTGGGGTCCTGAAGGCGACATCTGACGATCTGCAGGTGACGGAAAATGTTTTCGAACCATATGTCCAGGACCTGTGCGCTCCAATAACCGGGGTGGATCCATTTTGCTTTCGCCGCGCTGACGGGGCTGTGATGTGGATGCGCTCGCTCTTTGCTTTGTTCGTGCTCTCTGAACACCTGCATCCCGACTTTCATCCACATCCTGGGCAATTTCCGGACCATCTGGCGGTCTGTTCGGTGCTCTGCCGTGGGCGGTGACGTAACCTCTGGGCTCTGTCACCACTGCTGGGGGCGTTTGACCCGCGCTTGCTCTCGCTTCTGTAACTGGACTCTGCCCGTCGCCGAGTGCATGAGTCCGATTCATCAGAATGATGCCCCAGACGACTTCCTGAAACTCCCGAGCAGCGGGTGGCTCTGCCTCTCCGAAGAACAGTTCTTTCTGGCTCAGCTTCGGTAGCGGAAAATAGGGCAGGTCGTGGCGTATATCGGCGGGCAACGACAGTGAATCTTCCATACGGTCTGATACGTGGTATGCTGACGATTCTCTCTCTGTAAATCTCGCTTGCGTCTCTGAGAAATCACCCTGGTTGCGAATGATCTCTGATTCGTTTTTATCCTCTGACACCGAATGATTCAACTCAGCTGCCGCTGGCGCAACTCCTGACATCGCTTCCGGATCCTTGGCTCCCTCTTCGAGGGCCGCTCGGGCCTCTGCCAAACGAGCCATGCGCACAGCCAACGGTTCTTTGGCAAACTCTCGATCGTCAGTGGCGAGCGTCACAAATTTACCTCCTGGAAGCTGGAGCTCCGTACCCCCGTCTAAAGGTGCATCAATCGTTTTCAACATGCTTCGCGGAATGCCTGTTGGTCGTTTCACGCGAATGACATTCACATCCCCATCCAAACTTGCCGTGCAGTGTTGAATGTAGTGGCCAGGTTCGCCACACCGATGACAGATATAGCCAGGAGGTGGTTGTGCTCCCGCTGGCGGACCGTCGGCCGCCATAGGACCTGTTGGACGACCTCCTGGGCGCTGACTGCCGCGCTGGTTAGCGCTCGAGTCACCTGCCCCAGCTGCCTGGATAACAGAGGCCAGCCGTGTCTCTTCGTCGCCCGAGCGGAGTCGCACAGGTTCATTCGAAGCGGCAGATGGGTTTATGCCTGATACTGGTCCGAGTTTTCCTGCGAGAAACTGTCGAGCCGCGGCGGCGATCACACCAGCAGTGACGCCGGTGCCACTCGTCGATCGATCGAGAATCTCCGCGAAGCGTTCGTTCTTCTTCGCCAGTGCGATTTGGCTCAGAATCCCCTGTTTCTGACCTGCTGGAATACGCTTCACAATAACAGAAGTGTTTTTGGGTATCAACATCTCTTCGTCGTGGTACTCCTCCTGCGTTTGCGCGTCCACAACCTGCAAATCAAAGTCCTCTCCAAACTGCAACTTTTCCTGCTCCACTATTGCTACTTTAAGCTCTGCCAGTTGAATAAAGTCCCCCTCAAACTGCACCCTACCAAAGTGCTTCGCCGAACGAAACTTGTAGTGCACTGAGGCCGACATGATGCCCTTGAACGCGCGAACGCAGCTCCTCCGGCCTCGTCCCCAGGCTTACACACGAGATGTAGCTTTACGCTGCCCCTCGAACACCCACCCAAACCCAAGCTACACCAGGCCCAGCAAGGTACTGTACCCTCAAGTGATACAGCCTCAACAAAGAAGAAACGCCTCGTTTTCGTGAGTCGCACACTCAGCGGTCGCTGCTCGAGCCCGCCAGCCGCTCAGGCATGCTGTTCCCGAGAGGCGTCGCGTTGGGGTTCGGCGCCTGCCCCAAACCTCTGTCCATCTTAGACATCTATGTCCAGTGATCACCCATTCGTCTCCCTGCCACGACGATGTTTTCTTCAGCGGGATGGCACCGCGCCGCGCACCGCCTGAGGCAACTGCTATCGCCGCGACCCTTATCAAGGGAATTCCCTTCAGTCCTTTAATGGAAAACGTGGTCGGCGATCGTGCCAGCCGCTGCCAGTCTATGTGGTCGTACCTGAGGTTGCCGGCTAGTCTTGCAAGACCGAGGCGTTTTGTGTCTGTATCTGTGTTTGTTGGTGTTGATACTCTCGGGTATCACGATGAAGTTGACCACAAAAGATGATGTTGCTGCATCCGATCGACAGGGAGCAGTATTGGAGGCGATTCGGGAACAAACGAAGATTGCGGAAGGAGGTTGTGATGTCTTGGGGCTCAAGCCCAACGAACGGGTGGCAAAACGAAAGACGGCGTGGTATTCTGCGGAGCCTATTCCAAAGCGATTGCATACGAGCGCGAAAAAACGCTCGGAGAAGCAAAAGACGAGGCTGCGCAGCTCGCTCCAACCTGGGACTGTGCTCGTGATGCTTGCTGGTCGCTTCCGTGGAAAGCGGGTTGTGTTTTTGCGGCAACTGGAGCAATCTGGTCTGTTGTTAGTGACTGGGCCGTTCGTCCTAAACGGCGTTCCAATTCGACGCGTCAATCATGCGTACGTGATCGCGACAAAGACAAGGATTGATGTTAGTGGCTTGGACACGAGCGCTATTGATGACGGCTGGTTTACCAAAGGTGCGAAGAAGGCTCGAGCAGAGCGGAAGCAAGCTCGTTTGCGTGGTGACGGGAACGAAAAAGCGGAGGTCGATAGCAAACAGGCTCTCCCGGAGGAGAAAAAAGAAATGCAAAAGCTGGTTGATGGGCAGGTGTTGAAAGCTATCGAATCGGTGCCACACCTTCGCGAGTATCTTTCCAGTCGTTTCACGCTCACCAAGGGTCAATATCCGCACCAGATGGTCTTTTAGAAATCGGTTTTCGTTCTCGGATCGGGGATTGAACGTGACGCTGCCTCCTCTGGTCTACACAACGATGCATCTCAGGCGCCCTATATTTGATGGAGCCACGCGTGCGGCTCTTGGAATCACGCAGACAAGAGGCTCTAATAAAGCAAATGGCTCTTGCTTGTCGAACGAAACCAATACGTTACGACGTATCGTTCAGTGGTTTCTGCGACGCCGACTTGCCAAGCGACACAGAATGCTTGGCTAGCACGTGGAATCCTCACAAACGCAAGGCGTCAATTCACCGATACTGGTCTGGTGGCCATGGATCGCGCCCTCTAAAAACCGACCCATTATAGATGCCACGATCTGGGTTCGAAGCGTGGAAATTCGGCGGAACCCGAGTCTGTCCCAGTTCAAGCCCCTGAACGGTTCGGGATATTTGTGTGGATAAACTGGATCGACGGCGTTGGTACTTGCCGTAGCCGTTCGCCATAAACGGGCTCGTTTTCATTTGCTTTTCTCAACGAACGGGTCGAGTGATTTGATTGACATCATTGACACAATCGAGGATGATCGCAAGCAGACGAGCAATTTCGAAGCGGCGGTTCAGTTGTTCTCCGCAAAGCGAGCCGCTTGACGGACCCTGGTGGCGCCCTCGACCCATCGTTCCAAAGTCGATACGCTTCGACGTGGAATGGGGCCTTGTTGCAGCCCTACCCAGTCCTTGTAACTCGGTTCGGATTGATCGCCTGAGTGTCCAAGGCAGCGCTTAAGCCTTTCTGGGCGCGAAACACTCAGAACTATCAATATTTGTCCTGCGCTTTGTGAACTCATTCCATTAAACGCTCAGTAGGTAAGCAATAAATCCAGCGTTTCTCGTCTATGCTTGAACTGATCGCTATCGAAATTCACGTCACGTGAGGCATCGACCCCGCCGTGAAACCCCTGGGGAGGCAGTTTCCATCGCTTTTTCGGCCTCATCTCATGGTGTGCTCCCCTCGGAGGCCTCGCCATCTTATGAAACAGGTGCGTATCATAGGAATTGCCATCCTGAAGCGACAAAAATCGTTTCGTTGTTGCAGCATTGACTCGTGGGTTCGAACAGGGCGCTGGCGAGCTCACGAGTCCGTTGCGGTTGAATGAAACACAGGCCGCCGCTATCGCTTATCGAGAACGCGCTCGTTGTTTTGGAGTCGGGTGCTTATCGCGCAAAAACAACCTTGTTGTGGTAAGCATAGGAGAAACCGAAGCACACGGGATAGTTGGGTCCATCCATGGCTCTTGCTTGACGTTGAAGAGAGATGGCTTCATCAGTTCGGGTGACGCCGCTGTACGGGGCACGAACGTCAGCACCACCGCTCTGCACAGTTCTCGAAATCGACGATGCGGTGTTCCTCCTGGACTGTGGTTGGAACGATCGGTTCGATATCTCTATGTTGGACCCACTGCGTCCGGTGATTAACCGAGGCATAGATGCGGTCTTTTTATCGCATCCGGACTTGGCTCACGTGGGCGCCTTGCCGTACCTTGTCGGCAAACTGGGCCTCAGTGCAAGCGTCCCTGTCTACGCCACAACCCCCGTGCAAATCCTTGGACAAATGTTCCTTTACGATGCGCACCAGCATCGTTACTTTAGCGAAGAGTTCGACACGTTCACGCTTGACGACGTCGACGAGGCGTTCGAACGGGTCCGTCCCGTCAAGTATCAGCAGGTTATTGAACTGGCCCAAAACGTGTTCGCGACGGCCTACCCGGCGGGACACTTGCTCGGCGGATCTATCTGGAAATTTCAGAAGGAGTCCGAAGAGATCGTCTACTGTGTGGATGTGAATCATCGACGGGAACGCCTCCTCAACGGGTGCGCGTCGACGCCCCAGTTGATCAACAAACCAAGCCACCTCATTGTGGGTGCAAGCGGGGTGCTCACCGCTCCATCGCAGAAGAAAGAGACAGATCTCTGGGCTGCAGTCCTTGAGACGTTGCGTGCGGGTGGGGACGTGCTCATGCCAGTAGACTCAGCAGGTCGTTGCCTGGAGCTAGTGTTGGCAGCGGAGGAGTTTTGGGCCGCGCACCCGGACATCGCATCCTTGTATCCGATCGTGTTTGCGCAACATGTCGGGATCCATACGATCGAATTTGCTCATTCGCTGATCGAGTGGATGAGTGATGCCATTGTGAGCGCTTTCGATAGCAAACGGGAGAATCCATTTCGTTTTCGTCATGTCCAGGTTGTGCACGGTCTCGATCAGGTCGACTCTCTGCCGAGTCCCAAAGTCGTCCTAACTCCATTACCGTCTCTCGATTACGGATTCTCGCGTGTGCTCTTTCTGCAGCGCATTGCAGCGGATCCGCGCGCACTCGTGTTAATGAGCGACCGACCCGAGCCGGGTACCTTTGCGTTTCGGTTGGCAGTCGAGAAAGACAAGCTTCGTCAACGCGAGCCACTTGCGTATGCTGAGCGAGTGCCGCTCCAGGGCGAAGAGCTGGAACGATGGCAACGAGAACAAGAACGGGCTCGATTGGTTGGACTCGAGCTGGGCTTGGATGCGATTGGCACGCGCAGTGCACATGTGACGGCATCTGCAGCTGAGAAACCGCTCGGTACCCGAATCGAAGCTGGAGCAGGTGGTGACGAACTCACCTCCCCTGATGCGGCGCTGCTTCACGAAACGCTGGGTCCTGACTTCCCCACAACCGGTGAAGAAGAGGACGAGGATGATATCGATGCGCGATATCAAGCGCTCGTGAGAGCTGGTCTTTTGCTTCCTCATGAGGAGCTGGAGCCGCCGCCGCAGGACGCCTATGGAGAGGTCATCAATCCGGTGAGTTACATGATTGGGGAGGACCCGGGTGACAGAGTCGACGGGGGCCCTCCTTTTGAAGTGGATGATGACAATCGCATCGATCAGCGTTTTCTGGACCAGGACGAAGCCATGGAGCAGGTGCCGCGAGCAGGGGACGGTTACGAGCAGACTCTTGACGGCAGAGCTGCTGGAACCCAATCATTAACGACGTCACGCGCCAATGGTCCGCAGCACTCACCGAGCAACACCAATCACGGAACATTGACTGGCGAGAGAGCTGCAAGCACCAGCGACCCCGGCAGAGAAGATGTGTCCAGTAATCGAAACAGCGAGACATTACCGACGAAGCTCGTTCGCCATCTAGTTGTTGACTTGGCGATTCGCTGCAGTATTCGTAACTTTGACATGGCGGGTTTGGCGGATGGCCGTTCGTTGCGCCAGCTTATCGTCAGCATCGCGCCACAACGGGTGATTATTATTCACGGTAGCGATCGCGAAACCGACGCACTCGCCGAGTATCTGGAGAAGAAGAATTTCTCGCGCATCTTTGCACCCCGGGCGCGCGAATTGATGGACGTCTCCTCGGACACCTCAGTGTATCGAATTAAGCTGGATGATTCGCTCTTGCGACAATGTTTCTGGCGTCGAATGCAAGACTACGAAATGGCTTGGTTTGATGGCTATATTTTTCACGATGACGACGGTCAGATGCGTCTGATTTCGGCTGAGCACCGAGAAGAGCAAACGCGCGCTGAGCAGACGCCGCAGGCAGTCCCCGACTCGGCCTGGCTGGCTGCGCGGTCGGACGAACTGAGCACCAAAACGAGTCCCCGAAATATCCACCAGGTCTGGTCATTTCACCGTCTTTATTGGTGACATGCGTCTCTCTGACCTGAAGGAAATCATGACCAAATCACTGATGCCTGCTGAATTCGCTGGCGGTGCGCTCTGCATCGAGAACGATCGACCGCCGAGTATCGTGCTGGTGCGGAAACGCCAACAGGATGTCGTTCTGGAGGGCTCCCTCAGCTCAGAATATTTCGATGTTCGTGACCTCGTCTACTCACAATACCTTATTTTATGAGAACGGAGAATGGTCATGGTGACCCGCCCGACTCTTTGACGCAATGTTTGTGCAACTGCACGCCGGCAACAACGCCATGAGGATGCATTCTCACCCGTTTCGTTGAACTGTGGGCGTAACGCCCAGTGCCACGGCGCGATTCCGCTTTGAGATACAAATACGCTGCAGCTGCAAACGCCACGGAACGAAACGATGCTTTCAGAACCTTATGACCCGACATTCGATACCGAGGATCTGATCGCTCCTGCAGGTGCTCATGGCAGCGGATCAGCCGTTTGGGGCAACGTTGCGCATGGGCAGTCAGCGCAGAGAGCCCAAGGTTGCTGGGCACGACGCTCAGCGCCTCGCCCTTTCTCTGAAAAATCTCCGATTTCAAGGTCCGAAACGAAACTGGATAACTCACCACAATCTAAAAATGCGCATCTATGGCGCGACATACCCATCTCTGGTGACGATATGCACCTTGGCGCCGTTGGCCTCGACTCACGATGCCATCTTAGGGCAGAGGCGACGGAAGACGCGTCTATCGCGCATCCTACGACCATCCTATTCATCGCATGATTGGTCTATGGCTGCGACATCGGCATTGTCCAAGGCCTCCGTTAAATACGATTCTCTTCTCGGTCGCGCGCCATTCAGGTCGAGCACTGCTTGCCATTTTCGTCGTCGCGTCGTGGTATTCGGAAGCTTTTCTCAACTCGAAGACCAAGCCTCGAGGAATATCTCCGATGAGAAGCCAATGAACCATTCAAGGCTTGGACACTTGCCACAGTCAGCAGCGATCTCTGCATGACACGTACCTCTGATAGACGTCATGAATCGTTCACGCGTCGATGGTCCTATACGCAGGACGGCCACTGCTTATGATATGGGCCATGGAACGAGCATGTCCTGTAGGGACCACGAGGATGTTTCTATGCATTGGACAATTCATCCCTTGGAAATATATGATTCATCGTATGATATCACGCATCGGACATACACCATGCGTGACATCACCGTCGCGTCGTGCGGCATCGACGCCGCGGCTGCACGACCCACACGTGGCGATCGCGTGGGGGCCGCCCGCGATGCCGACGCGCTCGCGCGCTGGCCACGTGTCGGTTTGATCGCGCTGCATGCGGATCTGGCGACTTGCAGGGCACTTGTCTCAAGCCATGCAATCGTTCCTAGTTCGCAATGACGCTCGCTGCATATTGCGGGGTGCTGATACTTGGTGTGGTGGTACTTTGGAGGAATTTTGATAACTTGACGCTGATCTTCTTGATTTGCTTATGGGCTGCTTGTTCTCAGTCCCCGATGACGGGTACTTTCATGATGACGAACAGAAAGTGGGTGCCCATTACGACTCGCTTTCCACAGCTTCAGGTATCGATGACACAGGTGCTGCAGATGCCGAAAATGAGTGTACGAGCCAGGAGTCATCCTTACTGGTGCCAGCAGACGACCTAGGCGTGAGCGCAGTAGAGGAATATTTCGTGCACGATGACCAATGGTGTCGCTCGGGCGACGGTGGCGCGAGTGCGAGTCGTTACTCTATCGAGTCCGTTGAAAAGCGCCCATTGGTCATGACGCTGGACGACGTGAAACAGACCATCTATGGGGCGCGAGTACTGGTGACGTTTGCGGGGAGTGCGTTCGGAATCCCGCTTGTGTTGCATACGCACTGGCAACATATGCCATCGCCTGCTGAGGTGGCTGCATCCGTCGATGGTATTCGAACAATCTCCGTTCCAGAGTCGATCCTTTCTGCAGTGCTCGAGCGTGTGCGTGCGCACATGGAGATGTGCCATCGTGTGGCCAATCGTTGGAACTCGAATTCGGAGCTGAGCAGCTTCTGTCGTCAGGCTTGTTCACAAGAGGCGTTGCCAGTGACTCCTCAGCTCTTTGTCTTGTTGCAGGAGGCGGATCGCCTCCATCGTGCTACCGGCGGCCGGTATGACCCGACATGCGGTGCCCTGTGGCGCTTGTTTCGCGACAAGCTTAGCGCTGGAGAGATACAAAACCCGTTGGATGAACGCCAAGTTTCATGGGAAAATGTAGGATGGTCCGATCTCATTCATCTGGATGGATCCGGCGAGGATCACTTGTCCACAGCTCAGCTGAGTCGTTGCGGAGCTGTGCTCGACCTGGACGGCTTGCTCAAAGGCTGGATTGTCGACCAGATTGATCAATGCTTACGAGAAAGTTTTGGAAAACGGGATACCGAAAGCCAATTACAGAATCCGGCGTGTGGCGTGCACACGATTCCAACGACGACTGAATTGCGGGCCTGTTGGCTGCAGACAGCGACAGAGGAGCACGATCATCGTGAGGCTATCGATCGGGAATATGCTCTCGTCGGAGCGTTCGTGGACTGGGGCAGCGAGATTCGGGCCTGGGGAGAACATCCCTCGGGTCGAAAATGGCGCACGCTGGTCATTCGGCCCCCAGCACTGGAGCGACTCTTTGCAGGCTGGCGACAACGAGCGTCATCATGGCATCCGCGCCCGCAAGAGGCAGCCTATTTACTGGCGTTCGAGCGCGCCGAGACAGCACTTGGGCTCGCCACGTCAGGTGATTACTTCCAAATGGAGCGATTTGGGTTCTATCACATCCTTTCACCACTGGATAAATGCATTCGGCGGGCAACGAAAGATTCGATCGCTTCGGTGACCGTGCTCGCATGCAATGCGACGACTGCCGATGCCTTTGCCACGGCTGCGATGACGTTTCAGAGCGCCCACTGAGGCGGCACAATGGCTGCAAAACCAGCCTCAAGTACTTGCTTTCTGCATCCTTACGAGATCAATCTACAAGCGGGATGCTGAGGCGGCATCGGCGGGCGTATTCGCGTCCCCGACTTTCGAGGCGCTACCGGCTCGTTTCCCCTGTGTACGACCAACGACCGGTGCGCATGCTGTCTACCCGCCCGATGCGATACAGATGCCTGTACGCTCTATCGCCAGACTGCTGACGACGATCGCATCATGCTGCAGTGCTGCTGCGCTGATGCCTCGCCCAATCTTCGTACTGACCCCAGCGAGCGTACAAGCGGATCAGCCGCTAGGCGCATGGGTTGCTTTGGTTGATACCCTCGCGGTGTGCTCGTTATCGCCGCCGCGAGTCACCTTCCATATCATGCAGTCTACAGGCCCGCTGCACACTGGGTTGCAGCATGTAGCCTCGGGTCGCTCGTCGGATTCGAGTACTGCAGACGGCACGGTCGTTCAATCAGCGGTTGACGAGATGGCCGCTGATCCGCATTCCTGCTTTTATATGTATCTTTTGACACGAGCACATCAGACCCAAGTCGAACATTTCATGCACTTGACGCGTCGTCGAGGTAGAACCAGAGTTTGTGGGACGCCCGTACCGACTGCTGGCCTCCCAGTGAACGCCGATGAGACGCTCGACACACCCACGCTTCGAATTAGCATACACGATCAGTATCCGCTCTCGGCTGAGACCCATGAATGTATCGTCGTTGCCAATGTCCACCAGGTTTTACCTGGTTCGCAACACGCACTACGCTTACTTCTTTTCATGCGAAATCAGCTCGGTTCCACCAGTATGCAATTGCCGACCGAGCTGTTCTGTACCCAGGTGCCGCATCCTTCCGAGGCGCTGCGCCTGTTCACATCGTCGCTGCCCAAGTCGGTGGCCGTGCTTACCCTCGAAGAGGCGGATCATCGCGTTCATTGGGTTGTACTGACTTCGCTTCGCTGGAGTGCGTGTCATGAATCTGCATGGCTCTCTTGCAACATCCAGAAAGAATCGAAGGTGGCCCAGAAACTGCGTCAAGCGTTCGAGTACCGTCCTGGCGACGCTGCGGCGTCCACCGGCTCGGAACCGATTCTGGTCGGCATCCAGTTGCTGCATGGCCGCAGCACACTGCTCGCAACACAATCCGAGGATTCAAGCTCCAATATCGCGTTTGATACCGAGTACCGAACGGTGATGCCCAACGAGAACGACGATGCCACGCAGACCAGACTAGGTGGTACGCAAGTCCACCTGGCTGGCGGCACCGACCCGAACGACTCCGTTACGCATTCGAGGGAGGTCTCAAGACGCTATCGCTGTCATCGGTGCAAAGGTCTGCGCCCTCTATGCATGCGATGATCATGAGATCCTGATCATGCAGCCTTGTGCGGCATTCGTCGATGAGTCGCACCTATCCCATGGTGTGCTTATCCGCTGTAATGCCAAGTACAGAGCATTGAGGATAGCATCGACTGGCTTTGCAGTCGACACCGTGAACCCGTCGGAGCAGCCAGCCTCCTCTAGGGGAAAGACCCCGTCTGACGCAGACGAATCATCATCTGGCTGTGAGCGAGGCATGACTCGGGCAATCCATGCAAATCGCTAATGAGGAACGATACCTGGATGTACACAGAACAAGGGATGTACGCGTTGCCCTCGCCCATGGTCGCGGTTTGCACGAGATGAGCAGCAGGCATGCGGTCGCAGCATCGAACGAAGCGCAGCGACGGCGCTCCAGCTAGAACAATCGATAAGGTTGAACGATCTGCTACTGCGAGCACGCTGGTAGCAGCGTAGTACTCCTGCAAGCCAACGATAGGCCGAGCAAGATTCGAGTCGCCTCGACATCTATGCACACCAGCTGGATCCAGAATGATAAACACGAAACAAATCACTGCATGAATCGAAACCTCAAGGCGTTGCTTCTTCGAATGAGCGCAGAGAACGAGGAGCCTCGACGCTTGCGAGTGGTGCCCGAACGACTGGATACCGCGAGATCCGCAGAGTCACTGGTCAGTACCTACCAGTGCTCTGGCTCGCCCCAGTCGAACGATCAACTCGTAACCTGATCGCTGTCGAACTGGATACAACACACGTTCGACGACTGGCACGCTCGAAACGATGCATGCACGCGCTTCGATACACCAGGTCAGTGTCGCATTCCGCGATCGCGCACCTTTTCCTCATGCACCAGCGTATGCACGGTGACACACCAGCCGATCCCCAACGGCGCACACCGATGACCCGATATCTCAAGCTAGCAGCATGCCATCGCTACCGACTCACTCGATGATCATATATCTGGCACGTCGGCATTCACGCCAGCTCGATCAGAGTGCACACCATCTGGAGCCGTTGCCGACGACCAGATCGCCGGCGCCTCCTCAGTATCGTCCGATCATCGCCCTTGAGGATGTCGCTTCTCGTCGGCGACGCCGATGGCGCACGCACGCACGCACGCACGCACGCACGCGCCGCGAACGATTCGATCGCCATCGCGGCATGCGTGCTCGCACGGTGTCACGTATGAATCGGCCACGGGGCGCGTTCCGTTTCGAGAGGACCGTACGCCAACAGCAGACGCCTGTGAAACGTTCGAGTGTGCCCGGTGACTCGCTTCTCCGTCGGCTTCTTTGTTTTGTGGCCGCTGTTGTTTGTCGTGGTGACTGGAAACATACACGAGCACGCGCGCAGACACTGCTCATCTATCGGGGAGAAAAGTTACCCGTAGCGTGGAACAGCCAAACCGTCCTGAACGTCACCGTTGACGTTGCGTCTCTCTGCGAGCGAGTCTTGACACTCAAGGCCACAACGCTGTCGTCGAACTGTTTTTGTGCCCTGAACCGTTCATAGACCAGTAGATCGTGCATCATGGGACTTACGCTGAGTCGGTTGTTTGCCAGATTATTCGGGAAGCGCGAGATGCGCATCCTGATGGTGGGTCTCGACGCCGCGGGAAAGACGACCATCCTTTACAAACTGAAACTCGGCGAAATTGTGACCACCATACCGACGATCGGTTTCAACGTCGAGACTGTGGAGTACAAGAACATTTCCTTTACGGTATGGGATGTGGGCGGCCAGGACAAAATTCGCCCCTTGTGGCGTCATTACTTCCAGAACACGCAAGGTATTATTTTCGTGGTCGATAGCAACGATCGGGAGCGCCTTCCGGAAGCGCGCGAGGAGCTTCATAAAATGTTGGCGGAGGAAGAGCTTCGTGATGCACACTTGTTGGTTTTTGCGAATAAGCAGGATTTGCCGAATGCGTACTCGGCGAGTGAGATCACGGAGAGACTGGCGCTCCATACGTTACGGCAACGCAACTGGTACGTCCAGAGCTGCTGCGCCACTAACGGGTGATGGTTTGTTCGAAGGTTTGGAGTGGCTCTCGCAACAGCTGGATGAGAAGTATTAAGGATAAGGCCGGGGGTGGAGCAGTGCTTCTGGTTGGGCCTCAGTTTGGGCGGGGCGTCTCCGACGGCCGCGCCTGCTGCGAGTCTATCGTGAGCCCGTGGTGACGCTCAGCCTTGAGGCATCCGGTGGGGTCAGCAACGTCACCAGGATCTTGTGCGACAGTTGGAAATAAGCGTAGAGACCGCTGGACTGCTTTACGCGACCGAATGGGCCCACTCGATACCGCACACGCCATTGTTGCTGGACGGCCCTGGAGAGCATGTTATCCCAGCGCTGGGCAGTACCAAGCCGAAAACAACGAAGGTGCAATTCGCGTTTAAGCGCTATGATCCAGTGGCTGGGGGAAATTCCGGTGCTTTCAGCAAAGCAACTCCGAGCATGCTGTCGGGGATTCCGTTCACATTGGCGGTCGATTCGAGGATTTGCTGGTCTGTTAACGAGTGCGCCAGCAGATCCAGGCTCGTTTCAGGATCTCCGGACCTTGTCCGAGTCTGTCTGTGTCTGCCATTCGTCCTCGCGCTCGGCGAATCGCTGCGCCACGTTGAAAAATAATCGAATCATCGTCTCGATGCCGAGGAGGTAGCCGTCATCATTGGGTGCGTCTTGGCAGTTGCTGCGTTGTGTGTGGGCAAAGTCAATCATTTTCATACACACGAGTGCGGAATTCGAGTCGCTGGAACCATTCGCGGCAGGTTCAACCAGGCGTGTTTGTGAAATTGTCGAGGTGGCCGAGCCGGTACTGGCCGAGGATTGGGCGTCCAGATCAATAGCGCTATCGCCCTCGTAGATAAACAACAAGCTCGAGCTGTAGAATCTCCATTCATCCTGGCCTGCGACAAAGCTTCGCAACCGTTCTAAGCGGGTTCGGAACGAATTGGCGACCTGTACAGCACGTCTCGCGGCGGTGCGACTTCGTTCTCCGTTGTCGAGGTACTGCGTGAGTTCATCCAGCAACTGTTCCTCGTCCTTCAATCGCCTTCCGTGATACTTGTCATGGCAGAGATAGGTGTGTCGCTCTGGTTGGAAAACCTGCATACCCGTGAGGCGCACACCATACGTTGCGCTGGTCGTCATACGACACTTTTCGATGTGTCGTCGACGTTTCTCCTCCGATGCCTCGTCGTCATAGTCACGCGTGCCAACCTTGACATCCAGCACTGAGGGATAGCGGAACGGAAATGTGAGGTCCTCCAGGACCAAAAATTCATGGAGCACAGTCTCGTCGGCGTCGGATCCAGAGGCGCCAGCCTTGATTGCATCGGCGACTCCAGACCGATCTACGGCATGTCTGCTGTCCTCGTCGTGGCCACTTGGCATACCTCGTTCATTTCGATGCGGCGCGAATGAGCGTTCAAAGCAGACCCGAGCCCAAGGGTTCACATCGAGTGCCTTGCCGTTTTCTGCAAACCATAACTCGTGGAGTTCCTGGGTGTCGTCGGCGTTCGCCGGCGTCCGTCGCACGGCCGCATCCGGCAACACGGACGTCGACCGCTCCGAGCAGGCATTTCGATGCACCTCCTCCGGATGATTCGAGGGATGATCATGATTGTATCTCCACTCGCCGCGAACGCGAGAAAGTGAAACAATCCCATAGTAACGAGCTGTAAACTCGCGCAGAGACTCGATCGCTTCGTTTGAGAACTGCATTTGGCAGGGGCAGGTCACCTCCCGTAGGGTCGCCACCTCTGTCGGCAACGCTTGCCGACAACCCGCACAACAACGCTCTTCCCTCATGCGCCGATACTGAAGCTTTTCTCTTAGGTTTGCAAGCGCGCGCTGCCTTGTCTCGAAGGACAAAAGTCGCTCCAGCTTGCGCGGACTAAGCGGCGCCACGAGTTCACGTCGTGCTGCCCAGTCATCAGACGAGCCATCCAAGGACTCAAACGCATCAACAAGCTCACCCCAGACGTACTCGTAAAAGGCGAGTTCACGTTCCACTAGCGGTTTCTTAACCAGCCCAGCACCGTGGAGCGCCAGCGCTCCATGACCACCCACCTGGTGTGGAAACTGGTCGTGGCTGCGCTCCTGTGACCGTTGCGGCTGCGCTTCGCTGCAACCAGAGCGCTCTTCCACCATCAGGAAAACTGGCACAACGCCCCTCTGACGAACAAACAAGGACATTCCTGGTCGCTGCTGGCACGTCACCGATACTAGCTGACCGACTTACTGAGGCAGTGACTGTCGTAGCCGTTCTTCCAAGCGCCTGGCCAGTGTCTGGACCAGTAACAATGCCGGAATTCACTCCGACAGACTCGCCAGCACCATCCATTCCGTTCAAGCATGTATTGATACCCTAACGCTATTATGTTTCGTCAAGCGCACAGTTCGCACCGTCCCTCATATTCCGAAGGGTGCGTATCTTGCCATGCCGCCGGCTCGCGCGTCCCATTCGAGGGTGGACGAGCCACTAGCGCCCTCGATCGCCACCACGATCGACCTGGCCTGATTCTGTCGCTTGTTCAGATCATCTGTACCATGAACAAGCATCAATTTACTTTATTGTCGTGATCATGAATACCGTAATGATGAATCATCGTGATTCTGTCGCTTTTTCAGATCATCTGTACCATGAACAAGCATCAGTATGCCGTATTGTCGTGATCATGAATACCGTAATGATGAATCATCGTGATTCTGTCGCTTGTTCAGATCATCTGTACCATGAACAAGCATCAGTATGCCGTATTGTCGTGATCATGAATACCGTAATGATGAATCATCTAGCATCCTTCGTTTTCATGGATAGCGACGAGTCCTAGTCAAGACACGTCACCGCTTGTCAATCGCGTATCCGTCTCGCAGCCCACAAATGGATTCCACAACCGGCAGTCCGAGAACGCAACAGCTGATTCCCCAAAATCTCACAGCATTCCTGCCACGAAGTCGTGCGGCACGTAGCAATCGTCATCACGCCTGGTACCTCGTTCTGCGTGGATGCTCTATCACAACGAGTGCCAGAGATAATATGCCGCCAATGAGTTTGTGCCCGTGCCAGCTTCCGAACAACCCAGACTGCTAGGGACGACATGCACGGCTCCTTATGGCCGCGTTGACAACCGGCGTCGCGTACTGGACACGCCACGCTCCCTGAGGCGCCTTGCCCACGTCACGTTCCGGTGAGCCATGACGCCCTGGTCGATGCGGCAGCACGGTGGCATTTGGGAAACTGTTCAAGGCGGCCAATGAGGTACGTCAAGTCGCGTGTCTTGCTTCGACCTGACGTGAGTGCGTGCTTGTGGACGGACCAGAACAGGCGATCGATACAGCGATCATTCACTTCGCTCTATCGATTCATGGAGGTGGTCTAGGGTTCAGTGCTTCGGCGACCTAGAGCCGGCTTTGTCTTTTGCAAGCATGTGCCTGCCATGGATAGCAGGATGCCTTCCAGAAAGCTGGCAAACGACTTGTTAGCGTCTACGCTCGATGGCGAACACGGAGCACGACCATGACTGTGCACCCTGCCATCGACGCTATCTGGTACAAGCGATAAGGCGTTCTGGGTTTGGAGGTGTGCTGATCGAGACTCTGTGACGATCCGATCGATTGGCGCACGATGTCGCCTCCGCGATATTCTGTTTCGTGGGCGAGAGAGACAAAGCGGAGAAGTGCTGATTGTAGATGGTGCGCTCGGAATGCTTTCCGGTGTTCTGGATCGAATCATCGTACGCATCTGGTATTCTTCCTGGTGCACATCGAGCTATCGGATCATGAACAACAGCATTCCGGGTTTTAGGGTTTTTGCTCGACGAGTCTGATGTGCGCGTTACTGATGGATGAAACCCTGGCAACGCGTACCATGCAGCGCGACGCGCTCTTTAGGCCTTCTCGGCGTCATTCCGCGATACCCTGAATCAAGAGATCATGAGTAGCCTGCCATCGGCGTAGCGACGATTCCAGAACCGTCATGCTGACGTCCAGACATGTCGCGATGATCGGGATTGCTCTCCGTCTAGGCGCAAAGGTTTGAGTCTTCGCTCCTGCAGTCTGGCCTTGTCCGAATCGCCGGATGATTACGGCAGTCGTCGTGAACCTCGATGAAATCTTCGTCGTTGCTGGCTCACGAAACCAGCGTGACGCACCTCAGTATCGATTCGTAACAGGTGGGCGTCATGCACGTTATATATCGGGTTCGGGGACAGCTAGTCGACGGAGGTGTATCCACGTTATCGTCTCGTACTTGGTTCAGTTTCCCGCTGACGTGTGCCTGGGGTCATACGACTACGCTCGCGAGACGATGAAGAAGCGTTCGTTGCAAGCCGCTCCCAAGCGCGGAAATCCAGAATCGAGTCCGTGGATGGCGGCAGACGCCTGGAGATTCGAGCCTGCAGCCTCCGGTCGCTTGCCGTCTCGGACGTGCGCTCGGCGGTTTCACGGACCGCCGACTCGCCGGCATGTATCGTGCTGTGATTCCAGCCCTCACCGCTACTGGAGCGAGTGACACGCAACCACTCAGGTGCCGTAGAGATCGATGGACGCGGGACAGATCTATCGGCGAGCGTACGAGCGTTGGGTGATACCGTGCCTTGTCTACGCGGCTGCAGACGGCTCAGAGGGTCCTGGACAAACGATCCTTCGTCTGATGGCAACGAAGCGGCCCATGTCGCTCTATCCGGTGTTGCTTGGGTCCAAGACTCCAAAACAACGGTGGGTGCATCATGCAGCGAGCCCAGCGTGCCGGCATGTCCGGGCAATCCGTCCATCATTGCAGCCATGTACCGTCGCGTGACGTCATCGATCCCTGGCGACCAGTTTGGCGCAAGACCAGCATCGACGGGCGAGATCCGTCTAGGATAACGGTCCGCCGTCGGTCGAGCGTCCTGCCTCGAATCTGTTGTATATCCCAAGGTATCTGAGTCTGTGGCATCGCTCCTCGTACGGCGTCGATTTGCTGATCCTTGTCTCACCTCTAGCGATTGATGCTCAGCGCGTCCAGCGTCCAAAGTGATCGACTGTGGGTCCATCATACGCCGATTAACGTCGTGTTGATGGGTGTATGCATCTCGACTCTGAACGATCGCTAGGTCTTGTCGAGTGCCCTGAGCACCCTCCTCCGTGCTATGCATGCCTGCTCTCGTGGTGCGTCGCCACTGCCATGGGGAGCGATCTTCGTCTGGTTCTTCGCCGAGAGCCATTGTGCTTCGCGCGCGCCCGTATCGGACCCTGTTTCGGAAGGATGTGTGTGCTGCGACAGATCCGCGGGCCAGACGGTCTGCACTTGTTCGCTCGAAGCTCGACTCCGTCCGGGACGCGACCAGCGGTGTCAGGAGGTCACGGGACCGAGCACTCGCCATAATGGTTGCGTTCCGAGGTTGCTCAGATGTAGTTTCCTCGTCTGGTGAGCGCGCAACAGAGGACACATCGTTCTGAAAGAGTGCCGTAACGAGGGTATCGTCCAGGTCTGTGGCTGAGAGGTCAGCGTAACGCGCTTGGCGGACACTTCCACGAGAGAATCCCTCTGTGAAACGTCTGTCAAAGCGATATGTATTCGCTGAAGTTGTCACAGACACGTTTTGAGCGCTGTACGGGCGGCTCGATCCAGAGGGATTCAAGTTCATCGCCACGCGTTGGGGACAAGGAGCCTCCATGACGAGACGTCGTCGCTCTCGATACCAATCGGATTGTTCATAAATAATCGCATGGTGCGGGAACTCGTACCGAGGCAACACCAACGCGCGCAGCGGCACCGCACCCGTACCACCAACGCCCTGTGATTCCAAGCCTTCGTCGTCATCGTCGCCGTCGCCTTCATCATAATCTTCAACATCGCCACGTCCGATCCCCTCTCTTTCTGCAGACGCTCTAGGGCCGTTTGGTGCACCGTTCAACTGCCGTCGTCGATGACGGCTTCGCATCACATGGTGCGTGGACGGCGTTCCCAGACGCTGGTCGCTAGCGACGCTACGTTGTCCTCCGCCGACCACTTTACTCGCATAGACGTCCAGTCCCTGTGGCAAAGGTGCTCGTATCGCCCGTAAAGCAGCCATCTGAGGCAAGCAGCTTCCTCCAGTCGCGTCACTTGCTCCTCTTCATCGTTGGGAAACCGCTCCGAGAGCCACGTGTGCGCTGCTGGCACCAGACGTGGCTCAAGCGGCAGCGTCGGCAGACTCGATGTACTCGTCATAACCGACCGTTCTCTTGTGCCAGTCTATGTACAGCTGTTCCCTTGATGACCAATGGGCGTGTCTCGAAGACTCGCTCCTATGAGCAAGCGAAGTAATGGACGGCGTTAGGCCCGCGTGCAACGGTTACAACTGGCCAATCCATTGGTGTCCATCCTAGGATACGGATAGACCATGATGACCAGTTTGAAAGGCTTCACGCCTGGGAACGCCAACGCATCCTCCGGAACGCTTTCGGTCCTGCGGTGTAGGTTCGCTCACCATATCCAAACAATACACTGTTTGATCGATATCATCCTAGAAGTCTTTTTTTAATTTTCAAACGTTTCGTGCCTGGAACGGTTGGGAACTCGCAAGGGGCGGTGCTGGCCCTGGTTCCGCGCTTCCTGATCGTGGCTCTTGTCGTGCGCGTGTTGTTGGCAACGTGGTTGACCCGAACTCGAGCCCAACACGCTCTTTTCTCCTGTTGCAAGCTTATCAAATCCCAATTAAGAGCCTTTGGTAATTTTGCGAGAACGTGCAATACAAACCTTTATGATCTCTTTACGGCGACAGGCACGGTTACGGCGCGAGTACCTGTACCGCAAGTCGTTGGAGGCAGCCGCAGCAGGTACTGCGCCATCAGCCCTCGGCGAGAAAAAGCGTTCTGAACAGCGCTCGAGTACGACTGGTGTGCGCTTCACCAATGACAACGCACCTGGTGACGAGCAGGCGAACGCGACCACTGGTGAGGCGCTTCGAGACCCGCTGCAGCTGCTGGCGTCGACTCGGCTCATGCTCGACGATGAGTACGCGCTCGCTGGCGTAGAGGACCCGAAAATTGTTGTCACTACGTCGCGGGACCCTTCGAGTCGGCTTGCTCAGTTTGCGAAAGAGGTGCGTCTCCTATTCCGAACGCACAGCGCATCAACCGGGGGAACCTAGTCATTCGTGATCTCATAGAAATGGGGAGAGCGCAACAAGTAACCGACCTGATTCTCCTCCACGAGACGCGAGGGGAGCCCGATGCCTTGATTGTTTGCCATCTCCCGCTGGGGCCGACTGCCTACTTCTCTCTCTCAAATGTGGTCATGCGACACGATGTTGAACAGATGCTTCGACGGGAGCGCTCTGGCGACAACGACAACGCCCTGCCGCCAGTCAGCGAGGCGTATCCTCATGTGATTTTTGAAGGCGGCTTTCCAAGCCGTCTAGGCATAAGAGTGAAGAACATTCTTCGATTCTTGTTCCCAGTTCCAAAAACGGACTCGAAACGAATCATGGCGTTTGTTGACCGAGGTTATGATGCGATCATATCTTTCCGACACTACGTTGTCGAACGAGAGACCTCTTCGGCGGCAGGTCCGATCCACGAGATGGCGAGCGCTCGACGACCGATTCAGCAACAGCGAACGCGAATCGAAGGCATAACCGTCCGACATTGGTCGAGTTAGGCCCTCGTTTCGATTTAGGCCTCTTTCGGATTCGTCTCGGGACCATGGATCAGATGGATGCGGATGATGAGTGGCGTCTGGCACCCTATACTCGTGCTGCTCGGAAGCGACGTCGACTGTTTGGCTGAAACCATGGTTGATTGCGGTCAAGGTTCGGTATCTCGATCGCGAAGCACCAGATTTCGAGTTCGACGAGCGTATACGCCGCTACACGGTTTACAAGTCGTACTGTTTGGCGAATGGTGCCCTGAGCGCCCACTGGTATCTGCTTCTGAGCTTGATCAAGTAGGGATGACATCAGTTTTTGGTGACTTGGCCTCTGTCCATGACCGAGATCTGTTGGATCAAGCACCAGCCAGTACCAGAAATGGTTCGATTGCTGACCAAATCAGCTCGTATCGTATGAAAAGGAAGCATGGTGCCAGTATTCCTCAAGAACATGGTGCGGAATATGCACCTGAAGCGTTTTCGCTGCCCGAGCATCTGTGGTGTGCGTACTCGGTTGACGTGATCGCCGCTGAAACCATACCATCTGGCTCGCTGGATCGAAATCGATGATGGTCGTAAACCAACGATTCCAGAACAACCCAGCACTCTGTTTCCAACTGCTTTCCACGCACAACGTCGCCATGACTTGCTCCAGTTCAGAGGCTGGGATACCGGTGTGCTCGCTGAGGGCGCACGGGGAGAGCGCTGTATGCGCACGTGCCATCCCAAGGACCAAGAGACGGCCCAGAGCGAGACGCACCGCGAGAACCCATGCCTCATTGCCATCAAGTCGAAAAGAATCCTTATGATCACGATGAAATTCCTCGAAAAAACGAATATGGCCGGCGGTGCGTGCCGTCTGGAATGCCTCTGCAAGCGCTCGGTAACGAGTCAAGAAGCGGCTCGTCGGAACGCGAGGAATACCCAGCACTTCTCGAGTGCAACGCTGTCGGTAACGCGTCCTGAATCGTTCCGTAGACCAACAGTTCGCTGCACACATACCGTTGCGCTGCTCGAATACGTAGTTCCGAGCGTTTGACGCCCATTTCACTCGTTACACACGGTTGAAGCGCGAACCAGGACGCCAATGGAATCGTCTTATCGATAGGGATACTTGGTACCATAGGTGTACCCTGAACGACCGTGGTCCCTTCTGCGTGCCGGTCGTGGCTACGCACCTCTTCAAGCGCCCAGAAAAGATGCAGATAACGCCATGCAGAGCGATAAGCGCCGGTCATGAACCGAACAGTCGCTGCGTCGAATAGAAAGCGCAACATATCTTCATGATGCACCACACATGGAGACGGTACCTGCAGCAAGAAGGGCGGAACCCTGGCCAAGACGACCGTTTGGGCCATCGTCCACGCCTCGTGCACTACACAGAGCCCAAGAGCATCCACATGCATTGGTGTGATATAACCTAGTGCGTTGTGGATATAGCGGACGAGCTGAACAAAGCGTGGACCATGTTTCATCGCCAGGCTCCGTCTCTTGTCCTAATGCATGGGCAACGTGTCGATAGAGCCCTGCGTATGCTCGAGTGCCCGTCCGTTTTGATCGATGACCCGTAGAGGTCGGCAACCGACATCCTGTTGCCTCTGACTCGGCAACATCGACAAGCATCTTCACGATTTGCGACCGCAGCACTGGTTGGCGTAATAAACCTCCGTTCGTGGCGAGTTCATGCGCGAACCGCAAGTCTGCATACGTCCATGGGTGAGCTCCAAGCTGGTCTCGGTCGAGGGCGTCCTCCATCCAGGTCTGCTCTAGCAGTGTTGTCGGCACCCGCTCGGAGAGCACCTGATCATATGCTTCGAGTCCAACGCTATCGCCTGCATCGAAGGCTTCGTTCAGCTGTCTCCACAAGACCGATAGCGTCTCCAGCGCAGGCGGCTGGGCACGATACGCTTCCGTTGTTGACTCTCGTGAGAGCCCGGCGTCACTGTTCCCAGCTTCGGTTTCTTCGAATACCTCCATCCGTGCTGCTCAGTTTGATCAGCTCCTAGTTAGGACGGCGCCTACACAACAGTTCAGAAGATGTCTCGCTTTCATCCAAGACCTGGCTATCTGTCCTGTCGTTCCCGTTCCGAGACACTCGCCAGGGAGCCAGGGTCGCTTCACCGTCCTCGGAACGACGCTGTAGACCGACCGAAACGAGCGTTCGTGCCAAAGCCACAAACGACAAACCTGAGCCTTGTTCGCCTGTCACGAGGTATAAAGACTTCAACTCGTTATCGTAACCAGAGCGTCGTTCCTATCCCTAGACCGAAACCGAAATCAACCTGTTCATCTTTACGGAGTGAGTCTCTTAGAATACGAATATCTCGGGATCGATGCTCCGCCTTGACGATGCTCGATAGTCTCATCTTTTGACTCATCGATATTCTGAAAGTGACTTGTCATCCTGTGAAATTGAAGCATTCATGCTTTGAGATACTTCTCGTCGAGGTCACAGCTCTATATTGAGACTAGATGAGAACGAGTCGGTTCGTTCTGCCAAGCCATGAAGCAACGGTGGCGATACGAGTCAGCGTCTTGGTCTGGCCTATTAACCCATCGAAGCGTTTTCGGGTGCTGCACAGACTGAACGAAACTTTTGTCTCTGTCGGGTGCATACCTCTTATTCGGAGTGGACAAGTGCTTACAAAACAGGTTGCGTGTTCCATCGAGACGGAAGGTTTCGCACGAAGCTACGGTTCGCGAGTCAGAGACTGTGTGCGCAGGACGTCCGCTCGGTTCAGTAACCTGTGGCCTCCACGTTTCTAGTCACGCAGCGCCTTTAATTGACTGCATAAAGGGCCCCATTGATCGGCTCTCAAGTGACGCGTACCAGCGGCATCTTGGTCGCGACTGGGTAAAGAGCTGCCTATGCAGTGAACGCTGCGACGATAGCGAATCATGCAGACAGGAGCGCCCCCGTCGGCGTCTGTGGACGTTGCGGTTGTGGGCGGTGGCATTGTTGGCGCAACACTGGCGCTCGCGTTGCACCAGAGACTCGCTAGTCCGGCAGCTCGAGTTCTCGTGATCGAGCCCAAACCCGCCACGCCGTGGCAACCGATCGCCGAGGTTGCGTCCAGTTTACGCACGGTGGCACTGACACCAGCATCCCAGCGTTTCCTCCAGTCTCTAGGCGTATGGCAACGAATACCCAAGTCAGCTATCACCTGCTTTGATACTCTTTTCGTGTACGGACGTTCAGATATGGAACAGATCACCTTTCAAGCGACCGATCGAACGGATTCCGAGTCGACGGATCCGACTGTGCTGGGATACATCGTCGAGGAACGAGCGCTACTGCAGACTCTGCATCAATGTCTAGAGGAGGCGTCTCGTTCAGGTGGGGTCGTTTCCACCCCAGACAAGCCCGCCAGGATGAGCGACGATCACCACGCGTTGCTTCGCTGGAGTAGGGCCGGTCTTGCCTCACTGGCCTGGGTCCCAGATAGTCAATGGGTTCAGCTGACGTTGCGAGAAGCAGACGCAGCATCGAGAGCCAGTCTCGGTTTTCGCCTCTCTGGTCGTTGCCGCAGACGGTGCTCGTTCTCCAGTTCGAGAACGTACTGGTCTCGGCTGGATTGGTCAGTCGTACCATCAACGAGCGATTGTGGCAATCGTTGAGAACCATGAACCCAACCGCTTGGCCATTCAGCGATTTCTACCGCACGGTCCGGTCGCTGTGCTTCCACTCGGTGGTCCATAGCCAGTACAGCAATATCGTCTGGTCGACGAACACAGTCGAGGCAGATTGGTTGGAATTGGAAGCTACCGAGGCACAGTTCCTCGACGCTCTCCACGAGGCGTTGCACGGCGTCCATGCTGGAGAAGGGCAAGACGCTGCCAGCGCCTCGACAAGAACGCCTCGACAAGCATCTGCCCATTTGCACGCTGCAGTGCCAACCTTTCGACGACTCATTCCAAGTGCCATTGACCAACGCGATCGCTGGTCTTTTCCATTGCATTTTGGCAGTGCATCGACCTATGACGGAAAGCGAGTCGTTCTGGTTGGTGACGCCGCGCATGTTATCCATCCGCTGGCAGGTCAGGGTGTTAACTTGGGCATCGCTGACGCTCGAGCTCTCGCTCGAATCCTGCAACATGCTTGGAAAACCGGTCGAGATCTTGGTGATCCGAGTCTTTTGGCTGCGTATACTCGTGAGCGTTTGCCGATGAATACCATGATGCTGCTGAGCCTCGCTGCCTTGCGTCGCATCTTTGCATTTCCGTCAGCGACGCGCGGACTTGGCGAGCAGCTCGCAAGTACCTTGCGCGGGCTCGGCATGCGCACGCTTGAGACCGTATCACCATGGCGAGCAGCCGTGGTCCGTCTCGCCACTGGCGAATACAACTAGGACGGCAAGCGGACAGACGCTGGTGAGAGGCATCCCTGCAATCCATCCTGAAAGCACACAAGGTAGTTGGCTCGAGCTCGGACCCATACCCTTCGACTCGATGGTAAGGAGATTTCACGGCCCGCATACTTGGAGCGCGGCTGAGAAGCAACACGTTGTCGGTAGAGCAGAGAGATCAAGCGCAGCGCTGTCGTTGCCACGATACTCCGTCAGGCTGCACAGGGGTAGACGATCCTGACGTCTTGCCATACCTATCTGGTTGTCTCGTCGAAGTGTTGGGCCGCCAACGCCTACGACAATTCCAGCGCGCAAGTGCTCCACTGCCTCTCCTACCTTGACCGCTCAGAGGTGGCACGATTGATCCTACCATGCAATTTTTTGCGATTGTTCCTTGAATGTGCCCAGTCGAGCACGGTCCTTTTCAACCGTATCATGCTGGCGGTGGCCTTGCAATCATGTGGTCGAGTCATTCGTTTTAGTCATGAAATGCAAAGCTACCCGCAATATCTCGATGATTGCCAGCCGGCGGGCCACCGACGCTTCTCCTGCAACCAGCCATGGAACGCTCCCCGACACTTTATGATGTGCTGCCGTATTCGAGCCCATGTAGAGCTGGTTGCAAGAACGCTTCAATGAGGGCACGAACGGCACGACGCAGGGACTGCCTCAAGGTGTCTCGATCGACCGCTTGAGCCGCGTTCGGAGGCAAATGAAGCTCCGAATAGAATTTCAGTTTGGGTTCGGTGCCACTGTTCCGCAACGTGACGCGTAACTCCGCATCTGCGGGTAGTGTTGGACTCCTCGACGGTGAAGGTGTCGCATCTCTCGATGCTGACTGGACTTGTGACCGACGCTGCCGGCGAGAGCGCTCCTCGGGTTGCTGTCGTTGCAGACTCTGCCTCCGCTCGTCACTCTCACGGATACAAAACGTCATAAAATGAGCTTGGCGCTGTGGCGGCAATGTAAGCGGCACAGGATCGCAACCGTACGCACAGTAGTAGCCCTGGGTCCAATCGAAAACACCATGAACCTGATAGCGACGCGGTGGAAGCGGTTTGCCACCACCTGCACCATCATCGGATGTGAATAAGAGCAACTCACCATTGGCGAGGCGATGACGAATGCGCTCGAATAGTGGCACCAGTATTGTAAAGTCTTGGCAACGCAAATACCCAGCGTATTGCAAATAGAGACCGTACTGGCGATAGAGGCTCTCCAAAAGACCCTGTAATGAGCCGAATGCTTTGTTTTGGTGGCAAAAGTAGGCCATTTGAGCGACGACAGCGCCAGCGGTGATCCCGTCCTTGTCGTTCACGAGCAGTTGTCCCGAATGGAGTCCACCGAGCGCGTACCCTAGCGCCTCCTCGTAGACGAGCAACACTTGACGTTGCTGAGCAGCTTGTTCAAGCGCGAGCTCACTGAGCCATTTGAAACCCGGATAATGCTGCAGAAAGCGACAGCGAGGCTTGTGTTGATGGCTGGCGAACGCATCCAACATCCGCGACGACACGACGCTGTTGATGAGGACCACTTCACGCGATGAACGGTGATGGCTTCCTGCCTGTACCTGTCGTATCATCCACCAGGCAAGCAGCATACCGAGCTCATCACCATGAAATAGATGCCACTGTGGATTTGGACCAGGCACCAGCTCTGCTACGGCGAGTCGATCCGCATCAGGGTCGTTTGCGAGGACCACGACCGCGCTGTTCATCGCTGCCTTCGAACCAGCCCGAGCGATCTGCTCAGCAGTTTGCAATGCGAGCCGCAAAACGCGAACACCTTCCTCTGGGTTCGGTGGCGACGCAGTGGGAAACTGACCGTCCGGTTGCTGTTGCGCAATGGTCGGCACATACGCAGGCAGTTCAAAGGTCGCAAACAGCTTCGACAGGTACGCATCCGCAACGCCATGTAAAGCGGTGTGTACAATACGCAAACGTGATGGATCCGCGTTCACGGGCACGTAAAGCTCCTCTCGCGCTCGCTCTATATACGCAGTGGAGAGCGCCTCAACTGAGTCTCGCGGTGCGAACCATTCCTCAACTTGGGGACAAGCGTGGCGCTCTGGACTGGCTCGCTCAACCGTATTCAACTGCAATCGGGCCTCAATGGCTTTGGCAGTTTCGGAGCTGATCTGGGCACCTCGTTCTGTGAAGAGTTTGTATCCGTTGTACTCTTTGGGATTGTGACTCGCTGTCATCATGATGCCAGCACAACGGTGTTGATGGACAACGCCAAAAGCCACGAGCGGCGTCGGAACCCATCGGTCAAGGAGACCGACAGCCACCTGGTGCTCCAGGCAGACTCGAGCAGCTGCTTTGGCAAACGTTTCCGAATGAAGCCGAGCATCGTAGCCGATGACAAGTCCCCGAGCGCGCAGCGTGTCCCACCCGTAGGTGTCCGCGAGGTAACCAAGTACAGCCTCGGTGGCTCGAACCACCACCACGGTGTTGAAGAGGTTGTAACCCGCGCCCATGGGTGCTCGTAAACCAGCCGTTCCGAAGCGAAGAGTCGCATTGGGTCCGAATCGTTCTATCAGAAGGTCTGCACGCATACTCCGCACCTGAAGCGCAAACTCCTGAATCGGCTCCTGAGCAGCGTAGGAAGTTGCTTTCGCGCGAGCGACTCGCAACACATCACCATTCTGGCCAGTCTGTACGATCAATTGCTCTCTTGTTTCAGTACCTGTTTCCTGGTACGAGCGGTATTCGTAGCGTCTCTGGATCAGTAGAAGGACGCTGTGGCTTCGCTTTTCCCCAGCGCTGCGTTGCAAGTCCAGCCACCACGAAGGCGAGTACTGGCACCAACAGCGTACTCATTGCGTCCTATATCGGAGAGAACCGAGTCAGTGCGAGTGTAAACAATGAGTGCTATTCCGTTCCAAGTGGTTGCCAACAGCAGCAAGGTAACCGCCACTCGGAGTCACCCAGAGACCGGAGCCGCCTACCCGAGAACGCTGGGTCGAATAAGGAGGCGTCCCCGCAACGACCGACTCGTTTCGTCCTTCGAACACGACCGCAGAGGACAGTATGGGCATGGTTCATTCGCTTTCGTGATGAGTCACCGAAACGTCTTTATAGTAGTTCATGACGAGTTTTGTTTGCACTGTCAATCGATGGAATGATGCTGGTCATTCGTTGCGGTTCATGTTGGGGCGATTCGGGCAGGTGACGACACCCGGGAGCCGCCGTCCTTGCGAGTGACCCTTGAAACTATTGAGGGAACGTTTCCAGTGATTAGATTGAGAGGAAGCGAGACAGAAGCGTCTAAAGTGCTGTTCAGAGAGGGCGATCTCTTTGAACCAAAACAGTTAGGCACACAGTACGGAAAAGTGATCGGGACAGGCAGTGTCCGTGTCGTCCGTCGCTTGGTTCGTTCGCCGGACGACTGATCAAAACGCTGTTCCATATTCGTCTGTGCATCGAAAAAGGTTCGCGTAGCAGCTGAAATTCTTTGTTGGAGCTTCAGAGGCCGTCATAGTTTCGCAGAAGCGTCAGGAGTGAACGCGAGGCGATCGTTGAACCCCAGTTCCACACCAAGCCTCTTCGCCTATGCGTGTATCCACCCCAAAGATGTTCAGTATCTCCATCGTTAACTCGGCTATGCGAGTTCCACAAGCGAGTCGGCTGGAGAGCAGCCGGTAAAACTCGCTTCTGAGTTGGTATCGGACGCAGGACTCGAAGACGTCTCCACCTCCGGCCAAGTATCCGTCAACGTGTCCTGGTACGTCGTTGTCTCGGCCGACACGACAGCTGTGGACCATGATGTCGACTGGGAGCATGAGCCGCCCATCGAGTTCATGATTCCGTTCCTCGGGATCGATCTAACTTTTTCGGACCAGACAAATACGCGAACTGATCCTGGCACGTTTTCCGACTTACCCCTGCCAGCACTGTCGTCCTCGGTGTCCTCTGGTAGGGAGCGCATGATCTGTGTGGGTTTAGACACGGTCGTGCGCTGAAATGCTGGATAGGCTTGCCGACGCAGATGCACCAGCACGTGCATACCTGAACTCTGCGGAGGAAACCAGAAATGGGTAATTGTTGAACTGGCCTTTCAGATATGCTCGACGAGCTCTTGGAAACAGTGTCATTAGCGCGATCGTGTCTGCATCATCTGAGACAGCTTTCACCGACCAAATGTGAGCATTTCTGGTCCAGAATGCGAAGCATTGCTTGAAGCTGTGCCAGAGCAGGGCCCGAGGCTGAGACTCTATCTGAGCCGGAAACGACCCACGCCGCTGGGGATTGCTGGATACTCGGGTACCCTTTCGTGCAGCTGGTCCAGTATATGGCCATCGAGCTCTACTAAACCGATCCAGATCGGTATCTCCGTCCGTTTGTGTCGTTCGCCATCCACGCGGTAGCGGAGTCATCAGCGACATGCGCTCCTCGGGGAGGCGAATGGCGCCGACGTTGCCGACACTCCGAAGCAGACACACGCGTGTACAAAGGCTGCCTAGAGACGCTTGCTGCACGCGGTCTCGAAAAACTGGATAGAGCAGTCGATACAGGTGCGCGTCCTGGATCGTAACTCGACTCGAGTCCAGGAGGCTCCGCTCGAGCCACGTCCGTGGCAACTTCAAAGAAGACGCACAAGCATGACCAACAAGAGACCATAAAGGAAGCATCCCATGGAGTGTCTCCTGCTGCCACAGCGCGCCTGCTAGCGCTAGCGAAGCAACACTATTCGGATGATACTGGGCAAATCGCAACGCGAGCAGGGCACCAAGACCGGCTCCAACGAGATGCACCTGCGTCGTGATTGATTCATTCTCGCAAAGTGCTTGTAGGAGCTCGTCCAGGTCCGCTTGAAACACCTCTACGGTATGCACGTGCTCCGGCCAGTCGATTAGAACAACTCGGTGACCGGCTAGAGCTGCTGCTGTGGCCAGTGCATAAAGCCCGCTGGCTCCATTAAGGTGGTCTGGAAGAAGAACCAGCGTTCCTACAGCGTTTTCTCTCCCTAAAACATAGTAATACCAAAGGCGGTACTCGCGACTGCCAACAAGTCGAGCGCGACGAGGCCCCAACGTGTCAGAAAAGCCCCCGGGGTGTTCGGGTCTCCCTTGTCCCCAGGACTCCGATTCACTCTGGTCAAGTACCTTGGGGCGCTTCATCGATCTCTGCTGGTTATCGACTTCACTGGGAAAGAGCGCGTACATCCCATGACGTGTTCACATGAGCCAGAGCACCGCTTTTCGTTGTCGCGCGACTCCGATACGCCAGCGGGACCCAGAGCGACATGGCTGGACGGAAGACAACCGCCGCTATGGGGCTATACGCGCCCCTGTGACCTCGAGCGACTGGGTTGTTCACCGCCCGAGTGGCTCGAACTGCTACCGTCTATCCGCATTGGTCTGCAGGTGTTGGCTCGGGTCTTGACTGGTGGGGCCTCCCCAAAGAACCAAAAGCGGTCACTGCAGACACGAACGCCGTCTATCGAGCCAAGAAGCACCCGAGGCAGTGTTCGCCTCAAGTTGGGTGCAAGCGAGTGCTTAGCGGAACGAACGCACCTGGGTGGCGTTGCGTGCCCGTCTCTTTACTGCTTCCTAACTACGGACATCTTAACCTTGATTGGGCGTTGTGATTATGTTCCTTTTTGTCAGTGGACAGCGTTGCCTCGGAACACGAGCGAGTTGCATGGACAAGTCCAGGGTGTACTGGCCAAGGTCCAGCAGCGGACGACGTGCTACCCCGCACTCTACGAGATCTCTTTCCCAGCGGTGAAAGATCCTAATGCTGCTCTGTCGAGGCTCTTGGATGCGAACGCTTTGCACGCGCAGGAGATTATAAAACCTTTCGTGGTCGCTTTGCGGAAACGTCTGCACGTTGTTTTCCCAGATATCGCAGAGGCGAAACAAGCTCAACGGACGTATGGGACAAGAGAGTTCCTCTATACGCTCACCGCGCTTCCCATGTATCGAAAACATGCACATCTGACGGAGATTGAACCACCAGATTTGATTCTGGTCGTTCAACCCGGTTTTAACGTAGAGGAATGGTTGCAACTGGAACGCCCCTCTCAATTGTATCCGGATGCGACCATAGTGGTCCTGAATGGAACCATGGATCGCTTGCGGAGCAATTACTATCCGCCAATCTTCTATCCGCGGTTAACTGCTCTCCGCAAGCGTTATCTTGAGCATTTTGAACCAATATACTATCTGAAACCGCTGCGAAATGGTATGCTTTTCCGAGTGTTCCCCGAACCGTGGCAGACGTTGCAATCCGGGCCGGATGGCGAATTTACCTGCATCGCCGTGGACAATGCTCGTCCGAGTTTTGCACAGGTCGAGGAACGTCTTGGTACAGCGACATGAGACGGACCTTGGGCTGTCGTTGTTGGTGATTATAATAGAAATACATTGGGGATATGGTGGGATGCCTCCGACGCATCGACGGAGACTGCGTGGAGGCATCGGCCTCGTAGCTAGCGCACGTCGGATATTTATCGACAGACCTGAACGGAGGCCACTACGTGTTTGGCTCTCGGTTTGGAAAGCGCACTGCCAGCGGTGGCTGAGCGTATCGCCTGGACGAGTTCGCAGCAACATTCCTCCTTTTCCTGACGGACGCCTCGAACGCTCGACGACTTGTCGCGAGAGTGGACCGCACACTGCGGACCCTATGGTCATCGAGAATAGCGCGCTCGAGTAGAGCGATGGGGAAGCGACGCCGCGTGAACCCACTGTCGCTGCCAGCGTTCATGGTGTTTCGTGTCAGCCCACGAGGTCATTGAGTTTCTGGGTAAAGAACTCGCGCGCTCTCCTTAGAACAACGACGCATTGACGTGCTGAAGCGTAAAAACCCGTGGATAGATCGCTGCGTTCATTGAGACATCTTGTCATGGTAGTTCGGCATCCGCTTGTGGGTCGCAACAGGGCCTCTGCGCATCACGGATCGTCGTGCGGGGTGCGCCCCACTTGGATTCGTGATGAGGCCGCTCAGTGGAGACCACGGATCCACCCAAGTGTTGTCCACAGGGACAACCGTGATCTTGCCTCTTTTCCGTCGCGAACAGACTGGTCTAATAGGATCCCCCTGTGCAGCATATCCTGCATGCGCCCCTCTCGTCTGAAGCGATACTGCCTCGATCACGTTTGCGCATATCCACTACTGGTCATGCAACATCAAGCGAGTTGCGTTCATATGGGCCGGGCAGACGCAGATGGCGGTAACGTTTCTGTGGCACTCCACCTGTGATCTCTAAAACGAACCTCGACCCTGAATGGCATGCAGTCAACCGAGCATCGCCTGCCTCAGGAGTCGACCGTGATCCCCCAAACGATAACGATGACCTCCTCTGACAAAAAGCTCAAAGGGGGCACCAAACCAAAACATCACGATTACATGCAGCGGTGTCTTCCGTGAAGCAAGTGAACGCTTTTTGTGATTCAGCCGATGAATCCACAAGCCAGTTCAACAACGAAAAAGCTTGTGGTCCTGGTCGATTGGCGGGAAATGACTCGTGCACGCATCCCCTTTCGGGAGAAGCGTGCGTGCATGTACCCGCCACGTTGGTGGACGTCTCGGGATTCATTTCGTCCTGCCGTGTAGTTCCTCATGGAGCACCATTGTATGAATTGTGAGAGAGGTGTCTTGGAGATACTTTATTGGCGTGCAGCTGCGCAAAGATATCATCACGAGCGCATCTTCATCGAAGAGTGGATTCTCCCTCGATTGGAACGAGAAGTCTCCACGTTGCGCGCCCAGAATGGGGAACTCGCTCGATCGCATAGTCGTCTGCGGAGTGCACTGCGTGCGCGCGCTGTCTCCGGGAGCGTCGGGCCCACGAGTCTCTCTGGGTCTCTCTGAGCAGGATCTTGAGTCGACCCCTTGATGGCCGTGCAATGGTCTCAGGTGGTGCGTGAATCCGAGGCGAAGAGGCTCTGGAAGACTCGTCGTGTTGCCTGTATCGCTTGGCCCAGTTCGCGCTCGGTGATCGTTAATGGCGGCACGAAGCGAACTGACATTCGGACCCGCTGGTACGAGCAACAAACCCTCTCCCAATGCTGCTTGAACGAACTGGGGCGCTCGAGGCTCGCGCAGCTCCAAGCCCTGAATGAGTCCCCAGCCGCGAGTTTCGCGAGCCGCATCTGGATACGCGGCTACCAGAGATTCCAGTGCATCTCGGAGCTGGGCGCCGCGTATGCGCACATTATCCAGCACTTTGTCTTCCGTGAGCGCATGTGTAACCACGAGACCCGCTCTGCAGGCGAGCGGGTTCCCCCCAAATGTCGAGGCGTGCTCTCCTGGCTGCAGCACATCGCGCAAACGCGCGCTGCAGACCATCGCACCAATTGGTATGCCGCCACCGAGCCCTTTCGCTAGCGTGAACACATCCGGCTCAATAGACAGATTCTCAAAACCGAAGAGCTTCCCAGTGCGTCCCATGCCAACTTGGACTTCGTCCATGACCAGCAGTGCACCGGTCTCGTCACAGACACGACGCACAGCCGCAAAGAAGGCGGGATCACCAGGCCGAACGCCGCCCTCGCCCTGTAGCGCTTCCAGCATGATCGCCGCGAGACCCATTCGAGGCGCTCCGCGAACACGTCTCCACCAGGAGTGTTGGACCTGAACCAGTTCAGCCACTGCGCGCTCCAAGGCCGTGACATCGTTGTATGGAACGTAACGAAACCCCGGCATGAGCGGCTCGAATCCGCGCTGGTATTTCGGCTGACCTGTTGCAGTGATCGTGGCCAGCGTTCGGCCATGAAAGCTGTTCTGCGCCGTGATCACGATCGGCATATCCAGACCAAGCTGTGTATGGGCGTATTTGCGCACCAGCTTCAGGGCGGCCTCGTTCGCTTCTGCACCCGAGTTACAGAAGAAAACCCGATCGCCGCAGGAGTGTTCAACCAGCCATTTCGCCAGTTTCGCTTGCTCCACTGTATAGTACAAATTAGAAACGTGATGAAGACGACGAATTTGCTCCGAAATAGCGACAACTGAGGCGCGAATCAGCGTGACCCAGCGAACAGGTCGCGATCCCAGCCACGCAGTCAATAAACGTACGACCAGCGTCGTCCCGCACCGTCGCGCCCTGACCACTCACCAACGTCACCGGATACCTCGCATAAGTATTCTGAACATAACGATCAAACTCCGATCGTTCCAGCCTTTCGACTGCTTCGCGACTTGGCGCGTCTTCGATGACCATTGTTAACGGAACGTTCGGTTTCGCTCGCTTTACAACCCATCGGCTCCGTTGATGCTTCAAACTCAGTTGCATCCTCTCCCGTCTTCCTACCAAGCAACCAACCGACAAACCCAAATCATTCACAAAACCCGCGGACATGATGATTGAGGCTTGCGTCGTCTCCCGTCTCGAGGCCACGTTTCCTGCACGCCTGCTCGGACACAACCCGATGCGTGGACGGGATCGAATCGGTGTGATCGCGCGCTCAGCGGTCGTCCGTTGCGTGCGCAGCCGCATCGTCGCCCGTGGCCAGCGTGTCGTCGACGAGCGCTGGCAGCGATCGCTGGGGCACACACGGCCCCCAGGCGCATGCCACGACGGGCGCTCGCGATGACCAGCGGCCGGCACGTTCCCATGGACGCGCGTTCTCGCGACGCCTCCTCCCGCTCGGCAGCGATCTCGTTGGCGAGTCTAATTGGACGGCACGGTGTTGTTGTTGTTGCTGTTGTTTTATGTGTGGTCGTTTCGCGCTGTATTACGATCGTGAACAACTAGTGCGGATAGCAGGGTCGAGTGGCTGGTTGTTGGAGAAGGAGCAGGAGAGGCGTTATTGCTATCGGCCTCGTTATAATGTAGCCCCTCAGCAGACGGTACCTTTGGTGCGTTTGGTTGCTGGGAAACGAGTACTGCAACCGATGCGTTGGGCGATTTCCATACCGGGTGGTTATGGCGTGAAAAATAGGACGGCGTTAACGGTGATCAATGTGCGTGCGGAGACGGCATTCGACAAAGTGACGTTTCGCAGAGCGCTCGAGTCTGGCCATCGTGCAGTCGTTGTCGCGAATGGTTTTTACGAATGGACATCAGCTGATCCGGCGGTTCAAAAAGGCAGTGCAAAAGTCAAGCTGTCGTCCAAGACGGTGCGTGTGCCCTATTTCATCTTTTCGCGCAAGTCGCTGGACGCTGAACATGCATCATGCGTGTCAGCAGATGCTGGCGAGCCCGGGACAACGCCTCTCTTTATGGCGGCAATGTTCGTCGAAGACACGGATATTGAATCGCTTTGCTATCTTCACCGTCTCAGCAAGTCCTGATCTATTGTGGATGCATGACCGTATGCCTGCGATTTTGGACACCGTCGAAAAGCTCGAGACCTGGCTGGATGTCGATCGCGTGTCGGCTCGTGATGCCGCAGAACGTTGCCTGCGCCCAACCGATCAGGTCGCCTGGCATGCCGTATCTAGGGCGGTGTCCTCCGTCAAGAATGATGACCCCTCTTTGGTCCAGTTGCGGCCTATCGAGTCCGTTGACAAGTCCAGTGTAGATATTCGACAGTCATTCGCCAGCGTGCTGAAAAGATCACCGTCGGATCAGACCATCGAGCGATTGTGTACCAAGAAGACAAGGTCAGCACAAGGGCCCAAACGCAGCAGGCAATCTGAGCAGATGGTGCGTTGGATCAAGCCATCGAGCGCTTTTGCACCCAGAAGGCAAGGTCAGCACAAGGGCCCAAACGCAGCAGGCAATCTGAATAGATAGCTCGTCGAGATGCCACCCATTGATTCAAATGTCCATGAAGAGAACAATTTTGTCAGAATTAGGAAACGACGGGTGTAGCCGTGCTCGCTCGCCCGACAAATATGCGTCACTGGCCGAATCGGGTGCTTCAATGAGATTCTACCGCGCGAACGAAGGCTCGACGTCCGAATTGCGTCGACGATACGACAGCAGCAGCTTCAAGCTGGGTCATGTCCGAGGTAAGAGCACCATTTTTCGAGTTTAGAGGACTCAACCACACGGTCAGATGGTCGTCTTAGTCGCCGGTATGGATCCTATGTCAGGATACCGCTCTGGGTATGCCAAGCGAAGAACTACTTCTCGTGCTTCCTTAAAGCCTTTGAACCGAATTGTTCTACATGAAAACCGCTTCTGTATGTATTGGTTTCTCGGACTCGTTACCCGTGCTCATCGCATCGTTGGATGCATTCGAATGGTTACCTGCGCGCGACTGATCCGCGTCGCGCCAGCCAGTCCGCTAGCCCAGGCATCAAAAGCCAGCGCTTCACGCTCAAGTCGACTCGAGCCGCGATCGCGATGGACGGGTCTCGCCACCGGATCCTATATTGTCCCGCTTGTCCATAACAAATCGATCACGACAGTACAAACTCAAGCCGCCAACACTTAGCAGGTCTCGCGCATTCATCTGATTTCGGGCTCAGTGCTCAGTTTCTAGAGTCGCAGCGAGCAGTTCCGCCAACTCACCCGAGCGCGTCATTTCACGACAAACATCCAGCCCGCCGATCAGTTCACCGCGGATATAGAGCTGCGGGAAGGTTGGCCACTGACTATACTCCTTGAGTCCCTGTCGAATGGCCTCGTCGGAGAGTACATCGAAGGTGGCGAGACGCGATCGTGGAAGCTCGAGTTCCTCTAAGAGAAGTTGGACGATTTGTTGGCTGAACCCGCATCGTGGTCTATCGGGTGTTCCCTTCATAAACAACAGCACCTGGTTCTTTTCAATCATTCTCCGTATGCGTTCCTGCACACTCACGCTCTCCATAAGCAGTGTGCCGCTCGTGATCTGCTCCGCCAACGCGCCAACTCGAGCCGGGTAGGCACCCTCGACACGACCCAGCGGCTGTTCGGCGCGCGCAGGGAAACCAAGCACTGTCGGCACAGCTCGAACGTCATACTTTTGAAGAATCTTGTCCAGCGTCCCTCGCTGTTCATAGACATCGAAGCACATCACGTCCAAATGAGGGTGACATTGTTCCTGTTGAGCCAGCAACGCCCGGTACACGCTGCGGCTCGCGGCAGCCACATCGGCAGCTTCTGAACCAAAGAAGAAAAGCAGCGTTGGATTCTCAGGCGGTTGATCTAATGACCATCGGCTCGGATCCGTCTTTGGAATCGGGACTGTCGACGCTGTGGTGGTATCCATGGCGGACGCGAACCCAGAAAGTTCCCTCGAACGTCGATGCCCGGGGCCAGGCTGGCTGCGGGACGCGCGCGGTCGCGTCCGTTTCTCGGTCGACAGGCCCTGGTGACTTTTCCGCTGCATCCGACTCGCGCTTCACGAAGGAGCACTGCGTCACCGACATGTCGCTTGCGACTGTGACTTTTGTGTTTTTCATGGGCACTTGCACGGGAATGTATGTTGCGCAACAGTACCGAGTGCCAAATGTTAGGTTCTGGTTGGAAGAAACGAGACGCGCGGTACTCCGGTTCGAGCGAAACATGCGACAAGAGCAGACGCACAATAAGTAGGCACGCGTGTTGCTTTTTTCTTCATCGCTGGTATGGATGAAGTGTGCTGAAACTTTATTCTGGAGAGAGTGAATTTTTTGCTTTTTTTTTGTTTCACGTCGATTTCACGGCAAAGTGGAACCGTTTGTGCACAGGGGCTTTATTTCCGTTACATCGCCTCAGCGTTCGCGTTCGTTCCGAAGCGTGCGATTTTCCGCAACGCCACGGCCAATGTGAATACTGCTCAAGCGTATCATGCGAATTTTTTGCCTTGGGAGCAAGTCAGTATTGCAGGTTCTGGGTCACTCGTGAGCTGAAGCAGGCTGGCTTCGGGAGCATACGCTCGGCGTTCTTCAGCGATATCCAAGTCGAACCGTTGCACCCCAGAATGAGACTGCGCAAGACTCCGTGCATCACACTTGATTTCCCTTAGCGACAACTACTCTTGAATAGGATGATGACGGAGGCGGCTTTTTATGCTGGACATCTCCCGTGGTATGGACGCAACCCAAGTCGATTTCGTTTTTCATGGTAACAGTGCCCATAAGACGAACCACAGAAAAGGCATGCTTGGACGAGCATCCGCAAATGCGTTGGAATGGGCGGCAGTGCGTAGGAGTCTTTGAAAATTGTCCCGAATGTTGCATCAGTCCCTCTTGCCGCTGAAAGATATCCATCCAAGCAAACACGCAAGCTCGTTTGCGAATACACTTCATCCTGTTCAAGTTCGATGAGGCCAGCGACCATGCCAGCATTCGCCAGTCTCGTCTGCAGAGGAAGCCTTGCGGAGACGGTTCAAGGACGTATGACATTCAAGAGCGGCTCCGAGTTTGGAAAAGGTCTCATCCACTAAGACAACGCTGCCGTGAGTTAGTGCTGCCCTATTTGGAGACTCCATCGAGATTGACTGTGGACCTTGTGCACGTGACAGCGAACTTTTTCACCGACAAACACGGTCCATCTCTGGATGGAATGTTTCTGGGTGCACGAACGCTGCCTCCAGTGAGCATTTCACGAATGATCTTTTCTCTTCATCCAAGGTGGTTCGCGCCGACCTTGAACCGAGCCAAGCATCCATAAATGGTTCAATACGGATAAAGGCATCGAGAAAAAAACCAAGCTCATCCAGCGCTGTTGGAGTGTGTGTACCCCGAGCAACGCATCGAGTGATGCGATGGATGAACTCGCCCGTCCTCGGCCGGAGCATATCTCCATCACTGCCAGTAGTCAAGCGCTGCTGACACCTCTCTTCGGTATGGTTTGCGTCTAACCCGAACTTGGTGAGTAAATTCGTAACCAGCTTGGGAGTCGTACCAACAGACTTCATTTGGTGAGCAAAGCGGATCGTTTGATGAAAAGTTCGAGCCCACAAGAACGGAACCGCACCAGTCCGTTACACTTCAGTTTCTTGACGTTTAACTTGTTGGCACCATGCTATGCTGTTCGCCCTCCAGCGGTCTGTGCCCGTTCGGGATCCAGTGCGGTCGCCGAAAACGCTCCTGAGTGGCTGGATCCGCAACATTGGAGAAACCGAGCGGAACATTTGTGTGCTTTCCTCTGCACGGATAACGGAGCAACTCCGTCGAACGAAAAACTCGAGAGGATGCTCTCCGAGACCCTGGCCGAGATCATATGCCTGCAGGAGTACACCTTCGAGCCAGCGTTTGAGGAGCTGTTCCAACGATGGTTTCCCGAGTCAACGTTTCAATGGATCAAGGCGAAGCGTCCCGGAAAGAAACGTGACGGACTCGTTATCCTGTTTCGACGGCATCATTTTCGGGTACATGGCTGGCAGTGTTTTGCTTTGAACCCGCTCGGAGACCGCATCGGTCTCCTAGTTCATTTGGTGCCCATCAGAGCTCCGCATGTGCACCTGTTCGTGGCGAATGTTCATCTGACATTTCCCCACCATCCGTGGGATACGCTAACTAGGAAGCTGCAGGCGCGAACGATCCATCGGGTCATGTCCAAAGCAGCTGGAGGAGATCAGTCCGCGCTATCGCCTTGCGGTTCTCTGTGGTGACTGGAATACACTCAGCTTAGAGGATCCGATTTTAGAATACCTGGAGACGGTTGGTTACTCGCGTTGCAGATTGCCTGAGCGCACGATCACCCATTTAACCCACGATGGGCGGCAGATTTGTTGTGATCATATTTTCATTGATGGCGCTCAGCAAAACGTAATCGCAGAGGCGCAGTTGCTGCCACCAGACTTGCGTCATGACGAATGGCCTCAAGCTGATGTCTATGACTTGTCTGACCATCGACCAGTGCGTGTCGAGTTGACGCTGGAGTCTGAGCGATGCTCGCTCTAGGCACCTTTTCTGACACGCGTCGAGATGTCGTTATCCAGAGCAGGTGCTCTGATGCCAGGAAAGGCTGGGCCTCTTTCGTACGAAGACAGATCCTGTTCATGAACCGAAGATGATTTGTCGTCTCGCTGCTCCTCCGATATCAGGCGCCGAAGTGTGACCCGAAATGTCACTGTGATGCAGCCGATCTCCAGTCCAATAGACTTGCAGCATCGTCTACTACCATGCGTCTTCGAGTTCACTCGATTGACCCACTCCTGTGCTCTCGTCGGGTGATCCATTTGGCTTCCCAGAGACTGAATTGCTGGCAATCTGGTGCGGCGATGAACAAGAGGAGGCGGGACTCAGCGATTTTGTTATCTGGAACCTACCGAATCGAATTGTGAGCTCACTGGAGAGCAAGCAAGCTGTCTGAGCCGAACAGTTTGACGAAGCGTTATGGTTGACGATTCCTTTTCTCCAGGAGGGCGCACCTCTCGATCGATGCCACCGAAACGCGTTTATACATGGCCACGCTTTACTGTGCGGCAGAGAATGCCGCAGAGACAACTCGAATCAACAGTTTTTAGACTGGATGCGCTTCGTGCTGTTGACGAATGCACTTGATCTGTTTGTTCTTGAGCTCCCAGCCATGCTATCAACGATTTTTATACGCAGTTCGATGACCGCATCCGAACTTGAGGGCTGCGAACGCGAACGTGGCGTGTGGCGTGCAAATCCCGACAGAATATCCTTGTTGACAGCCTTCTCTTTCGCCAGTATTTCGGCCTACTTGTTGTTCGTATGCAGGCTCTGCATCTTTTCCATGAAAATCGATATCCTCATGGCACGCGATCGAGGAAATGCCAGTCAACCATCGATGGTTTGGCACGATTCGAGTCCCCGATTGCCGCCCTCCACGTACAACGCCATCCCGCGATGTGCAGCGTTCATATCGGAATTACAAACGCATCTACGAGCGCTCCTGCGAGAAACCTGAAGCATTCTGGCTCCTTCGTCCCATGATCACCTAGCCTTGGTTGAATGATGCCTTCTCTTGAATCAAAATCCATCAAATGAACAAGTCGTTGGCCACAGCTCTGCGAGGCATCCTGACTCATCAGAGGCGAGCGCATTAGGACTTGCTCACCTGTATCGGTCCCGCGCAGTATGGACAAACTCCATAATAGACCTGGAAAGATTGACGCGTTTCGGGTATACTCGAGAGCCATGTCCGGAGACAGCTGCTGTGATAGGGTCGGCGGCATGAAGCAGCGTCACATGCCCAATCGGGAACACCCACACCCTCCAGATGGTAGGTATAACAGATACCACACTCGTTCTCGTATTCGTATTCACTCATCGCGGCCGGCCTTGGAGGAAACCGCAGCTCCAAAATGGTCTCTAGGTTCTCACGAGGCGTCTTGTGGACTGCATCCCAAAGTCCCAGTCCGCTCGTAGAATCGATTCCGCATTCCCTCGATTCGCTGCTCGCTACCGAAGAAACGAACACTCGTCAAGCGAAACGGATCCACGGGATCAATATCAACCACCAGCGAGCATTGAGGAGCGAGCGTTATACGACGCGTTGGCTGCACATATGTAGGATGCTCCGGCTCTAGAACCCAGGTGTAGCGATCAAAGTCATCCAGAACGCGGAAGAACGGATCTAGCTCATCAAGCATGATCTGAAATCGGTCGTACGTCTCTGAGAGCGAGAAAAACACGCGGTCATTATCAGACAGAGGCCGGCAGACTGCTTCCAGTGGCCGCGGCAAGGCAACCACACACGTAGGGCGCTCACTCAATAGATCTCGGATCAGGAGCTCATGAACGCGACCACTGCGGTCTCTGGCCTCTACGGTCATGGCTTGGAAATCCATCTCGAGATGACGCAGACACGACCAGCCGATAGCAGTCAAGTCTGCGCAAAGAACCCGATAGAACGCTGGATCCGGCAACGCTAGTCGAGTCAGGTTCGGAACCTCATTGCCAGTGCGGTGTTGTATCGTTGCCCGCCCATCGACGCAACGCTCCAGTAGGTCTCTCACCTCTGCAACAAACTCGGCCAAATCGTGAGCACGCTCCAGCCGTTTTTGGACAGCGTTCTCCAAACCGCGCTGTTGTAGGAGGTTCTCTGCCCAGGCGTCGAGCAAGACGAGTGCGTCGCCCAGGTCCAGCGGTCCGCGCGGACAGTGCACGCGTAGGAAACAAGCGCCTACCTCTCGAGCACAAGTCGTTATCGGGACGAAACCAGCGAACGTAAACGCCTCCAGTTCTTCGGGTAACCAGACTGGACAGATTTGATTCAGACGTTGCATGACATCCATGTACGGTTCAAGTGAACAGGAGGCACTGGTCTTTGCGACATGGTTTCGCATCGTGGCGTCGGCTCCAGACAGCCAATGTCTGCGGCAAACACCTCCTTACGCCTTGTTGCGACCGATCACCTCCACACAGCCGCGATGAGATCAAACGCTACTTCTCAATCGATCCAGCTCTACCGTTTCAACAAACCTGATCTCGTTCGAAAATGATCACGAACAGCTCTTCGGCATCAAGATTTCCGCGAAGTAGTTCGTGGCGCTCTTTTCGGCAGCGTCGAACCGGTGCGCTCGTTTCGGGCGCAGCGCTACCGTCGACACGCTCACGGCGACGTACGTTCGAAACCGTTTCTCTGCAGTCGAATCGGTACGCTTTCGCAACAGTTACCATGGAATCGAAACATAAAGGGCGAACAAAGGCAGGGAAAAGGGCACTGGAACGTCGAGCGCCGAAACTCGAGGAGAATCCCAAGCGTCTGTTGGTTTTGCGTGCTAGCAAGACCTCTCAGACTGCCGTTGACGGAGTCCGAGCGCTTGCCTGTATGAAAAAGCCACTGGTGACAGTTTTGAATAAGCGGAATGAGATTCGACCGTTTGAGGTCGGCGGCGAAGCATCACTGGAGTTCTTGTTGCAGAAGAGCGACTGCTCCCTGTTCGTCCTCGCGACGCATCAGAAGAAGCGCCCTCACGGACTCATTCTGGGCCGTAGCTATGATAGTCGTGTTCTCGATATGATCGAAGTGGGTATCGAGTCACTTGAGACAAAAGATCAGGTTAGAGCAGCTGTCAAACCCATGGCTTCTGTCGGTACGAAACCGTGTCTCTGCTTCCTTGGAGATGCGTGGTCGGCAGAGCCGCACGGCCAGCGGTTGCGTAATTTCTTTCTCGACTTTTTCCGGGCTTACGACCTGAGTGCTGTGAATCTCGCCGGCATTGATCGAGCGATAGTCCTGGTTGCAGTCGCGATGCCAGAAACTGCCTTCGATACCGACAGACTCGAACACGTTAGGCAACCTTCGGATTCTTCTTCGTCATTATACACTGCGTTTGAAGCGGCGACCTGATGGTGATGCTCGCATACCCCTTGTACGCTTGATGCCTACAGGGCCCAGTATGGATTGGTGTCTGCGACGGACTCGTTTTGCGAGTGAGGCGTTGATGCGGCAGACAATGCCAACGATGGAGCAACTACAGAAAGCAGCAGGTTCGTCGCTCCCGAAACGGGAGAAGAACATCAAATACGACCCATCGAAGCTGTCGAAAGTGGGCAAGGTCTACCTGCCTCGACAGGACCTGAAGGATTTGGCACTCGCAACGTCAGTGCACGTTCGCGAGCGATCTGGTTTCCGCAGAACGTCTGTATCTCGTCCAAAAATGACCGAGTGAATTGGGGCTGCCACCAAGTCTCTGATCGCCCGGTTGCTGTTGGCTGATGGCCACCCTCAAGGGCGCCCTGCCAGGAATCATTTCTGTAGTGTGATGAACGACGCTCATTCGACCGCACGACGGTTACATCATCGTGATGACCACGGCTTCTGGTCTCCTACAAAAACCGTATCCTTGATCGGATACGGATCTTGACTCCGAAACTCGAGGAGCCCTCACCGACAAACACACTGATACCGTCGCGCATAGCATATATCATTCATTCGGCCCAGGAAACAAGAGAATGATCTTGACCGGTATCGCTCGATCATCGCCACCAATCTTGATACCTATGAATTTCTAGTCCTAACAGAGGCGAACCAGACTCAAGGCGCTGGCTATCCATGAATGCAGATGCGTCCTACGCAACGCCTCGAATGACAAGACCTCGCCACTCCATCTGGTCGCGACGTATGACCGAGCAGTGGACAAATAGAGCATCACGAGATCGAGCGGCGCTCAGGGCGCTTACGAAAGACCCAATGGAAGCACGCCACTTCAGCACTAAGGGCAGTCAACGCTCCTCATACTGGCAAGGAATCGATAATTGATGTGTCTGGATCCAGCCCGATGCACTGCATCAATGCGAATTCATTGCTAGAAGAATAAATGCCGCTTTGCACATCCCCCAAGCAGATACATATAGGAATCGATAACGGGTCTCTCATATCCCAATCCGAAAAAACGATGCGTTTCTGGAACCAACTGTTTGAGAGTGCATATGCCCCTGTTGCCTTGACGAGACCGCTGCTCAGTGGCCGCGACCACAATGAACGCTCGGTCGTAACGCCGTGACGGTGCGCCCGTCCACGACCAGCGCTCGATAACGAGTCGTATTCTCATTGTATCGCTCAAGTTTTTGACGTTGGTTTGCGCGGTCGCTTGGCAGTCGGTTGCTCGGTTCCTCTCACGCTTGAAGCGGGCAAGTCGAGGTGCTTGTTGTGCGCGAGGCGTTTGGTGTCGAAACGAGGTCTTGGCTGGGTTGAAACAGGGGCGGCAGCGAGTTGTTCTTTTCGGCAGCTGCTGCTGGTATAGGCGCCAGGAGCGACGTCCTCACTGTGTTCTGTTCCAAGCATCCTAGCTACATCGAGTGATCATGATCATTCCAGTGCGCTGTTTTACGTGTGGGAAAGTTATCGGTGACAAGTGGGAGACGTATTTGCAGCTTTTGCGGGAGAAAACGGAAGCTGAGGCGTTAGACGCCCTGGGTTTGAAGCGCTACTGCTGTCGGCGGATGCTTCTCTCGCACGTGGATCTCATTGAAAAATCGTTACGTTATGCGTGGCACGACAAGCGACATGAGGGTCTCGAGGGTGATCTAGCCGGTGCGGCGTCGTCCCTGCCACCGCGTCCAACGAACCCTTAGACATGGCTTGGCATGAGCATGCGTCTCGGGAGTAGTCACGACTGAACAATCGTCTGGTGACTGGACCAAGGCTAGTCGTGTCTGGATGATCCATCCGAGGATATAGTGTGACGATGGAAATCGTTTCGAGCTGTATAGCAAGTATCGCAGACCTCTGAACAATCAGCAGGGGGCAGTACGATCGCCGGAGGCTCCGATATCCAGCAGTTGCGCACATGAGTTGTCCTTCGATTATGCTTCAGATCGAAAGAGCGGTGTGCGTGAGCACGCTCTCCAGAAAAGATCCGCAAAGGCTCCGACAGAGGCGCCTCCCGACTCATTTCTCGACATATCCGAGTGTTGTGCCCTGTCGCGCAGAGTCTGTTTCAAACCCGAGCTTGAGATGTGCCTATCGAGTTGAGGCAGTGACGTAAAGATCGATTGATGGGTAGTTACTGAGCACGTACACCACAACATACGAGAGGGGTAGGGTCTAGCGCTCCACCATGAAAAGGCGCGAGTAAATAAATTTTGGGGTCGAGTTATATGCAGAGGGATCAAAGACAACTGTTCCCGTCATAAAGTATACATTGAAAGATCCGCCGATATGTAAAAATCATATTCAGAAGCAAGCACTCCACCATGAAAATACGCGAGTAAAAAATATTTGGTCGAGTTTATGTAGAGGGATCAAAGACAATCGTTCCGTCCTGAGAATGCTTGAATATAGAACACTCTATACCTATTGATTCAAAAGAGACAGAGCATGGATCCACCAGCGCGTGCCCTGCCGACGAGCGACGCGATCGCCGTCGACTCGCCGGCGTCGAATGCGAACCGCCTCGCCATCGACGACGGGACCCCGCAGCTTCGTGCAGGTACGAACTCGTCTGTTTGCAGCAGAGCAGCTAACGGGAAAGTCTTGAGACGACCTGCGACGAGCTTGTGTTTGTATTACAACACCCCTAAAGGTATGGAGGGCTTGAGACCTTCCGGTATAACGGCAACCAGTGGAGCGGCCGATGGTGCTCCAGCTCCGCTTCACCTCATTGATGCGCGAGGGGAGTTGACGCCCGCTCTGCCGGACTGGATAGCCGAACACGTCCAGCCGCTAGGAACAGAATCAACGGCGAATAGTACATCTGGTGCTGAAGGTGGTTTCCTTGGTCACCGTGAGCTTGCGGTTGTGGCGAGTCTCGGACCACGCGGCTGTGGCAAGTCTGCGCTTCTGAACACTCTTTTCGGGTCCAAGTTTGTTACGGGACGGGCTTTTGGTCGTCACGCACGAGGCACGCGAGGTTGCTTCTGCAGTGTGGCTGCACCGCGGGCACCGTGGTTGCTTCTGCTTGACTCGGAGGGTGTCGACGGTCGCGAAACGGAAGAGTCTGCCGAGATCGAGGACGCTGAGGCCGAGGCGCTTCTTCGGGAGGCAGACGCGCGAGCCAGTGCGAGGTCCGCCGCACGTCGCCTGGAGGGTGTACCGGCAACCGATCGTGTGGAGAGCGGTGAACGCGATCGTGCTCGCCAGCTCGCGAGTCAACGGGCCAACCGAGTCGCAATGCTGGCCGCCACCATATCTGACGTCTTGATCATGAATACCTGGTACGCGGATATTGGACGAGCGGAAGCTTCCGGATACATCCCGCTAGCACGGACTGTTTTTAGCGAGCATTTGAAGCTATTTACGAAGGAATCACCGGCCCGGAGCAAAATACTCTTCGTTGTGCATGACCACGATGACGGTTCACCGCTTGAGGCGATCGCATCGATCATCGAGCGCGATCTAGAGGGCATCTGGGCGAATCAGATAGAGAAACCTCTCGAGTATCGTGAGTCGCGCATTCAAGATCACTTTGATGTTGAAGTGCTATCGCTACCGCATCCACGCTACCGGGCAGATGCCTACAACAAGGCGATTGATACGCTGAGGGCTCGTTTCTTGACCGGGGCGGGCGCCACCGGCGTCGTGCTCTGGCCGAGGAGCGGCCGCTCGACGACCCCGAGTGAATCGGAGCAAAATCTCCTCGCGCCAACTTATTCGAAAGAGCTCCCTGCCGAAGGATTCGCCACGTACGTTGATATGGTCTGGCGAGAATTGATCGAACCGAAGGAAGGGAGCTTGCCCGAATACGCAGAGCTCGTGGCAGCGCATCGCTGCGGCGTCATCTACGATCGCCTCCTGCGCGCTGCCCTGGACCAGATCTCCAAATGGTATAACCAGGTCGATAGCAGCAAAGTCGTCGAAGGCTTCGGCAGCAAGGCGCAAGAACTGCTCTCTGTAACCGGTGAGCAGTATGATTCCGAGACGAGCGCCTTTGCGACCAGCGACGCGTCGCTGATTCGGAATCGTAAGCGCCATGAATTGATGTCAACACTGCAGAACCACATTCGGTCGCTTTTCAATCGTCAGATACAAATTCTACAGAACCAGGCCATGACGCGGTTCCGAGACCAAATGCTCGCACTGATTGCCGATCGCAGCGGAATGGTCAGCGAATTCGAATGCCAGTTCCTCGTCAGAAGAATGGACGAGTTCTTCAATAGAAAGGCCGAGGAGCTCTTGGTGCCAAGCATGCGACTCTCTTACCGCACGAGTCGCACGGACCTTCAAAACACGCTGCTGGAGGCTGCGAACAAGTATCGGGACTCTCCGACAGCACAGCTGCAGGCCATGACGCGGATGGAGAAACGAGCAATGGCTCCACCGCCGAAACAGCGTGGGGTTGTGATTGGGTTCGGCCTCAACACGGCACTGCGTCCTCGCGGTTATGGCAACTTTCAGCTCATTGCGAGCACGTCACGAGGCCCTCACACATTCAACGCGAGCATCTGTAATGATGCCGATCTTGCGGAACAGGAGGGACACGGAAAAGTGCCCTTGCTTCGGTGGCAGCCAACGGTTCACTTTGATATTGATATTTGAGGGATACGTGGCCCTTTTCGATTTTTCACATGTCACGTAAAGGTGATTTCACGTCTTCGATCATCGACGCGTATTGTTTTCAGCGAATACCTGGCCATCAATGCGTTGCTCGTGGGATGCGTTGGTGCTGCGGACGATTCGGGATGCGTTCGAAGAGGACCGTCTCGGAAGACTGGGTCTCGTCGCTGCGATGACATCCCGCTATGCATGGACAGGCTTGTGCCAACAAAGCAGCGAATATCCAGCGGCGGACTTGTCGACCACCAAAAACCCGATAGGAATGACAGCGACACAAATGCGTTGCGGGGGTGACGGGCCAGAGCGAGGGTTTCGTTCACTCGCCAGAGTCGTTCGGATCCCGTCGACACCCTTTGCTGCCCGCGTTCATGTGGAGACACTGCGCCAGGCGCTGTGATTGTATTGCTTGATTCGTCTGTTGCATGGGTCCTGGGCCTCACCGCCGTTGCAGACGGGCGAATGGTCGGCACACGAGACTCTGATGAGGCATCGTAAACGTGAGAGGGCAGTCGCAGAGACGGACACCGACGGTGGCCAGACAGCGCACCTGCATCGAGCACAAGCTCTATAACTCAAACAGTTTCGGCCATCGGGGCGGCGAGTATCAGCTAGATCGTACATGGAAAGCGTTCGTGGTCCCGATCCAGCAAGCAGGCGATAACCTGCTTCGGTTTTGGGTTTAGCGACGATACAATGATGGAAAGTGTGTTGGACGCGTAGATCTCCTCGTCTGTCACAACCGTCTGTCTGAACATCGCTGACGGCGCGATAACACCATCTTCGAGATGGCTGCATTCCGATGCATGAGATAACTCCAATGCATCCTTATCGTGCTCCCTTCTTGCGCTCACGGTTGAGATATTCAAGATGGCGTTCTCGATCAGGTCGTTGCGTTTCCCGATTCCGTTGCCGGCACACCAAGCAAGATCAGTTCATCTTCGAGCAACCAACACCGTAACTTGCCAAGGCGTGGCATCGGTAGCATTGCAGGCTTGCGTTCAAACGCAGGCACACTATTCAGAGTGTTGCCAACCCAGCACGGAGCAATCGTTATGATGACTGCGTCACAGCGGCGACCAAGGGCATGGTCGTTCATCGTCGCGCTCAAGAGACTCGAGATCACTCGCCGGCCGCCTTCCACAAACATCGATGCTGCATTGACCTCAGAGCCCCATTCTACTTCCCGTGGAACAAGGATAAGCTGGTCACGCCGTTCTTGCCAGAGTCGCGACTGTGCCAGTTGCTCGGCCCGGAGGGCGCCGTGTGGCAACAGGACAACGGGTCGCGGCTGCGTCCAACCTGGCGGTGTGTGGCTCTCCGGCACTCCGCAGCGAACAGTCAGCAGCGGATTGTCCGCGAGCAGGGTATTCCAACCTACGGCCACTGTATGGTGCATTGCCCGCAACGCATGCGTCAAGCGCTGGGCACGAGCACTCGACAGCCGCAGCGGCGCTGCACCTGCACTCGGGCGAGCATCGATCTTACCGTCCAGTGACTGTGCAAAGGAGAGGGTCACGAACCAGGGCCGTTGCTCTTTGGCTGATTCTCGTTGGAGTGCGTATAAAGTGCGTAGAATCGTATCTTCTGGTTCAACGCCCAACTGGATGAGCCACGGCCACGAGCAACCACAGTCGTTCGTCAGAGACATGCCGAGCGGCCACAAGGCCAGCGGTGCGCTCGTCGCAGCCGTAGTCCGAGTGCCTGGAGCGCTTCCGGCCGGTGTCTGCTGGAAAAAGGTTTTGGCTTTCGTATTCGGTTCAGAGTGGAGACACTCGTTCAGGAGAAGGCCCTCACAGACGTGGCACGCTAGGCGTCCAACAAACTACTGGATCCGTTGGGGCGGTTGTGTTCGTTGGGCGCGCTTTAGAGTATCGAGTTCGGCTTGCTAGCCTCCCCGCAGAGCTTGCTGTTTCGTTTCGGATTGCCTTCGGTTTTTGGTCAACTAGAAGTGCGTTCGTTCCGGAGCGCGTCTGTCTATGTGGGGCTCTTTCCGACTTGTGTACCAGTACTTCACCTATTGGCGACAGAGTCGACGGCTGGAGCGAACACTTCGGAAGAGACTCGAGGGCGAAGTTGCTGCAACGCGGTCACTGCTTGAACGTGCAAATGAGCAGTATCAATCGCTGCAGGAGATGCATCGTTTGACTCGCGCAGCAGTGTCCGAGGCGTCGATTGCAGATGTTTTGGCGGCAGGACGCCAGGCTTCAACCACGTTGGCGGCACACCATCGTAGCACTTCAGCGGTGCCCAAAGCAGAGCCTCCACTATCGTCGATTACTTTTGGAGACTCGCTTGTGCTTCAAGCTGCCAAAAAAATGTCTGAGACGCTTGGACAGGAACTTGGACAGGTCCGCAGAGAAAGTGGTGTAGAGGGTTTGCGTCTCTATCTGGTGAAGAGGATCCGTGAGACAGGCATTCCACCGGAACGCGTTTCCCAGCTCATCAACCAGGTCGCGAACGACATAGAGACGAAGGGTCACGGTCGACCTCTCACATCAGAGCAACGAGCTCGTTTACTCGCCGAAATTACGGGCGAAACGTCGGACACTGGCAGGACGTCGCCCAAAACGTGACAAAGACGATGAAGCAAAAGCACTGCCAAGACAAAACGCTCGGCAACCGACAGCCTCTAGTTTGGCGTCCAGTTGGTTTCTCCAGAAGCGGTATCCAGCGCACTTCCAGGCATGCCACATAAACTTACCGAATTGTCCAGTTCATCTACTCAAATGCAAACCTTATGTATATAAACTTGCCGGGTAGATACCAATGCGCACTGAGCGTCGAGGTCGCTACTGCAAGTTCAGGACGCGCCGCCGAGTCCCCGCGGGCGCGTACGAGTAGAGCCTTCGTCCTTCGCCCCCTACTCTGCAACACCAGCGAGACCAGAACCGCTCGACTGTAGATCGTCTAAAGCACCCCTCTCCTTCACCAGTTTGTAAACAGCTTGGTCGCTCAGTCCCATCCGTCGTAATGAGCCAGTCAGCGCGATCGTCAAGTGCTCGCCAGGGACGGCACACCCTGTGTCCGGATCTACTTTGGCGACGTTAATCTGCACTGATGCGTGGTCTTTCGCGGAAATGAGCCGGTTCGTCACCGAGCACTTTCGCGGCACATAGAGGTCCACGATACGTCCACTGGCGTTCTGCATAACGATCTCAGGCGGACTTGTACGCTAGACCGAACAGTCTTGTGGAGCGTAATCAATGCTGCGGCTTGGCGTTGGCAAAGACCCCCTGGCGCGGGCCCAACAGCCAAGCCGCCGTCACGCCGATGATCGTCATGAAACAATCTATCCATTCAATGTATATTCTTGGAATTTTACGGACATGTGCCTCTTGGGGCGTCGGCTCATCCCCGAGCCTTGCGGTTGTGTCAGCGAAGCAGCCGCACAGGACCGTTCGTGCCGAGGCCTCCTGACGTGCAGTGGTGGTTTCCCCAGGCGACATCGATCGAACCGTGGAACCTCACTTGTACTATCTAGTGGTCAGTGAGTTTTTTGTTGGTCATTGGACTGGTTACGGGCAGCGTGCTCGCACAGGAACGACTCGGCACGACGCGTGGACGTGCACGCTTTTCTGGTGCCTAGCCAGAGACTTGACCGTCAAGCACTACCCACGAATGCAGCTGATTAGTTGGCATACATGGATCAAAGAGGAGTTGCTTTGCAACAACGTAGTTTTCCATCGGTGCGGCTGAACCATCGTGCGATTTGCAGTCTCCGGAAGACCAAGGTATTCAAGAATATTCACAACGAGCAGGTGGGGTCACTCGATTTTTCTGCTGATGGCGAGCTTGTTGCCGTTGCCGGGGACGACGGCCTCATAAGCTTGTATAGCGCAGTACAGGGCAAACTGTTGAAGACGATACCAGTCAAGAGGTACGGTTGTGGAGTGGTGCGTTTCGGCAACCACAAGTCTGCGGTGCTTTGCGCGAGCAAGCCAGTTGTCGATGCCGGTGGTGGCGTTGGTGGCACGCCTGCTCCAGCTGTTTGCGCAGTATCCTGGGACGATCATATACGCTATCTTTCCATAACCGAAAACAAGTATATACGCTATTTTCGTGGCCATCGAGCCCGGGTCGTCTCGATAGCGGTGACACCGAACGACGACTCAGTTCATATCAGCGGCATTGGACGGTACGATGCGGCTCTGGGATATTCGATATCCGCATTGCGCTGGCGTGCTGCAAGTGCGCGGCCGACCAGCTGTCGCGGTGGATCCATCCGGCCTCGTTGCTGCAGTGGCGTTTAGTGACCTGCTGAAACTGGTTATCAAACTCTATGATCTGCGCAAATGGGACGAAGGGCCCTTCATCGATTTTGAGAGCAATGTCACGAACTCCGAGCCGACAGTGCTCAAGTTCAGTGGCGATGGTCGATCTTTGCTGGTCGGCGCTGCGGAGCCACACCCGCGTATTCAGCTGCTCGACGCATTTAATGGACGTTTACAGACGCTGTGTCGGGGCCACGCGAACGACCAAGCGTACGAGCTTGATGCCTGCTTCAGTCCTGACTCGCAGTACGTGTTATCGGGTTCGGAGGATGCAACGATTCACATCTGGGAGCGGGCAACCGGCAATCCAGTGCATGTTTTGCACGGACACTCGGCCCATTTGCGAGCGCTCGGATTCAACCCTCAGTACGCGATGGTTGTGAGTGCCTGTCAGAATGTTGTGTTCTGGCAACCCGACCCGGCCACGCTCGATTACGTATGAGCCAGCACCCTTACAAGTCTTGCGCCGTCGCTGACTTTTGGCGATGCGTCTGGACCGATCTCGCCACTGGTTCAGGTGGAGTTGCCACCGAGCATCACTGAATAGGTAGAACGCGCTTGATGAGCTATCGATAAGACTTCCGCTCAAAGGCACATCAAGCGAGTCTCAAGATGCAGTCGTAGCCAGCGACGCATGCCTCAGGGACGTTCGACACCGATAACGCGCGATTGTATCGTCGCTGGTGTCATGCACGCTTTGCAGATGAAACGAGCGCATAGAAACGCGTCGAAACTCGGAGAGCAAACGCCAGTCTCGGCTTCGAAAAATGCACTCATGGCGTGACGAATTCCCAACCAGAAGCGTGGCACGTGGCAGCCTCTACCTGCCAACGCGGACGCTCTTTTCCCACTGGGCCCCGTGCCGCAACAAGGTCACGAAACACTCATCAAAGCCAGGGCGGACAGACTATCTCGCAAAAGAGACTCCATCAATCGGCGATTCCTCGCAGATCAGAACATCGCGCGCGCACCATCAACAAGTTGCGCAGAGAGCACCGCGTGCCCGGTCAGCAGCGCGCCAACTCGGACCTGAGATCGCAGCACGGCTGCACGCACAGGCCGACGTCACCGCAACGCTCAAGCACTCGCTTCAACGTGAATGAGTATATCGTCCTGTAGACAAACGCCTCGCGACCCAGTCGCACCTAGTTACAGGGGCGTGTCAACCATCGCTCCCAAGCGCGTAACCCCAAACGTTCAGCTCACAGCAAAAACCTATTACCTGGGCACCTGCTCCTGAACGAGAGGACTCTCCACCCCTGTTGTATACACGATCGACCAAACGCTCTAGCTACTCCAATGATCACAATCGTGCTTCCAGACCTGATCCTCCAAGGCCTCCAGTTGCGCTTCGAGATTTTCCAGTCGAGACGCTGGCGCGGCAACGAGCCTGTACGCATCTGCGCGGGTGAGGCGTGCGTGGCCGGCCTTGTCATCCATCCAGCGGGGCCTCGGCGCCACGCAACTGGCACGCGACAACGAGCCGCAGGCGTTGCGTGCGCTGCGTCGCCGTCGCTGGACACGCGCTGCTCGCCCCGGATCTTCAGATCGACACAGCCTCGGGTGACGCTGCGCTGGGCGATCGCCTTGTCCACGTCGCCGGTGCACGCAGCCAATTCAAATTCCTGCTGCGTGCGTTGTTGACCCCATGAGTACGCAGGGCGCCCTCCAGCGCGAGCGTGGCGCGTCTGTGCACGATTGGGGTAGCTTTCTCGGTTTTTACAAACAGCGGCCTCCTATATCTAGTCGTGTGTATGCTGGTATGGTGCTTGGAAGCGGAGTTGGTGTCGCTTATACATTGGCTATAGGGCGGCGACGTCGTGAGTCACTCGGCGAGCTCGCTCGGCAGGCCCTGCTGCAAGAGTACCCGCACTATGCACGCATCTTCGCTGCCAATGAGGCACGTATGACTCCTGCCGATGTTTTTGTTCGTGTCGGACACTGGACGAGATCGCTGGTCTCGGGTTGGCGAACGGGAAATCAAGGACGATGGACCGTGTTATCGAAGCGAGCAGGCGCGCTGGCCCTGGCGCTGGGTTTAGCGCTCGGCGGAGTTGCGTACTGGCGCAAACTCGACACGAAGTATGTGTGGTGGCGAGCGATTCTCAAGCGCATGATCACTTTATGGCGCAAGTTCTGTCTGCTTGGTATGGCTGCGTTTCACCGACTCCTCCAGCGGCGTGTTCGCGCAACGAATTATGTCGCTGCTATCGCTCCAGTGGCGACCGCGGTTGGGGCTCCTTTCGAAAACTTGTCCCTGCAAGGTCCACCGGCGGATCGGGCAACACCTTTGGAAGCGTCTCAGGGGCGTTCGCGGGATTCGCAAACAGACTCGGTGCTCGGCTTTGCAGATCGGCCGGGATCGATCTGCATCACAACTGCTGATGAGTCTCGTGCTCGCTGGGGTCCGCCGGCGATGAAAGTCAATTAAAGACCGCCACCTGCTCGGGATGATATTTCCAGAGCGGATATAGTCAACGTCCCAGAGATGCCGAGCGAGAGCTCCGCCCCGAAACTGGCAACTTGTGGCGGTGACGAATCGATGAAAAACGATCCTTGCACTGAGCTGCTTGCTGTGGATGCAGAGGCCGTGGAGCAGACATCTGCCCTTCTGCGAGAGGATGCTGAGCAAAGATCAGGCATCGCGAATGAATTGTCGACAGGAGTCGCTCTGGTAGAGAACTCGCAAGGATCGCGTTCGCCAGGTGTATCTTTCGAGACACATGGTCCTAGCCTCACCCGAAAACATTCTGCAGAATATCGGGAAAAAGATTTTTGCTGCTCTAGCAATCGAAACCGGGTACCGAGGCGCGATGCGAGCCCCGTCGCTTCTGATTCGATGCCAGATAAATCCGCCTCTGATTCGATGGAGTGGAATCCATCGTATGCCAGCGACTTGTCGAGCGCGCTAAGCACTGCACTCGATCGTGCTTATTCGGGCCGTTCCGAAATGCTCGGCGCACTCGCCGCTCGTGTGCGTGCGATTCTCGGCGAGTGTACCGATCTGAACGAGGCTGAACGTTTGAATGAGATCGCAACGCTGCTTCAACAGTGCGCAAGTGCACACCCTCAACTCAGGGACGAAAAATGCAAGCAACCAGTGGGCGCAATGGATGCAATTCTGCCAATTGATGTCATTGAACGTTTGGTGAATATTATGGAGGGCATGATCCTCGCCAATGCTACCTTGCGAGCCGAGGCCGCGGCAGTTCGGCGTGAACTTGCCGCTGGGCTCATGCCGAGCACTGCCTCAAACCCGTTTGCTGAGCAAGACGTCGCAGATACGTGCTGTGAACAAGAGCATTCTCCGAGACGAATCCCAAGTCGCCCAGAGTCGGAACCTCGCAGCGCATTTGGTGATGAGAATGGGTCAGAAAATATCGATCGTCGTTCGCTCTGGCGTTCTCCCAGCGACACCTCGACAACCCTGTCAGACATGGAGAACGACGTGCTCTTCGCCGAACGCGTCACCCAGAAACTCGAGCAACAAGTGGCGATGCTGACGAGCGCCAAACGCGCCAACGAACCGAACGACGACGACGACGGCAAGTGTCCACTCCCGGCCATGCTCGTGACGATGAACGGCAGCCTGCACAGCATCCCGCGGTCCGTAGGCCGCTATCGCCGTGGCTAGTGACGCAAGCCGAAACGTACCCTGGAGCGCGCAAACCACCACCAACAACAACACCACCCTAGAAGCCGCTCCGTCCTATACTGTGCACTGACTTCAAGGCCCCTGGTACAGCAGCCGACGTGCCAACCCCGCTAAACCTGGTCGAACGCGTCTCATCAGCCGATCAACCCAGCCGACACAAACCTATTCCGAAAATGACGCCATCGAGCGAGCCTCCATACCCGATGAACACCATTCATTCGCACGCGACCGACACTGAGCGTACGTCCATAACCAAGCCGAGACCCAACGCCAGCCATCGACATCGCCACGTCGTTCCGGCCTTTATATACCAATTTGGACCTCCCCCTCTCGCCCAGACGCAGACGTGACCGAGTGGTTAAGGTGCATGACTCGAAAGTACTGAACGAACGCGCTGTATCTAGGACAGTACCTCGGTATCATGTGGTGTTACGCCGCGCAGGTTCGAATCCTGCCGTCTGCGCATACTTTTGGTCGGTCGAACTCACTCGCACGATTTTGTTCTTGGTTTCGACCCGCTGGGTTTGGCGGTACAGAGCACGAGGTCTATGTCCCGGTCTCGTCGACAAACGCCGTAGCAGCACACGCTCAGTTGGTGCCGATCGTTCTAGAGCAAACCCCTCGAGGTGAGCGCGTATACGACATTTATTCACGTCTGCTTAAGGAGCGAATTATTGTACTCAACGGGCCAATAACGGACACGGTAGCTTCGCTGACCGTCGCGCAACTGCTTTACTTGGAGTCCGTGGCGCCAGCCAAGGCCCTGTCCATGTACATTCACTCTCCGGGTGGCGTCATCTCGGCCGGCATGGCCATCTACGACACCATGCAGTACATCTCGTCTCCGGTGCACACCGTTTGTCTGGGTCAAGCGAGCTCAATGGCCTCGCTGCTGTTGTGTGCGGGCGAACCCGGAGAGCGACGATGTCTGCCGAACGCACGGGTCATGATTCACCAACCGAGCGGGCAAGCCGGCGGACAGGCGTCAGACATTGCCATTCACGCCAACGAGATCCTGTTTTTGCGGGAGCGTCTCCATGAGCTTTACGCGAAACACACTGGCCAGGATAAGCGCGTCATCGCGGACAAGATGGAGCGAGATCATTTCATGTCCGCAGAGGCGGCGCGAGACTTTGGCCTCATTGATGAGGTGATCCATAAACGGGACGTGGAGAAGGATGCCGTAGGAGACAATCCCAAAGAATCGAGTTGACATTAGCAGTGGGCTGCGTCACCGAGGCGGAGACCAGAGCGCGCGCAGCAGACGCTTGGTGCGCGAGCGAGGACGTTGCGGCAGAGCCAGGGACCGCGGCCCTGCCTAATCGACACGAGCGATGAGTCTCGAAAACATCCTTGCAACTCGTGCGGATTTGAGTCGAGCCACGCTGCCACTGGGTGCTCCGAACTGTTCCACAACGAGGATCGACACAGGAAATGCGCCCTGGCGCACCCGCTGGCGATTGATGGCCTCGCGAACACTGCCGTGAGCGTTCCAGGCCGCTGGCCTGGCCAACTTTGTTCCTTGCATCGGATGACGATCTTGTTCAGAAAGCATCGATCATTGTCCTCGGATGTGATGCCCCGGCACAAGAACGAATGACTTGGACGATGATTTGTATCCGCGCTCCTCGAGTGATCGAGGTATCCTTGGCGGAGACTTCCCGGCCGCTGGAATTACATTGCATTTTGGCGCTCAGCGAAAGGTACTTTTCGGGGCAAACGCATTTCCCCAATACAGGGGACGAACTCGGCATTGGCCTGGATCCACGAATGTTTCAACACTGCCTCCTAGTGGCAAGCGTTGGGCGGGATCCCTCACCAACAGCCTCCGAATGAGGTCACGTGCCCCAGTCGAGACTCCAGGGGGAAACCGCAGATCAACCCGAGCGATGCGTCGATAAGTCTCCTCGTGGCTCTGTGCTTCAAAGGGTGGGTTACCCACCAGGAACTCGTAAGTGAGCACACCCAAGCTCCAGATATCTACATGGGCATCGTGCGGTGATCCCTCGACCATCTCAGGCGGCAGGTAGTCCAACGTACCGCACAAGGTGTTGCGTCGCGACTGCGGGGCGTGCACACTCCATCCGAAATCAGCGATTTTCAACTCTCCGTAAATACCCAAGAGTAAATTTTCTGGTTTGATATCGCGATGGATCACGTGTTTGTTGTGACAGTAATGCAAGGCGTGAGCGAGCTGCGCGATATAGGTTGCGGTCCGACGTTCACTGAATCGACCGCATCGCTGCAGTTCCCGATAGAGTTCCCCGCGGCCGGCATACTCCAGAATGAGAAAAACACGGGTCTCATCGTGAAAGTAACCGAATAGTCGGAGGATATTGGGATGCCGCAAGTGAGACTGGATTTCGATTTCGCGTCGCAGCTGATGCTCTACTCCAGCTTTCTGCAACTGGGACTTGAAGAGCACCTTCAGGGCCACGATGTACCGGGTCCGTTTCTCCCTAGCCAAATAGACATTACCGAACTTGCCGCGACCCAATGGTCTCCCGATCTCGAAATCGCTCAAAGTCCACGGCCGACGCTCACGCTCGGTAGCAACAGGCGACGCAAGCGCCTTGTCCTGCAACGGTTGTGGCGTCCGTAGGCCATGATGTTGCCCGCCACTCTGGACGGCCATGCGCTTCTCAGGCGTCCAATCCGCCATCAGCGACCTCTTCAACGCAGACTTGTTGACACTTCTCGGCAAGCCGCCGAGCAGCATGTCTGTCGCAGTCGCTGGTCCGATGTCACCGTTGTTGGCTTGCACCTCCACCGGAGAGAGCGGCGCTCGTGTCGACGATGACGCGGCCACCTCGGACCTGAGCCCCTCACCCTAACTTGTTCTCCCGTGACCACAGCCGCCCTGAGTCGTCTCTGGTCGCCATCCTGGAGTCGAGTTCAGCTTTTGGCAGACGTGATGTCGTTCGAGCCCGCGCCCAGGCCGCACTCAGCGTGGCCGACATGACTCTGGCAACGACCCTAAAGAAAACGCCACCTTCAACAGACAACAACGAACCTGAACGGCCAAGAACTGAACCAACAAGAATCACGTTCGCGTTACGCACCCCAACAGCCCGTAAAGAACAAAAAGAGACCAATCCAAACGTCCTCGGGAAAAGAAAACGCATGGCTTGATCTCAACGCGGTTGGCGAGGCCACGGGACGCCATCGGATGGTTCGTGGCCGCGGATCGATCGCCAAAAGCGAAACGCTTCCGGCTGCCATTCGGCCAGTCGTCGTCGTCGTCGTGCCATTGCCACAGACGGATGCGTGCGTGTGCGCAACGGCTCCGGCGCGCCATGGCCGAATCGCAACCGGAAGCGTTTCGCTTTTTGGCGATCAGACACGCATACGCACGCATCGCTTGGACATGCGTATACGAGGGCATCGATGCATCGAAACAAAGACGCAGCTCTACTAGACTTATACACGGATTCATCTACACGAGCGCTTACTTCCTACGCATACGAACAATGTTGAACAAGTAGCTTGAATATGCGTAAACGAATGCATGTATCGACCCGTGCCTGGCTTGAGCGCACACATGGACACGCGAATGCGGATACGAGTCGATCCATCCCAGGAACGTACACACGCATATGAAGATATCGACACGCACGCACGGCTTGAACGGAAACCTGGGCACGCCCACGAACGCATCGCGCTGCGGACTCGCTTCGATGCGCATCCGAGTGGCCACCACCATCCAGGCGCGCGCTTGGCGGCGATTTCCGCTGGAGTACCGTCCCTGACGAGCGCTCGACATGGAGACGAGCCGTATACAGGTATGGTCTCGAGTGCGGAACGCACGCGTTGGCCTGTGTCTACTTATGATCGTATTTGGAAGTGTTTATGTTCAACTTGACGGGGCGGCACGAGTCCATGTGTTACTGAACTGGCTGAGCTCAGCGGGGGCGTTTCTAGCGACGCTGTTCCTGATTCCTCGTTTCGCGCCGCGTTTTGAAAGATCAGGGTTATGTGGTCGTGACTTGAACAAGGTTTCTGGAAAAGCTGGAGGCACAACAAACCGAGAGCAACCTTTGGTACCAGAGGCGCTGGGTCTTGTCGCTGCGGCCGTCTACCTATGTGCGCTCTGTCTTTTCCATCTATTTCGTGGACCAGAGGCGACACCTTTCTACAACGCTGCGCTTGCGTCGGTCACGTTCATGATCTTGCTAGGATTTGCGGACGATGTGCTTGATCTTCGTTGGCGTGACAAGATGATTCTGCCGTGTATTGCGACGTTACCGCTGTTGGCGGCGTATGCAGGCTCCACGACCGTTATCGTGCCGCAACCTGTTCGAGTCTGGCTCAGCCGAGTGCTTGGCCAGCTCGCCATTTGGGTGCGCGCTGATCGCGTGGAGGCACTGAAGCGTATGCCGTTGGTGGTTCCACGCCTTGTCGATCTGGGCTGGTTCTACAAGCTCTACATGCTGCTGCTCGCGGTGTTCTGCTCGAACGCAATCAATATCCACGCAGGTATCAATGGACTCGAGGTGGGTCAGGCGCTTGTCATAGGCTGTGCAGTTGCTTTACATAATGCTGCCCATTTGCGGGGCTGGTTTCCGTTGCCAGTCGCTGATCCGGAGCGTTTGCGGGCGAATCATCTCTTCTCGCTCGATCTGATCGCACCGTTTTTGGCAACAAGCGCAGCACTCTTCGTGCACAATTGGTACCCCTCGGCAGTCTTTGTAGGCGACACATATTGCTATTTCGCGGGTATGTGCTTGGCTATGGCAGCAATCCTTGGACACTACAGCGAGACGCTATTGCTGTTCTTCATCCCCCAGGTCTTCAATTTTCTGTACAGTCTACCACAGTTGCTGGGGATTATCGAATGCCCGCGACATCGACTCCCGCGGCTGAACCCCAAGACTCGCAAGCTTGAAGGCGTTCCAAGCCACATGAATTTGCTCAACTTGGTGCTGCTGATTTGGGGCCCCATGACCGAGCGACAGCTTTGTATCGTGCTCATGGCCCTGCAGGCCTTCTTCTGCGCCCTTGGTTACGGGTTACGTATGCTGGTGCTGCACAAGGTGGCTTGGTTCTCCTGAAGACATGCACCGTCCGTAAAGGCGTGCTCAGATCCGGCTTGTGGACTGATGTCGCCATCTCGCTATCGAGGAACGTCTTTGCATAGATACGGCCTCATCGTTGAACGGGAACTCGTCAATAGTACGCTTGTATCCAGAGTGTACCATCGCTGCCGGAACTCAGCATTCAGCCCTATCGATCAATCTTCAAGTGTACCCTCACCTAAAGGGAACGATGCCGGCTCGAGCAGGACACCGGATTCGCGTCGACCGCTCGTCGGTTTCGGAGCTGGCACGGAGCACGTCACTTGCACTCATCGCGCGAACGCTATCATTAACCAAGTCGACGGAATCGATAAACTCGCGTAGAATTGCGTTTGCTCGCATTCGGATCGAACGGCAAAAAGGCTTTTCTGTCTGAAAGAGACACCTCCCAGTTATATCGTGCCTTGGGGTGCTCGGTTGCCGTTGTTTGCCCACGCTCCGACCGCATCGAAGGTTGCAGAAACAGGTCTTGTAGACGCCGCCGACGCGGACGTCACTTCTCCTGGTTTCGAACATGCAGCGAGTGCACTTTATACTTTGCTGAAGAAGCGCAGCGGCATTCACCAAATCAACTTGAGTCTCTAGGGGGACCCCTCCCGCAGCAAAACAAAGTCTTGTATCCCGGGCAGGCCTCGTTCTAAGCAGCGGCGTCAGCGAACACGGTCGCGGAACGGGTCTCTGTGCTGCGGATAGGTCCGCGAGCCGTCCACCAAGTCGATATGCCCACGCGAGCAACGATAACCTGTACTGCGTACGCTGAGCCAGGGCCAGTCGCTTTCATACTGCCGCTGCCGCCACCTATTGGCCGTTCAGCACAGCGACGGAGGCCAAGGCAGCGTTCCTATTGGCGACTTGGCTGCGTTCATACTGGACCCGTCGAAATTGATGCCCAGTGCACGGAACCTACGCTAACCAGGGCCCAGCATACGGAACTTGTTCGTTACCGAGCGGTCGTTGCTTATGATGGCACAGACTTTCACGGATTTCAGCGACAGAGTAACTCGAGAGCCTATCCGACCATTCAGAGTCAGCTGGAGCTCGTGTTGCAAAGACGTCTCGGCTGTTGCCAGTGGCGTTGTCAGGTCGTCGGGGCGGGTCGTACCGATGCTGGTGTTCACGCCCGTGGCCAGGTGGTTCATTTTGATATTCCCGAGTCCATGGCTGAGAGCGTAGCCTTCGAACCGCTCCAGTTACAGCACGCGATGAACCAGCTGCTTCCGCGAACGATTCAGATTCGAGCGCTGGAGGTAGCACCTTTGCCACAATTATGTTTGATTCGACACATTCAGGAGTACAAGATATTGCCGTGGCATGCCATCTACCATGCGCGAGGCAAGCTCTATGTGTATCGCATGTTCGCTGGTCAGTGGAGAGACCCACTGCATCAACGATACGTCTACTCGGAGCATCGTTCTTTACCGAGATGGACTGATGCTGAGTCACTCTTGCAGGCTTTCGTCGGTACACATGACTTTGGGGCGTTCGCTCATTCCCCGCCAAACAAGGCCGACCGACAACGAGTCCTTCATTCGACGGTGCGAACGATACGGCGTATCGTGTTGGTACCTCGCGACGAAGGCGGCATTGTACCCGTATGGCAGTTTCACTTCGAACTCGATGGGGCGCTGTACCGAATGATCCGCAACCTCATCGGAGCATTTCTGGCGGTCGCTAAAGGCGATCTCGAGCCGGAATTGGTACTGAAAGCTCTAGAACAGGGATTGCGTGGGCGTGCGCTCATTGCAGCGCGAGTGAAACCAGCACCAGCCCAGGGTCTCTGTCTCGAGCAAGTCTACTACGCGGACGGATATCCGATCAAGCATTCGGCTTCGACGAATACGCCTGCAGAGGGAACAGACACGATACGAAAATCGGCCAGAGGAGCGCCATTTCCGAATGGTGCAGAGCTCGAAAAACGCTGACATGAAACCGTGGCGAGCGTTTTTCTGAGTTTTCGCTCCAAGTCAGTGGATAGGGAGCTCGAGCTTGCCACGCGAAACACTCGTCCTGGTCTGGCCGTGATCTCGTGATCGTTTGCGTAGAACACCGCTCTCTGGAAACCATCTAAAGTCACTCGCGAACCCTTTACAAGTATATTGAGCTGCAACACTGGACCCACATTGAAAGGAGGAACGATACTCGCGAACCATTCGCCGATAGCGCACGGCACGAACGGATGCGTTCATGACGCACACGCTCAACTTGAATGTTCGTTATGGGGACCCGTCCAGGAATCTGGTTATGGCAACGTGCTCGCGAATGCGATCCTCTTCTTGTCTTGAGAGAGAGACTGCCGACCCTACGAGTGCAAACCATGAATCTCGCTGATGACGGCACGGACGTTGTTGTGTAGTGTGCGTACTCATGAATGTTGGATCTGGGCGGCCAACTCTATCCATGCTCTCGCAAGGTACTGCTTCGTCGGCTCTCGCTTATGCAGGACATTGGCGAACGCTGGCAGATAATGTTCCGGATGATTCCACATCCGAGTTCTCCAGGACGCGACCCACCCAAAACGCGGAAACGAGATCGCTATTCCTTAATGGACGTCACTGATGTTGGCACTGGATACAACCTGAATAAGATGATGCAAGGATTTCCGTTCGGATTGGCTCGATGGCGCACCCCCAAGATGAGCATGATCGGGCGTGCTACTGAGAACCGCATTCGTATTGGGCGAACCTGCTTCTCTCACCCTGCCAGCATCGCACGACACACGACAAAGCTCAATGATAGCCTCTTGGCGATCCCAATGCGCACCGACGAAGACACGTCATCGCTGATCAGCGTATAAAGCAAACGAGCGTCTAGATGGATATTTGGGGCGGCCTCGTAGACACTCGAAGCATCGTCGAGTCTAGAGACACTGACAAGACGCTGTCAGACGGGCATCACATCAGGTCTTCTTGATAGCGCACGTCCATACGAGATACCGTACGCAGCGGATCGCGTCTGCTTGGTTCCACGAACCAGCGTGTCTCTGAGACAACCGCGACGGCTTCCAAGGCCATGGAGTCGCGCGCACGTTCGGGGACGCCAGTCGCATCCGCGGTCTCGATCTCACTCGCCAAGACAGCAGACGCCTTCGTGGGTGCTGGAAACAAGCACGATCAGCGACAAGACCATCAGCCTAGATGGATGCTGCTCAGGCCGTCCTCGCTAGCAAGTAGCCACACAAGGCGGAGAGCGTCATGAGCAGAACGGTTTGGGCAAGAAACAAACGATACAAGAGCAGCGGCGGCAGCCGCCCTAGTGCATTTTCCATGGCGTGACCATAGCCACGGCATGTCGACTGGAGCACGCTGCTGATCCGAGTCCAGTGGATGCCGAAAACTGGTTGACCTTTCAATAAAAGAACGCGTTCTTGCAGCTGAGTCGTGTCGTTTCGATTCCATCTTGTATCGATGTGGCTCTGCATAAGTTTGGCCATTTGTTCAAAGGCGTGACGACTTTGCGATGCAACGCTACGTTCGATAAAGGGACGCCAAACCGTGCGTGCGAGCCACTGGATCCCGAGAACAGCACGGACTCGAACACGCCATGCCTTGTCGTCAAGAGAGAGATCAAAGAAAATCCGTTGCCGGACAAGAAACGTGTCTGATGAAGGCATGTCCCGTGTGAGCACCGATATCTCGTACATCGCACTATGAGGAAACGCATGGTCTCGTAATGCTGCCGGGGTACGCAGGAAGGATTGCGATTCGGTGCAATGGCCTGTAAAGCTGAGCAGTCCACGTCGAACTGTTACCTGGTATGAAATCGTCCGATACCGCGGCACGACGCAAGCAGCTACGCCCCCTGTACTATCACTGGTGGCATCCAAGCGCTGCCAGGTGCTCATCTGGAGTTCACTGTGCCCAAGCTGTTCATTGAGTTGTCTCGGGAGCGGCGACGAGTCCGCAAAGAACATTTCGAAGACACGTTCTTCAGGTGCGTCTGTTGATTGCTCAGCGGACCAAACGAATGCTGGAATTTCCAGAAACATCTGGCCAGCTTCAATGTCATAAGCGATATCGACAGTGACCGGAGCACTGCTTTCGCGTGGCGTCGCACCATTGACCTGAATGTCCGGGCTTGGCTCCATCGATTTCAGCCAATCTCTGGAAGAGCCTCGGCTCATTTCCGCAGAACCAGACGGAGACGGCGTATCGACGCTGGTCGCCGTGCGATCCGACGGCACTTCGGGGCCGTTTGCAGCTCCAATTCCAGTGTGGGAGCTGGACTTCCCGATGGTCTCGCGGACACTGCAGATGGATGTTGTTTCCCTGGATCCTGGATACTCAGGGGCAAACGTCCCTCTAGCGCGAGCAGGCTCAATCGTGCCATCCAAGCTTTCATCATATACTGGTAGACGGCGTCGCGGTTTGGCTCAGAGAATGCAGCGAAGCGCAGAAACTTGACCGCCGGGGGCGTACTCCGCGGCCGTGTCCAAAACACTCCACCATAACGGGTATGATTGCAGAGCCCGAACGCTGTCGATACCTCCAATGCGCTCTCCAGATACAGATACGACGACTTGCGAACTGAGGTCACAGCTTCGAACGGTACGAGCCACAGCGTCGCAGAACCTGTCTCGCCAGTCCGAGACGGTGGCGATGTCGAAGCCATCACGTCATGCGCGTTGATGGATGGCGAAATGGAAGCGTCCATATCGCCCCGTCTGGTCGAACTGAACTGTTCTTTCTCGTTCACAGCGCTGGTCCGTTGTTCGTCATTCGGTACCGGAGCAGACTCAATTCGCGTTGAAGGACTAGACCGATAGCCAAAACTTAGGAAGCTGCTTGCGGACGCGCTCGCTGCAGCGGCCGCCTCCAGGAAAGAAGGGCCATGTGATATTGAAAGCTTGAAACACAAATATCGCTCTGTGATGTACATCGTTCCTGGATAAAGTAGATATCGCCTCTCGAGAGAACAGGAGACGTGATGCAGCAGAGTTTCAGCGGATGGCCATCGTACAGGGCCATCTGCGTTGAGCAGGGACGCAAGCGAACGGTCTTCGTCGAGGGCCCGCTCGACAAGCTCGTCTGCAGCCGCTGGCAGCGAGGGTTTCTCAGACTGACTTTCCATCACTGGACGCGCTGCCAAAAAATCATCAGACTGTTCTCCAGCTGCATCGACCTCATTCTTGTCCTCTTCGGCACATTCCGCCGGTGAGGCGGGGAAGAAGGGCTCCTCTGCCGTCGAAGCCTGTTGCTCCGACACGCCTGGCGTTAACGGTGCCAACGACTCACTTGGTGCAACCACCGCCAGTGGCTCCTTTGACGAGAGGACTTGAGAAGCACCCTCTTCGGTGGCCATAGCGGCACAGTGAGAGCCAATTTCCGCCCAGTTTCGGCAACGGCTTGTTCTCCTCTCGCTCTGTTCCTCGCGGAAACGAGGGCGTCCCCGGACCGCTAGCTGGGACGATCGCACAGCGAGTGCGACTGGACGCTGCGATTCAGCGCCTCTCGGGCGGGCACGTCAGCGCTCCTTTTGCAGCCATGAACGATGATAGCCCTCTGGTAGCGTTACAGAAAACATGAATGAACGTTTTACCAGGGATGCATTCACGACTTGATGCATCAACGCTTCATCAGGTAAACACATACACACATTCACGCGCATACTCATGCCTGCACATTTACAAATACAACCATGCTTCTACGTGCAGCATTTTGTTCACGCGGATTTGAACGTACATCCATGCATCTATATCCTGGAACTTTATCGATACGTTTTGGGATTCCTTGCTGAGCGCCGGCGATTTGATTCTTTCCGATCATGCTGTCCCTTCATGACGTTTTTTCTGTTGGTATCCGTGCTGCATCTATCACGATCAACCAATCTGGTGGGTGCCAACTCCGCGGATTTTTCTGCACAAGCGTTCTTCGTCGGAGTCTGGAAATCCAGGCCTCTAGCATCCTCTTCGTCAGGCGCACCGTTCTCGCTGCAAACCAGAAGTGATTGCCCTTTTGCACTTTATCCACAAGCTGCTGTTGGCACCGAATCGAAACACCCTAACTTGACTCTAGTAAACCACTCGGTAGGGGCGAGCCAGCGAATCGGATCCCCAATCATTTGCAGCTCGATTGCCTCGACACCTACCAAGCTGAGCTTGAGCGCCGCAAGCCATAAATGCTTTATTCATCAACGAATGCACCATTGGATCGTCTGTGTTAAAACCCGAAAAAGATCACGATTCCTTTTCAGCCTGCATACTTATGCACCATAGCAACTACGCTGGGCACTCAGCCGATCCTCATCTATCGACGTCATCGATGCCTTTGGGATCGTGATGCGACCACATGAACCCTATCCGCAACAGCGAGAAGGTAAAGGTTAATGCTGCCGAGGTCCCTACCACCTACCACGTTCTCTCGGATACGTAAACCCTCCATGCATGTAGACAATAGAGACGATGCTGGTAAACCACTCCTGGTGTATACAACTCATAGAAGTGATACACCCATAGCATATAAATAACAAGTTCGATTCAACCATGATGTATGCAGGTCGTAACGGTCTTGCAGACAATACAGACGATGTAGGTGATCCTCTGCAGCGGTCGCCTCCGACATGGCCTGGCAACAGAACCGTTGGCGTTCAGACGAGCATCCGTTGGTGGACGCCGGCGCGCTGCGGGCCATCGAGAGCGAATCAATCGCAGCAAGACCGACAGGTTCCGTATTCTACTACGCACTTGCCTGGAGTCGACGTAGTTTGCATGTGTGCAGACGTATGAACGACGTTTTGGGTAGTGGATAAGCGAGGCGCTTTTGGTGCTGTGGTGTTTGGCCAGTTTGGGGCTCCTGTAGGAGGGTCCCCAGCGAGTGTGTGGTTGTTTTTGCTGCTGCGGCAGGGGCTGTGGCCGTGTCCCTGTCTGTCTGCTGCTTGCGGCAGTAGTGGGCGATCGAAAACCAGGAAACGAAGCGAGGCAACCGGATACGGACGTGGCGCACGTTTTTTGTGTTTTGCTGGCTGGCCCAAGCTGCAGCAACGAGTTGAGGATCTAGTGTGTGAACGGTGACGATCTAGTCGCTGCGTTCCGGAGATATCACGCGCTTGGCGTCTCCCTCTCTCTATTCTGCAACGACTTGCATTTGGTGCAGTGAAGAATGGAGCGTCCCGGTCCTCAACAGAATGTTGCTCGTAGTGGAGCAATGGGCGGGAGCGCCGCTGGAGCCAGCGTGGCTATGCCTGGGATACCTTCGCGCCGGTATATTCTCGAGTGCCTTGTCGGACGTGGAGCATATGGCGAGGTGTACCGGGCGCGGGACACATACAGCGACCGTGATGTTGCTGTAAAACATATCCGGAACGTTTTTGAGTGTCCGCCAGAGGCGGTGCGTGTCTTGCGCGAGCTCAAACTGCTTCGCTTGCTCCGCGGACATTCGAATATCGTCCAAATTCTGGATGTTTTGTCGCCGGCAGAGACGTCCCGTTTCGAGGACGTTTTCATTATACTCGAATATTTGCCCGCGACGCTTCGTAGAGCGATGGCCATTCTGTCGTCACAACCGCGAATCACACCGGCGTACAAGAACCGATTGGTGAAGAAACTTGTGTACGACTTGCTCTGCGGTTTGAGGTATATGCACGCTGCGCATATCTACCACCGAGATCTGAAGCCGGATAATCTGCTGGTCATGAACAAACCCGATACTGTCCGACTCTGTATATGCGATTTTGGTTTGGCGCGTGCTGCTCAGATCGTGCAATCGGAAAGCTTTGTATTCTGGACAGGCTACGTGGAGACTCGGTGGTATCGGGCGCCGGAACTCTTGCTTTGCCATTACACTCAGTACAGCACCGCCATTGACATCTGGTCGGCTGGCTGCATCTTTGCTGAGATGCTCTCCGGAGGCAAACCGCTTTTTGCCGGAAAGGACGGGTTGCAACAACTTGATCTGATCACGCAACTACTAGGCAAGCCTGATCCGAAAACAATTCAAGAGTTTCGCTCTCCCCAGGTTCGTGAGTATCTGCGACGCCTACCCGATCGAACGCCAATGAACTTGGGAGACTTGTTCCCTGGTGCAGAGCCCCTGGCCATTGACCTTCTGCGGCGCATGCTCCACATGGACCCGAGTGGGCGGCTGACTGCTGCAGAGGCTGCCGCTCATCCCTATTTCGATGATGTGGATGGAGGTCGTATTGCCGCAGAGGCGCCGCCTGTGTGTGATCCCAAAGATTTTGGGTTTGAGCGAGCGCTCTTGGGCGCGGAGAGCCTACGGGATTTGTTTCGTATGGAGATACGAATGCACTATCATCCGGAGATGTTTCCGTGCCTGAGCGAACGTTGTCACAATGAGGGCGAGGAACGCATGGAGACATCGACCGAATCGATTGCGAGCCAGTGCCGATCGTACCGAAATGGTCACTATGAGTGGCCTACTGAGATGGACTCGGCTTTGGAACAAACCCAGGCCAAGCGAATAGGACTTGAGCTCCGAGCATTTCGTAGCCTGCCGAAGGAGAAGATTCTGCAGACCGCCTCAAGAGTTGTACAAGAGAACAAGATGGAGGACGAGATGTCGGCGTGCGTGCGCACAATGTCCCAGAGAGGCTCGCAGCGGGTAGGACTGGTCGCACATGACCTCCGATTTGAAGACCGCTCAAGAGCGAATTGCTCAGACGGGACCTGGAACTTGAGCAAACCTCATGATTAGAAGTGTGCGGACATGGAGATGATTGCGGCTCATTGTCTTGGTGCGATTGCCAGTTGAGGAATTGCATGTGACCCTATCGATGGTGTGATTCACGTATCTCGCGGTTATTCTGGAGAGCTCGCTGCTGCCGCGGTCGTCATCGCTTTGACTTGATGACCCAGATCATCCTCTGTGGTTGGGGAAGCTGAAGCCAATACGCCCTTCTGACGTGATCAATCACGACAAGCGTCATCAACGCATTGCGTATTGACGTTTGGCGAGCACGCGCTTCGTACTCTCGGCATGCCTCATCAGTGGGTCGATGAATTATCATGGCGGCATGGATTTTCCTCTCTTTCCACGATGAAGTCTGACTCCATCCTTGATTGCATCGAGTCCCGCTCGAAATCGCTCTGGAGCAAGTCTTGCGAGATTCGACTAGAGACAAGTACTCGATCATCATTCAAAAACCCAAGCTGGGTTTTCGACCTCGAGTCGAATGCCCGACAGCAAGTTCGCGGTCGCCCGTCGGCTTGATCCCTGAAGTTGGAGCGATCGTTGCTCTAGTCCAACGAACATTGCTGAAGACAACGGTAGATGTTGCGCTGATCCGCATCCGATTCTGTGATGCTCGTCCGACCCGTCTGTCGCGACTGAATCGAGCGTCGAACGTAGCCTAAGTAATCGTCAGACTCCGGCGTCAGCGCTACGATCCCAGAGAGGATTCGAACAACAAAAGCACTTGCACAAGTGTGCGTCATTTGGAGGATTGCGTTTCGTATTCGAAACTGCGTAAACTGACTGGGGACCGACTTCCAGAAGGGCGTTCTTCCAGAGTCCTATTTCGCGGATCGGGTGCGATTCCAAGCTGCATCCCACCTGCATGGAATGGGAAGGAATGGAAGCGGGTTCCTGCACTTTCGTCGCCGGAATTTCAGCACCGGATGAAAACAAGTCAACATGTCGGTCTCGATACCGTTGAACTGCAGCGTATCGCTCGTAGCTGGGGCTTGGTGTGAAGCTGGATGAACCGTCCTCGTGGCAGTCCTGACGTTCCGCAGAGTCAATCTTCCGCGAAACCGGTGCTTTAAGTAAAGTAAAAGGCGTTACCTGAAGGATGTATAACGATGCCAGCCTAGTTCACGAAGCCAATTGAATCCGGTTATTTGTATGCGCTGTGGATGATCTCCTCATCCAATCCGGCGCAAATCCGTCAAGGCATTGGAGTGCGTGCCGCCATATTTCGAAAGTCCGCTTGCAGTTGCAAAAAGTGCATCATGACTGCCGTTCGATCACTCAACAAAAGGCACGGGCTGCAAAAAAGTTGCGGACCACCTCGATGGATGCAGCCGAGTCTGATGCAAACGCATTCCGCGTTTTCCAGCGTGTCCAAAATTATGCTACGAAATGGCATCTATCACGAATCCAGGGTGGCACCGTGTTCCCAAGTGTACTTGCTTGACACTGACCTCGTGGTAATGGAGCCAGCGTGATTCGACAACTCTGTTGCCCAAGATTCCTGAGAGCGATATCATCACGCCTTCGAGGGAGTGGAGCTGTCAACGAGCGCCAATCGATTCCTCCTTCCCCAAACGCACACGGTAGCATTGCAGGCCGTCTTGGATCTGATTATCGGTCGACTCTTCGATCATATACAATTCAACCTCTTTCGTCAGGCATCGCTTCTGCTACGCATTCCAAGCTGTCTAGGACGACCGCTTTCGAACGAGCAAGACGATCGCTCAGACGCCATCGTCATGAAAAAGCCAACGCGTGTGCTTCGGTGATCGGCCTCGGCAGTTTCGCACGTACGTGTCATTATCTGGTGGTCGACGCTTCTCCGTGGCACTGCTCAGCATACTCTGAATGGAGAGCGCTACCGAGTTAACGGTCAGCGCTGGCGACCAACTATCGTACAAGATCGACAGACACAAGTGGCCATTCGAGTACACGTGTTCGTGGACCGGCGGCGTGCCCAAAAACACAACCTCAGGCGCCTCGATAGGATAGTCGCTCGGAAAGCGAAATCGCAAGCGATACCACTCTCCCGCGTAGAGCGTCGAGTCGGCGCCGCGCAACGAGACGAACCACTCATCGAGGCGCGTAACAGGAGTCTCCAAAAGTATAGTCGGTTGAGGACTATGCTCCGCTGTCCTCCCCGAAGGTACCAGTCAGAGAGCTCTTTGTGCAGGCGGCGCGTCGCCATGGGGCTCATGCGCTTCGGTGCCTCTGGGAGTGCATACGTCGAGTCGCCAGTGCTCACCGAAGCACTCGCGTGCCGTGCCTCTGGCGCACGTCGCGCTCCCAGACTCGTCGTCCTGTCCGGCTTCCTTACCGTCGACGACCGCCCGAGTCTCCATGTAGAAAGCCCTTCTGTAACGGAAAGGAGCAAAATCCAATCGCTCACACAGGTCTGGTTCCTCTCAATAGCCAACCGAAACGCCAGGGCGAACGAACGAACACTCTTTTTGCTGTAAGAACGATCCGTGTCAATGCAGCTGAACACGTTCGGTTCCGGGCGACGCTGGTACGCGTCCAGGCGTCAGCCGGATGGGCGTTGCTACGCGTTGCAGATCGCCAGTGGCCCAGCGCGATCGAAGAGATGTTTCGTGTCGATGATCCTCCCATTTCGTCTCATCATGGTCGATACCGTGCCAACGCGCACCGCACCAGCATGAAACGATGCGCCAGACGATGCATGGATGTTTCGTAGTCGATGATCCTCCCATTTCGTCTCATCATGGTCGATACCGTGCCAACGCGCACCGCACCAGCATGAAACGATGCGCCAGACGATGCATGCCTCCCATCGGCGTGTCCCATTGAAGGTCTACCGGCCGCTTTCGGCACACAGAACATTGCCAACTGATCAGGTGCCCGCGCACGCTAGGTAGAACTAGTGCTGCTGTTTAGGTAATACACTGGACTATTCTGGCATAGACAAGCTCAACTCAAGGCACCATGAAGAACTGTATTTGCTTCGAGGCAGACTTGAGGAAAGTGAGTGCGGTGCTTCGCTGGGGTACGGTGATTTCGGGCGGGTTTCTCATCTTCACGGGTATTTTCGGCCTCGTGACGCTCTTCACGACGGCGGCACAGGCGTTGCGGAATCCCCTGGGATTCATCGTGATGCTCTACATCTCTTTTTTCGGTCTGATGATCATATTTGGTGAAATTGGGTGGCCACGTGTCTGTTTTCGCACGTTTGGCTTCTTGATCGGGCGCTGGGGTCGCGGCCTGTTCGAGATGTTCACGGGCTCCCTGGCGATCACAGCGGGTGTCAGCGATAGTGACACGGTGAGCAAAGTGCTGCTGCTCGTCGCCGGCGCCGTTATCGTTTCCTTTAGTTTCTTGAATGTATTCTTCGGTAAGAGACACGAGTTTGACACTGATTTGGATCCGACGCGGACTTCGGAGGCATCGTCGAGTAGCAAACCCCGGAGCGGCTGGCGCTGGGGTAGCGGCAGTGCATCCACTCCCTCCGCGGATGGTCCAGCACATGACGTAGAAGAGGGCTCTGCGTCAGCGCCACCAGTGCGATCCATGGAGACGTCGAACAATGCGTCCTCGTTCAACGCTGCCGGGTTAGAGGCAGGTTACAGCGGACAGAACTACGAGGCCAGAGGGGGCTGGCTTGCTGAAGCTACGAGCGGGGTGCCTCGCAAGACAACGACCGGCAGGGGAGGCAGCAGTCGTCTTGGCGGCGGCGGCGGCGGTAGTGGTGACCCGAATCGCGCAATCTGAACAGGCTATTTGAAAATGAGTATCTATGTTCTTCTCGCGCACATGACGGGAAGACTGCGACTCCATGTCTATGATTTGGACGAAAACCCCGATGTGATCGGGATACTGTAGACATGGAAGCGAATAGAGTCTCCGAGGGTTTGCACAAATTGCGAGCACGCAGGGCGAATGCTTTGCATGAAGTTGATGCTGTAACTACCGAAAAATAGAATCGAGCGAGTTTTCCGCTTCGGGTATCGCCAGATCACACCGAATAGATACCTGTAGTCGTAGAGCCTCTTGATCTTGAGGTGTCTCTCGAAGCGACTTGAGTAGCTGCCTCGACACGAGACCATGGCGTCTTGCCAGGAATCGTAGCAGGCCCCGAGTCGAAACGAGGGGGGACTCTCCACGAAACTCAGAGGCAGGTCCCGCAGAAGAAAGCAATTATACTGACAGTCTTGCAATGGCTCTTAAATATGAAACATATTCAACTGTGGTCTAGGGATCACGCATGATATTCCGATACCACAACGCGCTATTCTTTACCTTGTAAATCAATCAACGATGAACGCTTGTTTATGTACTGGTTCTTGTGCGAATGTTAGCGACTTGCCCGCCGGGTCGAGACCGGCCGCCCGCCCACCAGGCGACCAACTGGAGGGATGCTTGTTTGCACGTCTTCGGTTGAGGTACAGACGCGAGTTTCGGCATCGGTACCGTAGGCTTCTCGAAAGAAAGGTTCCTAACAGCGTTGCCCGATGCGCGATGAGCCCTGGTCCAGCAACGAGCTGCTGTTCGTGTTGCAGAGTCTGCCGCTACGCGTAGACGGCCGCGAGCCCAAAGAGGCACGTCGACTGCGCTTTCAGTTTATCGGCGAGAATGGTGTCTTGGTGTTCGGCGGAACGAGTGCCATCACCTTTGCAACCACAACTTGTCGGGTGAGTGTGCCGACTCCAAATCGACCGCAAGAGGGTTTTCTACGGGTTGTCTTTGGGACGTCGCCTGGGGCCTCAGAGCGAGCCCTCCTGGAACAGAGCGACCTGCCGGGCTTCTCCGAGGAGGCGGTTTTCCTCGAGCGCGTCTTGAGAGACGCTCGTTGCGTCGATCTTGAGTCGCTCTGCATAGTGGCCGGTAAGTATGTCTTCGAGATTGTTGTCCAAATCTGTGTCCTGAGCCTGGACGGGAATAGGCTCTCTTTTGCTTCGCTGGCTGCGCTCGCAACACTTGGACGATTTCATCGACCCGACTTTACAATAGAACGTCGCCAGCTAGACGAGGAACACATCCGATTCTACGATCCAAAAGAGCGTCCACCAGTTCCTCTGCAGTTACAAGCGTACCCACTCATCATTGAGTATGCGCTGTTTTTCGACTATCGGCGAGGTTCTCACGAGGTCTTTTCTGTGCAGGATCCGACCCAGCGGGAGGAGAACGCCTGCCATTCTCGGTTGCGCGTAGTGTACGATCCGAAGCATCAGCGACTGCTGGCTGTCCGAAAGCTTGCCGGTGGATATGCTGCGGTGACGACGTTGCCCACGCTCATGGGCTGCATTGTGCGAGCCCAGGCCGATGCCGAAGCGAACTGGAGACCCCTCTATGCTAAGCTACAGGCCCACGATCAGCACCAGCAAGCAGCAGTGGATCCATTTTGGACTCCTTCGGCGACGAAAGAGGAGCCAAGAGGGCACGCTCCTCCATTCTATTGCGTTGCAGCGCACCCGATCCCTGCATTTGAAACAGAGCTCGAGAGCGCTGGATCTCGAGGGGCACCAGAAACGCAACCAGGATCAGCGACACGATCCGAAGCAGGTCTACTTAGTGGGCACGATGAAGTCGAGCAGCACTCGGAAACCCTCGCAGACAAAGATTCATGGGGGCGAAATATCCCTGCTGGAGACGTTGAGCGCCACGGATCATGGCGCGAGACAATAACGAAGACGGTTTCATCGGATGATGGCGATTCAAGTCAGGGGCTGTCTTCTCGTGATGCGTCTGACATACACAGATACCATCGAAAACATGTTGATGGCGCGGAGCCGTTCAACAGTGCGGATCAGAGCACTGAGGCCGGTTTGGCACAAGTTCCCTCGCAAAGCGCATCTGAACGAGTTCGCTTCCAGGCAGGAGGCGTTGACGACCATTCAATCACCGCACAGGGTGCTTACTTACCGACCAGGGACTATAGTTTGTCTTCAGATGACTCGGGAGAGTCTGCCGAAGAGCGGATGCAGGACTTGACGCAAGCTGCTCGCGTGGCTGTCCCGAAGCGGTCGCCGCCTGAACGTCGCTGAGCGAACGCGTTCGCTGCCTGTTCGCCAAGACAACACGACCAGTGTCTGCGTCAGCTCTGTAAAGCACGCCATGTTGGACAGTGTACGTGTGACTTTGGTGCCTGATCACGCTTAAGAGGGTCTGTAGGGCGGTGTCTTTAAGCGATGGTTTGGCGTTCTGCGGGAGGAGTGTTCACGCGCGGACTCGAAGGGGCGCTCCCGCCGCGTCTCCTCCGGTTACTGGCTCGCCTGGATGAACTGGTAAACTGGGAGCGGGCTCGTCGAGCGAGCGACGGCTTTCGACAGCGTCATATGCGAGTCGATGTGAAGCCAGCGCGGGAGCTGCTGGAGGTGCTCGGGAACCCGCACCAGGCCTACCGAGCCGTCCACATAGCTGGTACGAAAGGGAAAGGGACGCTGGCGGCCATGCTCACAGCCTACCTGTCGACGCAGCAGGGTGTTCGAGTTGGTACCTACACGTCACCTCATGTGGAGCGCATCAATGAGCGAATTCGACTTCAAGGCGAGTGTATCGAGGATAACGCACTAGCAGACGCGCTGGAGGTTGCGCTCGACGCCGCCTCGCCGTTCCTGCGCGACTCTGTTCCACTGATCGAACGACCCACTTGGTTTGATATCATGACCACCGCTGGTTTTGTAGCCATGAAAGAGGCAGGCGTGAACTACGCGGTTGTGGAATGCGGGATGGGTGGCGCCAAAGACTCCACCAATGTGCTCGGCGCAGAGGTCTGCCTCCTGACAAGCGTTGCCCTCGAGCACGCCGAAATCATCGGACCAACCCTCACCGATATCGCTCGCGAAAAAGCCGGGATCGCTTGGCGTCCAGGGTGTATCCTGATCTCTGGTGTGCACCAACCTGAGTTGCAGCAGGTCGTGCAGGAGACAGTAGAGCAGCAGTCGCCGGCGGCTCGACGTGAAGTTGTCTTCGTGGGAGGCAACTCATGGGAGGAACGCAACCAGATGATGTCGGAACGAGCACTCTTGGAGCTCTCGGAACGTTATCACTGGGAGCAGTACGAGCGGCCAGTATGGTCTCGACTGGGCCCTCGCATTCGGCAAATGCTCCCTGGTCGCATGGAATGGTTCGCGATCCAGCATCGAGGGCGACCTGTTTCTATCCTCGTTGATGGTGCACATGTTCCCGAGACAGTGCATGAGCTTCCGTCGCAGGCGCTTATCGTCCTCGCCATGGGTCGCGATAAACGAGTGGAAGCTTTCACAGAAGCGCTGCTGCGCTTCGCGCCGCGAGCGATCCTCTGCACGCGCGTGAGCGATGACGCTGCCTACATGCCTATAGGGGAGCTATATCGGCGAGTGAACCAAGTGATCCGTCAGCAAGCTATTGGAATTCAGTCTCCACAGGTGTTTGCTGCTGACTTGCCGGGGGAAGCACTCCAACGAGCGATCAGGACTGCTGCAGATGCGCCGCAGCACAAATCGCCTTCGGTCATATGTATCGGATCCCTTCATTTGGCTGGGCTTGTTCGCCGAACCCTGTCCAGTGACTGGGCTGCGGTGCCGACTGGTCACCCCGAGACCGAGGAGGCCGGACGAACAACCGTGCAGACCGATGAGCGTGCTGCTGCTTGAGTTCACTCGATCGGGCTCTGTTGCCGATCACATTCACATTCCGTGTAAACCAATGGTTTGAAAGGATCCCATATGCTTTTTACAAATGAATACGATGAATTGGGTTTCTCTACGGTGGTGACAACGAAAGGTTCACGAATACGTCGCGGCTCAAGTGACTTGTTCAGCATTTCCCCTAGCTGGTGTCGTGCGGATAGCGACCAGGAGTCGTGTCAAGCGCATGTGGAACAATGCCAATCGTTCATGCATATCTTGTCACAGAGATGGTGTTCCTCTGTTCCCAGTTTAGTCTGCGCAGACGAGCTGCACTAGAATCATCATCAAACACACATTCGCTGGCTGGCCATCCCAGCTCCGCGGACACGACAGGTCACTGTGCTGATAGAGTATTCCTCGACTCACTGATACCTACGCCACCCCTGATCCCTGATTGCTTCTTCCTGCTGTGGTCACGATGACGCTGCCGTTCACGGACCACAGTCACTGGAGACAAGCGTCCCATCGGCAGGCTCGCCGCCCTCGTAGGCCAGCGTCACTGGCGCGGCACTGGACGAGCTACTCACCGATGCTGGCAGCACAAGGAAGCTACCACCGGATTCGTTCCCAGAGGCGAACGGTGCGTCCATTGATGTGCAGCTTTCCGGATATGAATAAGGTATACTCGTATCATTGGACGGAAACGCACACGCCAAAACCGTATCAATCGGCAACGTCAGCTGAGCGCAAGTACCGGACGCGCCACCAAGAAGCGCTGTAACCACCTCCGGCTCCCGCAACTGCACAGAGGCATCCCCAAACAAAGCCGAATCACCTGGAAAAACAACAATCGCACTCGTCATTTGGCGACTGGAGACATTCGCACTAGCACTGTAACGACCGTACGTAACCCGTACCTCAACAGGAAGCGTATATGCGTTCGTCACTCGCGCTGAACGTAGCCAAGGACTCGTCACGGCCTGTACACTCCAAAAACTCGAAACCCACACCAATAAAATAATCACACTCGCAATACGAGGAAGTAACTTGTTCATGGTACTTGGAGAGAGCGCACGCAGACAAGCCGAGCCGATGAGCGTCGACACATATGGATACGATGCGGGCGTTCGACCAGGCCATGCCGCCGTCCGATCCAGACGCTGTCCCGAACGCCATCCATCCCGAATTGGCGGGCCCGCGCACGCAACGGGTCTTCGATCGCCGTGCACGCGGTCTTTGGCCCCGTGGGGATGGATGTCTCGACGACGCGAGCAGCGGGGACCGCGAAAACGAGCAAGATGGTGGCGGTTTGATCGATACGGACCGCACGAGGTCGTTGTGCGCTCCTGACCGTACGTTTCTGGACCGGACGGATTTGCGCTCTGGGCGACGCGCCCGAGGCGGACAGTGCCTGCGGACGCATGCACCGCGAGCCGCTCAGCGCAATCTGCTTCGTGATCAGATGCGGTGGCGGGTAAGCAAGCGAGACATGGCTCGAACATCTCGTATCGTTTGAGATGGTCGCCTTGGATGTCGGTGTGCGGTTGAGTAGCTGGAGCGGTTGATAACGGCGAGGCGAGATTGTCTGCGTGCTGGTATCCTCCGAACGCGATACCGATGGGAACTGTCGTTGGCGATAATGGTATACGCGAGCGTCGCGCGTTCTTGTTCGCCGGCGACACGCTCTCCAGCAGTCTGTTTCTGTGGTTACTACTGGGGCGATAGTCGTCTCCTATACGATGAGGCTGGGCGACGGGTTATCCTAGACGGCCTGGGATGTGTATCATGGAATGTACCTGTGGGCCTCGACGATGTGCTCGAGCACGAAACATCGGCCTGGGAAAGGAATCGCTGCCTCCAGTCTGGCCACAAACACGCTCGTTTACTCGGAGGACAATACGGCCTATGTTTGCGTACCCGAGGCAAACATTATGGTCGATGTTGTTGCGACCCGGACATGAAGAAACCGGAGGAGCGTGCTGACGATCCGCGACAGCATTTCAGAACGAAACGGATGCGCCCCGAGGAACAGATTCTGCAGGTTTTAGGTCGAACGGTATACGCGCGCTATTTCTGGTTTCCACAAATCATGCATGCTGGCCATGCTGCTTCAGACCGAGTTTCCTACTTCACGCCCGGTTACTCCAGTACTCCACACACGGTTGCGTATAGATGGCGTCCACCCGCATATTGCTCATGATTGCTGGGTTATCCCCGACTGCCGCCCGACGCTGTTGTTGTGCTTGCAACTCGGCTGACCGCTCTTCGCGCATCTGTGCTTGGAACTGTCGAAACGCCTCTTCGTCTTCCGCGCGAAGCTCCAGCGCAACAGGAGCTTCATACGCCTGTCCGAAGACCTCGCTCTTCACAGGCACATTGGTTTCAGTCGCCCGCTCATCGAGCGGAGAATAGGAGCCAAACTCACCCTTCCATGTCGCCGGAAGCGCCTGGTATGCAGTCCGATCCTCGTGCTCACTCCACTTGAGTTTCTTCAGGTACACAGCGACAGCGAGACGGACGCTTAGCGCGTTCGGTCGTCCTGACGACCGCCTCGGTGCACCGACACGCCCCTTATAAACACTCGCTGCAGATATAAAAGCCATGTAGGATTCGATTGATCAAGCGCTCGACGAAACTAAACTTTACCAAGCTGTCGTTCGCAACGCTGCGTATACAGTCGCTATGAAAAGCGTCTCAGATACAGTGCGGCACTGTACGCACCGAATGATCGACGAGTCGAAGCGTGCGCCGCAGCCATCATTTGGCCGTTTGCGTGCTCGCGCAAGGCGCAGGCGTCGGTGCAGCTGCCGAGGGCGCAGCGATCTCGTGCGCGCATGCGCTCGCGCGTGCGGCCCAACGACCGGCGGCGCCCTCGCGCCCAGTAACGAACGATGTGGCCGGACGCGGTCGTCGTGGTTCGCCTCGCATCGATGGATCGCTGGCAGTCGCGACGCCGCGCCAGGGGCGATGGACCCAGCACGCATACGGCCGCCTAACCAACATGAATGCGTGTCGCGCTCAAGAATGCGTGTTGTTTTACGCGAATGTGGGTTAAGTCCATGTTGTCCCATATCAGTTGCGTATCATGATCTGGCGTGCGTCTTGTCGACTATTGTTTGCGTGTCGTCGTAGAAGATGCGTGTTGGCTTGCATCATTTACGTGTTAGACTACATCATGATACATGAGAGACTTTCGATCGCTTTCGTGGCGTTCTACCCCACAACGGAACAAAGGGATGCGAGGATGTTTTCTTGTCTCTTTTGTGGTCAGCATGTTCGTGTTGAGGACGAGCAGGTTGCTCGTCGAGGCATTTGTAGACCGCTTGGGTTCTCGATCGAATCCAAGAGGCACCGAATCTAGAATCCGTGAACAGATTGGTTCGGGACCAGGCCTCTGCGCGCTGATCATGGGCAGCAGGAGGTGTCGCTCGAATGGATGGATGTCGACTATGGAATATCGTATTCAGCGGATGTCATCAGCGCATGCTTTCAGAAGAAATGGGTCCTTGGCAGGTATGCCTCGTTCAAGCACCGACTCGTTGAGCGTCGATGCCTCTGCGTATGGTCTGCCTGGCGCAGACGTGCCTGGGGCGTGCGGTAGATACTCTAGAATGTGCACTCTGAATCAACGGACCGCACTTGGTTCCGATAAACGTCCGCTGCTTCGTGAACGGACGCAGAATGCAGAATCGAACGTAGCGGTAATGCTCTGTGTCGCACACTCTGGATCAACAGGCCGTTCTTGCCCCGATGGGCACACGCTACCTTGTCCATGGATGTGGGGCTCTGCATGGAACATCTGAAACCGTCTCCGTTGCGGCAAGTTTCACGAGACCATGTCAGGCGCTGCGAAGAACGCATCTCGACTGGCCGGTGCGCTGCGGAATTACGCTCGGTTGTGGTTCTGGGAGTCGCTCCCGGGGACGCGCCGGCACGACCACCTCGAGACGCGGATCGCTCACCTATGGCTAATACGCACGCTCGGACTCATGCCGTCCTTCAACTTTACGGAGCATCCACACCGGCGTTACAACCCCCTGAAAGGAGAGTGGGTTCTATGCTCGCCACATAGGGCAAAGCGACCCTGGCAGGGTGCTCAAGAGACGGTTCCCGGCGAAGAACGTCCTCGCTACGACCCAGCGTGCTACCTCTGTCCGGGAAACGCTCGAGCTGGCGGTGCAGAGCATAACCCTCGCTACGAGAGCACGTTCGTCTTCACGAATGATTTTCCGGCCTTGCTTTTGGACACACCTGTGGATGCGCCTGATGCCGACGGAGACTCGGTGATGGACAAACCTCTGTTTCAGGCGCGAGCGGTACGCGGCACGTGTCGCGTGGTGTGCTTCTCGCCTCGACACGATCTGACGCTCGCGGAAATGACCCAAGCGGAGATTTGCCGGGTAGTCGATACGTGGCAACAGCAGTACACTGAACTGGCGGCAATGCCTGAAGTTCAGCACGTGCAGATCTTCGAGAACAAAGGCTCTGCGATGGGCTGCAGCAATCCACACCCGCATGGCCAGATATGGGCCTCGTCGTTCATTCCGAACGAGGTGGCCGCCGAACTACGCCAACAAGCGTCGTACTTTTCGGCCACCGGGCGAGCGTTGCTTCCTCGACTATGTCGAAGCGGAGCTGCAACGGCCGGATGAGCGAATCGTTTGTCGGAATACGACTTTTGTGGCCCTCGTCCCGTTCTGGGCAGTGTGGCCATTTGAGATTATGGTCCTGCCGACGGTCTCATTTCAGTCGCTTTTGGACATGAATGCGTCACAGAAGAACGATTTGGCCGATATCCTGCGGAGAGTGGCTGCCCGTTACGATAATCTCTTCCAGACCAGCTTTCCTTATAGCATGGGGCTGCACCAGGCGCCAGTGCGAAACGGGACCGCAGCTGAACAATCTGGTCTTGTTTTCCATATCCATTTCTATCCGCCACTGTTGAGGAGCGCAACAGTTCGCAAGTTTATGGTCGGTTTTGAGATGCTGGCAGAGTCCCAACGGGACTTGACCGCCGAGCAAGCAGCTGATCGGCTGCGCAGTCTGCCCGAGCGTCACTACAGAACGAGGAGTGGCTGATCGCGATTGCGCTCTGGTCAATGAAGACACCGTTTTTCTCCATATGACTGCACAAATATGACTGATCTGCTCTTGCTTTAGAGCCTGCAGTGCTGCTGCTGTTGCTTTGCACAAACGAGTCCAGCGTGATGCAAGTGTTTCTGCAACGGCCTCGTTACGGTGACGCCAATGGAGGCACGCCTCTGTCATCTGGGGCGCATCGAGGCCAGCGTGCCGTCTCCATTCGGTGACAAGCATGCTGCTCTCGTTGTTGCCAGAGGACACTGTTCAGGCACCCGATCGATGTTCGTTCGAAAAGATCACGCTAACCGTTTCGAGCATACGACGATTCTGAACAGAGCCGCTGGTGTTTGGCACTCAAGGAGACGCGGTCGATTCACCATCGACGTCGCATTGGCGGAACGCCGTGCCGTGGGCTTGGCGCTGCAGTGGATTCTGTGCAGCTCGCTCGCCATTGTCAATTCGGAGAAGCGTGCCTAATGCTAGACGAAAACGGTTACAACACCCTTGCTCAGACGCATCGTTGGGTTTGGAAACCCTGCGCTACGTTTGGGCGCATTGGTAAATCAAGCGTATCAACTCGTGATTGGGTACCTGTTCTGGCCCGATGAAGCAGAGTCATGCTGGAATCGAACGACTGATATCGTGGCAGCGCGGACCCTTGAGCACCAATCGATATAGCGTGGCAGCAGCCCAGCCTGAAGACTGTCGTTGGTGTCGCGGCATCACCCGATGCGCAACGCTCGTCATGCTGTGCCAGCAGCGAATTATCCGATCCGGAAAGAGTCCATAGAGACAAGCGGTTTCGGATTCTGCATCTCGCGGACGCTGAACAAGCAGCTCAGCAGCCGCGCACTGCATTCGCCTCGTCGTCGACCACCGCCACGAGCAGCTCGGCACCGTGCAGTCCCGAGATAGCACAACCCGCCCGATACGCCTCTAGCAGAGACGCAACTACCATGGACGAGATACGCTCCCCAGGGGCGACCCAAGGAATACCCGGTGGGTACGGGCTGAGCGCTGCCGCTGCGATCGCCCCGGCAGCATTCTGCAACGGACGCCATTGTCGACGCCGGTAGAGAACCGCTCGAAGTGAACAGTCCGCGACGTGAAACCCCGAAGGAGCTTCTTGCAGCTGGAAATTGCACCCATCGGAAGCTGAACGGGTACCCCGAAGGCGTGGATCCGCGACGAGCGCCTGGAACGCCTCCACCAGGACCGCAACATGGGTGGCGTCATTCGCTCCGGTCACAATGCCGGTACTATGGGCCTTGGCCGCAAGCTCCATATACACACCGTACTGCTCGATCAGAAAGGAATCAAATAGCAAGCCATCGACATCATCTGGTAAAAGCAGACAGAACCGTGTCATATCATCATTTGGCAGGATCGGGAGGGCGTTTCGGATATCGTTTGCCACTGAGCAAGCTCTTTCAAACCAGTTTGTTCTCCAACGCACATCTTCCAGTGCAGATATAGTTGCCTCAAGACTCGCCAAGAGCCACTGCATTCGGAGAGGTGCTGGAAACCATGCGCACCGCATCAGCGACCGCTTCCGGCGCTACCTGTGATCCAAACGGAACGTGAAGCATGGCTGCCTGAGTGAGCGCCAACAAGGTCTTGTGAGTTGACTGCACCACTAGGTCTGCACCCAGTTGTCGAGCGCTTGGTGGCAGCTGTGGATACAAACCCAGATGAGCGCCATGGGCCTCGTCGACAACCAACAGTGCTCCGTACTGACGACATAGCGTCGCGATTCTCGACACATCACCCACATGGCCATGATAAGTCGGTGAAGTCAGCACAACCACAGCGACTCGTGGTGCAAGCGCTGCAAGTGCCGCCTCAACGGTCGTAGTCTCTACGGGTCCGATGATCTGGTATCGAGCATCAGCGCATCGAGGTGACAGGTACACTGGATGAAGACCGGTCAGTGCCAGTGCATGAAACACAGACTGGTGAGCGTTGCGGGGTATCAGTGCGTAGCAATGACTCGGGTCCGTTGCTCGCTGACTACAGGCTGCCAACAGTGCGGCTAGGATACCGCTCGTTGACCCATTAACGAGAAAAAACGTGCGTGCTGTTTCATAGACGGCAGCTGCTCGTTCCTGGGCCTCGAGCAGTACGCCGGACGGTTGCTGGAGGTTGTCCAGTTCCGGTTGTTCCGCGAGGTCGTGCGTTAAAAGTGCCTCACGTTCCTGAGTAAGCAGTGCCTCAAAAGGTGGCCAGTGCCTCCCTGGAACTCCATGGTGTCCAGGACAACAGAACGGAGCACGAATGTGCTGACGACACCCTTGCAGCGCTTGTAGAAAACGTGCCTCGCGGGCGTGCTCCTCACTCGAAGCGAGCGTGTCCCAAAGCGATCGCGACTGTTGATGTTTACAATGCGCTCGGGCCCGATAGCGGCTCTTGGAGAGCTGTAATCCGTCAGAAACATGCCCCAGGCAGGCACGAAAAAGCGTGAACGTAACTAGTGCGTGGTGCGGCTCGACACGAGACTTTGGAGCAGCCGCCGCCTCCCGAACCGAGCTGGCTGAGCACCAGCCGTCAACAGATGACTTCAAGTTGGTGCGTTATCTCGACAGGAGCACGTTTTCGTGACTTGATCGACAAGTTGTTGGCACTGGCTCCGCTGCGTGACCCCGGGGTTGTACGATTCGAGCAGCCTGTATTCACTGGGACCGAAGGCGACCAGCGGTTGCACTCGCTTCTCCGTTGTTGACCAGGTCATGCTCCGATAGCGAAAGGCAAGGGTGTATTCGCGTAGACGCGCTGATGTTACCAGCGTCTCGGCGAATTCACTGTACCGGGAATCACTGAAAACATCCCCGGGGCTTTGATCACAAAGAAACTCGCCAGCGAGTAACTTGTGAGCGATGTTGCGGCTATACTTCATGTCGATGCAGACTATTTCAGAAGCTTCCAAGGCCAGCAGAGAGACCATCGAGTAAGCCGACTGGCATAGCCAGCGGTGACGACGATCGATTCTGTTGCCGCCTCTGGTCTCACGCCATGTGTGCAACAATGATGAAAGCAACTGGTTATTCGTCTCTGAACCAAACGATGCGAAATGGACCCGCTCATCCATCAACCAATGCGCAGCTCGTTTCGTGAGCGTGCTCCCCAAACTATAGTAGCAAAGACTCCGACGAGGTCTCCTGTTGTCTTTGTGGTGCTGCTGCTGCTCGTACCTGGCTGGTCGGAGAGGATGCGTCCGACGCCCTCGTGGTGTCCACCGTTATCGCTGAGATCATGGTCGTGGGATACGTCTCCGCGTTCTCTGGTTTCGCTGAAGAGGGCGGACCGTCTTGGACCAATTTCTGCATACGGGACGTCGAACCGAATCAGAGAGTCACTCTCTGGGGCAGCGCGACTATTGTTACGATAATGGTCGCCAAAGCTGGTAACAGGCGTCTCTATTGGACCAATAGACGGGGTCGACGACCATGCAAGAGCCGAATGGTTGCTCGCTGCCTCGGGATGGACGGATTCTAGGAGAAGCTTGCCGTCGGGATGATTGCTCGTCTCGGTCTCATTGAGATAAAAGATGAGTCGTCCGGGCTCCGAGGTTGGTCCCGCTGAGGACCCCGCTCCCGACGCTGTCTCGTTGGTCGATGCTGCGATGCGGGCGTTTCCGCTCTTCGGCCATAGACCTAATTCGTTATCTTGACCATCAAACGTTGGTATTGTTGGCGTCATTGGCGTGCGCGTCGGTTGCTCCGCGGTGTCTGCTCGGAATGCAGTCTTCATTTTGGGCGGCTCGGCCACTGGCAACAGGAGGTCGCTCTCGCCATTCGCGGGTATTTGCTGCTGTTGCTGCTGACTCTTCGACCAGTCAGCAGGATGCAACCAGGGTTCAGCAAGCTCGACCTCTTGTAAACCTGGCAGGGTGCGAGCCTCAGCCAGCAGTGAGCTCGCCAATCGTAGTGAAGGCTGGGTAGATCCATTCAGAGTCATTTCGCGGTCTTGCAATATTCGGCGCAACCGAGTGTACTCCTCTAGAGCGCTCGCACTCATGGGGAGCACTTGTTCAAGGCGTTTCACTGTTTCTCGCGACAAGTCGCCAGATCGTTGGCGGATGATGGCAATCAATGCCCGCAGTGCAGTTGTCTGCAAGGTCGCGATTTGTTCGGATGCGATTCCCCTAGCATCGGAGGAATCAACGGGACGCAGCAGCTCCACCAATCGATCTACATCCTTAAACGCTTCGTCTGTACCTCGTGTTCGTTCACAAAGCGCGCCAAGCATCCAAATGCAGGTACGGAGCGCTGTCTGCTTCCGTACTTTGTCCGATAGCTCTGCGGATCCGTCCACGACCCGTCGACTCAACTCCAGCGCAGCTTCCCAGATAGCCTCATGGAACCGAACAAGCTTCCAGAGAAGGAATCCGTATCGTTCCAGGTTTTCTGGATCCAGCGGGGGCGTGCTCGTCAGTGCAGGACTGATGATTGCCTCGAGGAGCCAAGTTGCGTCGGATGCGGTGAGCGATGCAGACCAGTCCGGAAACACGGCCTGCATGCAGTTCCATAGCTCCGTAAAGAGAAATGGGCGAAACAGCAGCATTTCTACGGACGCATGATCGCCGACCGCAGATTCCGAGTCACTCCTCCAAAGCAGCGGTTCGAGTTTCTTCACCAAAGAGCGGAACGTGGACCTACCTCGAACTGTGCTTGTGAGCAGCTGCAGTGCAGCTCGGCGTATATGGATGTCGCTATTCAGCAACTGCGCTACAACAAGTTCTATGTGTCTCTCCGTGAGCATCGTTGGACAATGCTCTCCGATATTTCGAAGAACGTTCAGTGCCAAATATCGCAGATTCTGGTCGGATCCTTGGAGGAAAACGATGAGGTGATTGATGGCGGCATGCAACACTTGCTCATGGTCGAGCAAACGGCGGCAAGCAACGCGACTACATTCGAAGACGAGTGACTTGGCACGCGTCGCCTCCATCATGTTGGCGACCAGTGGTGCTAGCTTCCTGGGCAAACGCGGCTCGTGGTCGCAGAGTGCATCCAGAATCATGAGAACCTTGATGAGCACCCAGTTGCTGCCGCCTTGGCTCAACAGCTGATAAAAGCGTGGTGTCACTTTGACAAAGAGCTCCGGATAGGTGTGTATCTCCTCGAGTGCTATCGTCACCGCCGCACAAACCACTGAGGGATCCGCATCCTCCAACAGGCCCACGAAACGAGTCCAGCACGCCGGCAAAGCCTCAGGACACTGGCGAATACAGCGATGGAGGGCGATTACCGCTCGCTTTCTTAGGTACGGTCGAGCGCTCGCAAGAAGCGCCGCCACATCGGGCCATAACGCTTCGGCCAGGTCCCTGGAGGCAAAACCCGCCACCCCGGCGAGCGCAAGGGCCTGCTCGTTCCGACCACCGCTACCGAGGTCTTTCCGCAACTGGTTCGCGAGAAGCAACATCACTGGTGTGTGGTCGTTCAACGAGAGCGACGCAGCTAGCAGACCGACTCGTTTCTGCCAAAGAACGGGTCGAGCGGCAGTCTCCACTATCGGGAACGCAGCAAACGGAAGGTCGCCAACCAGGAGGTGCTGTTGGAGATGCGTCAGCTTCAGCAAAGCCCACGTTTTCCGGTCGAAGTCGCGATCCTCACACTCGCGCCGCAGTCGTTCCAACTGCAGCTGCACAAACGATGACTCTTCGTGTCGGTGTGCACGAAGCTCCTTAACGAACTCGACCAACGGCGGGTCGAAGAACACGTCCATAAACTGCTCGGCTGACAGAATTCGCTGCTTGCCTGAGAACTCTCCACACCAGCAACCACAGTTTCAAGGCTTCTTGTTCGGCTTACCGAATACGCCTACGGGTTGGCCTTGCAATCTGGACAAGCACGCCACCAAGCGACGGGGTCATGGCGGCCTCGACAAGCGTGCTCCTCACCGGCGCTGTCGAGACGCCCTCTCTCCAGCGACAAGTTCTTACGGTTCCTATGAATTTCCTATTACCATTTCATCAACTGAGAGAGGGTATCCAGCCAGATTAGGTCACAGGAGCCAGCACTGGTGCCGTTTGGATTGCACTGATCGTGTCGATTGGGCGACACAGGACGGGAACGGTTGGCCGAAGCGTCGCTGGCGACTGCGAGCGACCAGCTGCCTTGGAGAGGTGGCCACATCAACGCATACGACTTTCCCGTGAGTGATCCAAGACGTTGCTGCTTCATGACTCGGATCCAAACAACCGTTTGGGACTTGGATGCAATCAAGGTGAGCTAGGCTGCACAAGTATCCTTGTTCAAGCAGCGTCAAACCTCCACCATATACAACGGTGTGTCCTGCACGGACTCCTTCGACCATGCGCGACGCATGGACACGTGACACCCTTGCTAGAAACGGCACCAACTTGGACTGAGCGACGCTCAGGGAGCGACATTCCTGGAGTATCGGAAACTTGGATACACTGGGCAGTATCTCGATTGCGGCAGGTGTCTGTAATGATTGAATCTCGGAAGTGATCTCGGAAGAGAAGCATTCCGGAGCGTTACTGTTTGATGAACGATTCCTTGGTCGTCTCGTCTGCAAAATTCGGCGAGCCATGACGTCACCCGCTGTCCATATCGTCGGGCAAATGGACGATTCCCGGGAACGATGCCACCCACGCCGGGTCCTGGCGGCGTTTCGGACACGTGTCATGTCCGTCCCGCCGAATGTCCATGTTGATGCCATGTTCAAAGCGGCCAGTAGATCGGCGTGCCGTTCCAGCGCCTGTGGATTCGCTGTTTCCCGCGGCGGCGCACGCCTCGGCGGCAAGCGCGACCTGTACGCGGTTTTATCCGGGGTGAGGTCGTGTTCTGGGGCCGCACACGCACACGACGCCTCGATCTGATCACCACCGGTCGGTCCGGGGTCGGCCACGCACGCATTGCCGCGGCCACGCAGGCGTCCCTCGCGGACGCGTTCAAACCGGGCCTGATGCGGGACATTATCTGAGACCTCGCCTTGTAGTTCTCGTTCCGTTTTTAAGCGGGTGCGCTACGAAGCCGAGTCGATTTCAAGTTTCTTCCGATTACGTACTTGTTCATGAGTAAGATAGAAGCTGCGCTGGTGTTTGAGTCGGTCAACCACGACTGGGATGCGGTGGTGTCGCGGGACTTTTGCTTTCGTGACGGTGGCGTGTTACAGCTGCTTGGCATTGCGTCGCCAGGACTTGGTTCCCCTTACTTCCAAGCAAGCTACCAGCAAGACTTTGCTGTGAAAGGGCGCTGGTTTCCTGCAACGGTGACCTTGGGGGGCAAAGTCGACTGTTATAACCGGGTGAGCTCTCGAGTGTCGCTGAAGAGAGACTGGGTGTTGGACTCTGGTGAGACGTTCCGCATTCACGGCATTATGGCGACCTCACATAGCAAGCTTCGCTATCGGTACGCCGTTGTGCGTGCAGGGATCATCAAGAGTTTCAAGCTGAAGGGGCAAAGCGAGGAGTTCCCACCGATCAAGGTTGGGTTGGCGTGCGATACCGCAGGCAAATGCATCGGTGTCGCGAAGCAGGGCCGGATCCAACTCAGCACGGACTGGAAGGGAAACTGGACGGCAAAGGTTGGGGTGAAACAAAACGAGAAAGGTGAAGACGACTGGATATAAAATAGGGGAGACGCACGCAAGGGGATGCGAAGCAACGGCAGCCTGTCCGGGCACAAGCGTAGGTACGCGTTTCCGACCCGCTTGTTCCGTCATCGATGCATTCATCGGACTTGCTGGTGGTGTCTATCAGATGCTCAGCTCAAGCGAAATAGCGTCATCGACCCATTCGATGCTTGAAGAGCGCTGAAAGGGATAACGCCCAAAGACCGGGAAAATAATTCCGGTCGGCGACGACGCGGCGCCGAATAGATGCGCGCTTCTGACCAGCCCCTGTCACGCCCTGTTTTCAAGGCTTTGGTGCATACTTCAAGATCAATGTCAACAATCTACTTTATTCACGTAAAAACCAACGCGATCAGTCTCTGACGGAGCGACATCCATGCGTCCTCGCGTCGCTAGCGCGGACAGAATCGCTGGCGCTTTCGTCAGCCAAAGGCGGCGCCTATCATGGACGAGTCCATCCAACGCTTTGAAAGAACTCAGCGCTGATCGCGTTCATTCGGATAACTGCGCAGCAGTGAGGGCGAAGTTGCAAACGCGCTCGCCGACGCGTCTCTTTCAGAACGTGTCCAGCGTGACCCCCTTCCGGAGCGTGAGCTGCTGTGCAGTACGCCCGCTTCTGCCAGGGAAACGCAACTCATCCTTGATTGCGGTGCCCCACCCACATATATATATCGTGGCGTTGGACCCGATTGGATCTGGGGAGCGGAATGGTATGCGCTTGGGTGTGTCCTCATCTGCCGCGAGGCATCTCACCAGCATGGCTATTTTGGTTGTTATACTGGTTGCGTTGCATCCAAATCCAGTTGTGTTCTGAGTTTGTTGCTTATGAGCCAGGGTTGAATACGAACCGTGAGCACCTTGATCGGTGCGCGTGTTGCATCATTATCTCCAGAAACAAGTCTGTCTACAACTTTTCCAAACCTTATCACCAGAGAACTAGTCCTAGGCGGCCGTTCCAGAAAATGCCAAGGTCAGCAGATCCTATATCGATTATCATAAAGAGCAGCTACATTCCCTAACCCATGTCTACCGTTATCTGCAGTATCACCCGGGAGCGTCCTGCGATCGGTGTCAAGTTCCTATCTGTTTTCTGTCGACAGGGTGAGGATCATTAGCGGCCCCTTCTGGCACCGAAATCCTCGACCCGAGTTTCAGGGCGCTCTCTCTTATCCACTCTGAGCGGACTCTGTGCCCGTATCGTCTGTCTGGGAGCTGGGCGATGCCCGAGCGTCCTCGACACACGCACTGATCCCGTTCGTCTTCCATCAGCGATCCTGCTCTAGTGGTGTCATCGAGGATTCGTTTCAAGTCAAACCCGTTCGGCCTTAGCCGACAAGGCCATGAGCGTCGAGAACTACCTTGAAGATCGATGTTGTGGTGCATCTCCGATGTGCTGCTCCCGCTGCCTCCGGCGCTGGCCAAAAAGGCCGTCGGTATTCAGTGCAGCGCCCATCCGAGGGTCATCATTCAGTCTATACAGGGTACAGGCATCTCGCAAACGACGCCCTTCATTGCCTGAGCCATCGTCGTCCTGTAGTCCTCCACATTGAAGAGGCAACGGTTTCCCTAGCTCTAGCCACAGAGGGCCATCGCAGTCAGGTAAGGTCCGCGTTGCACGAACTTCTCCCGAACGAGCGCACACGCATCAGCGAGAAACGTATCTCCACTGGTTGTTCCATGATCAATCGGGCCGCGTTTTCGTCCGTCCAGTTCGAGAAGACGTTGGCCCGAGCAGTCGCGCACCAGCGCCACAAAATGCATATCCGTGTCCGCCTCAGCGGGTGGCGCTACGGTCTGCCCGGCGGACGCGAACGCTGTATGCGCCGCTGCCAAAGCCTCCTGGCTTTCCAGAAAATCGGCCCGCTCGAGAGGCGTCGCTTCTGGAGACTCCTCCAGTTGAGCAATTAACGCAGCCAGGACAGAGCCCGGTCGAATTCGAATCGACGCTCGTTCACGGTTGTTCAACAGCGCGTGCAGGAGCGCCATCGTCCCACAAGCGTTGTTGACCGTCTGCGCGCAGAAATAATAACACACTTGCGGCTGGACAGTCGTAACAGGTGAAATTGGCTCGCGTTCTCCAAGCGGGAAACACACGACGAGGGCGTGTACAGGCTGTGGAACCGTCTCCAAGGCCTCCGTCAACGACAGCACGTCCGTGAAAAACGGTCGTTCTCCTTCAACGCCTAGTTCATGCATATACTCATTCCACAAGTCGGGATTGGACTCTAGCGGCACCCAATTCGGCCGAGGGTGCACCGAACCGAGCACGCGAGCCATTCTTATTCAAGTTGCAGAGCGCTGAACGCAACGGTGCGGTAAGAAGACACGGCGCCGTGCGAGTAACCGTTTCGGCCCAGACTCGCGTCTCGACGGGGACGCGCCATGCCACGACGCGCGCGCAGCCTCGGGCACGCTCTCCGTCGTCGCGTCGTTGCCGCCGGGAAAGCTTGTCGTCGTGTCGTCGTCGGCGACGACGACGAGAAAGATTGTCGCGGGTACCTGCCTCCTGATTCATCGCAAGACGCTTTCCGGATGATCGCCGCTGGATGATGGTAGGACGATCCAAATCCGACGTACGCTTTCTGTCGTCGTCGTCGACGCCGAATGGATGCAGGGGTAGGGGGCCTGATGACGCAGGGTTCACGCGATCACCGGGCCCCAAGATTCACCGTGGTTTCTCTCTCATCTAGATTCGCTTCCCTGTATCGAAGCAAGTTGTGATGCGCGCGACAAGGGCGACGCAACAGGCGCTTTTCGGTTCCCTGCGTACCGCGGATTGCGGTGAGGAATCCTCGGCGAATCGGTTCATCGAGAGTGGACACCGCCGGCTGGCTGCGTGTTCGCAATCAATTGCATCGTGGTCGTTCTGGCGACGACTTTGTTCGATGATCGACCTGAATAGATCCAACGGGAGGTGGTGTTTCGATACTTCTTGTGACAAGTGACGCTGCCTCCAATATCTGCGCATTCATATTCGCGACTCGTGGACAAGATTCAGGGCCGAGAACCCGATCTTGTTTCCGCCTATGGAATGTCAGGTTTGCACGCCCGATGGGTCGCGTGCGCACCCGCGTCTAGCCGCCGGCCGTCGCGGCGGCACCACAAGCGAACGGAACAATTGGTCCAAACTGGTCCATTTCGAACTCACTCTGGATCGCCTGTCCGTGCAGCCGTCTCGCTACGATGGCCGCACGAATGGAGGCGATTCGCACCGTATGCAAGCCCGTTCGAAGACGCCACGATGAGTACGATGGACGACTCGGTGAGCATCGTGCAAGTTGCGCAACAGGCGCGTCAGGCTGCGCTACTCTGGCAGACGCTGCCTGCAGAAGCAAAAGACCAGGCACTACTGGCAGTTCGTGACGCGTTGGCGAAACAGCGCGAGGCGATTCTCGCTGCGAATAGGACCGACTTGAACGACGCTGAGGCGCTCTGCCAGGAGGGTAAACTGGATAGAGTGCTCTTAAAGCGCCTTGATCTAAACGGGGCCGGTAAGTTTGATACCTTGCTTGCCGGCATTGACCAGTTACGTGCGCTTTCGGACCCGGTGGGGCGGGTAACGCTGGCGACCGAGCTGGCCGCCGACGGTCTCGAGCTTTATCGGGTGACCTGTCCGATTGGTGTCATTTGTGTGATTTTTGAGTCGCGTCCGGATGCACTGGTTCAGATTGGAACTCTGGGCCTCAAGTCTGCCAATGCGGTTGTACTGAAAGGAGGTCGCGAGGCGACCGCCACGAACCAGGCGTTGACGGCCGCCATGCGTCAAGGCATTGAGCGCTCGCTGGGCCCGCGCTACACGAACGCGCTGCAACTGATCACGACTCGAGCGGAAATTGCGGAACTCTTAAAGCTGGATCAATACTTGGATTTGGTGGTTCCGCGAGGCAGCCAAGCACTGGTCCGTTACATTAAAGCGAACACGCTTGTGCCTGTCCTTGGTCACGCCGATGGTCTCTGTGCCTGCTACATTGACGACGAAGCGGATGCCGACAAGGCAGTGCGCATCGTGGTGGACTCGAAAACGCAGTATCCAGCGGCGTGCAATGCGCTGGAGACGCTGCTCTGTCATCGACGGGCGATGGAGCGTGGCGTCTTGGGACAAATTGCAATGGCGCTCTGGCAGTTGAACGTGGAGCTTCGAGCCGATGACGCTGCGTATGCGCACCTCCGGCATCTGCTGTCGACAGCAGCGAATGGTTCCGGCTACGATCGATACTTGAAGAAAGCAACGACCGAGGACTGGGACACAGAGTTTCTTGACTATATCATGGCGGTGAGAGTCGTCGACTCGCCCGAGGAAGCCATGGCACACATCAATGAGCACGGCTCCCATCACACGGATTGCATTGTGACGGAGAACGCTGCTACTGCGGAGCGCTTTCTTGCAGGCGTCGATGCTGCCGGTGTCTACCACAACGCCTCGACTCGGTTTGCGGACGGGTTTCGATACGGTTTTGGTAGCGAGGTTGGTATCAGCACGAATCGTATTCACGCGAGGGGGCCAGTCGGCCTCGAAGGTCTCGTCACCTACAAGTATCGCCTTTACGGGCAGGGACATGTGGTCGGTGATTTTGCAACAGGTGTCAAGCAGTTTACCCATCGGCCGATTCCTGCTCGTTGGCGACCTGAATGGGTGGCGCTGAGTCAACAAGCGTCACAGATGATGCACCATGGACCGTGAATCAGCGATTTCATCGACATCGTTGACGTGGTCGGTCGTGTAGTGCCTGAGGAACAGGTCCACGGTTTCCGACTCGAATTCATCAATGCGCTGGTAGAGTTGGTGCTGCCGCACGGAACCACCATGTGCTTGGTGTCGCTCCACGCGCCTGGAGTCACATACATCTTCAGGACGGAGGTGGCACGAACATGAGAAGCGGCGAACTAGCTCGCTAACGAGCAAGAATATGCATCTCGGCGGATATGATTCACATGGACGGGCTCGTTAAAGTTCAGTCTCATGAATGATTGCTGGCCATTCTGCAAAGAGCACTCATCATGAAGCCTCTCACTTACCGGGTTGAGCCACGCACAATCCAAGGCGTCAACAGCGGGGCGAGAACCTGGTTCGCTTCCGTCTTATCGATGGATGCCGGTACGCGTGTGATGTCCTCAGCGTTGCGTCCCGGTCACGCTGTAGCGTTTGCTATCCAGCGGCCCATGAGCCATTTACTGTAGCCACTGTATGTCTTCATTCAACGAGCCCTGGTTGCGCTGCCATCGATCTCTGTGCGAACCACTGCGGTCCCTGAGCGCGATGATTCACCATTCGGTCTGACGTGTGGATTCATCGTTCGGCATCATCCCTGAGACGTCTTCGTTTTCTAGCGCTTCAGCTCCTGGACAGAAAAGCGAGAATAGTGCCGAACCGTAAAATTTTGGCCCCATAACGTACCAGGTTGTATGTCCCTGCTGCAACCCTTCATAAACGGACTGACCGCTTCCTCGAAAATCGAATGCCACGCAACATTTACTTGAGTGTGTTTTCCCGGCTTGGAGCGTGCGCAAGGCGATCTCCGGGAGTGACTCAAATGCTGAGAGTACAGAACAATCTCGACAAGGCTGCTGCGACCATTGAAGGGTCCGACGCCCATACACCACGTCATTTGCAGTGCCCATTCACTGAGCTTCGTGAGACTGCATCGGTGTGTGGATCACTCGAAATCATCGTTGAGCGGGTCGTATGCTTGATCCGGCCCCATCCAAGCATATAACGTCGATGACAATTTCCATCACGTCGTTCGCTTTGCTCGGTCTCGTGCATTCGTGGGGTTCTCCTCCCCGGTCAGGTTCATAGACTTGCCCTGAAACCACGGACCCGAAGTGGTGTCCTAATTGCACGATTTCGTCGTCGTCCGTGAAACAACCTGGGCTCGATGCAATGAGACGGGCCTTCGACGAGCGCCCGCCCTCGGAGAGGTCATGCGCACCACCGACCGTCCCATTAGGGCTTGCAGACTTGGCACTGGAGCGCCGCCAACAACGAGTGCACTTGCGTTTCGGTCGTTGCCCATGCCCACAAACGCAGCTGGATAGACCCCGGGCGTGCATGTTCGGTAGACAAGCTGTCGTACTCTGGTCAAAGAGCGGGTGCATCTTTCAGAACCTTGCCTTGGAGGAGTGGTTTCTACAGCGTTGCGCGCGCGAGCAGGGCCCGTCGCGTGCCCTCCTCCTATACTGCAACGCACCGACAGTCGTCATCGGACGAAACCAGAATCCATGGGTGGAGAGTAACCTCTGGCTGTTGGCACAGAACGAAGCAGGACGTGGCGCACACCCAGAGACGCAGGAGCCAGTGTGTTTGGCGCGACGATACTCGGGAGGCGGCACCGTTGTGCACGACTATGGGAACTTGAACTTTAGTTTTATCACACCTAAAACGGGATTTTCGCGACGAAAACACATCGAATGGCTCGCGAACACTCTCCAGGAAACGTTTCCGGACCTTCAACTGGTCATCAATGAGCGGAACGACCTTTTATGCCGTGGCCACAAAGTCAGCGGGTCTGCGTATCGCCTGACTGGCTCAGCTGCACTGCATCATGGGACGCTTCTGGTGCGGTCGAATCTGTGCCAGCTTCGCCAATTTCTGTCGTCGACGCAGCTCCATCAGGCGACTGATCAGGAACAGATGCTGACAGATATCGCTACGTCCGCAACGAAGCGCGTTGCGAAGGCACCGCATGGGGTCGCCTTTGATCTGGCTCGAGAGACCTTGTCATCGTCTGTCGCGGAACGCAACCTATCGACGGTAGGAGCTCACGTCCATGCGGCGTTTTCAGCAGTTCGTGGCACCGCAAGCGTTCGTTCACCAGTCATGAACCTGGCCGAGGTTGTTCCCTGCATGCAGGTGAATCAAGTCGCTCGAGTCTGTTTCGAGCGCTTTCAGACTGAATGTAGCGCTCGCGTCGTCTCCTCGAACGAAATCGACTGGAGTTCGGTCCGTGAGACGGCCACCCAACTCCTCGACCCGGAGTGGATTCTGGGCGAAACCCCAGCCTTTCAGGTTCACTTGCCAGGTCTCCGTTTAGGTCACGGAGTCACCGTTGATGCAGTGCTCAGCGCTCTCCGCAAAGGCGCCTGGCTCGACTCAGTCGCCTTACAAGCGGTCGATGTACTGGCAGAGGAACAAATCGTTCTGAAGGCGCTCCAGCACATGGTTGAGCAACACCTTCAGGGTCGTTGTCGACTCGATGGCGCCGAGATCCGCACACTCTTGCAGCAGTGGAATCGCCTCCCGAATCGTAGCAGCGACAAACGAGCACGCGACTGTCTGGAAGCTCTCGGTGATATACTCGCCAGATGCTTGCCACCGATTCACGGTTGGCTACGCAATCAACGGACTCGTGTGCTCGGCAAGACATTTTCTGGACAATCGATGGCGCCTGTTCCTAGCCCAAGCTCCGGATAATGTTCTTCAACTAGAAGCGGCTCAGTGCATCCGTACAGATCCAAATCGTCTTGAGCTATCTCCGCACGGCAGTGTATAGGTCGTTACGAGCAAGGGGCGCGTTTGTCGCGAGACCTTTCCACAGTCCATAGACGGTTTCGATGAACGAGCACCAAAAATCGTCTCAACTCCGCGACGGTCAAGCGAAGGGGATGTTTACCCAGACTTGGTTGTGTCTGGGGTGCTCCATTGATCGAGACGCCTTCTCCGACTAGTTAGCTCGCTGGCTGATTGAGTGGTTGACTCATGAATAAAGTCTGCCTACGCACGATTCATTCCCGGAGCCATATCCACGCAAAACGATACCCACGACAACTCGGCGAGTCCTATACTATCGGTGAATGCATTCCTCGCGCCCCCGAAACAAGATGATTCACGCCGTTGGATGCTTGCTTGCAGCGCCGCTTCGTGGAAAAGGCTCTGTTCTGGGCGAGTAGTCGGCCAGGGGCGCTTCGAGCGCATCGCTAGGGGCGCGCTTTCAACGACCCAGATGCAGCATTGCAGAACTGCACAACCTGTGCCAGATTGTCGCACTCAATCCATTCACGCACCACTCGGATGCAGTCAATAAGCACCGTTTCTTGTAGGGTGTGCCACTCAGCTCGCGTAAACGAGCCGAGGACGTAGTCTACGGCGCTTCCATTACCACGTCGGAGGTCACCGCCGATACCTATCCGCAAGCGTGCGTAGCGTTCAGTACCCAATGCCTGTGCAATGCTCTTAAGTCCATTATGGCCTCCATCGCTCCCACGCAGACGCAGTCGCATCCGACCGAACGGCAAGGCGGTATCATCTACGAGGACCAGTACATGAGCGCTCCAGTCTGTTTTCGATGTGAACTCGTTACTGAACGCATCACGCAGAAAGGATCGAAGTGCCTCACCAGAACGGTTCATAAACGTGATCGGCTTTAGAAGATGAACTTCCTTACCAGCGTTGAACTGGGTATGCAGCGCTTGCCACGCATCACAACATCGAAACGTTGGGGCGCGAAACCCTTGCGCGACCACGTCAACGGCCAGAAACCCAGCGTTATGCCGTGTTTTCTCGTACGCTGCCCCGGGGTTTCCCAGGCCAACGATGACGAGTCGCTCTCGCCAGTTTTGTGCTGCTGGGGTGTCCTCAGTCGAGGGCTTTGGCGTCAAGCCAGCCAGCGTGAGCGGTGTGCGTCTCGTCACTGCCGCCAGCCGCTTTCGCGTACCAGCACTCGTTCGGCCGACAGGATCCCTTCGAATGCGATGCCACCGTGAACGACCAAACAGAGTAGTCGGAAACGTCAAGAACATGAGGGAAATCACCAAGAGTACACCACCGACAAGGGCAAACCAAGCCCACATCGTGTCGTAGCCTTCGTTACACATGGGCATGAAAGGATATGTATGACTCATTACGGAAGGGCGATGGGGTCGCTGCTTGCCAACAGGAGCCGCTGTCTCAATCAAGCCAATACCTCCGGATCGATCATCCTGTCCAGGTATCTTTGCGAATCATCACTTCGAATATCCACTTTCCTCCAGTCTTTTTGTTTCATTGGAGGTTTGAATAGCGCTCGTGTTTGACAATAATGGTGGCTGGGTATTGTTCATTTGGGAGGCATGCGCGACGTACTCGCTTGGGGGTCGCTCACGCCCAGGTGCGTTTGGTTTCCACAAACCGCCAGCACAGAGGAGGCTGGTTAGAAGCTCACACGACCAGGATGATGCGTGCTTCCTGGCTGAGTTCTACGGAGTATTCGCGCCTGTGTCTGCTTTCCTAATGGCTTTACGGAAGCTGAACATCCTCTGCTGCTCATCGGACAAGTAACAGATCGGTCCTCGACTGCATCAAACTGTGTATGGCCACGTGAATCGCGCTTCGCACGATTTTTCCGATGACGGAGAAGAGCCACAACAGATTTTGTCACTGGTCTAGTCAGTTTCGTCCGCATCACTACTACTGATGGTACCGAGCAGATCAACCAGGTTGTCGCGGTGGATCACTTCTTCCGGTCCAGGGTATCCTAGGACGCGCCGCATCTCCTTGCTTTGAAGTCCAATGACACGCCGTAGTTCGTCCGCGGAGTAGTTGGTGAGGCCACGTCCCACCTCGAGACCATCGCTCTGCCGGACTACGGAGACAGCGGTATCTGCTTCGAAGTCGCCTTCGACTTCACGGATACCCACGGCGAACAGAGAGTTGTGTCGTGTCACCGCTCGACACGCCCCGTCATCGACATACAGTTTGCCTTTGGGGGCAAGTCCGTGAGCAATCCAGCGTTTTCGTCCCCCACGAATCGGCTCCCGCGAGGCCAAAAACACTGTACCGATTCGCGACGAGCCCTTCTTATCGAGGACGCGTTCCAGAATGCCCTCTGGTCGACGTCCATGCATGATACAGACATTGACTCCTGCAGCAGTGGCCAGCTGTGCAGCAATGATTTTAGTCGCCATCCCACCGGAGCCCCACTGGGTGCCGCCGCGCGGAACACTGGTAAAAGTCTCGCGCCTCTTTGAGTGGGCGACGCCCTGACCATCGCTCTCGGACAAGTGCTCGCGACCACTGGACTGCGCGTCCTCATTCGCCGACAGACGAACATGTAACTGCTCCATGTCATGAACAATGTCGATTGCTTCGGCGGAGGGATTCAAACGCGGATCCGCCGTATACAGCTTATCTACATCCGTCAATAAAAACAGCCATTTGGCTTCGACCATGCCGGCAACCAGGCTGCTAAGACGATCATTATCTCCGAAACGGAGCTCCTCCGTGGCCACAGTATCGTTCTCATTCACGATCGGAACGACGCCGAGTCGCAAGAGCTCACGCATAGTATTTCTCGCGTTAAAGTACTGATGTTTCTGGCTCAAGTTCTCCCTTGTCAATAAAATTTGCGCGATTGTCTGGCCGGAGAAGCGGAACAAGTCGTCATATACACGCATCAGCTTACATTGTCCGATCGCAGCCATGGCTTGTTTCGTACGCAACGAGTCGGGACGTTTCCGGAGTCCTAGCTCGCGACACCCGACACCGACAGCTCCCGAAGTCACGAGCACAACGTTGTGATTCAGGCGTCTCAGCGCCACGATTGAATCAACGAGCTTCCCTAGTGTCGAGAGTGCTAGTTCAGCCGGCCTCACCCTCAGAGTCATACCGCATTATAGTACTAGTTCCGATTTTGATGACCACACAGGGCGCATCGAGGTCGCCGCCAGCGGGCACCGTGGGCGTCGCGTGCGGCGCGACCTCTCGTCCCAGGTCTGACATGGCATCCAGTGATGCCGCGACCAGTTTTTCACCTGTAATAGGTGACTGTCCAGTAGATGAGCCACCGATAGAGCCCACATGAATGACCGGAGAACCGGCCTGAACGGCCGCAGCCACCCGTTGCGTGGCGCTAAGGCCCCCTGACGCAGTCTGTACAGTCGTGGCGCGCGGCGCCATCGACGACGTTGCACCACAGGCCCCGGCTGATAACGCACCAACGGTCACTCCGTGCAACGATGCAGTCGATGATGGCGGCGGTACGGGCGTCGTCAGAGGCGTTGCTCGCGGCGGCGTACTCGTGCGCGACGCCTCCGCTGCAGCCCAAGCGGTACTAGGTACACTTTGAGGCTGCTCTGAAGTAGCTCTGGACGTCTGGGTCCGTGGAACATCCATAGTAACTTGTACAACTAACTCGATCTGGTGTCGAGTCGGTAATGGTGTCCCGCAACTAGTACAGCGCAAGTCGTTGATACGCAGTGTCTCTGTCGCGCGCTGGTAAACTCGCCGGATAATTCGTCGGTCGGTCGGTCGGTCGGTCGGTCGATCGATCAACGTGCTCCACAGAGGGCGTCCATGGGTCGGATCGCCGGCGACGACTACGGGCTGCTACGGACGGTCCGTCACGCCGCTGGCTGCACGAAGGCTTCGAGACCGAATGATTTCAGCTATATTTTGGTACAATATTGGACTCAACGATGCGCATCGCGCGCAAGTGCATTCGTGGACAGGAACGTCGGGGACCGGAAAAACGTCGTGCACATTGTGGTACAAGCTTGGACTCGATCGCGCCCAACGTCCTATATGCGCCCCTGGACTGGAGCGTGTCAAATCCGCTTCGCTCAGCCAGGACGTGCCGCCCCGCACGACACCCGTCCGAGTATTCCGCCATTGCTCATCAGCGACGCCTCGTCAATGGACGATTTCCTGTTATTGGTCTGCTGACCAGCGGCTTGGTTCCAACCCTGTTTGAGTATAAAGAGCTGGCAGTCGCCCAGTGCGTCATCATCATCCGAAGCGAGTGTTATCCCGGACCACTCGCTTTGCGGACAGAGAGGGTGTTTGCAGCCGCCCGCGCGGGCAACGTCGACACGCAATCGTCATTGATCGTTCCAAGCGACATGGCCATTGCATGCATCGCCCAAGTCGACAATCATGGATTTCATCTGGACTCGATACCGTTCGGATAACGGTCGAGAACGCTGCCGTCTAGGGAGGCCAACCATCTCGGCCACGAGAGGCAAGTGTCGACGTGACACAGAATGGGCGACGTGTCTCGTGGACACGCCCGCGCCCCCTTCAGATGGGTGCATACGAGCATCCCAGACGCACAACCATATTCAGTCTACTTTGATTCGATTTGGTGCCGATACATTGCCCTGTCTCCATAGCATTCCAACGATACAGCCTGCTTGCGATCACCCCAAACTTCGACGGTCAGCGACTGAAACAGCATGGACGTGCGATGCAGACTTCAGGGCATCGACCATGCGGTGCTTGGCTTTGGTACGCACGCATCCCGTGGGATTGGTTTAAAGCTTCTGCTCATTCAGTCTATCCGGATCCTATTGGTAGTTTCATCAGACCCAGTTCAGTGCTCAGCAGCGTCCTGGTTTGCTGAACATGGAACGCTGCGTTGCGTTTCCATGGTAGAGACGTCGCGTCGCTCGACTCGCGCCATGCTAGCGCCTATGCGCGGCGTCGCTGCAGGGCGCGTTTGATTCTCGGTCTAGAGGTGTTTTCGTCGCTTTCGACGTGACAGCAGGTACCCTGGTGGCGCTGGTCGTTCTCAACAGCGCTTCGAGGTGGAGCGTTGTTGCGATCGAAACCCGCTGACTGTGAACGACCCTTCGCGAAGCAACTGGCTGTTTTGTAGGGTCGTTAGCAGACCTCGCTGGGACTTGGGATGCAGTCTGGCCACGGCGAGACTCGTTTTGATGTCGGGGTCGAGTGGCTACGTGCCAAAGGGAGCTGGACTTTTTACATCCTGCTCTTGGCCAGTTTTCCGAGTGTTCTTTGGTCTGGGCCTATCGCTGAACCCGGTCGAATCATGGACGATCGTCAACGTTGTGCACGCTTGTGTGACTTTCATCGTTTTTCATTGGATCAAAGGGAACCCGTTTCACACTCCGTGGGTCGACATGGCCGGAAAGGGCGAGAGGCAGACTTGGTGGGAACAAATTGACGGAAGCGTTCAAAACACGCCGTCTCGAAAGTTCCTAATCGGCGTGGTAGTCTTCCTCTACTTGGCCACAGTGCACAGTACACCGCTCGATCGGCAGTTTCTCTTTGTACACGTGGTGAATCTGGCTGCCTTCCTGGTCGTGTTCGTCGCCAAACTGCCATTCATGCACGGGGTGCGCATATTCGGCATCAATCGGTGAGCTGAATGTACGTAACGCGTTCAGCTACTCGGGTAGTAGATTTCCAAGGCCTGTCATCGCTGCCGGGCCGCTGTTTTCACCGGGCGACATCGAACAAGTGGGCTGAAGGCGCTCCACCGATCTGTTACTTTTCGCATCGTACAGGCGCTTTGGCTGCAGGACGACGCTGTTTCGTGCGTCTCGGCTCAGTAGGCGCTCAAGAAAGTTCGATAAACATATTGGCCTCTGAAAGGATCCCAGTGACGCCTCGAATACCAAGAACAGTCAGTCATCCCGTTTAGGTCCTGTTGCAACGCACTTGTCCACGTTATTGGTCGCGCAAGAAGGCACATGCTGGTGTCCTATCGTCGACGGAGGCCACAGCTCCCAGCCTGAACGCGAGAGACCCGTTTCTGCGTGGAAGCGCTCGTCCCCCTTTACAGTAGTGCCGTTTTCAGGCCCCACCCAGATCAGCGAAATGTTCCCCGATGGGTGCATCTTTACTGCATTCGACATTCATTCGCAGATGAGGATGCCTCATGCAGGAGCCGCTGAAGTTCGGCTGGATCTGGGGCATCACTAGACGCGTCCCCCGTATCTCGCATGAGCGCTTCGAGGAGCGCCATCATCTGCTCGGGATCTTCTGCGTTGCCGGGACCCTGATTCACGTGAGTCCGCTATGCTCACCCTCTTTCGCATGATTCATGGTTTCTAATACGCCCGGAGGCGGGTCTCCCATACTTTCCATTCGAGAGATGAGATCCATCAGTTTCTCAGTCTGACTGCTGGGTGCTTGTGAGTCATCTTCCAGACAGGCAATGATCTCATTGACACAGGCATACTGAGCGCGGTAGCGCTCTCTGTCGGCCTCGGTTAGAGGCGGTTCGCCGTTGATTCCGGAATGCATCTCGCCTCTGTTGAGTTGATATTCATATAGTCCTCGAATCTCCAACATGGGCGCATACAGCACGTCCTTGGAAAGAATCGTTTGCACAAGGTTGGTGATCAGTGACTCGACCTCTGTGGCGGAGGTTTCTGCACTGTTTCGCTCGGCTGCGAGTTCGGCTGATGGCACTGCTGCCGCTCCAGGGCTGCCTGCCTCTTGGCTAGCGCCCATTTCGGCCGCGAACTGGGACAGCGCTGCGTCGAGTTCAGCATCGACGCGATCGTCGACGTCTTGTGGACGTGCCTCAACCAGGTCGGGGGTGTCAGCGGTCTCTCCCGTTTCCGGGTCGTGCCCACAAGCTGTTTTCTGCTGTGCGATTCCAGTGCTTTGAAGCTGTGCGAGCACTGCGTCAAGCGAGCGCTCCCAGTCTTCTTCAGAACACGCAGGCGGACTCACCCCAGACGAATCAGGTTGGTCTGTGCTGTGCTCCTCCTCGGCTTTCGCGTCCCGAGTCCCTTGGGCTCCCCCCAGCAGCCGCTCGAACTCCTCAAGCACACTACGCTCGTCTACTGCTGGCAAGTGAGGCATGAGTCATTGGCGATGAACCCAGGCAAACTGGGCGAAAATATACGAAGAAGGACCCAGGCCCAACGCGAGTGTAGCGCAACGTCGAACTCGGCTGCGACGAATGACCAGGGAGGCGACCGAGAAGCATCGCTGAGACGAGCGGGGTCTCGTCTCCGATTGCAAGACAGCGACTCCTCTACTGCCGTATCTTGGAGATATATGCTCAAACACGACGCAAAATAAAGCTGATTTCGCGGTGACATACTGAACCCGTCTCTCGAATGACCATATGGGTGGCAGTTATTCAGCCATTCGTTTGCGCTTCGGAACGGCTTGTGTTTTGGACCGCAAGTATACCAGCAGCAGACGGAAGCGTGCCTGTTTCCCTACGTATTCAGCAAAGTATTGCCCAGTTCCTGCCTCGAGACGGAACGGGAACGGTTGATGTAGGCACAGGAGTCGTGCAAAGGCAAGAGGGACCCGTGTTGGAGCAAACCTCCTGCGGTTGGTTGCAGTCGGAGGCTAACGTGGTCGCGCCGTCCGTCACTGCACTTGCCAGTGTTCGTGTTTATAGCCTATTGGGAGCAGGTTGGGTGCCCTGGCATGGAGTGTATCGCCACGGACTACGAGTTATTGCAGAAAACAATGCCGAGTTGTGGGTTTTGTTGCCTTTTCACGACGATGAGACCTACTGATAGCGACGGTCTGGACCGTGTCGTGTTCACGCCCGCCTGCATCCGTCTCGGCATCGTCGTTTGTTCCCTCGACATCGTTCCATACACTGCGTGTATCACCATGGTGCCAGGTTGCTCGCTCCTGTTCCGCCGACAAGAGCGAACAATACGAATTCTCAGTGAGCAGCGTGTTTCTCTCAGGTCGATTCGACCCGTGCAATGCCGGGATGAGTCGATATGAGTCCTCCCTCCTCGATCGACCGAACCCCGATACGACGTCTGAGCAAGAGCACTTGAACGAAACTGTTCAGACAAAGGGCAGAGAGCCTGTCGCCCAGCACGGCCCAGGTGACGCACTGGGCGATACTACTAGTTTGATGACGTCCTCCAGCGCACACACCGGAGCGGAAGCGTTACGCCAGCAGTTGAGACGACGCCTTGATGCGGAAATTGAAGCTTGGCTCGAGTCCAAGATCTTGCTCATGCGGAAAGCGACACTAGCGCGGCGCGTGGTCTCTCGTTTCGCCGCTTTGAATGTTGCCAAAAGCGGTGATAGGTCTGTCGACCACAGCAGCACCAGTGCGGCTACGCACGTGGCAGCGAGTTTGACCGAACAATGGACGTCTGCGGTTGTTGAACCGGTCTCGACTGTTGGTCGTGTCGCACGAGACGTGGAAACGACGGGCCTTGACTGGATGAAATCTCCGCAATCATGGGATCGCTTGTCGCCTGGATCGAAGCCCGGTCACCGGCAGGGGTCAATGTCTGCGACTGATGATGAGAAGATCCTATCTGACGCGCTGCTGAGTGGCCAAGACGCAGCCAATGAGGGTCGCCATCCACGACCCCAGACCAAGTCCAATGATGATCACCGGCTGCATGAGCAGCAGACAGATCTCGACTCTGTCGAAGTGAACCGGAACAAGGACTCGTTGCGCCTGGAATTAGTCCAACAGCGGCTGCTCTGGTCTCTTGACTTGTGGCATGTCGTGGTGCAGCTGAGCAGGGTGCCAGACTGTGACCGAGGAGCGTACACCCTCCCAGGCCATGAACCGTGGCATTTGGTCGTGGCGGCCCCGCTATGTTCCGTAGATGCTACGTCCTATCGGTGTACGGGACCTGCAGCCTCGGTGAGAGCTGGTTATCTACGCGATATGGTTGCTCCCGCGCACCAAGTCAGTGGACGTCGGTTGTCTATAGCGCTGGTGACGGATCCGCCACATGCACAGTGCTACAGCGCGGGCTCTATCTGCGTTCCTGGGGGCGCGTCAACGTTCATGGACTCTGCGTATGGACAAGATTGTGGCGCAAACTCGCCCTTTGCTCTAAGCGACTGCTATGAAATCATCGTTGCCTATCCACTGGGTTTGCACCATCCCGAAAGGAATCTGTGCCACTGGTGGCAGCGATTGTGTCGGGCAGAGCTTGCGGGCTCTCGACAACATGAGGTGCAAGGTATTGTCGAGCCGGCATTTGCCTCTATTGTGCTGAAACCGTGCGCACAAGCACTCGGTCTGAGATCGACACCTATGATGGTAGAGCATTCGACCGAGGCTCTTCTAGGGTTGACTGCGTCGCGCATACGTGCCAGTCTGCCTGTGGGAGCACGAGTGATTGCGGCAGGCCGAGTCACCTCTGCTCTTCGCTTGTTAGAGGCGCTCGAAAGTCTTCTGCAACCTCTGTGCGTTGGTCTGCTGAAGAGTCAGCATTGGGCCCACGATCTTAGCACAGCAGCAGAGGCCCGAGATGGACCGAAAAACCACCATGCTGCATCATCGATCACTATGCAACACATCGCCGAAGCGGACATGCTCATGGCGCTACTACAAGAGACGCTGCCATTCATAGAATACACAGAGGCTGGAAGCTAGTTCATCGTCGGCGACACCCCAACGACGCCTCGGCGAATGTCCGTCGAAACACTGTGGACCGACCGTCATCAATACTCTCCGCCTATGTCTTTTAAAGCGTTTCGTTGATTTGAATGTTGGCACTGTGAGTCGAAAGTAACTATGTCATGCTGAACGAGGACCACCCTATGAGTCTGCATGAGCAGGTTGCCAACTCTCTCGCGACTCAGAAGCGAAGCAAAACTCTTGTCATGCGGAGAGCGGATAGGTGTCCGACACCAATGGACTGGGATAAGAACCTGAATCGCGCAAACGAGCGAAGCGGTGCGTGGTCGCCAGTCTGGTGAAGCATCATGCCGCACCTGTACAGCAGCGTCTCTATGGAATCAACTTGCTCGCGGCTTCAAAGCACATCGCAGATCCCATTTTCAGGTCTTTGCCTTTCCACATCGCTTTGCCATCTATATGATACTCAAGCATTCGTATGTTTCAAGGACAGCGTCCAGACGAGCAAACCGAGTCAGCGTCCTAGAATGTTCTAAACTACTCGTATGTTCCAAGGACAGTATCCAGACGAGCAAACCGAGTCAACGTCCTAGAGCGTCTTGGTGTGTGCCACATGTATTTCGTTCTGAATCCGAAGCAGGTTTCTATGACATATAGAGTCAATGAGGTCTAGCAGCCTCCCCGTCCACATTTCGAGATTGGCGCGAACATACCGCTCGTTGAGCACTGCTGGGCGGTTGTGCAGACTCGCTTATGCATGGAGGCAAGTTCCCGGCAATTCTCTGTAGAAAGCTCACCGATGCGATTGATGTGGATCGCTGCCTCATGGAGGTGCAACCCTGGTCGATCTTATCTCAGGACGAGAGGTAGCCTGCGGGGTAGACAGCCGCTCTGTCGATTCCAGTGGCTTCGGCGACTGCAAAGTGCGCTCTGTGGGCCCGATTCTTGGTCGACACCTGTCGCAGCAGTCGTGCTAGAAGCGCTAAACAGCGTTGTGTGCGGCCTAGGCCTGCCCAAGGCCAACGAGCCTATGGGAGTCACTGCTCGGCGGCAACCCAGGGGGGCGCTGTGGCCCCGCTCTGGAGCGAGGCTTCGTCGAGTGAACCGAGCGAGGCCGCTGCTCGGCTCGAGACACTACTCCAGGTGCCAGTTGTGGCTCTTGGACTGGATATCAGTCTTCAGAACACTGGATATGCCTATGTTCGCTCAGACTCGAGAGCAGCGCATGTGATGACTTTGGGACACGTGCGCACACCGCGCACGAGTACCACATATGACAAAGTGGCGCATATATGTGCGGAGGTCACAGCTGCTGCCGCTGCAGACGAGTGGACGCAGGAAAAAGGCGCGGCAAGGCCGATCCGCGTCATTGGTGTTGAGGCGTATATGCGTCGCTTTGCACCTGGTCGCTTTCGCACGAGTTCCCTTTTTCGTCTCGCAGAATTGAGTACGCTTATCGCCTACGAAATGAGTCGACGGCTCGGCTGTTCGCAGGAGCCAGCACAGGTCCATCCGTCGGAAGCGCGAGCATGGTTCGGCCTTTCTTCGTGGACCAGAGAGCCGAATGCAGGAGCGGATCGAAACTCGGTGAAAGAAGTTGTCTTTGAGCGAGTACGCCCGTGGCTCGAGGCTCGGCGCGATTCAACACCGACTCTAGTAGCTGATGCAGAGAACGGCACCGACGAGGACAAAGAGCGACCACGTTTGGGCCCACGAGAGTCGTCCGTGTATGATGAAAGCGATGCTTTTGTGATTGCACATTACACTATGGTTTTAGAGCAGGAACGGCAAGCGATGGCTGATCCGGCACTCTATTTCGCCTTCCTGGCTGAATATGGCCCCTTGATTCTCGCTCGAGCGAGAGCGTCGGAGATGGCCGCAGATGTTCAGGTGCTGTCTTGTGAATGGGCACGCAAAGAGGAACGTGCTTCTGTGTCGGCCCCAGTACGGGACCGTGGTTGTGAACGAGGAAACGGCTCGCGATCGAAGCGGGAAGCTGGGACCCCCAAATTATCTGCTCTGGCTTTACCAGAGTTTGCGCGTTGGATCGCTCAGACACGGCTCCGACGGGAATATGGTACTCGCTTCCTCGATCGTATTGAGCGGGCCCGTCGTTTATGGATTCGCGACACCATTCGAATGCACTGGGGACATGAACCTCGATCCCTGGAGGCATCTTGTCCATGAGGTTGTCTTGTCGAGTGCCAACAATGCTGAACGTTCTTCGGTTTTCTTGTTGAGAGTCATGTGTGTGTATGTGTGCGTTTTCACGAGTACAGTGGACAGACAATGATATGCCAAGGGCTGTGTTTTGCTGCACACGCTGACGCTCTGAGCATTCTCGATTTTGGTGTCGGTATCGACGTAATTGTTGATGCGGTTGTTCGCTCAACGCTTGGTCTTTTCCCCGAGAAGCGTCCCCGAGAGAGGCTCGCTTGGTGCGCGCCTGCTCTACCAACGTGATGACGAGAGCAAGCCTGAAGCGCGTAACGCAGCTGGTCTCATGGCTCTGTTTCGGCATCCGGAAGACGTATTATCGATCGCTTTCACATATTCCAATCGAAACCCTCTTATCTCCCAAATGCTTTCACAAACACGCCCTACCCTCAAATGTATTTTCGACTGAATGTTTTTTGTTGCAACCGCCTTTGATTTGGTGTCGCCGAACAGTGATCGGTTTGATGCTCTCCGGCAGGCAAATGTGCCAAAGTAACCAAACATTAACTGTTCGTCTCGCCATCTCTGCCGAGTCTGCTTTGCGACAAGAGAACAAAGGCTTGTTCGAGGTCAGAGCGGCTGATTCAACACCGACGATCCTAAACAAGACGGCGATGTAGGCAGTCGCAATACACGAATGCCCTGGCTTTCGCAACGTCATGCAGGAGTTTCTTCCTGTCCAAGAATTGGGTGATGGCACCCAAGGAAAACTGGCACTCGTCTTCAGTGCGCACGGAGAAGCGTTTACATCGATGGTCGGTGTAGTACGTCAGATCCATCATCATTGACGTCTCGCGAGCTGAAACTGATTTGGACCATGCTCTTTCCCAGGCGAGGTTCTTTTCTTCTATGCCTAGACAGTCGTAGGTGTGTTTTACAGGGAATCCGCACAGATCCGAGGCACATCACAGGAGTCTCTCTTCTTCGAGACCATTCGATTCGCCCCAGAGGTAGACTCGTCCCGATGCAGTGCAGCCCGCAAGGGCAACGCCGGCGGGATGCCAGGCCAGGACTGCAGCGATCGCAGTCATCGGCTCACCAGTCAATCGTTGCCAGACTGTGCGTCGAGTCACCTCGGTGTTGAAGAGGTCCACTCCGTGCTCGGGGTTGTGGTTCATCGATCCACAGGCAAAGAGTTTGTGGTCCGTTGTTGGATCCCACTGAGCATCGAAAGGGGTTACCCATCGCCCCGTGTGGTTATTATGCACAAACCGATGTTCTAGCGGAAAATCGTTCCCATCGTGGCGCCATACGCGAAGCAGATCGTCGTAGCAGGTGGTGAGCAACCGCGTTCCCGATGGGGACCAGTTCGCTCCAGTCACGGCCCGGGTGTGAGGCAGTGTGTAGAGGGGCTTGGGCGCTGCTCGTCGAATGGCTCCACCTTCCATACGACGGGGATCGAAAACGAGGACTCCTTCCCGTGCCGTCGTAACAGCGAGGAGGCCCTCATGACCCACAGCGGTGCTTGAAGTTCTACCGTATTGTAGATCAATGGAATAAACTCGACAATCAGCGATACGGAAAACATCGAATGACTTTTGGTCCTGGCGAAGGTCGTGGCGCATGATAAAGCCCCCGAGCGAACGATGACTGGCAGTCGTCCAGAAAACATCTTCATTCAAGGAGCTCGGCACCACTGTTTTCAGAATGCGTTCCTGATTATCAGCAAGTACCGTTTCGACCATTTCTTTCTCCAGATCCAACACCCGGGCACTGCCGTCGTAGGATACGGAGAGCAACCGTCGAGCGCATGGGCCATGACTCAGCACCGCCAAACCAGCTGTTGTATCGCGATGTACGCGCATGCTGAGTACGTGAACAGGCAACGTGTCTCGGAGATCGAACGAGGTGATCGCAATGCCGACATGGCCAGCCTTGTCTCCGACAGCGATCGTCCATGCATCCGTTCGCGGGAACATTACCCCTGAATAAATACGCGCTGGGACGAGTTTCAGAAAGCCTGTCTTTTCATCCAGCGTCCAGCTCTTGAACCGCTCCGCATCCATCGATGAATCGCGAGTTGAGATGGCTGCACTAGTCGAGGAAAGGTCATCCCAGGCCCGCCGGAAAGCACGCACGCGCCGCAAACGCAAGCTCGAGTCGTCGATATCCCCAACGCCGGTATCTTCGTCGGACGGGTCGAGATCTGCACCATAGTCTGGAAGAGTTAGCTCTGCGAACCTTTGATCTTCTAAAATTGGTCCAGTCGGCTTTTGGTCCTCTTCGGCCGATGCGTTCATGAGCGTGGAACCCGTCGCGCCTTGTTCTGTTCCCTCCGGAGCTATTCCCCGAACGCGAAGGGAACGTCGCCTGGGCGTTGCCGTTACCGGCTCAGCTCCTGTCTCAAGTTGTGATGCCACACTGTCCACTTTCCGAGGACGTTTCAAGTGCCCAGCAGGTTTCGAACTAGACGGTCGTGCAGGCATAAACGTTTCTAGCCGCTGAGAAAGCGGTGCCACGCCGAGCTTCTCCATCAACGCTCGGTTCCGCTCAATCCGCGCAAACCGCTCCCGTTCATATGCTCCCACAGAGTGTCCAAAACGCTCCTCCTCGTCTATATTCTCTCGTATCATGGTGTCTGCTGAGCGTTCACGAGCAGTGTCTGGAACCACACCACAACGCCGAAACGTTGTTGTTGAAACTGACTGAGGGTGTGAATGGAATTTCAGGGCGCGCGTAGGCATCCAAACCCATCAGCGTGCAGTCATGAATATGCGTGCACCATACAAGTTCATAAGCATAGTTTCATACCTAGGTATGCATCTGCACCAGTTCAGGAATTGAGCGTCATATACAAAAGTGCGTGTATACAAGTTTGGAGGCACACCCTGATGGAAGAGAACGTATATACGAATATTCTTCGTGAAACATTTGTATCTTTGGACGCGTAGACGCGCATCGAGCTCAACAGGAAAGATACGCCCAATCCTAGAAACGAAGCGTCGCTTGCTCGCTGTTACAGCATCCGGGAGGAGCGCATTTTGGTTTCACCGATTCAGCGGTCGGCCGCTGCTCGTTCATCATAAGATCATTTCGGTGGATCTACTCGAAATGATCGAGTCGAAACAGAGTACCTTGATGTGCGCGCACCGTCGTTGAACGTGATGCTCGACAGAGTTCCCTGAACACACGGAGGATGGGCATCGGGTCCACACGCAAGCGTGATAGAGGGAAACACGCAATGTCTCCGTTCAGATCTTCACTTCATGACGCATGCACTCGCCAGTGGGAACATTTCGTCCGGTAAAAGTGCGCGGATCCCAATCACGCTCCAGTCTTGTGTGTGCACTCATGATCGAGGCAGTGCTCTTCAAGGAACAGGGAAACAAATCTCAAACAAGCTAAAGCTTTACGCACCTGCCTCGGTGCAACATTCCTGGGGTAGCGAAAACCCGAGCATGAGTAATGCGTCCCCAGTGCCGAGTCTCTTGCTATCCATCGCGATCGCGCCCGGGACCCGAAGCATTGCGCAGACGGCCACGGTGCACTGACGAGATCCACATCGACTTGGCCCCGACACCGGCCATGCCGTGCGCTGGGATCATCCCGATTGTATGGCTCCACCTCGATGAGATGCCCGCGGACGAGCCATCACACCCTCTTCGAAGGGCGCCTGCCATCCCGAGTCGGACAGCCACTGCTGATCGCCCCTGGCCGATCAAGGCAACCACGCTTCCGAGCCGTGTTCCCATTCCCGCAGCAGCCATGACAGTACGCAGTCATCGACACTAGAATCTGCGATAACGCGAATCCAACAGATATGCCCGATCTGCACGAAAAAGGCGAAGCAGCGTTCCAGCGCCCATCACGAGGATTCGCTCCACACGGCCGGAGTCCCGCGAACAGCCCAGAGGTTGCCGATTGACGCCGTTCGTGTCTGATTTTCCGTTTGCCACGCCACGACGGCGACTGCGGGGGATTGCGGCCTGTGCGCACGCATGCGATGGCCCGAGGCGTCTCGAGTCCCCACAGCGCAGACGCCGCCAGCACCGTTCGTTGGCACGGTACGCCCGTCGCGACTGGCACGCACGCCGTCAACCCGAGCCGTTCATCGCACGGGCGCTGATCGGCCGTCAGCACCGTATTTCACGTCGCCATTCAGATCAGGGGCGCCTGCGTATCGATTTGCGCGATCGGCTCAACGACGTGTTACCGTTGTTGCAGCAGCAGCAGCAGCAGCGGTAGCTGCAGAGGGCACGTGCCGGCCCGATAGAGGTTCCGTTCCGTTCGTCCGCTTTCCCGGTGAAGCAGAGGCTCGCCTAGGTGCGCGTGTGAGTTTGTGCATGTCGTTTATGGATGAACCGTGCAGCGGAGTAATTCAGAATATGTCGGTGGGTGCGCTAAGGTTGCGGCTTTTTGCTTTTTTGCGTGCACGCGGCTATGAGTCTCGAGCGGCAGCGCTTGTTGCTGATGTGTTTGTCTTCGGTTGCCTGGACGGGAACGAAGAACTGGTGCTCGACTGCGTGCAGAGACTGTGCGCGCTGCGACCGGACAAAGCCTGGCCCGAGGGGGGTTCTGCGGCACAGCTAGAGCGCGAGCTGCGGGAGACGGTCTTTTGCATCGCTACCCCTCCTGTCTCGCTGCCTCCGACGCCTCATCTGCGTTTCATACGGGCGCATAAACTTGTGGCGAGGCTTGAGGACCACGGCACGGATATGACCCTGGTTCTAAGTGTGGCGACGCGCACAACTCTTGATCGTGTCGCCACACACGGCCTCGCTGTAGTGAGCGCGTTCGGCTGGAGCTCTGTCTCGTCCACTGTACTGAGTTACTTTGCGCGCTGGATCAGCCTGCACGGTCACATTGCGCTTCTAATTTGTGGATGCACAGTAAAAGACGGTCGATTTGGTCGAATGAGGGCTGTTTGGGGCCTTCCGCGAACACCGACTGATGCTGAGCCCCTCGTCTGGGACTGCTCTTGGGATGATCAACGAGCGAGTCCGGAAGATGTGAATACCTCTACGAATGCACAGGGAGCAGGGATTTGGACGTTTCTGGAGTTTCTCGTGGGTCCACTGATTGGGATCTCGCCTTCTACGCTACTCAGCGCGCGTGAAGAGCGTGACTCCTCGGCATCGTCGCCGTGGGGGGCCTTGATCATTGCCCTTGATCGACGCTTGCTGATGCCATCGAACGCGAACAATGCCAGCGAGATTGCAGGAACTGAGTGCATGGTAGAACTGATGAGTTTATTTCAACGAGATGGTGGCACTGGTGCACGTGCTTGCGTGATTCGCAATGCAATCGAACGAGCCGAGAGACGAAAGCAAAATATGGCCTCTTCTTCGGTTTCAGTGAGCGATAGGCTCTGGAGTATCCTCGTGGAGGAAGTACCGGACAGCGCAATGACCTCGGGGCGAGCACCCACGGCCGATGCAGCCGAATCCGGTATGTCATCATCCCCGATGCCTTGAGTCATACTCGTGAAGGCGCTCGGTTGCTGGTTGTCGTGTACTCTGGGGATCACTTTCGCAAGATTACTCGGCGAGGGAGGCATGATAGTGAGAAATGAGTTTGTTTCATAAGCCGAGTCTAGGCAAGCTTTCGAAGAAATTTCAAGTAGGCGTGCTCTCTGAATCCGTGAGATGCCTGCTTTTGCATGCATCCATGCCGGACCACTCCGCTATGGACAGATAATGAAATAGGTGAAAAAATGAAAGAGAACTTTCCCTCTAACCATTAGAGACTGTGAAGAGTTTTCTGCAGAGGGAAACATCATAAGAATCAACGATACAAATAATTAAGAGGATTGATTTTGGAGGACGCCAGCGCGTTCGATTAGACGGCAAGCCGACGGTCCTGGATCACTGTTAATCATACTTCACAATCAAACTTGTGATCCATTGCTTAAGGGTGGTGATTCTATGAACAAACAGAAACATCAATGAGCGCGATGGAGAGCGGTTGCGCATCAGACCGTAAAACGTTTGCCTATACAGTGAATCGAGACCATGGCAGTCAGCGTTGGGCGGGCGAACTGCCTCGGGTTCGAGGTCTGGCAGGGCCGCTTGAACCAGCTAGAGGCGAATTCGAGTTCAATAGACTCTGGGGTTTTGCTCGACGTTCCTGTGCGCTGGTGCTAGGCTCGTCGGACGCAAAATGGCGCCCCCGAAAATCTGTTTTGAGTAGTCCCAGAGCGCTCGTCAAGGAGCGCTCTGGCCAAGATCATTTCAGTCAGAAAAATAATAGCCTGCGACTGGGCGCAAGTCTTCTCGCGAATTGATGTTGTTTTTGCTATCCTTTATGGGACGTTATGCTTGGGGCGTTCCACACTCAAATCGTACGATGGACGAAGAGATAATCTGAGCTTGTTCAGGGCTCCCTGCAGTATTACGCCGGTAGCTGAGCTTTATGTCGAAGACGATGTAACTGAGCGTTTACATCCATGGTCTCATCTGGGTAGCCTACACAAGGCCCCGATTCCTGACAGGGCCGCGTGTCGATGGGAAGCGTTTACCGCAGCGGATGGGACCTCTTCTGCAGATCTCGGGTTTGGCGGCGCATCGAAGCATACCAAAGACGCAGTTTCGGAGACGTGCGACGAACGCAGTCCTGGATGTCGTGCCGAATGGGCCATGGATCATCTGAGATCATGGTGGCCGACACGACGTGTCCGCACAGCAGCTGTTGTGCACGATGTGTTCTACACAACAGAAATGAACGACCCACATCATCCTCGGATAAAGTGCTGATACCTTCTACTTCAGTTATTGATTTTATTCTTGCATACTTCGTCCGCAGCGGAAGCGATCACCTGTTATTCAGACGGTTCGGGGAGCGAATCTGCGCATAGCCGGAACGCTTCTGACGATTACAGCTCACGAACGAGAGATCAGTGCAACTTTCCGAGAAGTTCTAGCCTGGAAAGAAGCGACGTGATCGTTCTTTGCTAGGATTGACCGTGATCTGAGCTTGCGTCTCTCGGTCATGCCTTCAGAGACTAGCAGCCCAAAAAACGGTGTACTGAGTCAATCTCGACGGATCCAGTCGGACACAGACAATAAAATTCTTTTCTGAGGTACCTCTCCAATGCGTCTGGCCTGCTTTCGTTCTCTTGGGATTGCCCAAGGCATGCTGACCGTGGCTTAGATCGAAAATCAGAGTCCGGCTCCTTTTCAGACCGAGCCATGGAGATGGCTCAACCTGCATTCACATTCACATAAGAAGACGCCAACGTTTGCCCGGATACATCTCGCCGCAACTCGATTGTTCTGCCGATATCATCAACGAATCGATCTGCGCTTTGCCATGTGTAGAGAGCGTGAGACAATCGAATGGACTTGGCGTCTCACTTGGCATCTCTGGTTTCGAGACCCGCGCGTTGATTCATCTGAATGGGAGAGTCAGTAACAAGGCGGAACCTACTTCGAGAGCGGGCCTTCATCCAGAGGTTGCATTCGTAGATTAGAGCTGATACGGATATGCTGGATGTCCAGTCTCACTGACTACAGAAAGCCTTGAATCCAAGACTTTTTCAATTCAAAAATGGTGGAATACGCTAGTGCTGGTGCGCCACCAATAGCCAACAGGCTCGAAGGTAGGCGCTCGTTCGCCTTCCGCGTGGCTGCAGCGAGCACCTTTGTTCGCACAGGGGTCTCCTGCATCCTGGTCTGTTCGCATAGTACCGTTGGCCTTGAATGTTCGGAATCTGCCTCTTGAGCCATGCATCTGTGGATGCACCAGACCCGTTCTCATGCAGGAGCTTGCCCATTGCGTCGAGAGGTCGAGCCACTCCGGTCGTACAAACTACGCTGGAGCTCCAAAAAGAGGCAAGGCGATCCGTGCGGCCTGAGTTTCGTGCTCTCCACTTACGGCCGCTGCATATTCATTCAAATACTATTGCCGGAACTACATTTAGACATTCGATGGAAAAAAGAACACTAGGTCGGTGCTTCTCGAGCACATCCATGCGGACGATCGGAGGACGGCTCTGAACGAGACGAGCATTTCATGGGATTCGAATCGAAGCTGCCACATGCTACGAAACCATGTCAGCCGAGCAAAACGCGCCCCTGACCTCTTTATCCTTCAAACACGGTTGCGAAACGATCTGTTGATGGAGACCCGCCGTGAGCAGACCCGGGCGCAGACAAGATGAACAGCTTCCCTTCCAAGCTTCAGAACTGACCGGTGATATCTCCGAATTGCGAAGGGAATGGAAGCAGGATAAGCACGGTGACAAGAAGCAGGAAAAAGGTCATGGCAGTCCGACTATTATTTGGCTCCGAGACTTCATCGAGGCAGGGAATCTCCTGCTCGCGCTGAAGGAAGATCACAATCAGTCCATAGAACAAGAGTAGCGGCGAGTTCCCCAGGATCGAGGACAGGCCCTGCAGGAGGAGCGCCACGCCACTGGCCCGCCCAGCTGTTCGCCGTCCAAAAGCTGCCTGCATCATCCGACCGCCATCGGTCCGCCCAACAGGGAGCAGCTGCAGTGCCTGACTGAGCAGCCCCGTGTAGCCAACCACACATAGGGGATGCACTGCAATGGTTGGCTGCGAGAGCACACTCTGAGGCAAAACTGCTTTGCCTAGCGCGCCGATCAGTAGCGAGGCATCAAACAATCCTGAGGGTATCTGAGGAAACCAATCCAAGGGTGTGCTTCCTTGCTGAGCAGTCAAAATTAGGCCAGCAATCAACGCAAGCATGGATGCTGCTAGGCCGGCCACCGGTCCCGCAACAGCGACATCAAAGAGCGCTGAGCGGTTCCGGGGGAAGCTTCTTAGCGGCGTCACACAGCCATAGTAGCCAATCTGCAGCGATGGAATGACATAGGAGAGACCTTGTTTGACATTACGTAGGGCGCCCATGATCCGGTGGCCAAGCTCATGTACAACGAGAATCCCTATCGCTCCAATCGAAACTGGCAATGTTTCCGTAACAACGTCAACATTTCCACGAGTAATCTGCTGGACAAAATCGGGAGAGAGACCGAAAACGCCTACTCCGTACCCGAAAGTCGTGAAGAGGGCTGTCGCGCCAAGCACGCCCGCCAGTAGGTACTGCCATAGACCTGCTTTTGGAGGCTCGGACGTGATCGGCATCGCAACGACAATTGGTGGCAATCGAGTCTTTTCCGCCCCATTTGCATTCTCGACCGCCATATCATCCTCGACAAGAAACGGTGAGCGCGGATCCTCCATCAAAAAGAGTCGGATGCGCGCATCAAGACCCGTCTCCGAAAGTGCTTTCTCGAATCGTTCATAGGCTTCGGCGGGACTTTGGGCCCGCAGTCGTCCACGAATGACAACGCCGATCGGAGTCCTTGTCATCTGATTCATCATGTAGGTGTCAAAGGTAAGCACACGTTGTTGCAGCGTCTTCAAGTCTTCGTCGCTGATACCGCCCCCTAGAGCGAATGGACCTATTTGAGATAGCAACATCATACTCTTTTCGTCGATGGAGCCACTCTCGACTGCTCTTCGAAGTGCCGGATCCATGTTGTTCGGAGTGGTGTTGTTGCGCTCTGCCGGTGGGCCGTTGCTGTTTTTCGCGTCGACGGCCGAGTCCGCCGACTGGTTGCGCTTACTCGTGTCGGCACTCTCCTCGGTCACGAGCGCACCCACAGGTGCAGCTGACTGACTTTTGGCTAGAAGCTGTGCTTGCTCCCGCTCTTTCTCTTTCGCGAGACGTCGCTTTTCGCTCTCTATTCTGGCCTTCTCGGCCTCGAGTCGGGCGCGTTCTGCCTGCAGCTTGGCTCGTTCTGCTTCAAGTTTTGCTCGCTCTACTGCCAGACGCAGCCGCTCGAGCTCAGGATCCGCAGCTGAACTAGCACCTGGCTCGTATTTCCCCGCACCTTCCGACCGCCCCTGTGCGTCATCAGTTTCCGCCGCACCGTTATCCTGTCCATTCGTCTCGGCACGAAGTTGCAACGCTCTTCCTCGAAGCCGAGCGGTCGTCCAACGTCTTCGCAAGCTCTTTCGCCACAGCGCGCTGACGTGTGCTGATCTCTTCGGTTTGGCACAAGGCCTCCAACAGGCAAGGGTGTTTGTTATACAGAACATGAGGTGCAGACGGACCGAGAGAGAGACCGTTCACGAGCAACAACCTCCATCGCAATTGATGTACGGCGCCGTGGCTAGTGCGCTGGGAAACAGATGTTTAGTGCGGTTTGTCTCCAGAGGGCTGCAGCTAGGTCGCGATCGAGTCTCGTCGAACGGAAAAGGAAAGAAACTGCTTAACGAACACGGGTTTGTCTCGATTGTAGGGGCGCGAGTGCGATTATGGGAGAAATCTCGCCAACGCCGGCAAGGGTTGGCTTTCTAGCGCTTGGGCTAAGCTGCGAGGGGTCTGCTTCCAGACGCTGTTGCTCTCGTCGGCAAGCACCTCTGCGGAAATTCTCCCGGAAAGCGTCACAGTGGGCACTGGACAACAGTGCATGTTTGCACTCGCGTTCGCGGGCAGGCGGGGCCCTGCGAACATACATGGGGCGTCGCTATGCGAAAATTATGGCTAGAAAACAGGCATCAGAGCTCGCTCGGGTGAAACTACTCGCGCGCTACGGAAAACGAATAATACAGGCCAGCAAGTCAGGCGGTGACGTGGAAAGCATCATTAAGGAAGCGATAGAACATGGTGTTCCGAAGGATAACATTGCTCGCGCTTTGGCAAAAGCGAGTGCCTCCGACCAGTCGAACTATGAGGTCGTTGTGTACGAGCTCTACGGCCCAAGCGGAGTGGGAATCCTCGTCGAAGCCCTAACCGACAACCTCAACCGCACAGCTGCAGATGTGCGTCTTGCAGCTCGCAAGGCAGGTTTTCACACTGCATCTGCCGGCTCGGTCCAGTACCTCTTCGAGCGCAAAGGACGCATCCAGTTTTCCTTAATGTCCACAGAGTCGAGTTCGTTGCAGCGGGACGCGGATGCTTTGCTGCTGCTGGTCGCAGACGCCGGTGCCGAAGACCTCGAACAGGTAGATGCTGGTGATGTATCGACGAACGAGTCCGAGTTTCTGGTCTGGACACCGCCAAATGCCCTCGCCCAGGTGACTCAGGTCTTGCGCTCTGCCGGAGTCGAGGTCGCGAACAGCGAGCTGGTGATGGTCCCGAAACTCGCCCCACCTGAAGTCTCCGGTACCGATCGCGACCTACTTGATCACGGCATCGAGCAGCTCAATGCTCTGGATGATGTCGATCGTGTTTACACGACACTCGATCCGCGACCCGAGTCACTCTTATGATCTTTGCATGTACGGTGCCGGAGCGGGACCACCCTGAGGCCCTTGCGGTGTCACGCAGCGGTAAAGAGGGCGAGCTGTTTTGCATAGCACTGCCCAGAAAAGCACAGTGACGAGTCTGCAAAGTGCGACGACCCATTCTCAAGCCAGCGCGTGTCGTCGAGCAAGTCGATAGCGACGGATCCTGATGCCGGGGCTCTCGGAAGGCACCCGCCTGTTCCGATCGCTGACACATTACATGACTTCACGGCAAAGTCGTGACGCCTCTCTCAAGGCAACGAGATGCCGTTGTGATCCCCTCTCTCAGACAATCCCTGATAGATGCGTTTCGAAAACTGTTAGAATTGCGAGTACGACGACGTCACCACCAACCCATCAAGCTCGTTTTCATGGAGATCTGCACCCAAATCATGCTCTGTAGGATCGGGAGCGCGTCACCCTGCATCGCCTTGCTCTTGGTTGCTGCGATCCGTAGTGCGTCGTTGCAGCCGCATCTGCACCTTGATAAGCTTCAGATGATTGCGAATGCAGTCGATGCACTCACTCAGACCGTCAGGCAAGTGGCAAGTGATGCGTTTGTCGATGGCTTGGGAGGTGGCGCTCCGGAATTCAAAGACAACCAACTCGCGAGTCTCTTTGCGGAAGAGGATACGTCTGAGCAAAACCAACGACCGACTCGACTTGATGAAGAACGTTGTGTTGCGCCCTCGATCAGGAGCGAGTACAAATAGACGTCGCTTGCTGACGCCGAGGTACCGCCGAACGAACGTACCCGTTTTGCGCTGCAGTTTCAGACAAGGGTAGAGCGCGAGTCGACGCAGCAGCGATGGCGACGCCAGCTCCAATGGCGTGTCCTTCGCAAAGAGAGCCGGATCGCTCTCCAGCCAGCACTGCCTCCATAGCCAGGTTTCGGGCAAAGACCGTCACAAGCCAGGCGGTCGCATACATGTCGGTGGAGAGCTGGTAGCGCTCCAATCGCGATGCCACCTCGGGGTCATGAAACCACAGCAGGTCGTTGAAGAGGCGGAAAGCCTGTTTGAGTCGCCCAAAGGGATCCTCGGCTGGATCCACGGCCAGCGGTACGTAGCGCTCTGCAAAGCGCTTGTACATGGCGTAACATGCGCAGGTGGTTGCGTCAGCGTGCAGGGTCTCGTGGAGATACACGAACACTGCCGCAATCTCGTTCATGCCTTGCATATAGGGAACGCCGTGCTCGTCACAGAAGGCACAGAGCCAGAGCGTGAGTCGCGCTCTCGTTGCTGGTCGCTCGAAAGCCGCCAGTCCGCGGCGGGTTCGCATGACGTCCTGCTCGAGCACCGCAAAAGTGTCGCTCATGAGTGCTGCACATGTCGCTGTAGGGCTCTGGTCCAACGTGGAATCATCAGCGTTCGCTGGGGGCACGTCTAGCTCGGCTTCATCGGCTGAGCAGTTCATGAAGGCAGGAGACGCATTCTCTGGCCTACCAGGCTGTTGTGGCTGCTGCGATGTTGGTGCCAGCGGGCCATGGCGAGCTGCTGTCCCGTCCAGGTACTCGGCTGTTTCACTGGTGCTCGCGAGCTCCTCCGTATCCTTCATGAGCGCAGCGCCCGATACGACTCGGTTCGGTGACACCAACGCGAGTGCATCGCTGTTCACACCTTGCTCGCGTGGGGGCTCTGCAGTAAACAAAATGTCGTCGGCTTCATCGTCCGGTGCTGGTTCGTTGTGCGGTTGTCGAATAGGAACAGGAACATCTCCGTTCAGAGCCGAGCATTCATGTGGCAGAAGCGCGACTGAACCCATGCCCTGCATCTGGACTGCGGTGGATACTCTTTCTGGGGACCGGCGACAATGGTCATTGGCTCAGCCACCCAAGGGAAGGTACAAGTCTTAGCTATATTGGAGGTCACTTGTGTGGCTGTGGCTGGCTACGATGTCTCTAGTGGTCTCCGACCGGCTGTCTCTTCTCTCGTGGTAGACATAGCTTCGACGTGGAAGCACTCGATTTTCCGTGCCGTATCTCCGAATCATTCGCTGATGGATGGCTAAAAGTCCACTCCATGGGAACAGGATCGACCCTGTGGAACGAGACTCATCAGCGTGAAGCCGAGATTCTGGAAACATCCACACGATAGGATTTTCCGCTTCGAGCGAGCATCGCTTCGTATCTTGGCATTTCCTATCTAAAGACATTTGTAGTGCCCCTGAGTCTGTGCAGGATATCCGTGCGCATACGCTTTGCTGTTAAAACTTCTAGCAATTTCCTGCCTTCTCCGATGAACGTGCATCATACGATCATTCGCGGAAACACAAGACTTGCGTCGCTTGCCAGCCAGTAGAAACACATCCTTCCATCAAAAGTTCTCTGGACATTCATTCCATCAATTTACATTTTCCTGACGATAGAGTTTGTGCTGTAAGAAATCGCATTCAATGAATTCATCCCAGAGCTCTTAATTTCGACCGCGCTCTCGCCTGTAAAACATCCGAAGAAGCGACCTACACGAGTCTCCGAGGATTGCTGTGTAATTGGCTGTTCAAACTCGAAGCAGACCACACGACCCGACAAGATTTTCCCCTACAAGGCCGACGGACCATCCTGCCTCCTGACATAAATTTTCCTACTGACCATTCTGGACTGAATGCAGACGTCTGCGTCGTCCTTCCACGGAGAACATGTCCGTCCTGTTGTATTTGTGGTATGTTCGAGGGTCCCCAGCGGCGCGCCAGGAACGGCGGATGTGGCCGCGGCGCTCAGCCCTTGCAGGCCTTCCCCGTCGCAGTGGCTATCCACTGCGTTCCCAAAGCGTTTGGGAGGACCTCTTGGGAACGTGAGCATCGAGAATGGCTCTGTGCCTATTATGGCCGTGATATCTGTCTCTGCTGATCGCGACGTCTGCTATCAAACAACAATGATATATTTAAGCAGGTCACTCGTAGTATTTCGTTACGTGCTGTTCCTCGTGCTCGTGTGGAGGTTTCTAGAGCGAACGTCGGCTACCCCAGCGCCAGTGGGCCCACTAAGCTGGACCTGGATCGGAGGAGATACAGGAATAAATAACCCTGGAGTGCAATACGTGGTAAACCAGACCTCTGCACAATCTGTCCCCGGAGGGAGGTTTCACTCAGCAGCATGGGTTGGGGGTCCAGACATAGTCTATCTGTTTGGTGGTCGTGGATATGCGAATGCTTCATCCTTTGGTTTCTTGAACGACTTGTGGTACTTTAACACGACCTGCTCGGAGTGGGCATGGATTGGAGGAAACCCATCTGCTGGCCAGTCGGGGATCTACGGGGTATTTCGTGAGGGCAGCCCGTCAAATATACCCGGAGGGCGCGAATCCAGTGCATTCTGGCAGAGTGATGAGCGCCATTTTTGGTTACTTGGAGGGCAAGGCTTTGACGCCAAGGGCACTTTTGGTTATTTGAACGATATGTGGTTGTATGAGACGACAAGTGGCAATTGGACCTGGGTGTCTGGGAACAGCACGATCAGTGCTGCACCAGTGTACGGGCCGGAGCGCGCCTACGGCCCTAGCTATAATCCTGGTGCTCGCTACAGTGCTGCTTTCTGGACAGGTGAAAATGGACTCTTATGGTTGTTTGGAGGCGAAAAGTCCCCAACAAATCTGCTCTCTGATTTGTGGTCCTTCAACACCTCGTCACTTGAATGGGCCTATATGGGTGGCTCATCAGCGATTAATCAACCTGGGCGCTATGGTACGTCTGGTCTTGGGAATGCCTTCAATGCGCCGGGGGCGCGTTATGGGCCTTGTTCATGGACGGACGCTGAAGGGAACCTATGGCTGTTCGGCGGACTCGGATATGGAAATGGAACAGACTATTTCGGCTACCTGAATGATCTCTGGGTCTACAATGTCCAGTCATCAGTCTGGATTTTTATGAGTGGGAATGCTACTTCCAACAACCCTGGAGCGTATGGAACATTTGGCGTGCTGTCTCCATCCAATCACCCCGGCGGAAGGTACCACTGTACGAGCTTTGTGGATGCTCTCGGGAATCTTCAGCTTTTTGGTGGGTTTGGCAAAACGAACTCAGCTAGCAGTTCTGGATATTTGAAAGATTTGTGGGTCTACGACATGGTCCGGCGTGAATGGGCATGGATCAGTGGCAGCACAGAAGCGAATTCACTCGCTCATTATGGTACGTTTCAGCTCACCAGCTCCGACGCTGTGCCTGGCGCTCGTGACGGTGTCGCCCTTTGGAAAATCAACGAAAATGACCCAATTTTGTTTGGAGGGTTCGGATACGCGAACACATCTGGAGCGGGGTATCTGAATGATGTCTTTGCACTAACTGAGGTGTTACCAGCTCAGACACCTACAAACACACCAACGCCAACGCTGACGCCGACGCTGACGCCAACGTCAACGTCGTTGCCTACTGCGACACCGACATTCACACCAACAACGACGTTGTCACCAACGCCAACAGCAAACTCGGGGAAAACGCACACACCATCATCGACAGCAATAGCGACATCAACACCAGAGCCGCCATCCTTTGTAAGCGGAGCGAAGTGCTTCCCTGCCGATGCATCCGTGCTCATCGATGAGCAGAACCACGTCGTCCCCATGAGTGAGATACGTCCCGGCATGAAGGTGATGGGCGCCGACCAGCATGGCCGTCTCGTCCCAGACACGGTCCTGAGCTGGCTGCACTATGAACCTAGCGCTGTCGGTGAGGTTCTGGTCATTGCGACCGCCTCGGGCAAGCGGCTGCGTCTAACCAGACACCATCTGGTGTATCGTCTTGGGCAGCAGCAGCACCAACAGAACGATCAATCCAAAAACCACGACAGGCAGAGGCATCAGTCGGGTCTCTACCTGGGGAGCGCCTTTGAGGCTGTCTACGCGGAGCGCGTCCGCGTTGGCGATGCTCTGTATGATGCCGTGTCGCGTTCGCTGGACCGCGTCGTGTCTATAGAGAGCGCCCAGACCCTGCATGGTCTTTACGCTCCCCTGACGTGTACGGGACGCCTCGTGGTCGACGGACTCCTGGTGAGCTGCTACGGCACGTATCCTTCGCACGCGGTGTCGCATGCGGTGCTGTGGCCAGCACGCGTCGATACGCTTCGTGGTCGCTGGGCGTCATTGCTGGGAGCCCATCACACCCAGGGTATTATGCCATACGCAGCACACCTTTATGGGTTGTGGACGAGCATCGATCGCATGAGCCATGGAATCAAAGTGGGCATGATCGCTGCGGCCTGCTAATCATGGGCGTAGCGAAAGCGTAACGAAGGCTACTGGAGGAGTGGTCGATACGGCTAGCGTGTTTGGATGAGCAACCGCCACGGAGCCTAGACAGCTGATGAGTACTGAGCTGGAATTGATGAGCATGAGGATACGCATTGAAACTGCTGGGCGACGAGAACTCTAGTCGATACAACTTGTCAACACGAATCGCAACACAGAGAGGGATGAATGTGCACAACTGGACAAGAAAAAAGACAAAAAAAGAAAATTAGTGAAATGTTTTGTGAAAAGCAAACTCGTAATGAGACAAACGAAGTGTGGTTGTGCTGGAGCGTCATGGACAGAATCTATAAAGAGCAGTCGACAACAACGATTACAAATCATTGAAGCGTATCCAAGTATGGAATCAGATCCGCCATAGATTTACGACCTCTCTCATTGCATATATTGGCCTGGACTCGCATGGGATTCGCAGAAATATTTGGCGAATCATCTGTCTCTACTTGATCAGCGATCGGGATAACGATGTTCTAAACCTGGATACATTGCTCTTAGTCCCATATGCTTTCTGAAAAGATAATCGGGCTGTGTATACGAGCATACCGACTTGTTTGTTTTGAGTCTCTATCTCTCTCCTTCTCATTTTCTCATATTTACTCTTTAAGGGATATTGAAGCCCGCTATAAGTGCAGAAAAGCGGCGCTTCTGGCCTCTGGCCGAATGGAGCGTGCGTAGAAGGCACCCCTGCACTAGGAACGAGACTAAATGCAAGAGAGCGCTGGGAAACAGCTCTGTCCAGAAACAAAGTGCTGCACGAAACGTAAAGACCTGTACATGCAATTGACATCGAGTAACAGATTCCGAGTCGCGGTGAAGGAACCATCCTATAAATCCTCCTAGTGGATGTCGTGTTGTAGGTTGAAACACCCATGCAGGGACGATCTTTCAGAATGGCCTCGCGCAGTTGCTCCAGACTCGATGATGCGCGCTCGATCAACAACGGGGCTGACACGTCTCGGTGCCATACCCGAATCCTCGACATGGTGACTCTGTCGTGTATTGCTGTCCCCGACGACTTGAACAAAACAATTTTTTTGTTTACGAGTCCTTTTGCGTAAAACATTGACGACATTAGGGTTCTCGCTCAGCTGGACCCTGCGTGCTTGCTTAGATCACCCAGGTCTTTCGTGATTGGGTGCACCCACAGAAGCGACGCGCCGCTCTGTCGGCTCCGCCCGCTCCGCTCGCTCTGAACGCTCTGAACGCTCTGCCTGGTATCGTGGGCTAGACGATGGCCTGAGTGGAGTCTTTTTTCATAAGTTTTTTTTTCCAGTACATTTCTGGTCTTGTTTTTACGTATTTGCTCCCTAAGTGTTTATTTGGTGGTTACTGGTTACACAAAGGCAGGTTTGGTATGTTCTGCTGAGAGTCAGAAACTCGTCGGTAATAAGGGTGCACCCAAGGAGAGCAGCGTCCCTGTCGATGGCCGTGCCAGCGCGCATCGGCAATGGACCGAGGGCGGCGCAGTCGCGGCCAGCAATTTCCTCGGGCCAGCTCGTCGATAGCGCATACCTATCATGATTTTTCGGGGGTGGACTCGACTTCATCTTGCGCTCTGGGTCTACGCGATTGTTTGTCGGCGATCGTTAGAGTTGTTGGTTGTCGCTGATGATTTTTAGTGCTCAGACCAGTCGCCGGTGGCTAGGAGCACCGAGATGCGCCCGGAGCCTCATGACGCTCAAAGATGTTTTAATTCATAACACTCCAATTATTTCTTTTTCTTCTTTTTTCTGTTCACCTTGTTTTGCATGAATGTTATGAAATTTTTATTAGTGTTGCTGACACTTGAGAGACCGGACCCTGAGGATCAGGTCCCACTTACGGCAGGGATTCAGTCCCAGGACGGGCTAGCGCAGTGACGATCAGCTCCGCCAGTCGAGGAGAGCGTATCCGATGCTAGAGCGGCCGGTCCATGGGTCTGGTCGCAGCCGCTGAATTTGGCTGGTGCCTCTACAATCCAGAACAGTGGATATGTCGAGCAGCGTGGATGTTTTCCACTCCTGAATGGTTTCGTCGATCCATAACGTCAAGTCATTATAGGACACACTCTCTAACGGTCATGGTGTTGTCTTGATTTTTCGATCGACCATGGCGACGGCCATGACCATCGATGGCATCGACTCTCAAAGGTGTGTCATCAGGACCAGGGATCCATGATGCTGGTATGGCGACTGTTGGCGCTGTCTTCATTTTTTGATCGATTCTGGCAACGGTCACTCCTATTACTGGAATCATCTCTTATTGCAGGGTTATTTGGATCTGGGATCGAAAAACTAGCAGGGCTTTTGTTGGCACAGGCGCTGGCCCGCCTCGGTTGGAGTGCTATCCCGCGATTCTGTCGTAGGGCGCAGTGGCGCAGCAACTGCTGCCTCCGAGCGCTGTCCCGTTGATCTTGTCGCGGTGAGCTGTCCCGCCGGCGCGTTCTACCGTCAGAGACGGCGTCGCATCACTGCAAGGGGCGGCGCATCGATTGCGCGTGCGGGCGTTGGTGTGCAATTGCTCAATCGCACGCTGGCGTCCGCTGGCGATCGCGTGCGGCGTCACAGCGTCTGTCCATTTTCGGTCCGGCAAAAGCGTGCGTGCGCCTGCGCCTACGCCTGTACGCACGCATTGGCGGGAAATGCGCGCCGCGCGATGGATCTGTCGCGGCTAGTCGTGTCCAGTCCGGTCGTGGCCTGGCGATCGCCAGCGGCGCAAGCTGCGCTTGCTATCCTCAAGCACTGAAAGACCGAGCATGTCCGAGGTAAACGATCGTACTGTTCGCTACTCCCCAGAGGTTTCCATAACTGATATTCATTCAATACGACATAGCATAGCATGTCGTCAGTTCGAATTATATTGAAAAAGCGCCAATACCAATCATTGCTCATTAGAACAAGACTACCATATTTTCACTAATATGTTGAATGATCAGTGGGTCCGATCAATCTCTATTTGAGCAGTTAAAACAAGAGAGTAAGTCAGAGCGAGACGAAAACGTTGAAGACAAATCCGAGTCTCGAACGATTCATGCTGCTGCCGACGAGCGAACCAGCATCGTTCAGATCTGCATGGTTCTTTGGTTGTACAGCCATTCGCCAGCTCGTTATTGACTAAAACCTGAAAAGAACCCTGCGGGAGCGTCTAGGCCAGGCAGCGGCGTCGTGGAGGATCGTAGCTGTGGTCCAAGCCGCGATGTCGATGGCTCGTCCGAAGCAACCCCGATCGGCAGCATGCCTATCCAAGATGACCAGGCGCCCATTGGGCCAGTGAAGTATATCCAAGAGATCAGGTTGGACGCCAGGCCTCTGCGATGGGAGCGGCGGCATCGCAGATCGGCCGAGGAGCGCCGAATCGATGGCGGCGATGGCGGCGCCAGCATAGCATCCATGGGCAACCTAACGAGTACGGTGAGATCCGATGGTTGTGCGCGAGCAGGTGCGCTATCGAATCTGAAAACAAAAGATGTGCAACGAGTAACCCTGGGAGCGATCCAAGTCCGAGGCGTGCGCCAGCGCTGCGTCCAGTATGCATGCCCAACGACGGCGAAAGAGCACTGAGGATGTAGATCTGATCAAGAGCTCAGCAACGGGGTAATCCGAAAGGGTTCCCGAAAACGATAAGCAGGCTACTGGTGAAGATCTAGAACGAAATCGTATCCGAAGAAAAGACCCAGAAATAAGAAAAAATGGATAACTAGCTGCGTCCGTAAACAAAAATTGAAGGATATCTGTGTCAAGAGAGCGTACACCGAGGCGAGAGAAAACCAAAAAGGTAAACATCAAAGTAGAGAGCCAAAAATGGAGTCATAAGCATAGAGATATCGAATAGCGACAGCATCAAACACGAAAGCTCAACGAGTCCAAAAAGTATGTCTACAAAAAGAAACCGGATAGGCAAGCATAAAAGAAACACCATCTAATGAGCAAGCACCAACCTGGTCAGAGCCAGCCAAGCAGAATGTTCAGAGAACAATCGATGATGTGCAAGTCACAAAGCGATTCAAAGTGCTGACTTGAGTCATCATTGAGACGCTTTGGATAAGAGGAAAAGGGGAAA